>JACCHV010000001.1:1254166-2508333 GCA_018907245.1 Eupristina koningsbergeri
TGGTTAGTAGCGTGATGTGAAAGGAAATTAATTATTCTATTAGAGCACATCGGTTTTTGATACCAATTTGTCAGAATTTTGTTGTTGGTTTTTTGTATGGTAATGTCAAGAAAGTTTAGATGGTTTGATCTTTCTACTTCACGTGTAAACTGCAGATGAGGATTATAATCGTTGAATATTTTTAAAATTAGATCGACTTTACTGTTTTCTATACAAAAAACAGTATCCTCTACATATCTATAGTAGAATACAGGAGAATAGTTATGGTGGTTTTTTAGTATGTTAAGAAACTTTTTCTCCAGGTCTTCCATTACCATATCTGCAAAAATAGGCGAAATTGGGGAGCCCATTGGGGTACCAAAAATTTGCTGGTAAGTATTGCCGTTACAAGAAAAATAAGTATTGTCAAAGAGGAAAATGGTTATAATTATAATTTCGTTGAAGGGTATTTTGCAAGCATTATTAATATAAGAAACGTGTCTTTCTAGACTTCGAATTACAAGCTCTTTGGTGACGTTTGTAAACAAAGAGTTTACGTCAAGCGAAAGGAACATATGATTTTCGGGGAAAATTAATTTTCAAAAATTTATAAATAAATTAATATTTTAGCAGGAAAATTCATTTATTAGTTTGAAATATTTTTAGTGAAAAAAGCACTATCTTGTATTTCTCTAATTTTTTATCAATTTCTAAAAACAAGTTCAATACGAAAGTCTGTTCGATGTCACACATTTAATGTAAAAAAGTTTAATATAAATTATTCTATACAATTGTAAGTTTTTAATACATTAAATTTAATTTAAATTGTTTTATTATTTTTGAATTTAAAACTATACATTCCAATTTTACATTATTGTATGTACAAGCTATTACAGCCATATGGTGAGTAATTTACTTTTATTTTTAGCGTAGTATTAAAACATGAATATAAATAATTGTTATAAATTTTAAATAAAAATATTCTATCTTTAATAGAAATATGATTATGCACGTACTTATGAAGGGCTGTAATGAAAAATGAATATATTGTGTTAATTATTTAAATTTTTATTTTATCTTAACCATTTAGCATTAGCAAACTTAAATAAACACTTATACAATTATGAAAAACTTTCACTTAACGATTAAAATCATGTTACGTTATAAAATTTATTTAAAATTTTATATATATTTATAATTTTGATATTTCATACTTTATCCCTAAATATAAAATTGTTTAAATAATCAGATGAAAAACTTTATTTAGTTTTAAATTATAGAAATTGTATCTTGATTAATATCACATTCATGAAAATAACCAAGATTCTCAAAATTATTAAATTTATCTAATCTAATAATTTAATTTAATAATTCAAACTTAATTATTTAGATTATTGGCTTCATTAACATTTATTCTATGTTACATCTCAGAATGTAATAAACAAGAAATATATTTTATGTACACAAAATAAAAGTTTGTCCAATGAATTAAAGAAAAAAATAATACTCAGGTTTTTGATATATTACTAGTAGGAAATATATTATATTAATCGGAGCCTGTTGGAATTTATAATATTTAAGTTTGATATAGTGCCGAATATAAAAAGAGGATTAAAATATTATTTGAATTTTTAAAGATGGGAATAAAATTGTGTTTAAGATCTGTAGTTTTGAAAAATCGGGTTTTCTGCTAAATGGCGCTTATCTTGATTAAATTGTAATTTAACAATGTAAGTTTTTTTTTTCTTAACGGCTCTATCACCATTTTAAGATTTTTAAAAAGATCTTGAAGTACCTTTAATTCTATTTTAAATTATGCTTGCACTGTCTATACTTTTATTTTTCAGAAGTGATTCTTGATTCTAATTCAAATGATTTATAATCAAAGATCGATATTATAAAAACTAGGTACAATATTTCGAGGAAAATCCGACTAAAGGATGAAACTAGAAAACTGGCGAAGTAGATGTAGATTAGCTGAATTTTGTCGTAATTTCTATCCATTTATAAGTTTTTTCATCAAGGTCGATCTATAGATCATTACTTGTACACAGAAAAATACATTGCAACATTAAATTGCTAAATGTTTAAATTATTAATGTGTTTAAGTGTTTAAAGAAGTTTTTTCTTTTTCTATTGCAAAGCGTTAATTCTCTTAAGTTTCGTAGTCAGAATTTTTTACTTTGTAAATATATTTATTTTCTACACAATATATTTATAATATTAAATTTTAGTATTAGATTTATATTGAGTTTATTACATAAAATATTCTTTATATTATATATTATTATTTATTAGATTTATATTTGCTTCAACTTTAATAAATATTTTAATTCATAGATTATACAGACTTAATGCTTTTGTAATAAAATCCTTAATATCCGGTACTCAAACTTTTTCAATTACGAAACTTTAACAATAAATGAATCTTTTTCTATCTTGATTAAACGTGGAAAATTTTTATGTCAATGTTTATAATTATATCATGTATTTTTATTTGCACTATTTGAATTCAAACCTTGATAACATTTTCATCGTTACAAAGTTATAAAAAGCCTAACGCAATTTTTGTGATTAAGTTTATAACTTTTTTAAAGTGACAATTGTAAAATTTTATATTTACTTGTATTTAAAAAGTATTACCACATATTACTGTAGCATTTGATAGAATCGTAAAAATATTTCAGTAATTATGTTTGAAGAAAATCACTCTCGTAATAAAAATTAATGTTAATTAGATATATTTTCTCAAGAGTACAACATTGTCATAAAATTATTAATTTTATATAAACGTTCGAGCTTTTGTTGAATACATTTATATTGTACAATAAAAAACGGAATGAATATAAACTAATTATAAACTAACGTACTAGTTATATATAGAAACAATTATCATATTTATATTCTTTGTAATTTTACTGTTAGTCAATTTTTCAACAAAAATTAATCATTAAAAATGGATTTTATTTTCTTATATTTTTATTCGATTTGAACACAAATAACTATATTTTACTACTGTATTACTGTATTCTTTCTTTCGACATATTTATTTTTATAATATATAATATATTTTGATTACTGTTATTATTATCATGTTTTTATTTTCGAAAAATAATAATAATAATATGATTCATTATGCAAAGCATTTTAACGAGTTGAGGTCAAAATACTGTAAGATATAGTACTTACACAGCTGTTTATCAGCTGAATAGTTCTTCTGGTGATCCAGATAAGTTTTGTAATATTGATTTTTATTTAAAAACTCGATTCAGTTTAATTTTAATCTAATAAAAAGAATTATAAGTGGTTTTTCAAAAATATAATTGAATTTTCGCTATAAACAAACAATTGAAAATAAATTCCTCTTTAATGAAACTATTATTATGACATAAAAAAGTAGTGATGAATAAGTATATATACATGTATTGTTTCTTTCTCCAAATGATTCGAAAAGATAGTGAAATTTGATCAGAAACACATTCCATTTTTTGATTGACAAAAAGATAGTTTTGATCTAATATTGTATTTTATTCAACCTATACCTCATAAAATCAAAACTATCCTCTAATTAATTTGAAGAACTAGTTTAATTACTATTATTATTTAATTGTTAAAATATGTGGGCAAGTATGATATAACGTTCGGTGTTCATGTTGTAGGTGGAACAGGAAGGCGGTAAATTCTGGGTTTCACACTTAGGCCCAGTGAAGGGGTGAGGCCGCTGGTCCAGCGGTAATGCTGCAGAGCTGTGCAACCGGGGGCTCAAGATGCGCTCGGCGAGCCCTCGTGGTGTTGCTCGGCTGGGGCCTCCTTATGATCGCCACCGTCCAGTTTCGACACTCGAGCCAGGGAGGTTTCGTACTAAATCCGTCCGTAAACGAAATCTCTCAACCTCCAGACAAACCACGATTTCAAAATCTGGCAGCTTCCCGTTTCCTCCTCCAGCGACAAACTTTGATTCAGCGAGAACAAGCCGCTACCTCGGTAACAACTCCTGAAAACATCATTTCAGAGGAATTTTTGTATCTTGAGCCTTTGCTGGACCGCCGTCCAGCTCGCAATGAAGAGGAGCTCATTCGTGAGATCGAGGAACGATTGCCCAGTCTGCCTATTGCTTATTGGACTCGCAACAGTAAACAAGGCGGAGCCAAAACCGTTGGATCTGATATTCCTGGCTGCATTCCCAAGTACCCGAGCATTTTCGAACTGGAATTTAACAACATATACTGGCAGACGATGCGCAGTAGTAATGGCACTTTTCAGCTTTTCGGAGCCTTTTACGACGACCGGAAGCTATCGCGTATTGGACCTGCGGTACGTATCGTCGGGATGATCGATAGGATTGAGCCCGTCATCAAGAGCTTTTGCCAGATGTGGTTTGAAGGAGAGCGGGAGCCACGCATAGTTGAGGTCCTCGAGTACAAGTACATTTGGTATTCCAAGTGGGGAAATTACAAGCAAGGCATATACCAACCATATGTGATCGCGTGCAAGGTGCCACAAAATCAGTGGCGGAGAGGTCCACCCGCCTCAGTTTCGCTAGTCGAGAAACGCTGTGATACCGCAAGCAATAACCTCCGAGTCACTTACAATAAACCAGCAAACAAAAAACAGTTCGCCGTTTGTGTCAAAGGACTTGATTTCCTCCACGAAGACTTGTCCGTGAGACTCGTTGAGTGGATCGAACTCATTGGACTACTGGGTGCCGATAAAATCTTCTTTTATCAACTACAAGTTCACCCAAATGTCACCAAAGTCCTAAACCATTACCAACGTCTGGGGAAAGTTCATGTAACTCCGTTGACATTACCAGGAGGCCAACCCAACATTCCAGCTTTTCAACACATGTATCTCACCAAAAAAACCAACCACAAAAGACAAAATGAACTGATACCCTATAACGATTGCCTCTACAAACACATGTACGAGTATGAATACATCGCACTTTTAGACGTGGATGAGGTGATAATGCCGGTGAAAGATGCGACCTGGCAACAGCTCATGCACCGGATTATACCCAAGGCAATGACGCAACGAAATGAAACAAGGGCCTCCTACAACGTCAGGAATGTTTACTTCCTCGACGATCTGCTGCATTCGCATGGCACCTTCAAGGATATACCCAAGTACTTTTCATTCTTGTTTACAGATTTTTCTAAATATTAATCATCTATATACCAATATAATATATATTTACTAACATCAACGAATATTTAAACAATGAAATTACAAAAAAATTTAATTTATAGTAATTATTAATCGCAATATTCAATTTTTATCCAAAAGAAAAACAATCTAGGTCACATTAATCATGCAGTTTTTATCAGAATTATATATATGACAGCACTAACGAAGTAATTGAGCATTAATAATTTGTAGATCTAATTATTAATGCTCAATATAATATATATAATTCTATTATAAGTTATCTATTATGAAACATATTATTCAATTAAAAATTTCAATTTAACTTTCGTAAAAAATTTGTACACGCTTTTAACTCATATATATATTTGATCATTGGAATATATCTTCTCCTATATGAATTTTTATTTATTTTAATGAAATACATAAACAGAATAAATTCAAGTTAGGTTTATCTATCCCTTAATTTAAACTTGAATTTTATTATTAAGTAATTTATACGTAATTACTATACTTGTTAATTTATTTTTTTCAATTTACATACGTGTTTCAATAATTAAAATACACTCTTTTAATATGAATATTATATTTATTAAATTTTTAATAATTTTAGCGCTTCAATAAAGATGTCATAAAATTAAAGCTAATGATTTATAGTTTAAATTCAAATTATACCATATATTAAAAATAAATGAACTGTATTAATTGTTTTAAAAAAAAAGAAAAATTATAAATAATAATAATAATTAAATATCGTAAAATCTTTACATTTGAAGCATATCGTATTTTTAATCGAAGGCATTATTAAACGTAATTTTTTTAACGAAAAAAATAATATTCTCCATTTATAAAATTTGCAAAATATAAAATAACTAGTGAAATAGAATATTTTAATCGATTTAATTAGTATTATTATTTAATTATAATCTATTTTATTACGTAAGTCTTGTCCAGAAAATCCTTTTTTATGGACAAAATTTACATAATAAAATAATACTATGGAGGAAGAAAATTCAAACTCTATTTGTATGATCTAATTTAAAAAGTTTATGTATTGCATAAGACTTGAATAAAAATTAATCAATGTAATCAAATTATAACAGGTATTATTGTGAATAGAAAATAAAATTATCATATATAGATTGAAATTTAATGAGAAAAAAATGGAATTTTTATATAAAATTCATTTAGAATGAATTTTATTTATACATAAATTTGTAAAGAAATGTCGAAATAGAAAAAACTAGATTTACTTTTTTAATTTAAATATTATTTGAATTACTACAAATAATTTTATTTAGTAATGAGAAAAATAAATAAATAATTATATACTTCTCAAAAGAATTAATCTTTTTTGTATCAATTAAATTTAATAGAAACAAAACATGAAAGACATATGAGCAAGAATGATCATTCCAAGTTATAGATCATTAAAGATGTTTGACATATTTTCTAATCTAATCCAACCTCTCTTATTTCGTCTTCCAGGTACATGCACATGTTGCAACACGTCTACCGCTCGAAAAACTTCACCAAACCCAACCAGTACATCAAGTGCTTCCACAATCCAGAACGCGTGGTGACCTTGCACAACCACTTTCCTTTGGCCTGCCTTGGTGCCGGGTGCACGAGCTACCCCATCGATACAGAAGACGCACAACTACAGCACTACAGGGCAGATTGCGTAAAGTCCCTGAAGAAAACGTGCGTCGAGTACCGAGAGAATAGTGTCCTTGACCCAACCATATGGCGCTACAAAGACAAGCTAATTTCCCAAGTCTCCGCTACTTTGAAGACCCTGGGTTTCTTCGGGATGAGCAGCTAACAGAGGCCTTAACACCAGACTGATGGTGGTAACGCGAATCTTTTTGCCTACTGATCATCATTAATCGAATTCATTTTCTCTAAGGTGACGATCTTAAAAATGTACTCGACAGGAATTTATTTATGTCGTTAAGAACTAAATCTAGTTACAATGTAAATTTTGATGTGAGAAAAAATGATTTTTTAAATGATTCAGTTACATTTTACAAACATTAAATACGAAGCTTTTGATCTTTGCTACTCAACCTTTTCCTTCTTTTTTCTCTTTGAACACTGAATAATCACTAAATCAAATTTAGTATTTATGTATAAATTATTAAATCTACAATTATAATTATTTATTCATTAATTAGCAACGCTGATACAATTAATTATATCATATCTATTTATTATAATTGAAAGGGAAAATAATGAAATTTGAATACATTGAAAATGAAGTTTATTAGTGTTTTTTTATTTTACTATATATTATAATTCAAGTCTAATAGATAAAAATTTTAGTAAAAAAGTTCTAAAGTATACATTGTTACTGATGAGAAAACAACTTATACAAATTTCATAAAAAATCATAAGCAAAAATTCGTATTTTCTTCATGTTTTTAGATGGACATTTACTTTAGTTAATTAGTCAAAAATATTTTTGTATGAAATTACGTAATTTTATTTCTTTAAAACGAAACATAGGATACTGTAGAAAATTGAATAAGTGTAGTTTATTTTAACTTTTAATTTGTTGATTAATATGTCGAGTCATATTTAACGTTCCTCTTCTTGATTTATTCAACAATTATTATATCATAATATTTTAATGAGTATTTTATCATAATTTTTTTTGTTCGATTCAATAGTTTTATCGACTATTGTTAATATCATATTCCATCTCTCATTATAGTATAGCTTTAATACATGGATTACGAATTTCATTATTATCTAAAATCTTTATTATAAAAATGAAATATTGGTAAAGAAACGTAATTATTCTTTTCAAAAACTTTCATTTGTTTGTCTTTTTACTTTTCTAAAAAAGTAATAGTTAACTCTGCTATTACTATTATTTCAACGTTCATTATGCTTTTTGCATTAACTATTGTTTAACCATCAAGAATCTTCAATATTGTATTTATAATATAAACATTATTTTTACTTCCAAATATTTATATTTAAAATTTGAAAATACTGTATATATTGAGAATTTTAAGTTTCACCATACCTGTTCTATTGTTTCATTTTTACTTAAAGTGTACTTTCCTAACTAATATATATGTGTAAAAAATAGATAACGGAACTTTCTTATCATTATGATTAAAATTTATCTCAAAGAGAATATTTTCCATATTTTTTATTTATATAATTATATATTATAAACCAGATTTTTTAGATATTTATGTGCTTAAAGATTAGATTAAAATTTTTGTAAATTCAAAATATTTACATTTTTTGTAATATGATCAAAGCTCATTAACGGAAGGATAAATTTAGATTTATTATAGTTGGATAGAAGTAAGATGTTATTTTAGAAAAAATACATTTAATTGTGTATTTCTTTAATTAATTAATTACGGCTATATGAATTTTTTTAAAAAAACTTATTTTTTATTTTATCAATATCAAATTTGTTAGAACATTCCAGATGCAAGGAAATTGTTCCATCTAGATTGGATGAGTTATTGATTATTCAGATTATTCAGGTCTAAAATTAGTTGCTAAATGAATTAAATATTTCTAAACTTAAACAATATATTCAGTATATATTTTATTTACTGCAAAAATTTGTCATAGAAAGTTA
Source organism: Eupristina koningsbergeri (assembly GCA_018907245.1). Classification (NCBI taxonomy): domain Eukaryota; kingdom Metazoa; phylum Arthropoda; class Insecta; order Hymenoptera; family Agaonidae; genus Eupristina; species Eupristina koningsbergeri. The sequence goes on from JACCHV010000001.1 coordinate 1,262,901, forward strand.
AACATAATACATTACAATGTTTAATCAATTGTTAATAATCTTTTGAAAATTAAAGTCAATGTGATACAAAAAAGTTAACTCACAAATTAATAATATATGTATATATATCTCATAATAATATTAATTATATATAAGATAAGTTATTAATTTTCTCATTATTGTTGTTAAAACCTCGATTACTTTAGAGTTACGATATTGGAATAAGCTCTTTTATTTCTAGATGCTTAATGATTTATTTTTTGGAAAAATACTTTCTTTTATAAACTGATCGAATGAATAACACGGAACCCACCTTAATGATATAATTTCTATTATTATAATCTATCATTTATAATCATGAGATACTTATGAAATTGTATCAGAATATTGAGTTACAATCTGCTCGGATATATTATTCAATCATCTTTGTATTGATAAGTATGGATTATAACGAATAAATGTGACCTCAAATTAAATGTATAAAATGTCACTGTGAAATAAACTTTTTTAAACTAGTTTTAAAACTATTTCGTATTCTAGTTTTACAATATTTTGTAATATAATAATATAATTTGTAAGTAAAAATAATAAAGATGAAACTAAAAATTAGTATGTGAACAATCCAGTTCCTATCGGGTGTGAGAACACTTACGTGTATATTTCTTCCTATACCCGACAGGAACTTGATTTTTCATGTACTAATAGATAATGGAGGGAGTACTTTCTAACTCTGGAAAATAAAAATAATTTTTTATGGGAATCATAAATAAAATGTATTTAATTCAGGCAATATTCAATTTAATTAGGATCTGATTAGGATTACTAAAATAAAAAATATAACATGGTTAAGAGAATGAATAGAAATAATAAATGGAATAAATGGAACTATAATTTTGGTATAAGATATGCGAAATAACGAAAACATAAATGTTAAGCATATGTATACATTACATACACACGTTATAAATTATATATGTATATGTGTATATAAAAATTTTGTGATTGTTTTGTTCTCTAGTTATTTTATCCAAAATTTAAGTACTTTCATTCAAAAATGAAAATGTATCTTTTCTTACAATCTATTTTATATTTTTATTCATTTAAACGAAAATGAAATATAGAGTAGCAGTAGACTAAATTAAAAAAAAAAAATTTCTTGTTTTAGACTTACTATAAGTTTACTTTTAATTTAACATTATTTTAAAATAAAATTAATGAATTGTTATTCATTTAAAGTAATTCAAAATATTTCATTGGAATATTGAGTCAAAAATAAGTACAATCTATCTTTCAATATTTGAAAATGAAAATTAAATTATTCTTATCCATATTTATGATTACATCGGGTTTGTTCGGGTCATTGCTATTTTTGAAGTATTTAAAACAAAAGTTAAATTAAAATTAAGTAAATTAAATTAAATAAAAATTAAGAAAAACAATAATACTAATATATTTTTTGTGCGTCTTTTTCAGTAATTTAATGAACAGCACTTTTTGACTCATATTAGACACTGACAAACATTTAGTTTGATATTAAAAGAAGTTAAAAAATTATAAATGTACGATGAGAAATTAACTGTAATGTAATGTAATTAAAATCATTAATTAATCATCTATATGTGTTATATCCATATTGATACATTTGTAATTTAGCGTACGTTATAGTATATTTGATTAATGAGTCGATACCTTATTAGTTTTTAGATTTTTATTATAAGAGTTGATTGCACGATTTTACAATTTTTTTTGAAGAATGAAAACTTTATTTGATTGTCATATCTATTATTCAATTATCTTACTCATTATATCACAATATTTTCCCTAAGATAATATTTCTATCAATAAAAAAATTGAAAAATACTATTATAAATTAGATGGTCTTTTGGAATATTTTGATAATTTAATTATTCTGAGTGTTGCATTTATTATAAAAAGGTTATCTGTATTTAAGAACAATGCGTATTTATAATAAGAATTACGTTAAAAGTACATAAAATGTTGATAGATGAAGGAAACGTTATTTCTATCATTTTTATATAAATTATTTATATGCTATTTACTGATTTCTAAAAATATAACAACTGGTACATTTTTGTTTCAATAGTAGTTTGGTTTATTTTTATTGTTTAAAATAAATCTTAAATTACAAAAAACATTTTAATAATAGGCATTGAAGACATCATGTAGACTTTATGATATTTATAATAAATTAGTACAAATAATTTTACTATAACAACAAATATTTTAACGTGAATATTAACATTACAAATATACTTTTAAAAAATTTCTTAGATTTTACATTTAAATGACGATGAAATTTTGTAAGTATTATTTGATTTATGAAATAGTTAGTTTCTAAAGTAATTGTATTTAAAATAAGAATTTTTAAATATTAAAAAAAATTTTTTTTGAGAAATATGTTAACAAATCTTGATCCCACTTTACATAAACATGCAATATACGTGTTACAACTACAAAAGAATAATTAATAATAATATAAATAAATAATATATAAAAGTGTCATTATTGGGTAAGCATAAACTTATTGCGATGTTTTTAAGCTAAGATGAAACGAAAATTGATTTTCTTGATCATGAAATTTCCAGTTGTGCTTTAACGTACATCAAGTCTTTATGGTAACGAAATGGCGTCTATAGATCCAAGAAAATTTTTGATAATAATATTAAAAAGATATTTGTACAGAGAACTTTGTATAAGTCAGATTTCGACAATAATAAATAGACAAGTAATCTACGATTTATTTATATTCTTATTCTTGATTCATTTATTCTCCTATATAAACCTAAATTGATGTATAATAAGTTAGATTATAAATTTATAATGATTTATATGATTCACAATTAAAATAAATAATAGTTCACATTTTTTTGTTTTGCTAAAAGTATTTTTAAAAAAAGGAATTGTTTGATCAATTGCATGTATCCAAATGCGATACTTGATTATCCCTATTCGTTGAATTTTGGTTTCCTAAAAATTAAGATAAATATATTAATTAGACCTCTAAACTTTATGTAATTTATTTATTAATAAACATTTGTATTTGTTAATGAGAATCATTAGTTTAATACATTTATATGTTCTCCAATTCACACATATACTGAATTAAACTACATATTATTTTTGTTTTTAAGGTGTAAAAAGTACGATTAATTTTTTATTAATTAGCTTTCATTTAATATATATAGGTTAAAAATAAGCATGAAATAAAAGAATTTAATAATAATTGAATTTTCCTATTATTTTTAAATATGAATTTGATTTTCGATTATGTTTATGTACCTAAAAGATTTTTATTTTTATATAAATATTGCGTATTAATTCTAGCAATACTTTTTAATATTGCGTTCAATACAGTAAAAAAAATCATCGACGTTACACTTATGTATAAATTATATATTATTTTAAATTATTTATATAATATCAATTATTATATTTTATTTTTTAAAATTTAATTATTTCATTAATTTGCAAATAATTAAACCGAATTATTTCTCTATAAGAAAAGTTTATTTTTTTTATAATTTTATAAAATTTCGATTTATAACATATTATACAATTTTTATTATATTACAAGTTATACTTGTAAGAAAAGAAACAACATTCAAATTTTATTATTTACATCTGTCATTTCTTTACAATATATTTGATGATCACTAATCCACAATATTTTATAAACTGAAGTTTCTTTTTAATAAAGTATGTTTTATTGCTACCTACGCTTCTTTTGTTTAATTGCGCATTTAGAAATTTGATTTCTCAATCATTTGTATCATGTAAATAATTTAAATAATATGATAGTAATGCATTATACTCTCTTTACATATATTATTTATAAAACTAGACCATCCTTATAAGTACTGTGTATTGTATAAGTGATATATACAGTATTTGCTGCTGAATCACTTAGAAAAAAATCAGCTATATAATTTTCTTTTCAGATTTATTTGGAAAAAAATAAAAAAACGTATTATAAAAAGTATCCAATAAAATATATATTTATGATGTCTTGAAAATTCAGTAGATATAATTATAATATCCATTTTATAATGAAGATGATATAATGATATACACACTACAATAAATTTATATTATTTTTGACACAGTTTTCAGGATTTTTAACGCTTATTTATCAAAGAATTCAAAATAGCTAAAAAGTACATACCTCAAGTTTAAAAGTAAAATATTTGTTTTATAAAATCGATGTACACATAAAAAGTTATATATTATGTAATTGATAAAATATTTATAATAACTTTTAATATTACTACAATGTTTCATTGCCAATAAAAATATATCTGTCCAAGTTAATTATTTTATATTTTGAGATCGATGGGAAATTTGAGGAAAAATTAAAGAGTATAGAAAAAGGAAGGCTAATGAAAATATGTTGGGAGGACAAAATAAAGGAAGAGAAAGAAAAAACAATAAGAGGAAATTACGAAAAATGGTTGAATAGCCTGGGCATGAACGAGATACAAGTCATAAATATGGGAGAAAGAGGGAAGAATATAATGAAGGAAATGAAGAAGAAATAACACGGGATAGAAAATCAAAGAATTTATAACAAGATATAAGAAGTAAGGTATAACAAGAGATATAAAGACGTGATACAAAAGGTGATGCTGCAATATCTCAAGGGAGGAAAGTATAAAGTAAAGATAAAGGAGGAAAGAATGTGAAAAATCTGCAAGAAAGAGGAAAATATATGGAGATATTTATTCTTATAATTATTATGGGGACGTTTCTCTTGTCGTCAAAGTAAAAGATTAACATCAGGTCCTCCTGATGGCGGTTAGAATAAATTAAATGTACGTGGAATTTGTATTATATAAGGAGTAATGTTTTGCCAAGCGAAGTTTTTTGCTCTAGTTTCTAGCTGTGTTAGAGTCTGGTGATTACACGAGAGTTCTGTTCGCAGAGAAGCAAATATTTTCGGCAAAATATTATCACATTCTCGGACGGTAAGGGCATAAGGATTAACGTAGTTACACGCAATCCTAATTGCATTCACTGTATAGTGTAGACACAGTTATTAATCAATTTACTAACTCCCGTCAGAACACGGAGAGCTATAAATCTGGGATCAACGATCTCTCAAGTCGTAACAAGGAGAATGTTTGATGTGATAAACAATGATTTTTTCCATCATAACACGAAGAATCGTTTGTTATAATTTGTAAAAAATTAATAATAAGGCATTGATTTTTTTTCTTTAAATTTTTTTTATATCCTGTTTTATTTTTTTTCTCGCAAAAGAAAAAAAAATATAAACATAAATAATTATTATTTTATAATATATTTTTTTCATTATATATTAAAAGATGCACATGAGGGACCTCGAGCGCGCCTTAACGATAAACGGCACCCAGAAGAACACTGTATAAAATATTATTGTATTAAAGCTTCTGGTTATTAAACCTTTGGTTATTTTTTTTTTTATTACCTATTCTATTGAGATATCGGACGTCATGAACAGGATCGTGATGTTACAAGGAAATTGAAGACGAGGATAAAGGAAAAGAAAAGAAAAATGTAGGAAGAAAGGAAAGGTGAGAAGACAGAAGGAACAGTAAAAGAAAAATAAGAAAGGTAGTAAAGATAATATAAAGTGAAAAAAACGGGTAAAGAGACGAAGTGTTAAAATAAAGTATTTGTGTAATAATGTATATTAATGTATGTACATCTATTAATTATTAAGATATAATGAATGTATATAAAGACTTAAATTATATGCAGGTCAAAAGGCAAAGATTAAATGTAAATAATAATAATAATATTTTGCGATCAATAAAATATTAAAAAATTTAAAAATTAAAATTGTATTATTTGATTATAAAATAGAAGTAAGCGGATAACTTAAATATTTTGTAATTTTCAAATAAATTTAATAAAATAAATGGTGTCGATTAATGGATTTTTCAATTTTTCATCATTAACAAATTTGAAATGTATGTATTGTAAATAAAAGTTATCAGTATTCATTTTGATGGGATATATTTTAAAAAACAGAGTTTTTTGACTTTCTGAAATTTTAAATTCAGAAGTTTTATACTTCGTGATAAATAAATGGTTTCTGATACAATAAATATTGTATTTTCCTTTATTATGATTCCTTTTCCACGAATTTACAAATTATAATAATAATTAATTTAATACTTTGTAAAAGACAGTAACTTTTCATTATTTTCCATTTTGGAACGCACGTTATTTCGTTTTCGAAATATTTACATTACACAATTTTCCTTTAAATAAGAAATAAAAAATATGCAAATAAAACTAAAGTTATCAACTAATTTAACTCTAGTACATGTATGAATCTCAAAATAAAAAAACATTCATCTTTTTTCAGACAGAAAAATATACTGAAATGAATAATTGTCTAATAATTAATTTATTATTATTGTAATTTATTATTTTTATCGTTGATTTGAATTTTGTTTATTCTTCTTTCTCTACGAGAATTCTAATGGATATACACATCTATATATATTTAAAAATAAAAAATATGTATTTAAATATTTTTAAATATATCGTACATAACAAGAATAATAAAAAGTACAGACGGGATAGAAAGACTTCACCTAATACATACAAAATGAACAATTTATTATTGGGTACAAATTATCACCTAGCAGCACGATATTTAAAAGTAAAACCACAATTTGTTTAAAATCTTGAGGCATTTAAATCCATCAAGAACTACAGTTATATAAACGGATTTTTAATTAGCCGAAAGGGTGAACAAGAAATTATAGAGCTAGTTAGATAAAATAATTAGAATATACACGGAAGAAAATTTCAAGATATACGATTGATAGGAACAAAAATACTCTTGATCGATTGGGTTAGCCAGTAGGTTGTTTTAAAAGTGTGAGTTACTTTAGTGAAAAAGTGTGCATGTTCAAGGAAATGTAAAAAGGCAAAAACATTGAGCACAGAGCTGAGATCCGTGAATGAACCGCACCAAGTGATTACCCATACAATATCATCAGGTGAGCAGAGAAGATAAGCTTACAACCACAGCTGCCTTCATCTGATGGACAAAGGAAAGAGTACAAGAGTGATCGTCCGGTGACGCACCACACCATAATAGTAAGAGCGATCTAGCGGTAAAAAAAAATTGTAACATTTGTAAGTACGCAAAAGATTTTTTGTCACGTGATTGTATAGGCTAAAAGAGTAATTGAAATATATTTATTTATATTCACTAGCTTACTTTTGTGCCTTGTACTTTATTCGAATTTTATTGAACTCACAATTTATCATCATAATAAAAAATAATATTAATTATTTAAGTTTCAAATCAAATATTTTTTACAAAAGCATTGAACGAAAACTTCACCTTAAATAAAGTAAGCGAAATCATAAATCTAATACCGTACTTAATCAGCGATAAATTTTTAAGAACTGACGGTCACGTAACAAATTTATCCCCGAACGAATTTAACAATAACCCTAAAACCTTAAATAGTAAACACGAAAATCCTATTTATGATCCACGATTACCATGAAAGGTTCTACCATGGATCGTGAACGAAATAAGTCAAAAATATTATATTATTGGTCTCCGCAATGCCTTGAAGTCTGTAGAAATTAGGTGCATGAAATGTAATATTAAAAAGGTAAATCGTGTAATCGGCTGAGAAAAGTAAATCTGGGGAAATGTTATTCAAAAAATATATTACTAAAGAAACTGTGGCAAAAAGGGTCAAAATCTCGCCAACCGTTTTTAAAAAAAATGAAATCATGAAAAGAGAGTAATAATTATGAAATCCAAACCTTTTAATTTCAGAAATATCAATCCGACTGGGCTGGGACTGAACTAAATTTGCAAATATTTAATAATTTTTTTTATATTTATCAAGAGAAAGATTATATTGAACTTAATAGAAATCACGAAATAGTATACAACCTATTCTAAACTAATAAGTATATTAGCATCATAAAAAAAATTCAAATAACTTTAAAAATCTAACGAAACTCAAATTAAAGCAACACTAATCAACTCCAACATGTGTGAGCGTGGAAGCCGCCAGAAAAACTTAGTGGAAAATCTATAATAATGAGTAGATAGAAAAGAAGACTGAAAGAACATACGGGTAGTTATTATATTTTATTGAAATCAGAGTTATGCGATAAGCTCATATCGCATATAAAGATGTTAGAGACTGATGATAACCAATACGTGATTATCAGTAGATGGTTTTAACACCTTTAATGTACTAATTAAGTAGAGTACCCACACGATATATATCAAATATATATATATTTCTTGTTAAAATGGTGTATACCCTCTAGCGGTTAACTTTGTACTTAACGCTTTTTGCATATGCCGTTACATTAATGTTTTGACTCTAAATACTTTAAAATATCATGTATTATAAACTTAATAATAATGTAATTTTAACGTAATCACTATGAATTATTTTTACTTTTATTAATTGTGATTATATTTTTATTTGTCACAAATGCATACTGTTTATATTATTAAATATGTGTATTGATAATCAAAACGAAATTTCATTGATTATATCATCTATCCTGAAAATTTAATAATTATATTCAGTATTTTTAAAACAATTAATTTTGTAATAAATATATTTTTATTGATTATTCCTATGAGTCTGCAATAAATATTACTCAAATTGTTAATTTTCAATATAATGTATTTGTTCGGAACTTCGAATTTATGAGGGAAAATCCGGCCGCGAAGAGTCCCTCGCAGTTTTGAATTTCGGGCCTGAGCAATCGTAAATCATCGTTCATGATTTACGGGGGATTTACTGGGCCATCTGGCCGCTTACGCCGTCGGAAAATGAGTATACGCGGAAAAGTGGGGGGTTTTTCGGTGTGGGGGGTGGCGAGGAAAGACACTTGTGCGCCGAGAATCTTTCTGCAAGTATCGCGGCGTAATTATTTTTGTAACTTGCTTGGTTTTCGGCTCGCGAGATTATAAAGCGGCGAAAAATATATTGTAAATTTGTGCAGTGTGGCTGCATAACGAGTTAGATTTATATAAATTGATTTAGATTTTGTGATTCCTTGCGCGGCAGAGAGGTGAATAGTGTTGTGGATTGTATTTGGCAGAATCGCAAAAGACGAGGCGTCGATATCCCGACGCTCGGCGTATTAACTTCTGCGACGGTGAATACACCATCTCTAGCTTCTCCGACAGCGGGAAGAAGCGAACTTCAAGGGATCAACGCAGTCTACGCGGAGGCTGCGGATTTTGATCCAGCGGGGAACCAGCGGACGACTTTTTCCTTCAATGAAGAGGTTTTTTATGCCTATGCGGTAGTATTATGGGACACGGATCTAAAAAGATGTGCATCTAGGTTATTAAAATACGTAATATTTATTCCATCCTTGTTAAATTCCTATGTGCTTTCAATATTACATTCTTTGTCTTTAATAATTTATATCAGAGTTCCTGAATAATGGCTATGTCTATCTGCATAATATTTATATACCTGACAAGTACACCATTCGCACTCTTGTTATGATGTAGCTTAATCTGCAAGAACTCTATGCTGGTAGAAGGTATAGTACCAGCGCCCTTGGTAGAATTCTTAATTTGTCTTATCATGCTTGGCATTGGAGATAGTGGGCTCGTCGTTAGACCACAGGTTATCTTCGATATACACAAAAAAAGGCTTGAAGTTATTGCATTTTAGGGCATAAATTTCAGTCTTATCCATAATAAGAAGTCTGCTCTAGCTTACTGACTCCATTGCCTTCGGCTACCACCATTCTGTTGTCAACCTGCTAATCCTTGATACAGAAGAAGCCAGCATTATATCTTGAAAACCTGGTGCTTAGTGTGCCAGTCTCAATTCTAGGCCAACTATCTGGTCAAAATTTTACACCCTAACGATGATTCAGCCCTTGTATAATTAACGACAGCAATGGACAATGAAGGATTCATGCTGGAACATACTGTTCAAGAACTTGGGAATCGGTTCCTCAAAAGGTAGTCTGTCAATCAATGTGTTGAAAACCTCTTCTGCTTTCATGTACTGTTTAACCGTAAGTTTGGCCTCTGGGTAGGCAGCAGGAACAATTGCCACCTTGAGGTCATAGAACTGTCCTATTTTAGGAAACTCTGCTCATGAAAAGTCTTTTAGCTATTTTTGTGATACCGGTTTCATCTCACTCATCTTTATTCTTGGCAAGGCCATTATTAGGAAGATCTCATTACTCAGCATGAAAGCCCTTTTTAGTGGGATATTATTTGTTCATCATCATGCATTCTCATTTTCTTGAGAAAGCATGAAATTAGTTGGGACCCACATTTTCATACACTTTTACTTTAACATTTATGCTAAGCCAAAAAATATACTACCCTCACAACCCAAAAAACCATATACTTCCATCCCGGCAAGGTGACAACCCATGAGAGAAAAATTTATTATTACTTTCTTTAAAATATGAATATCCTCAATAATATTAAATCCCCAAATCAGGACAGTCTTATAGATATCATTCACGAGCCGATCACTCATGTAACTGTGACCTTCCCTCCTTTCCCTTTTCTTTCTTATCCAATATGGATACTGAATTATAATTGATCCCCTCATTGTTACCCAATACTTCGACAATCTAGCCATCTTAGATTACAACTATTAGTTAAGGTTTGCTGTCAGGATCAACATATCCATGCCAGTGGTTGTCAAGTGGCTGCTGAAAAAAGTTCCCCAAAAACTTCAAGAAATCCTCAGCCATCCTTTTCTGGAAAAAGAGAACCCATCTTCACAATATTAGACTTCTCGGATGTCCTATCTACTGACCCACTAACGTCAAATACCAGAGTAGCTACTTCGACTGGTCTACTAGAATAAGTGGGTGTGATATGTTAAATTCAAAATTATTGCTGCTCATATATATCTATCCTCGCTTTGCAGGAACTCCCACAACTTTTTCCGATTTAATTAAATTACACACTTTCTCCACCATTATACGCAGCATTATTTCCTATGGCCTCCCCATCTGAGGGGATGACAAAATTCCTAAATAACCTTCGCGCTACTTATTTCCGAATTCTCGGGTCATTCTTTAACTATCTCTGGTACATCCGGAATTTCTAAATTTAAAAAAAAAACAGGAATTCTCTCCCTCGACAGCTAAACTTGTATACCAGCGTATAATCTTAGATTAGCCGTAGAAGGACACTTTAATCCCCTTATCCAACCTCTGAGAGACTGCAACTCTAAATCAATTGATAAAATTCCAGGTACCATGTTCGCCAATTTTAACTTTATACCCCTAAGTATTATTATTTTTATTTAAATTTTATAGACTAACCAGAGTTCTTCTTTTTTATTTTTTCATCCAACTCTTCAATTTCCTCCTCCCTTCTTCTTACTTACTTACAATTTCATGAGATGTTAAAACTTTGGGTATCAAACTTACCCTTTATTATTTTCTTACTCTCACTAATACTTGACAAAAAAGTTTTAGTTGGTAGAGTCGATGTAAGCGGTTGATGAGTATAATACTATGCAACAGTGTAAATGTTAATAAATCGATTTTGCCCCTTGCCCTGTCTTCCCCTTTTTCCTGTTGTAGTGTATGTAGAGCATTTATGTAAACACATTATATACGTAAGTATGAGGTTTAAAATGGCCATTATGAAATGCGTACGCAACTGTGCATATTAGTGTATGTATAGGTGTAACTAGCGGGCAATCTTAAAAGCTTAGTCAGATTAGTCTGAACACAACAAAAGTTACATGTGCTCTTTTATTGTAAAATATTGTTAATTAATAAAATAAATTATAATCTATTAATACTTATTAAACAATTATTTACTAACACTAAAACACTGACTACTTCTTATATATTACACTTGTCAAAAAAAAAAAAAATCAGTGCTCGTGTTTTACTGTAATCTTAGAACTCAATCATTATTCTTCGTAATCTTTTCATTTCATTTTTCGTACCATACACACATAACTGCTTTTAAGAGAGCCATCGCAACGTTATAAACTACGATTGTTTGTGCAGACCACACCTTCAAAATAATCTATTCGTTTCACATCACACTAGTTAGTAATCGCATTATTTAAGTCGCATTGTATAATATTTTGTACAATTAAATAGTTTTTATATTATCTAATGGTTTCCATTCCATATCGAGTAAATCTATATCTCTCCATCTTCATCCTTATTTTTCCGTTCATTTCATATTGAGTTTTAATTTATAGAAGATATCCGAGAAGTAGTAGAAACACTATTACTCAAATAATTTTATTATCGAAATTCTTAGTTGTTTTCTTGCACTACACTATTAAACTTTGATCATAAATATAGAGATAAATAAATAAAGAAATAAGTAATAAAAACTTTTTTTAAAACATTCAATTCTTCCGTTCATATCAACATTTGAAAGAAAATTTATTTTTATTGGGGTATCAAAAGTACATTGATTTATGTGACACAACTATTGTCACTACATTTACATTTCTTTGCCTATGCATACCAGTTTGATTATTTTAAAACTCAGTGTATACATCCTTATTTCAGCTTACTTTTGATATATTCTTGAAAAAATACTGTTATGAAAAATCTTCATTATAGTTTTCTTTAAAGAATAAAATAATTTATTATATTTGTAAATTAGAAAATGTTTTTGTTTGTATTGTATTACCTTTGAATTTAACAAATTTATAGCTAATCAATATGATTTGATGAGTATAAATACTTTATTTTTACACTCATGTTTTGTAAAAAATTTTAGCTAAATAATTTAATATTAACGTACTTAAGATACATAATTTATCTTTTAAATTTTTCATATATTTGCAATATTATATTTTTATTACATATAATTTAAAGAAATATATTATATTATAATTTTTTTTAATGTTCTTTAATTTTTTCAAAATTACGTAATATAAGAAATAAATATCATGAAAACATGTTTTTACAAATTAAAAAAATACAATACGAATCAATATATATAATTTAATTTTTAAAAGTTTTTTATGTTGAAACTTATTATTCGTAGTAATTTTATCTAAAATTAAAGTAATTCTTTTTTTAATCTAAATAAATTTAGTAAGAAATAATGCCAATTTAAAAAATTAAAATTTGGAAAAACAAATTTAAAAAATGTAAATTACACATAAAAATAATTATAATACAGTTATTTATCTATAATTTCTTAATTATAATTAAATTATTTGTTAAAAACTATTGCGAATTTATGGGTTAAGAAAAAAAATAAAATAATTTCATATAATTTTTTATAATACCGTGATTAAAATTTTTAAGACATTTAATTGAATACCTAACAAATTAAAAAATAAAATCCAGATTTCATGAATAAGCTTTTATTACATCTAAGTAAAATAATTGGAAGATATTTAATCTCAGGTGTACAATTTCTCTTGGATGCCCATTTTATTGATCTCTTATTATCTTTTACCTCGCACATATTTCACTTATAAACAGGTACAAATTTTATATATACTCACATAATATGTACTATGTTCTCATATAATGCATGTTAAAATTTTAATTTTTTATAATTCTTTTCTTTTATTTATTCCAACACTTAATCCACTTTTAAAGATAATTTAATTTGACTATTTGATTCTGTAATATAATTTTTATAATTATATTCATCACTATCAAGTCTTTTTTATCTTTATAAAAATTTAAGCAGCTATAGCCAAATATTATAATTTTAATACATAATCTTATAAACACAATGACACTTAGAGGACATGGTATGATTGTTTTCTTTTTTTAAAATCATAATATTTAAGTTTTCATAATATCAGCATTTATCATTTTTGTAGGTTTACTATAGAAGATAAATAAATTATTTATTTTTGCTTAAAAACAATTTACCTAATAGCAATTTTATATTTTGTATTTTTTTTACAAAAATAGTGCATAAGATATGCACAACTACAATTAAAAAGATAAAATTGATTGGAAAGTAAAACATGAAAATTATAACTTTGAAACTTTATCATAAAAGGATTGATTTAATCCACTAAAATCCAACTAAAATTTCTCACTGATTGTGAAAATGTATTTATGTAAAAACTAGTCTTTATAATATAGGACTCTTTTGATTTTGGTCAAAAATATTAGTAGTATAGTTAAAAAAAATTAATTGAAACAAGCATTGTAAATACTATGCTTAAAATAAACTTTTCTTAAAAAAATTTTATCACAAAATGTTTTTAATGTAACTAAACATATATATATATATATATTTAATTCATTACAATGTCCTCGTGATAAATTTCGTTTTTGTTATTCATATTAACATGTATTGAAATTAGAATACGATATGTTTGCGTATAAAAAGTACGTTGTATAATGCAATCAACACAAATAAATACAGATAATTTTTATAAAGAGCGCAAGTAAAATCCTCAAGCCAATAATATCTAGATCGTAAATTTTTTCATAAACTAACATGGCAAAGAGATGAAAAAAGTAATAGCAAATTACAGAAATGCTAGGATCAGAATTACTTTGATATGCTCAGTTTATTTATTCGAAACACTGTTAGTGACATGTGTGGTATCAATAATGGATCAGATTAAAAATGATATTAACGTAAAAATGATGATTAGCTTGACAAAAGGCAACGATGGCGAAGAAACATGTGACATAAAATACACTGGAATGATCAATTCAGCCACTTGGAGAGGCGTCGACTGTCGGATTTTGACGTTGGAGAAGATCCGAACGGGCCTTCAATCGACGTTGCATAAGGCTACTTTCGCTTGGCGGCGATAGCCCGAACAGTTTAACGGATTCATGGCCAGTAGCAATTCGAGATTTACCAATTATCCCAATTTTTTCAGACACTTCGCTCTTTCGTATCTGAGATTTTGGTCCGGCTTCTTTTGATTTGTGGTCGGATTCACTGGACGAGTGACTCTTCAATAGTTTGCTTTTTGATTCCAATAACTGACCATAGGGATAATTGTCATCCTCGTTTGATGAGGTTGATAAACGAGGTTCACGATTTTCCAGAAACTCTTCTAGATTTATAGAGAAATGCTGAAGGACAATGCGTTTCACGGCCATTGCCGACTCAGCGAAAGCTGAAAGCTCGCGGGCAGAGTTATTTTTCCTGCAGAAAATAAAATTAAAATTGAGAACTTTGATAATAAGCACTTTTTATTTTGATTGATAAGAGGATAGTTTTGATCCAATGAGGTTGAATATAACCTTGTGTTTTACTCGATCTGTACCTTATTAGATCAAAACTAAAATTAAAATAGTTTTTATGCTTTGTAAAACTAGGAGTATCTGATTTTAAAAAATTTTTAAGTCAAAGTTTTCTTACAGATAACTCAAATGCTATTCACCTGATGGTCTGAGGAGTGGTAAGAGGTCGATCTGCTATTTTTTTAACGCTTGGTCCAGGATTGATCCAGGGATGAAGTAGTACAGATTCAGCACTCAAGCGTAGATTTGCTTGTTTAACCAATAGGCCACTAATAAGATCTTTGGCCTCTTCGGAGACGTCCCCCCACTTTGAATCCGGAAATTCGTACTCGCCCCTTTGAATGCTGATGAAGAGCAGCTGTTGACACCCACGACAGTTCTCACCTCGCTCCCATCCACAGCTGTTACCACAGTTACCATAGAAGGGTGGATATCCAGACAATAGTATGTACATGATGACCCCGAGACTCCAAAGGTCACACCGTTTATCGTAATAGTTAGCCTCTCCGATAAAAGCTTCGACGACTTCCGGAGCCATAAACTCAGCACTACCCACAGGAGTGAGCAACTGAGGGGTTGCTATGGGGGATGACACGGTGTTGTTAAATTTTATACCTGAACCTAAATCAAAGTCACATATCTTGATTGGACTTAACTTATCGGGGTATACGCAAAGAATATTCTCTGGTTTTAGATCACGATGAGCGATACCTGAAAATATTAAAACTATACTAATGTAATTGTATTAATTACAAAGTTTTTTTACAATTAAATCGTACATAACCACTATATTTTACAAAACGTTGCAATATTAAATTTTTTTTGTCATTTTTAAATATATAATAGTAAAAATATATTTAATATAATTATTTCATAGATCATAAATAGACCAAACTATAGAGGACCGTTTAGGTAATGAAAAAAGCAGCTATTAAGTTTTTTCAATGGTTTTAAAAAATATAATTGTAGCATAACAAATCCTGGATCTTACCTTTTGTAAGAATAGTTTAGATTGTCTAAAAAATGCAGATAAAGATGACCCAAAAAAAGCTGGGCGCGCGCATTTAATAAAAAGTGGAGAGAAAAATAGACGAGGGGTTAGTTATCGTGGATTTCACTTTTATTACTATATATCACAATTCCTTGATTCTTAATCTCCCTACTTCTCGGGCGGTTGGCCATTTTTGGTCATATTTATTCCCATATTTTAAGCAATCCTAAATATTAGAACAAAATGTAAGATACAGAATTTATTATATTACAATTATATTTTTTTAAATTTTTAAAGCCGTTGAAAATGCTAAAATCGTCCGGTATTTTTTTGCAATTTTATTAGCCAAAATTCGACCAATAACACTAGTCTTAAAATTATAATTTTTTATTTTATATAAAAAAAAGTTAAAAAAACTTCTGAATATCATGAGTGGTATTTTAGAAAATAAGAATCTACTGATTTTTTTACGAATTTTTTTGATATTTATCACTAGCTGCTTTTTTCACAACCTATACAATGCTCTATTGTATGGTCTAAAATTAGATAGTGAATTTTATGATTAAATTAATAAATAAAATGTTAATGTGTAAAATTTGATGAAAACACATTCCATTTTTGGTTTGATAAAATGACAATTTTGATCCAATAAGGTGCAGGTTGAATAAAACACCAGGTTATATTCTTAATTAATGTGCCTTTAACACATTTGAAATTGTGAGGTTACAACATTCATGTCGTAGATTATATACCTGTTCCTCTTATAAAAACTTTGCTTCACGAGACCAAGGGATCCCTTGCCGAAACGTAAGCATGTCAATTAAGAATATAATCTGCTGTTTTATTCAACCTGTACCTTATTGGATCAAAACTATCCTTTTATCAAACAAAATTTCAATATATTATGGGTTTATTAAATCATTGAAATCACTACGAGACTAAGATCAATGGATAACGAAGTTGTAAAATGTATAAATTAATTATATGTGTATTCATATTTGATTTCAAATCTAAACTTAAACATGAAAATATAAATATGTATAAGCTATAATTGGTAGAGGAATATAAAGTTTATATATCCTTCACTTTTGGAAGCTTTTGCAAAATGCTAAACTACAGTCCAATAATAATGTTAACAGTCTAAAATATAAAAGATAAAAACAACATACCCTTCTTATGTAGAAATTTTAATGCGCTTGCAATATCCCTGACTATTTGACTGGCCTCGTATTCACTGAAATGCACTCTTTCTTGAATACGATTAAGCAATTGACCACCATTGACTTTCTCGAATACAAGATAGAATCGATCATCGTCTTCAAAGAATTCTATTAACTGAATTATGTTCGGATGACCTTGACAATGATGGAATGTTTCAACCTCCTTGAAAACGCGTTCACGTGCGTGCTCCGGTATTTTGTCAATTATTTTAACTGCAAACTCTAAATCAGTGTATAGAGAGGTACAAGTTTGTACTGAAGCGTAGGCTCCTTCACCCAAAACCTCCCCTGTCAACTTGTACAATTCTGGAAAATAAGAAGTTTTATTTTGGGAGAATAGATTGATTGATTAATTAATTACAACAGTTTTCCCAAATTTTCTGTAAATCGTTTAATAAGAACTTATTATTTTATGTGCTTTTCATAGGCTGAAATCGATTTTGGTGTACAAACATGAGGAATTGATATAGTTATAGATAAATTAGAATTTGTATTAAATAATAATTAAAGAATTATAATAATGAAATGAATGTGTGCTATGATTTCCTATACATTGCCACGTGTTACTATTTTAATCACCAAACAATTATAAGTTACTTTAATCTCTACTCAAAATTGAGTCAATATTGTATAAATATATGCATGATAGAAAATGATGAGAAGTTTAAGAAAATTGGAACTTCGTTCAAAAAGTATGAATAAGGTTTATTAAATAGTAACAAATTTACGATTATAAAGATGGATTTTAATTTATTCCGCATAACATCTAATATCTCGCAATATTATAAATACTTGTATCATACGTTTTCACACAATTTACAAATTAAATTATATTTTTTATATATATATTTTTAAATTTATTAACATTCAGTGCCATTTTAGTATTAGTATATACAATATCACTACTCTTTTCTAGAATTCAATAGTATGAATAAGAAGTAATGAATTTAATACGTTTTATTAATAATTTTGTTTCTTCAGTCTTTATCGTATATTATTATAATATAAATGAAAAAAATTGGCATACTGAAGTTAAAAAAATATTTTACCACATAATTTATCCGACAGATCGCATTATGGTCCGGCCGTATGACTACGGCAGAGCTATGTCTATTCACAATCACGGTTCTCATGAAAAACAGATGATTTTTAGTTATACGTATAGGTTTATGGAGACGAAATTTGTTAATAACAAAGGCATTTTGATACAAATTGTTGATGTGTATATTGTCATTTTTTTTGCAATTTAAAACAGAATTCAACTATGCAATTTGCTAAGATATAATTATAAAGGATTTTTTATTATAGCCAATCATATAGTAAAAAAAAACATTTACATTTTTTAATCATCGAACAAATATTTCGAAGTACTTGAATTTTTAGCATAGAAATTTTTTTTTTTATGCATGTTATTATATCTAGTATAATTTTATTTATAATTATTTACATTTTTCATGTTCTTATTAATTGTTGAATTTCACCCCCTGCTAGGGGTAGTTTGTAAGGGTAAAATCAGGTTTCTTTTAAATTATTTTATCATTTTATCGATGTGTGATGCGCATTACACTATTTTAGTTGAACATTTTTTATTTTTAAAAAAGTTCAATTTTTGAAGAAACTTGTAATGTTACAAACTTTAAACTCATATTTTACCTGCTTTTATAACCTTGTTCAATTTTTATGATTTAATATTTACATTTCTCCACTCGGTCTTTAATGAACATTTCATAAACTATGTTTCACCTTCTGTAATGCTTATATCTCCACATAATATTATAAGTAGATAAAAAAATACATATTTAATTGAAAAAATATGAAAATATCAGAAAAACTACAAGTAGAAAGTAACTTATGAAAATGAATATTAATTTAAAAAATGTTAATTAATGTGAAAAAAATCAGTCTAATAAAGGTTTATTGTAACAATTAACATTAAATTATCTAGAATAAACAAAAAATTGACAAAAAAATACATACATACGCATCTGCACAAGATTATAAAAATATCGTGTATAACAAAATTTAATGTCTAAATTTTGTATTCCCTTTATTCTTAATATTAATAATAAAATAAAGTGAATTTTGTTAATAACTAAATAGTTTAATATATTTATTATATATTCAAGTAATATATATGCAGTCGCTAATACAAAAAAAGAACGACTGATAAAATTTTTATACTCATTATTCACCTAGCTTACAAATAAACTATTACACATCAATATTTAAACATTCGTATTTCTCTCACATACACATATTTATTATTTGTTTACGAATTATAATATAACATTACTTAAGTACTATATTTCTAACAAGTAATATTACTATTATAATTATTAATATTATAAAAATAGTTTACCTTGAAAACAAGATGAGACAACAGATGAACCAGATGAACGTTTCTTCTTACGTCTCTTACGCCTGGCCTCCTCCTGTCGCGCTTGTACCTCGGTTATTGACTCTTCCAATAAGTTCAATTCTCTCGAAGGTACATCCCCTGCAAAATTAAAAAATAACTTAATATATTATATGTTATATCATTTATATTATATAATATATATATATATATTCAATCATTTTCTTTTCTTTGATCAAAACTATACTTTACAAAAATAATCTTTTAATAAAATGTAATGTAATTTTAAAAAGTACAATTGAAATTATCGAACTATATTTCAAGTTATCAATGCTCATATCTGATAAATAAATCTAGTAAATTTCACTTAAATCAGCGTATGTGCTAAGTGCAATTCACGTTATAAGATTTTTGAGACTTGTTCACTAATCACATGTGATCGGTTGATCACGGACTGAACCTATAGAATATTACTTAGACCATACATCGTATTCAAATTTGTGGCTTTTTTCCTCGATTCGAGGGGATTTTTTATGTTGACGCATGAAAATATTAGTGATACAAAATATTAAACTGAAAATAGTACATTTAGTCACCATAATTTCAAAAAATATATCTCGCAAAAGGCAGAATAACAGTAATTACGTAACCATTCTTTTCACATAGTTTATACTTTTCATAATCATCCATCGCAGTAAGGTTTAAATACTTTTTTTTGTTATGTAGATTTTAATTCGTGAAAGTAATCAGGTGATAAATTTCCTACATATTATAAACTTTGATAAAAGATTCAAAACCAATAATTTTACATATAAAATGGTTATATTTAATAAATTTATAAAAAAAATTTTTTTTTTTTATCAATTATATATTCATTGAATCTTAATATAATAAGCATAAATTGTTTTTTGCTTAAAATTTATTTTTTTTTTCAACGTAAAATTAAAGTTTATATAAAGTATTTTTATTTGTCACTTAATAATTAACTAATATTATAATGCAATAAAATTTTTTTTTACTTTTTTTTAATTTTTACAATTTTTTTAATCAGCCCATAAAAATTATTATCAATATATTATTGTTTTACGTTAATTTTGTATAAAATTTTTGTTTAAAAAAAATTTTTTTGTTATTTTGATAACGTCTAATCTTAAACACATGTTAAATAAATATAGATAACATTGCCAGATATATTATATTTTATATTCATAGATAAATCAATTAAAAAATTTATAAACTAGTTTTTATGAAAAAATTAATAAACTTGTTCAGTTGAGTTATTAATTTAGAATTATTTTAAATTATAAATTATTTTAATTATAAATGTATTAATTTAGAATAACGGATAAATTATAATTGTGCCACTGGCATCACATATTCAATGTGTCCCCAATAAATATCGAATTTCCTATCATCCTTTGCCACAATACTGTTCATGATTTTTTTTCTATTTCTGCTAGACCTAGCAAATATAAATTTCTGTCACATTCAATAAAAATTTGTATTAAAGTAATATCATACAATTATATCCTTTCCCCAGTTATAGATATTATTATTATAATTCAATATATTAGTTTGTTTTCCAAGCTTCAATTTACGATGTTAAAATTAAAAAGATATTAAAACTATTCATCAAATATAAATTGTCATAACTCATATAATTTTTCGATTTTATAAAAAATAATATAGTTAACTAATTCTTTTATTAATCCAGTTCGTGTCTTTTCCATATTTTAACTCATAGTAGAGTAATGAGGTATTCAAAAATTGTATGAAAACTGAAAATTAATGGAAAAGGTGAAGTGCAATAATATGAAAATTTCATAATAAAAAAGGAATATAAATTTAAATAATGTAATGGTTTATCAATATGAAACATGTAAAATACAAATGATAATTCACAAATTTTTATTTTTTATTCAAAAAATAATTATTAAAAATGATAATTATAAAATAACAATAAGAAATAAATTGAATTTTATATATAACTATAAACTGACGAATCTCAATTTTTTAAAATAAAAATTCCGCTTGATTTTTTGTATGCCGTTATGGTTTCGTCGTCTAAACGTTAATAATTAATATAAAAATTAGAAATTTCATAATTTATGATTTTAATTTCTTATACTAACACTGTGGATGAGTTTGTTAATTATTTTTGTATGTTTTGTGATATACTTATAAAATCATTTTTATAAAAAAACCGTTTCCAGTGTGCATTTCCTAAAATATTTTAACATTACAAAAACAAATTTGAATACCATATAATGCTCGATTAAAAAACCATTTATATTCTAAATTCTAATTTGTATATATCACATCATTATTTTTCATTTTACAATGAAAATTTGTTTAGAATAATATTAACTGCTCAGAGAAAAAGATATCTATTTCACTATTTCTTACAAATTATATGTAGGAAATTTACTTTTAGAAATTAAAACCCACATAATGTTAAAAACTATCTAAGTCCCACTACGATGGATGATTATGAAAAGTATAAAATATGTGAATATATGGTTATGTAACTACTGTTATTATGTCTTTTATGAGACATATTTTTCAAATTATGGTCACCAGATGTACTATTTTAATTTTAATATTTTGTTTCATAAATATTTCTAATAAAAACAAAAATCAAGATAAAAATGTACATGAAAACTATTTAAAATGAATAATTACTAACATTTACGAACGTTAAAAGGTAAAAAATTTGCTCTGAATAAAAGATCATCCATTTTTTGACAACAATAACATTTATAAGTCTAAAGTTTGTAACATTACAAGTTTCATCGAAAATTGAACTTTTTTAAAAATAAAAAATGTTCAACTAAAATAGTGTAATGCGCATCACACATCGATAAAATGATAAAATAATTTAAAAGAAACCTGATTTTACCCTTACAAACTACCCCTAACAGGGGGTGAAATTCAACAATTAATAAGAACATGAAAAATGTAAATAATTATAAATAAAATTATACTAGATATAATAACATGCATAAAAAAAAAAATTTCTATGCTAAAAATTCAAGTACTTCGAAATATTTGTTCGATGATTAAAAAATGTAAATGTTTTTTTTTACTATATGATTGGCTATAATAAAAAATCCTTTATAATTATATCTTAGCAAATTGCATAGTTGAATTCTGTTTTAAATTGCAAAAAAATGACAATATACACATCAACAATTCGTATCAAAATGCCTTTGTTATTAATAAATTTTGTCTCCATATATATATCAGAATGTCGTAAAAGCATCGATTTTTCATAAATAACAAAAAATCAATTGACATTCTATCAATAATGATTGAAGATTTAAATTCCTAATAGAATTGCGAAGAAAATTATTATATATACATCAATAATTTCGTGTACAAAACATGTAACTGAACACAAATCTCAATTAAATTGTACGTGAAAATTGTATGGATAAATTAGTTTCCAATAATGAGATCACAAATTTAAAATAGAGCAGTCAAATCAATTTTATTAAATACAAGATATTGTTGAAACAAAATTCCAAACTTTATCAAAACAGTGTTCATTTTTTTAAAAAATATTTGAAAATTTCGTTTCAAAATTACAATATATTTGTCACATATGGAATATTACAATCGCATACGCGACGAATAAGTAGTACTTGTGTCAGCAAACGAAGACAAAACATTAGGAAATTGACAATGAGGGAATCAAACTGAGTGACGGTAACGCGAAAGCTGCGAGTAATAAGAACTTCTGAATTCGTCAAATCGTGAAAATTCAAGATCGGAGGCAACGATGAATACGCAAAGGTCAATCGAAAGTCAATACCGGAGGCAGCTGACAGAGCTGTAATCAAGCATCTGGATGATAATCATCAGGAACACCTGAAGGAAGAATTCGCGGATTTTGCAATTCTCCAGACAGCGCAAATAATAAGTAAAATCAGAAGAAAACAGAGGGTCATTCTTATGTCGACTTCTAATCTGACTCTTACATTCCGGTTCGGAAACTATAACCTTTTTTTTATATAATCGGGACTTTGTTTTTTTGGTGACACGAATCATTTTAACACACATTATCTCGCTCTCTCAATCTCTCGTTCATTAAGAGAGATAATAAAAAGGACAATATTAATTAACTCGCGTTTTCTTTATTGATAATTTTGAACCTTGTGAAGATCCTGGGTAAATTCGTGATCCGATTATCAGAGAGAATATAATTGTGACAGATTAAATACGTAACAATTATAATAAATTTGAATATTAAATAATCATTAGTTCATTATGTAAATAAATGAAGTACATATGTTATGAATGAAAATTTATGTTACATGTTCATTCATTTGATTATACGATTGTATGTATTCACAATTTTTTAAAAGTTACTAAAAAGATGAATTTAATAAATTTTATAAATATAATATAAATATTTATTTATAATATATTTATTACATTATTTTTATATGGTAAATAGTTAATATTAAAGTTTTATAATAAACGTTTATGTAAATTTAATTTAATTAAGTACTATTTTATGTGTAAAAATTATAAATAAAACAGAATTAAAACTGTTCAAAACCTTGACGATTTAAAAAAACACTTTAAATTTTTTTATCCAAAAAAACATTTTTAAGTTGAATTAAAGTGGCGTTAAAAAAATTAAAACAAAAAGCAAAAACAAGAAAAGCTTATATAAATTCTATTTATTGTTTCAATTTTATAAATTGCAGATCATCAGATGAAGAATTAATAGTGTAATATATAAAACTAAAAAATATATATATTATATAACATATTTAATTTTTGAAAATAATATATGCAAAACCGAAGAAAATTTCTATTTTGATGATCATCACTCATCATCATTATCTTATTCATATATTATTACAAGCAGATTTTCACAAATAATGCACTGTAATATTTTTAGAAGTATATAACTATAAATAATAATATAATAATAAAATTTTTATAACTATTTTTATACATAATCTAAGAGATGCTTTTATTTTTAACAATATTGTTATAATGAATATTTTTTTGCATTAATCTCTTAGTAATTAAAGCAAAATGTACGAAAAAAATGGTCAAGGCAGTATCACAAAAATAATTAATCACAGAATCAAAGAGATTCAAAAAATAAATAATTTGATAAACTAAAAAAAATTAGTTAACAATTACTTAATGAGATTAAAATTATTATGATGTATAAACTTTTGTACACGTTGAGTAAATTCGAATATAATAAATTTATATAAGATATTTCTATGTAAAAAAAAATATGAATTTGCAAAAGTATATAAAATATATATTATTTGTATAAAATATACAAATAATATGTATATCTATAAATCTATAAAGATATGTACTATTATATTATTTTCATTATTGTATGTTTAATTCAATTATTATATAATTTTTATTTATATATAATTATTCGAAGTTTTTATTAGTTTTTTTCACGTATTAATAATTTTTTAATGAATACACAAAATTGAATAATTTTTATTAAAATTTAACTTAATAGATTAACTCATTAATATTAATCTGAGTTGATAAAGTACTGTTATCAACTCTTTTATAAATATTTATATCAATACTTTTAGTATTTTTAAAAATTTATTAAATAAATATAAAAAACTAATTTCTAAATAGAATATAAATGTCTTTTATACATAATGCATTATGTATTAAAATTCATGTATAACTTTAAACAAATATGCCCTATTTTAATAATTTATTATCTATTATATTCTCAATGTTTAATTTTTTATGCATCATTTTAATTATAACTAATCTAAAAAAATTTAAAGTTCATTTACAACTAATGAACTATTTTTTCGAACATTCACTTTCATATTTTTAGCCTTTTTATATATAAAAATATTTATAATGAAATTGTGGATTTATTTTTTTTAAACAAAAGTCCCTATGTATTTTTGCATATTATATATATATTGTATTTTTTATATATCACACATAGTATGTTTTATATACATATATATGTATTATCATGTCGAGTTATGTTCTTCATCTACATAAAAAGAAAATTTGCGAGTAGAGTTTTAATGTATATGTGGAATTTTTATAATAAAAAAATAATAAAATATAGAAATATAAATTAATATAATAAATTAAATCAATATAGAATTCAAGTTACAAAAGTTCTTAATTTAATTTTAATTTTTAATTTTTTATTTCTTCAGAATTATTCATTCTACTTTTATACTCCCAACTGTTATTTTACACATCTCTATATTTAATTAAAGATAATCTTTCTTTACAATTAATTTTATTTGTAAGCACAATGTTTGTAATAAATATTTTGTAATGATTAAAATACACAAACTAAATAAATTAGTTTTTGTTGATATACTCCAAAGCTTGAAACTTAAAATCCAATTAAAAATATTTTTTAATTTCGTGAATCAAAATGTAATTCAAAAAATGATTTAAAAAATGGAAAAAAATGACTTAAATTTCTATACGAGAATATGTATTTTTTTTATCATTTATAAATAACAAAAACGTTAAAATAATCCTTGGAAATTTAGAAAAAATTAAAAGAATCAATATAATCAAACTTGAGAGTAAAAATCATAAATATAACACAAATTACTATTTCATGAATTATCTTTAGTAATTTTCAATTAAAATGCGTATTTACGAATTAATTAGTGTTTTTCATTTTTCTTCTCCCTGTAACATTTATACTTTTTTATCCTTTGAATCTTCTTTATTCGGATCATAATACATAAATAAACAATATATTTAAACAAAAATCTATTTATTTAAAATAATTTATTCAATATCAACGTCAACTAAAATGATGACTAATGTATTCACAGCTATATACCCATCCATTCACACACACATATACATACTGACCATTCACATTTTTCAAACAATTCCAAAAAAATATTATTTGGGAGAAACTTTTCATTTTCAACATTGTGACCTATGGCTTTTTTAATTTCTTAGATTACAATGTCACAATAATTGTATTGTATTGTGATGACTTCTAAAGATGAATTGAATGTAATTAATTTACATATTTTTAATAATAATGATCAAATATTTTGAACTCAAGAAATAATGCAAAAAATGATCTAACTTATTTTTATTATTTAATATTTTTCAAATATCAAGATATGCCTAATATAAATATATCAATTTTATTTACAATTAAAATTTGCCAATGTCGACTTTATTTAAAAGATCATGATTAATAAAATATTATTTAAAAATTATCATTGAGAGAAAATTTCTTAAGATTCAATTTTTTTTTGCATATTTAAATATATGTAAGTGTAAAAATAAATTTTCATTAAAAAGTTGTTAAGAAGAGTGAAATTTGAACGGAAAACATTTAAAAAGCTCGTCGTATTATATCAACGAATTCTATCGTAAATATATATGGATTATTACTATTATAACTATTATTATTATTATTATTATTATTATTATTATTATTATTATTATTGTTGTTGTTGTTGTTGTTGATGTTGTTGATGTTGTTATGAGGAAAGGTGTTTCAAGAGAATAAAATGATGAAAAAATGAAAAATTCTTTTTGGTG
Organism: Eupristina koningsbergeri; assembly: GCA_018907245.1. Classification (NCBI taxonomy): domain Eukaryota; kingdom Metazoa; phylum Arthropoda; class Insecta; order Hymenoptera; family Agaonidae; genus Eupristina; species Eupristina koningsbergeri. The sequence continues at coordinate 1,290,226 of JACCHV010000001.1, forward strand.
GGAAAGTTTGTAATCTCATAAAAAATCAATGACGAACATTGAAATAATTATTTTTTTATTCTTTGCATTCGACGTATCATTTTATAGATGAAAAGAAAAAATTAAACAGATAATTTAATTTTCATATTTTATATGAAACTTTATACACAACTATTACGATTATTTGATTAAAAAAATAATTCTCATTTTTTTTTTTATAAATAATAATTCGACTCAAACTTTCAATTAAATTTTAAGTTGTTCCGAAGAAAAACAATGGAAAATTGTATGAAACTGGAGATCATACGCGCGGGTGTATGTGTATGTAAGCTCATATGTGTGTTGGTCTGGTAACCATTAGTTTTTCGCTATTTCGGGATTATCCTCAACACATCTTTTCTCGTAGCTAATCGTTATAAACTCACCTCTTCCTTGCTTTTCTCAAATTGATTTCATACTCGCGAAAACGGAGGCTACAAAAATCGAACAGGTCATTATTTAGAAAAACGCGCGATATTTAAAGTAAACAATGGAGTTTACGTGAAAGCTACATGTATATTTACATAGCCAACCATTTCGGGAAAACAGAAAACGTCTTACATATTCTTCTAGGGATTTTTATAAAAATGTATCTTGCTCGTTTTGCACGCAGTACACATACGTCCGCTACATTTCATTGTTTGGTAACAGTAAAAGAATCACTCACCTCGTGTTGTTTCCTGATTCCGGTCGTTCCCCTGTTCCTCCAGAATTTTTTCCACCATTTTTATGTTGTTTTTTTTGCCCCTTTTTCAGCAGAAAAAAGGCGTCCACTCGAAATAATAATAAAAAGTTATAAATGTGTACTTTTATGATGTTTTAGTAATATCATAAAATTCGAGATACTATTAAATATATCTTGATATCTATTAAATAACAAATTCTTTCTCTCTCTCTCTCTCTCTCTCTCTCTCTCTCTCTTTCGAATTTATCTTTTTATCTTGTTCACCGGTATATCGTAGGAATTGTAAAAAAGTCAGTCATATTTACAAAAAAACACCTAAGCAATAGGTACTAACAATAATGGATTCCTTTCACTCTTCGTTTTTTTTATTTTTCGTGAATTTCTCCTCTTTTTTTGCTATTTTTCACTTATAAATCTCTTGCACAATCGATCTCCAATATCAGCATGTGGGTGTATATCACAGATTGAAATAAATATTATAAAGCTTATGTTATTAACTTATTGGGTTCCTCTTAGTCTTGGTGCGCTGATGTGGAGATGGCGATGGCAACGACGCAATCGCGTCACGCTTCCTCTTCTCTGGGGACAAACTTGGCGATCTTGGCCTCTACCCGTTTCATCCGCCACTCGACTATCACAGACTCGGACAAATGCACCCGTTGGACTTCCGACCAGCAGTCTCCATTAAGGGCGAAACTCGTCTCTCAGGGCCGGTGGTTCTCTCCTCTCTCTCTTTCCTCTCCGACAACGACGCTCGCGCGCAGCAGCAGCGTAGTGTCAGCTCGAACGAGCATTAAAAACCTCGCGATCAAATCATTAGTTAGCTCTGCATTCACCGTCCCTCACTGCTCGGCAGTTGGTTTCCGACTGAGAGTAGAGATATTTCCTCGTCTAAAACTGGCAATGACGGTGATTCCTCCCTTCTCCACACCCATGACTGCGCAGTTGCCAACTCGCGTCTTCCCTCTTTTATTCTCGTCGCTCTCTCTCTCTCTCTCTCTCTCTCTCTCTCTCTCGTTTTGGCTATTCTCGAGTTTGGCCCCAACAGTTCTTGCATCGCATCTCGAGGCGAGTTGAGCTTTGTTCTTGTTCTCATACACCTCAAATACATAAAATGCGTAATTAACATTTTTTTGTTTTTTTCAAACATAAACACCACTCTGACGTAATTCCATTGGTTTAAAATTTATATTTAAATTATTGGTTTAAAAATTGGTGTTTTGCAAAATAATATCGCAGATTATTATTTAACATACCGATCTAAAATTCATGAGACAACTTTAAAGCTTCATGTTTCGTTTCTCAGTTTTTTTCTTCATCTCATTCATTGATTAATTAAATTAGTTTCGTATAACTATCAGTGGGCAGTTTTTCGACGATAAGAATTTAGAACACTTTTCTCTTTTCTAAATATTCAACAAGACTTCGCTGTTCATATCATACACTTAATACATTCTTTAGATTGGCGTTTCGATAATATGTTGATAAATTCGTTATTCAAATATTTACAACGAAAATTCAATCAAAGATGTAAATCGTTGATGTAAATTAAATATTTCTTGTATATTACTTTATACATAAATACTATTGATATACCAGAATAAATATATTAACTTGAAAAATTATTTTTCTTTACAGTTACAAATTTTTGTTCTTTTTATTAAAAAGTCAAATTTTATTGATATGATAAATCGTAATTTTCATTTGTTTTTATTTTATTTATATCTATTTTTACTTTAAATAGCTTATGGCAATATATTTTAGAATAATAAAATAATTTTATTTTTTTTTTCTTTATAAATAGAAATCGAGTGCTAGGTAATTAATTGCTGAACAAAAAATGATTTAAGTTTAATAATTATAATAAATAAAAAAAAATGATAATTATTTTTTAACGTGTATGTGATACACAATAAAAGCTACTTTTCTTTTTTTTTATTATTATTATTTCGGTTTCAAAACGTAATATATTTATTATCTCAAAAGCTACAACAACGAATACAAAATCATAGTTATAATAATTTATGCTTAAAGGGTTGTAGGATATTTTACTTTACTTTCATACTAATTTTAAAAAATGAATGGTCACATGTATAAATATTAATAAAATATTTAACAATATTTTCATTAATATATCAATTTGTATTTGTAATTGATACATTAAAAAAAAAATAAAATTTTTTTGAATCAATAAATATTAGCGTGTTTTGAATAGTTAAAAAAATATTTTAAATAAAAAATAAAAACAATCGAATCCTGAGTTTATCGAGTCTTATTCACCAAGAAAATGTATGAAAAAATATAAATATAGATGGAAATATAATTGTAATTTAATTAATAAAGGTTTGTATTGCTATTACATTTATGCAACAAGACATAAATAAAGTCAGAAATCAGGTTGAATAGTAGATAAAGATTTGGTAAGTGAATTCTGATCTTAGGAAACAATGTAGCCACATATAGAAGAGCTCAATGGAATTTTTTACTTACTAATTTTTTTATTTTTACATTTTCTAAATTCGTTTTACAACTTTCTATTTTTTACGAGACAATTAAAGTTTTTGTGTCAAAAGTGCGTATTGTATTTCAGTAGTGCGATGAAAGCCTGCGAAAGCTTTTGTAGGTGTTCCGAAAGCATGAATACATATTTGTTGTGCTGTGATTGGTCGATAACACTTTTAAGATTATGATTTCTTTGTTGATAATGTAACTCTCTATTCGACTTTCATCCGAATGTCATCTATCGTATATTATATAATGAGCTGCACATAAAATACGACAAATTTCACGTATTATGATTATATATACATATATGTATAATACATAATCATATATACGTGGAATTTGTCGTATTTCGTTTGCATTTGCTCTAAACTATATCTTTGTTTTCCAAAACTGCTGCAAACCACATAATCTTCTAGTCAACCAATCATGGCTTCAATAGAAATTGTATTAATGCTTTATCAATTGCTTTAACTTCGATTTCTACAACATATTTCTTCCATTCGCAATTATTATTTCAATAACAATAATGTTATTATGTACTCAATAATATCTCATTTTATGTTTCATACATTTTTACGAATTAGATCCTCCACTTCTGTGTTTATCTAGGTTTTCATTATAAAATATATAATATCCATTTAATTACACGACAGTTTATTTATAATTAAACAATAAAAGTTATCAAAAACAATAACGTGATTATGTATCATTAATTTTACGAATTTTAATCAGATGTTAACAGATTCCCCCAATTTTGTATTTGTCTAGATTTTTTTTGTAAAATATATAATGTCCAATTAACTGTAGACAAGATGTATTATAATTTGTAAGTATTCGTAAAACAGGAATTGAAATTGAAGTTAAAGTGTAAATTTTATTAACTGAAGACAATATGAAATATTTTCAAAGTTTATGTAAATTTTTTGTTCGAGTACTATTTAATTTTATATATTTAACTTATATGTATTACAAAAGTATTAGAAAATATTGTTTCAATTATTTTAAATCAAAAATTATACAAAATATTATACATTTGATATTTAACTTATATTTAATACAAAAGTATTAGAAAATATTGTATAAATTAATATATATATTTTTATATTAAATTGAATAGTGTTTTTTCATGGTGGGAGAAATATCTTCTTTCTCTCTAGCGCATATAGAAATACTAGCGACCTATCAAGAGTCTGTGGCTCGAGTAAAATTTTCTTACAAGTGCTTTAAAATCTATTGGATGAGATACAATGAGGTGTTTTATAAATCAACATCAATGATTAAAATTTTATGTATATTTTTTGTTTTACAAATAGTTAATACAATATATTTATATAGTTTTGAATAAAATTTAATATTTTTCTGCATGATTTTCCAATAGAAAATATATTTTAATATCGTTGACATATTCATTTATTTATTAATACTTATAAAAATAAGACCCAAATTTTTATCAGCATTAAATAAACATTTTAATAAAATATAAAACTAAATGAAATTTATATTTCATATGTATATAATATCTGGATAAGTTCAATACAAAGAAATTATGTTCAAAAACCTTAATATTGTTACTCAAATAAATAACTAATTTACTTTTAGAGAAACTTTATTTTTTAATTATAATAAAATATTAAAAAAATATGAAAAGATGTTATTAAAACTACAATTAACTACTAATAAATAAATGAATATGACAACAATATAAAAAGTACATTGTAAAGGCCAAATTGAATAGGGGTATTTTGATGGTGGGAGAAATAAACTCTTTCTCTCTCGCACTTATGACTTCTCTGCCGACCTTTCAAGAGTCTGTGTCCCGAGTTAAATTTTTTTAGACGTGCTTTAAAATCTATTGAAAAAAACGCTTCTGTACATTTGCAAAGCACGAGGGAATACACGAGGTGCTTCTTACATGTAGTGGTATCGTTTTTTTCCAATAGATTTTAAAGCACTTATAAAAAATTTTAGTTAAGGCCACGGACTCTTCAGAGGTAGCTAGTGTTTCTATATGCGCGAGAGAGAAAGAAGATATTTCTAACGCCATTTTTGTCGCCAAAGTTTAATACGGGACCTAGCGTTCTCTTAGTGTCTGTTCTGTAGTTTACCCCACAGAACAGTAAATAAGAGAATGTTAAGTTCAATGCTTTACATAAGAAACAAACATGGTGGTTAAAATATCTTTTCTCTCTCTCGCACTTCCGAAGCAATTTTAGCCCTCCCAGTGGACACATGGGAAATTAAAAACAAATTTTTATAACCACTTCGAAACCTATTTAAAAAAAAGGTATATATAGATATATGAACTATGAGTAAAAGAAATAGACATTTGAAATATTTCGAGCTTTGAAAATAATTTAGCATAACTGAAAAATATTTTTATCAATAATTTTATGATTATTATTTACATTTTAATAAGAAATTGAAATTGTCTCTGATTGTCATATTTCAATATTTAGAACTCTAGTTTTGGAAAATAAAAGTAAATAATATGCACTTTGTTTGTTAATTCTCCTTGAATTTAATCTAAATGAAGATTTAAAAATAATTTAACAAGATCTATAAATAAATACATCATTTACAATATTAATTACCGTCTTAATAATTTTAAAATTTATTTAGTTTTAAAATTAATTTTTTTAAATTAAATATATAAATCTTAATAATTTTTAATAAGTTTATTACCAGAATAAATTCACAAGCTTATGTACAAAGAAAATATGATGATTGTAAATTTAAATGTAAATGTAAAATTTATTCGTTATTAATTACACATAAATTCAAAAATTCAAAAAATACATATGGAACATTTTTTTTTTCTATTGAATTTTATTACGTCCAGCATCATTCTGTGTCCAGCATATAACGCATTTATTTTATAAAAGCAAAGGACACTTCTAAACTTTGTAATTATTTTCCAAAAAACATTGATTTTAAGATAATAAATTTTTAAATAAATAGTAATTTACTTGTTTAGAAATGTGTTACGTTTAACAAAGATATGATTATTTGTTAATATATATATATAATACAATATTTTAAAAATAATTTTTATAATAAAATAGTAACAAATAAAATTTGTAAAAACTAATTATAACATTGTCAATAATTAAGTTTATGTAGTTGATTAACTAGAGCATTTATAAATTTGTATGAACAATATGAATTGGAAATGTAATTCTTAATAAACTAATTGACGGTTGAATTATCGTTTATAAAGTTTATATTGTTTTCGTGGTTTTGATTTTAACAAATGATTTGGTTTTAATTTATATCAAAATGCTAACCAAATTTAGTCTTAGATCATTTTTAGAAGTTTCTTGATTTATTTTTTCATCTTCGCGGTTGCCTGTAGTTTTTGAAAGATGGCACCTCAATCTGGAATCATCTTAACGTTAATCATCTCTGGCACATGTATCAGCAATACATAATCAATAAAAATTAAAATAAAAAGCTGTATTACTTATTAGCATAACGAAAAATACAAAAAAAAAAAATGAATATAAAATAAGTAGAAAAATGTATTTTTTGTAAAGATGCAATCGATTGATTAATATATTTTTTGTTCGAATCATACATTCATAAAATGTGACAGTAAGACTTATTATTGTTATTGGTGTTACCTTAGTTTATAATAGTTTAATTTATAATTTGGTGAATAAAGTCTGATAAAAATATAATTTGATAAATAAGCAAATTTTTAATTTTAAACTTATAAAGATACAAATTAATATTTCATTCTTATTTAATATATGTATGAAAAATTAACATAAATAAAATGAATACTATAAAAAAGAAAATGTACTCTGATACTTGATTACAAATAATTATAAAAAAAATTTTATTGACACTTTTCATATAAAATATTTGACTTTAAAAACAAGTTAATATAATTTCCATTAATTTATTTTAGTAAAATATGATTCAGTATATAATATTAATATTTATGGTTTTTTCAGTATTGGATAATGTGTATTATAAAGATTTTTTTTAAAAGAATAAGAATCTTAAATAAGTAAATTTAATATAAAATATTATTTGCATAGCCATTTAATGGCATTCAGATCTGTATTATGATTTATAAAATGCAACAAATTTAAATATACATATATAAAAAAAAAAAAAAAAAAAATTGAATTAAAACAATAATTTAGCAGTTGATATATAAAATTTTTAAATTATTTGTAAATGCATACGTTAATAATACATCTCTGATATAAACATATTGTGCAGTTAAAAAATCAATAAATACTAATATAAATATACAAGTCATTGTAAAAATCAACTTTTTATTCTGTATACTTAATATTATATTTATATTGCATTGCATTTAACAATACTAAAGTTATTGATCATTAATTTTTTTTTTTATTAATTTTTTTCATAATGTATTTTGTCTCATTAACACAGGTTGCATTGCAATAATAATAAAATATATTATTTATGTATTTTTAAATATTTTTTTAGAATGATCAAATTCTTAATTTTTATTTACCAAAAAAATGGTACATATATCAAATTTTCTCATTAGAATGGAATATTTTTTAGAAAAATGTTAAAAAGTAATTGAAAGATGATAACTGTATTTGTATATTAATATGTAAGTAATACATTTATATAAATTTAATATACAGTTTTTTATAAAATAAATTTGATTTTTAAACAAGGGATTTAATAGGTGTTTATGCTTTAGTACAAGAGTAAATGTGATCAAGATGATGAAGTGTTGTTCCTTAAAATTATCTTCCATAAAATATATGTACAGATCCTTTATTAGAAATTCTTCTGTTGTTCAAGAAATGCTCAAGTATAAAACAACTGATTTAGATGCTCTTATAGACCCTAAAGTAAAAAATATAAAGGATAAATTATTATACAGTGATTACATTGAATGTAAAAGATTAAAATTAGGATATAGAAAGAATATAATAATAAAAAAAAAATTAGAATATAAATTTAAAAAAGAACAAGAATTAATAGAAAACAAAATTTCACATAGTATTGTTGCTTTAAACTGTTTTAACAAAAGTAATGATGTAAGTACAAAAGATGAAAATTGTTATTTAAATGTAAACAGTAACCAAAAAAAGGAACCAATTCATATGCCATATGCAAATATTGATAAATATGAAAAATTATCTACGAATAGTTCTAAAGATATACATAAGGAATCATTGCCAATGATAAATGAAAAGTATAAACTTTTATACGAAAAATATTTAGATATATCAAATTATACTATCACAAATCCAAATACTCCCAAAGTAAATGATGCAATTATACAAACTAAATTTAAAATACGATTAAATGATAGTAATACTAATATATCGTCACATTGGATGACTGATTATGAAATTTATGATGATGGATTAGAAGAAAACTTAGAAAATATAAAATATGGAACATCAAACTTCAATACTGAAGTTAGTTCTGTTCCCTGTGGTGGTTGTGGAGCATTGTTGCATTGTAAAGATGTTGCAATTCCTGGTTATTTGCCTTCTGAAATATTCATGAATAAAAGAAACATTGATTTAAAATCAATCATCTGCCAAAGATGTCATTTTATGAAATTTTATAATACATGCTTGGATGTCAAAGTTTCCGAAGATGAATATTCAAACTTATTAAAACATATACAAAATGATAAAAAATCTTTGGTACTATTAATTGTTGATCTTACTGATTTTCCATGCAGTATTTGGCCACAGATAACATCTTTTATAGGTGAAAAAAAACATATCTTTGTTATAGGTAATAAAATAGATCTTTTACCTCAAGACAGTGCTGAATTTCTTTCACATGTAAAAGAATGTTTAATGAAATCATTGGTTGAAACTGGAATTAGCAAAATGAATATTAAACATATTTCTCTTATATCTGCAAAAACTTCATTTGGTGTAGAGGAACTAATAAATAAACTACATAAAATATGGAATTATAGAAGTAATTGTATTTAAATAATTTCTTAAGATATGTGTTATAAAACTCTTAACTATTACATTTTATGTATTTGTACCAAAATACATTAGTTTTACCTTCTTCATTAATAATTAAAAAAATGCTCCAAACTAAAACAAAAAATATTTTAATTGAATGTTATTTTTATTTTAATAATTTAGGTGACGTATATTTAATGGGGTGTACAAATGCTGGAAAGTCTACTCTTTTCAACACTTTATTGCAATCAGATTTTTGCAAATCTCAGGCTGTAGATTTAGTACAACGTGCAACAACTTCTCAATGGCCTGGAACTACTTTAAATATGTTAAAATTTCCTATTTTAAGGCCTACTCCACAAAGACTATATTTGAGAGTACAAAAATTACGTTATGATCAACAAAGTAATCATGATGAAAGATGTACTAAAATTCGAGAATATAAAAATACAAAAAACATTGAATTGCTGACACTACAGAGTATATCAACTTTGTTTATTTTCAGTTAATTAATTTTATAAAATTTATATTGTTATTTACTATTGTTACTTCTAGGTCGTATAAGTCACACCTTTAAGAAAGACTATGAATTAACTAAAGCTCTTAACTCTCAAAGTGATGATAATACAAAAAAAATTGGTTTGGATGAAACATCACCAGAATACAAATTTAGTTGTTGGTGTTATGATACTCCTGGAAGTATACAACCAGATCAAATTTTACATTTTTTAACAACTAATGAGCTTTTAAATACACTGCCAAACAAAATTATGTCTCCAAGAACATTTTGTATTTGGTCTGGAGAAACAATTTTTATTGCAGGCTTAGGAAGGCTAGATATTTTAAATGTACGTAATTTCATAAGGTAATAAATTTAATTACATTTCACAGTAAAAAAAAATAGAGTTTGTGTGGAAATATTTTTGTTTATTAATTTTTATTAGATGTACAGTGTTTGCAAGTAACAAGTTACCAATAACAATATGCAAAATTGAAAATGCAGGAATTGTTTATAATGAATTACTTGTAACCAAAGCATTTGTTGTACCAAATAACAATCCTGATAGGCTACGGATGTGGCCTAAATTAAAATCAAAAGATTTAAAAATTGTTGGTATTGGACAATTTGACTCTGCTTCAGATGTTGTGTTATCCAATGCTGGTAAATTATTTAATTTACATTGAAAAATTAAAAATTAATACAAGATTTTATGATATTTCATTTTAAAGGTTGGGTAGCTATTACAGCTGATAAAAATGAAAGCGTTAATATGAGAGCTTGGACACCAGAAGGTCGAGGAATTCATATAAGAACTCCAGCTCTTTTGCCAAAATCTATTACACTTCGTGGAGAGCGAAAAATTGGAAGTCGAGCTTATAAACTTGGAAAACAGATTTATTTTTAAAAAAAGATTTAGAATATTTTATAAAATTAATTTTTTGTACTAAAATAATTTTAATTAACTTAAATAATTAATATATATTAATTTAAATCATTGCCTAAAATTCATCTAGAATACTTAATTCACTAATAATTACACACTAATTAAGTTGTATTGTATAAATATATTCTATTTTTTTCATATTAGTTTTACTATAAAAAATTAAAATTAGCTTTTAAAATTACAAAAATGAATTAAATTTTTAATTATATTATTAATTATTCTATACTATATAATGTAAATTATTTTTTAATTCCAATTTATAGATATTGACCTCCAGTCATATTATTTTTACATTAATATTAAAAACAATATTTTGAAATAAAATTTCTAATAAGTTATATATATGAATATCAATGGAATTATTATTGACAAGCAAATGCACCAAATAACTATCAACAATATAGAAATCATGTTTCATTTAAATCATATGCACGTTTTTTAGCTTGTTTATACATTCTTTTATAAAATTTTTCTAAATTTCTATAAAATCCTTTTTTTATTTCATTACTTTGACCATTTGTTAAATTACAATCTGAATTTCTAAAAGAATATTTTATTGATTATTTTAATTTTAATGTAAATATTTTTCTAAAGAAACATCAAATATTTTTGTAAACTTACCTATATGGATATTTACTATAATTTAATTTCATTTTAGTATCTTCTAATTGTTTCATTTTATCAAGTAAACTAAAATTATATTTTAAAATTAAAGATACAATAACTTTCTTTTTGTATAAAATAAAAAACTTACATTGAAGAAATTGGATTAACTTTTAATGAAGACATACTATTTGATCTAAAAATAGAACTATTTTTAAATTTTTCTAAAATACATGATTGATGAACTGTATCCTCACTATTTAATTTATAATTACTGTTTTTTGCATTATTTTCTAAATTAAGAGAGTCTAATGAACTTGATATCATTGATGCTCTGTTAGCGTAATGTTCATAATTAGTAACACATCTAAATCCACTTGCCAATTTTTTTTTATTTTCTAGACATTTTTTAGGAAAATTCTGATAGTTTGATAATTTTGATAAGGAATTATAATTGGAATTGTTTTTAGAAAAATAACATTTATATTTAAAACAAATTGGACAATTGTCAAAAATATGAGTATCTTCACAAATCAAATAATTTTGACGAGAATTTTGAGGTTTTTCTAAAGTGGTTGTTGAACAGTTGCAAGTTTCTGGTTTTGAAACGGTGAATAAATAACATTTATCTGATGAATGCAAATTACATTCATTGCAACGATTATGTCCACAATCATTTTTTGTAATATTTTTTTGACGCCGACAACTATTAAAAATATTATATTTTATTAAATAAAAGTTTTACGTATAAAATATAATTATTATGTTCACGTACATTCGGCATAGATAGGAATTTACTTTTTGTTGACCAGTGTGGCACACTTTCTTTTGTTTAATTTCTCTGCTGGGCAATGCAACTGTTTTTTTATGAATACAACGTTGGTTCTACAAATAAAATAGTCAGAACTACTTACAAAAAATATTTAATGACACTTAATTTTCTATTATTTACCGCTGAATTTATAATCTTAGGGTTAATTGTAACTTCCGTTTTAGGAGGATCAAAGTCTGTAAGTTCCTCTATAGTCGTTTTTGTTGATATTTCGATTTTAGGCGATAAGATACCCTGTGAAGTGAAATATTTTATTTTAATTATTATTAAATTTTGTAATAGAATATTTATTTATATTGCTAATATTAACTGGAAAAAAATTTGTGGGTTCCATAAGTAAGTCCACATCAACTCCAGCTAACAAACCCTTAAAACTAGATACCGGGTATAACAAATCAACTAAATTTGTTTCAAATGTTGCTAAACAAATATTCTTATTGGCTGTAGAAGACCACTGAATTAATTCAGTAAAAATGTATTCTTTAAATAATTTTTTTTCCAGTTCTGCTAATGATGAAACTCCGATAAATATTTTTTTAAATGTAAATCTATTGTGATATAAAATTGGAAATGTAGAAGTGAGTTTTTTTGTTGAACTACATGAATTAAAAATATTGATTTGCAAAGAAACTTTTCCATTAGGACAGAGCCAAACTCCTGGGCAAGAAACCTAAAATAACAACTAATTTATGGAATTTGTTATTTATTTTAATTATATATAATTTATAAAAATATTACAGCATGAATATCTAAGTCTATTTTCACAGAAAATGCTCTTCCAACCATAATGATATTAAAAAATGATCACAATAAATTGCTTAAAAGTTATCCAAAATTATAAAAATAGTCCTTGTGATGTCGATCAAATATTTGTATAAAATTTTTTTTTTCATCTTAAAATTAAAAAAAAATAATATTTAGTACTTAAACTTTAAAATTAATTTAACTAACAACTTATGTTGATCTGAAAACGTCCCATGCCATTTTGCACAAAATAATATTTTAATGTTATGTTGCTAAGAAACTAGTCGTATACACAATACGGTAACACTTGTTCAATTAATAAATATTATTTATATAAATTTAATTAAAGAAAAATAATATGTTTGATATGCAAACATTTATAAAGTTTGTTATAAAATAAAATAAATGATAATTGCATAAAATTTTAATGATCAATTCAGATTTTTTTATTCATTAAAAAATTATTAAAAATTTACAAATAAACATAAAGAAAAATTTGTAAAAGCGTAAAATTTACTTTTTTTATGCTCATTAAATTAAAATTATGAGGATAATTCTATCTAATTTCTTTTAGAACTCAACTTTTACAATAAAATATCAATTAGTCATCAATATACATAATTTAAATAATTTGATACTAATCTATAATAAATTTAATTATTAAACAAAAAAATATTCTCGAACTCTTAAAAACTAGTTGATAAAATGAATTTTTATAACTAGAAAAGTTTTTATTATTCCAGAGCGATCATAAAAGTTGTAAGTATAATATCGTCAAAATTTTGAAGAAATTTTTGTTAAAAAAATTCATTACAAAAAAAATTATTTTGAATTTTTTTCAAATCAATTTTTTTTTAATCAAACAAAATAATAATACAATTGAATAATTTAGTAATTTTTCAATTAATATAAATTTAAATAAAATATAAATTTACGATTGAAGTATTTCAGAATAATCATGTGTTTGTTATCATTATATAAAAAAAAATTTTTTTTAATTTTATATATTGTAACGATTGTGCTCGTTACAAAAGTGAGACAATAAGAGAGAGAAAGAGAAAACGATTTTATAAGAGGGGGAGGGGGACAAGATTTTTGTTCATCTAGCGTAGATCATTAAAGTAAACAGAATTCCGATTTGTCGTCGACAGAGACCGATATAATCTTTCGCGTCGAAAACTCCGAGTTTTTTTTGCAAAAAATCGTTCATATAAGTTTGTATACATCTTAATTTGCGATATTGTGAAAATCTCTTCATGTGAATAAAGCGTTCATCATTTATTGTTTATTATTACTTCATTCTTATTTAAGTTTATTACATTTATTTGCATTTATTTTGCTATTCATGAATAATGCTGAGCCAAACTGACATTGTAATTGCATTTTGTACTAGGCGTGAATATTTGTTATTGCATATGCGAATAATAAAGCAACAAAAATTGCATATTTAATTCTTATTGAATATAGCCAATACTCCATTATAATGTTAAACACATTCTGTTTCTTTAAATAAAGTTTTTTTTTATATATATTTTATATATTTGCCTTAAGTACGAATATGAAGAAAATGAATAAAAAACCTTAAATTAATAAAGTAACGTTCAATACTAAAAAATTAAAGTTAATACAAGATCAATTTTATCTTTTTGAATAAAAAATTAAAAAGTACCATAATATAAAATTAAATAAACGATTCATGCTTTGAAATAAGATATTTTTAAAAAAAATTACTTGTTTAAATTATTTAGAATTATATTAACTTAGTACAATTAATAAATAGAAAATTGGATAGGTACCAAATAATTTATAAATACAAATACAAATAAATGTTTTACATAAGTGTTTAAAAATAATATAATCAAAATTTAATAAATTTAATTACTTATTGCGATAAATTTAATTTTAATAAAAAAAACATCGTGTTTAAAACACTGATAAATAATCTTTGACTCTGATAAAAAGGTAAAATATAATATCGATAAATAATGAAAACGAAGATGTTTTTTTCTGAATAAAATACAGGATTTACTTATTGACTAAAAAATTATAATTTATTGAGGAATTGTGTGAATTCTTGATATATAGAATAAAAAAACCTAATACAACTTACTACTGAAACTTTAATGTTTTAGTTGGATTAGCAACATTTATTTTTTAGTCTTCAACCCCAGTACTTGATCTGGATACACCCCCAACCAATAACCATCTAAACTCCATTGAAATGCTCAACTCAACCATCCTTGAAGATAACAGACATTGAAATCTCTGAATACCAAATTTGGACGTTTTAAATATAATTTGTGTATTATAAAAATGCGAGTAATTCATTGATTTCTATGATTTTAAGCAGATATCTAGCTTTTTTATAAGCAGTTTATATAATTTTATTTGTGTAATAGTGATTAATTATTTTTCGGAGAGCTTCTGCAGCGGGGATTAAACCTCGATCTAAAGGGGTCAGAAGGTCTGAAGGCAGATGATGAGACTACTGTCAAATAGTGTTTCAAAAGTGTAATCCTCACGAACAATAAAAATATCGCGAGTTATGATATAGAAACGGCTGTTGTTATCAGATTTGTGTACGTGGCACGACAACTTCACAAGAATATTTCTATGCAAATAAACTGACTATAAAGACCATAGTCAAAATAGCATTAAAGGAAGATGTTAGACATGAGCTAAAGTAATAATGAAACACAGAAGTCTAATACTATTGATATTGGCGTGGGATCTCCAAGCCCGAAATAAATGGAGTAGTGACAGCATCCTGCTAGTAGTTATACTACACCTACATCTACCTTTTTGGGTATTTGATAATCCTCAAGTCATCGTATCAACAAAACAATCCAAGATCATCGATCAAGTAAAATTATAATTATTATATTCAAAATTTTAAATTAACGTTCAAATCTAAATTTTACGATAAAATCGGTTTATTATTCTTACTAGTCTCTGTCAAATAAAAATTAAATTGTTAAATTTAACTTGTTAACTTTTATAATTATAAAGAATTTTTGAATAAATAGTAACTACCATATTGATTATTTATTGAAATTTTATTTATACTCCCTTTAACATACTGAGACCTGATACTATTCTTTTCTATCTATTATTCTATATTAAGCTCTTTATATATATTGTCATTATGTTCTCTGTCCATTATATATTATTTTTTTATATTCTTTTTTCAGATGTTCCTATTTTTTTATTAATCCAATAAACAAATTATTAGAATCCGTTGGTTGATATCAAACCTAAAATTTGTTGAAATTGAAAAGTACTACACAAGATGTATAAGTCGGTTGCACCAGACAAACAAAATGTTTTCGCATACTTACAATAAGATTTTTAATTCATATAAATTAATGTATGAAGTGACAATTTTTGCTTCTGATTTCTTTCAATCTTTTTCTGCTAATCGTTTATAAAAAAATCACGTATTGTAACGTCCCTATATTTTTAATGATATTTCCTCGTTTAGTCCTGATAATATTGTAAATCCAAAATTCTAAAAGTACATATGTACGAATTTTAATTTAGATAAAATAAGAGAAAATAAATATTTTAATTAATCACGAATTGACTACAAAAGAGTACGATCTTACCTAAAATTTTATGAACAGCTCAGGCCATACACCTATGAACCGATACTAATATTTGGGAAGTAACATGGAAGGGATAAAAATACAAATGATATAACAGACAGAGAAAATATGATTTTTTACTCTTGAAACTAGTGTATTTTAAACTCAAGCATGAAGGACTCTCCAGTCCTGAAAACCTGAAGTGGTGACAGACTGACTGCTACTTCTAAGAAACTGCCCATGTCGTTCTTTCAGACTACATATCTCTAAGTTATAATCGCTGCGAATATCTCGCAAGTAATATTAAGCAAATTTATCGATAAATAATTGTAATTAAATTGTAACAATTCTATTTTATAGAATTATTCTTATTGAATATCTTAAACTTAAAATATTCAAATTGTAAACTAATTAACATACAAATTAAACTAAATGAATAAACAATCATTAAATAAGAAAATGCATTAAATATTCATTTATTTACCTATTACTTTATGGAACGTAACAGTATATAAAATATTTATTTTATCTGTTTACTTTCAGCCATTTGTTTTTTAATTCAATCTAAGTTATTTGTTATTACAATATCTCTGGTAAATAATTATTACAAATCTATAATATTGTAACTTACTTCTCTGCACTTTTTTCAAATTTATCTTTCTCCTTCTTCATACTTTTTTCGCTATTTTGGATATCGGCTAAATTTAATCCATGTCTTCTCTGATTTTTATTTTATAATTCTTTATATTCAGCATTTGTCATTTCTGAACAATTTTCGACTCATTCTTTACAAACAAAAAGTATATAATTTAAGCTGCAATAGTTGTATGTTCATATTTCAATAGATATTTTGAGAAACATTAATTTGGGTTTGGCGAATACAACTGATGAAAGCATTGATGTTTAAAAAACATACATATAATAAATTAATATACCTAACCTAAATATACTTAAATGTTTAACACGAAAAAAAATTTATTTATACATACACTTGTTTTTAATTAAACGCCATTCAAAAAGAACAAGATAATAAAATAAAAAACTACCACTATTGCATGTATGAAAAAATATTTTCATATAACAGTAAAAGTTTTAGATTTCTTAATCAATCTCAAAATATTTAAAAGATTTTTTAGTTATGAAAAGGAAAACCATTCAAAAGCTTCTTAAAGTATATTCATACTAAAAAAAAAATTATATAATTAACATCACATACCTAATAATTATTGAAATAAATTTTTTGTTCACAATTGTAAAAAGTAAAATTCTCGTTATTGTTTATTTTTACAATTTACAATAAAAAATGAATGTACCAATGAATGAAAAAGTTAAAAATAATCGTTTTTCTAGTTATATAGATAGAAAAATATATAAAAAGAAATGTCAGTTTATCTAATTATTATTGAGTAAACTTAAATCTTTAACCACGTGAATGTTTAACAATTTTTAATAAAAAATTTAAAAATTGTTAATAACAAATAATTGGATACATACATATCGTTATTATCGAAACAAAGATTATCCTCTTACATTAAAAGTTTTCATACAGAATATTATATTTTTTAAAGTATAACGATTTTTTAGAGCATTTTACTTTATTTTATTTTATTTTAATACATTTTTTAAAACGAAATTTTAAATATAATTGAAATATATATTAGTTTTTAAATTAAAAGCGAAATGGTATACCATTTAATTTATTTTGCTGCATTTTTTATTGCATAGCTCTAATGTAAATTTCATTTTTTATATAATCACATTGTCTTAAAGGAGACATAAATCTTTTATCGCCAGTTCGAGGAATTAAGGTATCGGGAAACCATCCATACCTATCGAAAAAAAAAATTATTATTTAAGGATTCGTAAAAACGTAAGATATTTTATTTATTTTAATATTTGTTTTCAATGATTTAAAAAAAAAATAATTGTTTAAAAGCTTTGAAATGGTTTATTAAAATTTACTTTAAAATAACTTTCTATTATTATTATTGTTACCATTGGTATTTATTGAAATTTACAAATATGAAATTACTAATATTACTTTCTTATAAACTAATTTTTTACATAAAATACTTATATCATGTTTATTAATAGTCCTGTAATTTACTTTTTATTTTCTTTTGTTGTCCTCGACCATGATTTATTAATACAAACATAACCTTATGTTTGAATAGCAATATTTTTTACAAAATTAATTATAAAAATAAAATTTATCACTATTTTATATTAATGTATACTTAGTTAATACATTGTATAACAGCTTTATATTTAAAAATAATAAATATTTTTTTTAAAAAAATTTTATAAAAATTGTGGATATATATATTTATTGACAATTTCCAAAGTTTTATTTATACATAAAATTGTATTTTTTGGTTTTGTAATTTATTAAATTTAAAAAATTATTTTATTTTTGTAAAATTAATATTTTCTCGTGTACATGAGAAAAAAATTCAAACGATGCAAATTTAAAAATGATAAATTCAAGTCAATAACCACTCAATATTTTAAATCAATTTTTTCAAAGTTGTTCACATAAATTGTATTAAAATAATTTTATTAAAACTTAAAAAACTATTTCATTATTGTAAAATGAAGATTTTTCTATGCACATGTGAAAAAATTGAAACGATACAAATTTGAAAATGATGCATTTAAAAATAAAAAATCATTAACCATCCAATATTTTACATTTATTTTTTTCAAATTTTATTGAAATAATGTTATTTTTATGCAATACTTCTTACTCCATATTTATGGTAGCTGGAGGAAATTTAAATCTATCCCTCGGAGTAGATGAAGTTGACCTTTTTACAAGTGAAATAAATTCCGTAGCTGCATCGTTTGGAGGCAACACGTCGTGTTTCGCGTAAAATTTCCCAGAAAGAGCTTTTAATTTCGGCAAAATTATGAACTCTTTATGCAATTTGAAACCCTTGCTTTCTTTTTCATACTTTTCTTTCAAAAATTTTATTTGCTGATGGTTCATATCAAAAATCAAATTTATAATTTGTTTTTTAGTTTATTTTTATTGTGCTTATGTATTGTTTTTTAGTTGAATGACAACGGAACGTATTAAAAAAATTAAAGAAAAGGTTGGTAACATTGTTAACAAAGAATCCAACAAAATATTCATCAATTTTACATATTTTAAGAAAGTTGTAAATCGTTTTGCAAATATTATACAATTTTATAATTTTTTGTGATTTTAGTAACAAAATGAAATGCGTTTATTGAATGTAATGAGCAGAATCGAATTGGTCAGGTTTCAGTCAGTATTAACATTATTTTAGTGCATATTTTTCGTAGAATTTTACTTGTTTTTTCATAGTAACAACATGGAGTGGATGCGTTGCAACTCATGTTGGGTTCAAGTTGAAAAGAATCAGACTCGATTTCACTTAACTCAATGTGGTCATGTTTATTGTGACAAATGCGTTGCAAAAGGTAATTTTAAAATAATTTTATCATCATTATGATTGAAAAAGAATAAGGGATTGAACTTTTTCATTGTCTTGTGCAGCTGAGGAAAGATGTTGTCAATGCGGAGTTATGGGAACTATTTCACTTCCTCTCAAAGAACCTCTGAGTTCTCAGATTTCCCATTACTTTATGCGACCTGCAGATTTACTTGAAAAAGTTATTCAAGCAGAACAATTTCAAGAATCTCAGCGAACTCTTTGCTTAAAAAGAGCTGATTTAAATGTAATTAACATAAGATTCTTTTATTAACAAGAAAAGTTACTACTTTCTATTAACTGTTCATGATTCATTCTTTTTTTAGGATAATAAGTATCAATCTTTGAAAGAAGCATATTGGATTACCACTGAAAATTTAAAGAAAGTTTATCAAAAATATAACAAATTAAAAATGACAGTGTCATCATTACGAAAGGACAATACATCATCAAGTGTAATTAATCATACTTCGTAAGTATTATTTGTAAAAAAAAATTATTCATTAATCATATTTGTATATTTATCAGTATTTCATTTTATACACATGCTCTTTTATTTTTATTAATTTTAATATTGTAATGTAGATCTGAATATCAAACTCCTCCAAATAAAATGACTAATTTTAAATATCAAGAAAAGTACTCACAACAATCTTATTATAGTAAAAAAAATATGGGTAATTTAAAAAGAAACGATGAAGTGTTTAGAGTACCAACATCAACTAGAGTTCCAAGATCAGCTGGATATTACACTGCTTCTTCTACAAGTTCAAATTCTTCCAATTATTAAATTTTTATTATTTTTTCAATTGTATTTCTTAAAATACTATTTAGTCAATCGAAAGTGTATTGCTTATATAAATTAAAAAAGTTTTGGTTATTTTAATGATGTATTTAAATATAAATTTTTTCATTGTATACGATTCATTATAGTTGTATTAATTGAAATTAAAATATATTTTATTAAATAATTATCTATTAAATAATTAAATGATATAATTGCATTTTATTAAAAACTTATATTATTTGATATGTTTGGAATATAAGAATGAAATTGAAGTGTAAGTATATCATGTATTATATAAATAATACATAAATTTCTTAATTATATTCACTTATAACGTTTCATCTTTTAAAATTAGAATTATTTTTGTTTGTAATACAATTTAATTAAATATTACAATATCTGTAACAGTCATAATATAAATTATTTTTATATTTAAATTTATTCATCAAAACATTTTATAATATCGAAGTTGTAATATAATAAAAAAAAAACAGTTGTGTAATTCAAGTATTTTATTTTAAAATATGTATTTCAATAAAAAACACATTGTATACAATATGTGGAAGATTACTTAAAAATTAATAAGTATCAGTATAATGTATAAATCTTTACTTGTGTTCAAAAAAGAATTTACAAGAATATAAAATAATATTCATATAAGGAATTGCAAATTATCTTACTTCCATTAAAATACAAAAAAAATCTGAATTTGTATTAAAAAATTTAAAAGTAATTCAAAATTATTTTTCTAGTTAGTAAATGGGCTAATAAATATATTATATTTCTATAATTTATCAAGCCACAATTTTTTATAAAAAAAATATTTTAGGATATACTGTTAATACAGCAATAAAGAATGTTATTTAAAAATATGCTTTCCAAAAATACTTTAAAGTTATAGAAATAAAATAACATTGCACAGACCTTTAATTTAATATAAAAATTACGCACTCAAAATATTTTAATATTAATGTAAAATAAAAAAAATAAAATGAATTAATTACAGTGAAAATGAATTTGGAAAATTGTAATTAAATTATATAAGATAACAATTAAATCATTCATACAATTTTTTTCATTTTTAAAAATTTTCCATAACATTATTATCACTGTAACTATAAATGTAATTAAATAATATGAACAATTTATTTGATGATTATTTGCTATTTTCATTGATATTATGAAAAAAATCTTATATATACTATATTTGTGATTTTTAAAATCTCTTATAGTAATTTACATTGTTTAAATTTTATTTTTATATCTTTGGTACCTTGATCAATTGAAGTTTAAAGTATGTTTTCAGATAATATACTTTCTGCTTTAAATGTATAAATAATAAGTTTTATAGTTTGTTGTTAATAATATTATTAAAATTAAATTCTTCATGACTAGTTGATTAAAACTGGTGAAACTCATAAAATTCTTGTACACTTTCACTGGAATTCCTTTGCTTTTACATACTTTACAATTTTTAACAAGTATTACTCAATAGTGGAACTAGTTGCTAGTTGGACTAAAGAATTTGAGGGTAATTTATCTGGTTCATGTATAGATTGAATTAAATTTCTGAAATTATTATAAAATTATTTTTTTACCTATTTTCAAGAAAAAATCATTTACAAATCTATGTAATAAAATGGTCATCAAAATTTTTTTATAAATTATGTATAAATGTAAAATTTGCATAATAATTCTTTAAAATTTATATTATTTTTTATCTATTACCTACTTTCAGAAAAAAATTATAAAAAATAATTTACAAATAATTTTATGTAATAAAAAAATTAATTAAAAACATTTTATAAATTAAATCTATATATAAAATTTATATTTATACATAACAATCCTTCAAACATTGAATAAAAGTGATATTAAATAATCTAGTATAAAATTTTTATAAGAGGATACTTTTGATTCATTGAGGTGCAGTTTGAGTAAAACAAAATTGTATTTCATTGAATCAAAATTATCTTTCTATCAAACAAAAAATAAAATGTGTTTATTATAAAATTTTTATTTTTATTTTATCTAAAAATATATTTTTTTGTTAATACCTTGCACAATCTTCAGTTTCTATGCTTTCAATGAGATCTGTTCTGCTTATTTTGTTAGAATGAACTCTCCACCTATCAGTGTTCATTTGTGACAATTCAATTGATCCATTATGAAATCCATTTTCAAAATTATTGCAATTTTCACACGGAACTGGAGATATCTTTCGATTCCGAAGATAATTAGAATTATTCGGCGCCAACAATTCTTCGTAATAAGCAACAGTTTTTGGTTCGAATCCTGATAAACTTCGGCTATGTCTCCTTGGAAGTATTCTCGTGCTTGTATTTAAACTCGATTCCAATAAATTATCGGCGATTGATGAATTTCTGTAAGAATCCAAATCATTATTTGTACTGAATTCGGAACTATGGAATTTTTTACGTTCAGCTTTGGAATTAAATGTAGGAGGTAAATACTTTCGTAGAGGATCATAGGAGGAGGAAATGTACCCGCATGATTCACTGGGTAATTTTAATTCATTTGAGTACGAAGACGAACTTCCACTCTCAGAATACCTATCCCGTTCAATTGGAGATTTTCTAAACAATGTAGCATCATCACTATACATGCTGTAATATTTTTTTGGGTGTTTTCTGTTTGGCAAGGAATAATTATTTGCTTTGTTTTTTTGTTCTTTGTTAATGTCTCTTGAACTGAGAAAATTAAATTTTCTTGGCAAAGTCATACTGGACATGCTAATACCAGGTGATGTAGTATTTAAAGAAGATTTTCTTTTCCTGTCATTAAATCTACAATAAAAACTTTTTCTTCTAATTCTATCTATGACCGAATCTGTGTCAGGAAGATCTCTATATATGTACATTGAGTACGTTGGTGAATTTGGCGAATGTAAATCTCCGCATGTGTGATTTATATCAGCAGAGCAAATTGACCAAGAATCGAAGCTTTCTGTGTCTTCTGTTGGAGAAACCAAATCATCGGTACTCGAACGATATTTCGACGAACAGCTAGAATGTTTAACTTCCTTTATTTCTTCTTTACTATTGCTTCCTATATCCTCTACATTATTCACTGAATTTAATTTCATATTATTTTCTTTGTAAATTTCATTTGGGAGCAATTCGGGTTTATTAGAATGATTTTCATTTTTTAAAATTAGTAAGTTATTAGTTTCAGAAATTGTTTTTAAATCTATATTATCTTTAGATCGTATTCGCTTATCAGTAATAATATTGTTTTCTGGGACAATTGTTTTATAAGTTAGTTTCGACTTTTCTATAAACCTTTTTGAAACGTCATCCGATTGACTTCTTTGAACAAATTTTGGAATTTCTGCTATTTCACTCTTTGGGGATTCTCTTCTTGGTGGTGTAATGTTTCTATGGTTACGTTGAGGAATTTTCGAAAAATCAATTTTAAGTTTCTCTCTGTTTGATTTCATTTCAGTAAGATCTGATTGATTTTTATTAGCATTATCTAATTTTGAAAATTCAATAATATTACAATCTTTTGCCGTATTGTGATTTTTAATAATTTTATTGATATCATTATCAACAATTGATTTAGGCCTTAATTCATAAATTTTTTCATTTTGTAGAAATATTGGATTTTCAGGACTTTTTTTTTTAATATTGGCAATCAATGTGGGTGTTTCGATACTTTTATCTACCTTTGATGTAACAGCCTTTTTGGTAGTACTTTTTATACTAGGCTTTTCTTTTTCTTCTTTATATTTCAAATTATCAGGTGATTTTTTTACAACTTTCCTCACCACTTGTACTATTCGTTTCTTTTTTGTATTTTCACCTTCATCTTTGTCTTTTTCAACAGAATCTTTTACTTTAATCCCTTTTTTTACTATTTTAGTATTTTCAATTTTATTTGATTTTACACTTGAAGTATTTTCTAAAGTGGTCGATGACGATAAAACTTTTTTCTTTAATTTGGATATAGTTTTTTCATAAATTTCTACATTTCCATTGTCCATTTGTTTATTATCTAAAAAATTTTCAGGTGACATAGCTTTTAATAATACATTATCAGGCGAACTATTTTTTTTTATAATTACATCTGATGATTTTTTCTTTTCCAATAATGGAATATCCTTTTTTTGCTCCGCTAATTTTTCAATCTTTTCCAATTTTCCTTTTAAAAGTTTCTCTGGACTTTTTTTCAACAATTTTGATAATTTTTCTTTGTCTGATTTTTTCGTATCAGAACTCACCCTATTATGTGAAGATATTTCTTTTTCTTTTTCTTTAGATGGAGATATTCTGAAGCCTAGTAAATTTTTTTCCGAAGATTTATTGACCTCTGTCAATTTCTTATTTGATTTTACTTCAAATTTTGAAAATTTGGTGGGAATTTTACTGAATGTATTATCAACTGCAAGAATATCGTCCGATTTTGAAACCTTGGAAGGACTATTTCTAAGTCTACTTAAAATCGTCTGCCCATGAAGACGCGACGAGGGTGAACTACTTTGCTCAGATTTCGGGTCACTGTTCTTAAATAGTCCTAAAACTGAATTTACTTTACTTTTGGGATGAAGTTGTACGGAAGCAATGCTACTGTTAGTTAAGAGGTTATCTGCACTAGTTGTCAATTTGATTTGTGCAACAGAATTAATTTCAGTTTTATTGATAGTTTTCGAATCGTCGTCCACAGATCGAAATTTTTCAAGCTTCTTTTCAAGTGTTTGTAAGAAGCTGCTTTTGACATTTGAAGATTTCAGCTCATCTTCAGTACATTTTAATGTGACTTTTGCTTCATTTTTTGCATCCTTATTTATTTTTTCATTTTCTTGGTTTTTACTATCGATTTTTCTCTTCGTAAAACGTGACTTTCTTCGCTCATTTTCCACTACTTTTTGTGCCTCTCTTTCTTTTACGTATTGACTCTCTTCACGCGGTGTATCAAAGAAATCTGGTCTAAGAAATCTTGAGATCCTGCGTGGATGTGGCTTTGGCTTGTGTTGCGTTTCGTATTTATCCTTTGTGTCATCGGTGTGATTTTTGAACAACTTACTCAAAAGTGAACGTTCTCCAGTGGAGCAAGGTGTATTCATTGTATCCTTGGAATTATCAAATGATGTGCTATCTCGATTCAAAGAATTTTCTCTACTGAATGAGCTCGATCTATGCCTGAAACTAGGGATACAACTGCGCCTGTTAGCTATGGCTGCACTTGCCGTTTCAGCTATAGCCCCTAACGATTCCTTGTCACACTTATCCAAATCTTTATAATTTGAGTTGAGGTTTGGATTGTATTTGGAGAGGCCAAGATTCTTAATTTTGGATTCCTTAATTAAATTTTCGGCTGTGAGTAATCTGTTATGCAAATCTTTGTTGGAGAGTGAATTACTTGTTTTGTTACTATTCCTATAGAGTGAATTGTAATCGAGGATGTTACTGGTAGATCCAGAAGGAGAGCTTTCTCTTGAAATAACCAATTTGTTTGATGCCTGCATCTTAGAATAGTTCGATACAGTGAAGGAAGTACACTTGGAGAGTGAGTTATCCTCGTGCTCTTCTTTGGTCGGAGCTAACTCGTCGAGCTGTTCTTCCTGGATCTTATCGACGGCTATGTGCGTTGAGTTGAGTTTCCCAGAATCTTTGTACTTGTGGTTAAGGGGCAGGGGTGGCAAATAGCGGTCTTCATCGTCGAACAGACTTATGCTTCTCCGGGGCGAGTGCCTTTGTCTGGTCAAGGTTGGTTCAAGGAGGCTATTAGAACGTCTCATTTTTTCACAGGTACGATCTTGAGAGTGGCTGCGAAAATGGTCAAGCCCATTCCGGGGAGAGGGGAATAGGCTGCGATAGTTGCCGTCGCTTGGCAAAGACTGACGTGTCCGCTCGATGAAGTGTCGACTCAGTCGACGGGCGAGGCAAGGCGTGAAGTTCAATTCAGAGGTGTACTCGGAGCTCTGATCCGGGTTGTCGCAAGGCTGCTGGACTTTGACTGAAAATAGCGGAGAAAACGTATGTGCAGTCTGTGCAGATATTACCGCTTACTCGGCCCATAAAGGACGCTATTGTATGTGCCTTCATCTCCAATTTTACAATGCGCACCGAGCATCTTTCACCAAATCTTTGCAAAGTTGATTGAAAATAATTAGCCATTATAAAAATATGCATTTAAAAAGTAACAATTTTAATCATTTCGATTCTAATGAAAGACTGTCGATGCGATGGTTTTTCAATGAAATATTTTAAGGTGATTACCTACGATTTTTATTGATAGTATTCATTGAGTAATACGTACCTTTTTTTATCAATGAGAGCATAATATATGCATAGTTTCATTTAACTCGTTCATTTAACCTTTATTTTACAAAAATTATTTCATGATGTTTAAGAGCAAAAATTGTAATTTGTAAAGAGGATCTCGAAAATAATAATTTTAAAAAAATTTTTAAGTATTTTTAATTAATTTATAATTTTACTTTTGTATATGTTCTCTTGACAAACTATAGCATATTTATGATTATTAAACAAATTCTTGAAATCTATTTTATTGTTTAAACGAAAAGAAAAATTTCTTTTACGTTTAATATTTAACTTTGGTATATATATACTATAATAAATTATATATTTATAATCATAATAAACAGATATATTACAAAATAAAAATAAAAATCGCAGGATATGCCTAGAATCAAATAAAAACATTTGTATTAAAAAATAAAATACTTGATTTATTTTATTTGAATTAATCATAGGTTACACGGTTACTATATTTATTTAATATTGAAATCAGTCTTTTCTATTCACCAAGTTATTTAAGTTGAAGAAATAAATATTTGATAGAAATTATAAAATTAAATAAACTCTATTATATAATTAATTGTACAGACATTTAATATTGGTTCAAAAAAGTAAAAAATCGAATTTTTTTAATATATACAATTCTTTATTTCTACATACATAAAATGTTTTTATAAAATTTGTCGAAAAGTAATAATAAATAAAGGTTGTTATTTAGTAATCACGTGACACCTACTTTCACTCTTTATATATATTTTTTTACATTATCGATTTGTTACATACAACGCGATGTATAAAATTGTATATCATCATAAGATAATATTTCTTTTAACTTAAGTTATTAGAATTATGTTAAATATTATGATATCTGTATTTAAAAATCAATCGAATAAGTTTTTTTTGGAAGAAAAGAGAGAAAATAAAAGGTACATTTATGTTCGTCCAATCTTTACATGTACTTGTAAATTAAAAGATTAATAAACCAATACTTGATACAATAAATAACAGTTTGTACCTCTTCGAAACGATGTGGCAGCTACAGTTAAATTTATGTAAATAAAAATTCATGTTAATGGAAAAAAAAGGAATTCTGAATCTACAGAATTATAATCAACACACATTAGAGTAAAAATGCTTTAGTATTTATAACAGGGTTATAAAAAATAAAAAAAAATAAAGTTTTTTAGTAATAAAGAACAAAAAGATAGCTTAACATGAAATTTTATTATATTTACAATATTTTCATTAATTATTCGATGTGATAATGAACTTCTCTACTACTTACACAATGAGTATATTTTTTTTATTTTTTTACAAATTATGAACACATTTTTAATTTCAATAATTCATTATCTCGACCATTTGAATGAAAAAATATTTATAAAAATTATTATTATTATATGGTTCGATTATCAACTTACTGTATATCATCTTGAAATTTTATTATGGTTATTTACCGTATTTTATTTTTATAATTATAATTATTAATTAGTTATAACTATTAAAATATATGTATTAATATGGTACATACTAATTTGTAGCGAGTGTATATATTTATATAAGTATGTTTATCTAAATAACTTTTTCATAAATCGTAACACAACCATAAATAAAAAGTAAAACAAAAAACATTATAATAATTATTCAACTAAAAATATCACATCCAATTAATAAAACATTTCTAAATTAAAACTAAAGCTACATTATTGTCAAAAAAAGAGTTGAGCTCAATTTCAGCTTTGGGCATTCAACAAAATTTTACTTAAAAAATGTTTACTTTTTAAATTAACAATTTTTTTAAATAAACAAATTCTATCCTTTACATATTGCCATATTGTTGCGAAGAGATCACTAATACACGGAAAGAAAATAAAACGTTGAATTGGGAGGAAGGAGCACTCATTTATCAAGAGCCAAGCATTTTAATTTTTTCCAGAGAGAAAACAAAGAGAAAATCATGCATTTTTAAAATTCTCATACATCATTAATATTATTATTATACATAATTACTGTATTAGTAAAGAGTCTCGTTCTAAATGAGTAAGCCTTACTCCGATTGTTGTTGTTCTTTTTTTTTGTTTGTTTGCACTTAACACAGTGTATGATAAAATACAATATGCAGCAGTAAGAGTCGCAACATGCCAAGATAATACGAAATAATAAAACGCTGTTATTATAAACTCTTGAAAACACAACAAATCGCAAATCGCAGCCATCATCATACAAGGGTTAGTTCTTACTGGCCTTATCATAAGATAACAATCATCTCTTCATTCTCTTCTCAACGTTTTCATATACAAAATTCACCATATTATTTATAAAATTGCTTCTGTGGTAACGCAACAATCAGTCCAAATATATTTGTCTATGATTGTTCTCTTTCATTTTTTACTTCATATCTAACGAGCTAAACATAATTTATTCTACTTATCGTACACAGTTACTTATCACCATCGATACCTTAAAAATCATTTTCATTGTCCTCCGATAATTTATCAATATTAATTTATTCTTTCATTTTACATGAGGCTTAAATACTAGAGTATTTCATAGTTGAAGAGAGCCAAAATAAAACATAAATATATAAAAAGAATTGCATGAGCAAGTTCAACAATAATTAGAGAGTTTATGAAATTAATTATTGTAAATTATTCTTATTTTTTGATCGATTTTTTATATTTTAAACATCCATTTAACAGTTTATTGTTACAATTACATCTCTTATTATTATTGTTATTGTTATTATTGTTATTGTTGTTATTATAATTATAATTATAAATTATTGTTATTATTATTATTGTTATCATTATAATTATTTCCTTTTTTTTTTATTTTTCTGTCATTGTGCTGAATAGCTTGTTATGTTGCTTCTTGCAATAAGAGTGGTTGGGTGAGTTGCACGAATCGAGTTTTCTTTTACTTTCTTTTTCACTTTTTTCTCTTTTTTTTTTGTAAAAAATAGAAACAGAAAATATGTCTATTTAAAAAAGTATTTGATTAAATCAAACAATTGCTTTCACTTATTTAATCAAATGTTGTACATGTACACATATGTATATACATATAGTTTATTGTTTTATTTTAAAAATTATTGTTTTATGGTTTCATTTTTTTCTTATTTTTTATGAAGAAGTGGAAGGACAAACGCGACCACTGAATCGTGTTGTTGCATTTGGTCTCGAATAGAGATTCTTTAGATTAGGTAGATTAGGCAGATTAGCAGAGTACCTAACTTGGTTTCTTTTTCTTTCTCTATTGGGGATTACCGTCGGCCCGCCTACGTAGAGTCACTCGCACGGTCGCTGCAACAACCGTCAGAAAGAAAATTCCAATAAAATAAATAACGTATACCACAGAGAGCATTACAATTAGGATTTCAATTAGAGAATACTCTTTTTTCTGTATTTACATTAGAAATTCTTTTAATGAGTGGACTTTTATTTTCATTGTGTGCAGAAATAATACATGGGCATACATTTATCATTCAGTTATTTTTTTTGTTTTTATATATTAAAAAAATAAAATACCAGAGTATGGTCTAAAGAAATCAGTCAGTCGGTGATAGTGAATGTTACTAATCTCTAATCACTGTTTGAAGAGTCGACGATAGACTTGAAATAGTTTTGGAAATATTAACTGTTATGTTATATAAATGTATTGTATAAATAAAATGAGTAAATTGCTTTGAGATATTTCTTATTTTTTAATATGATAAAGCGAGTTTTTAAATTGAATAATAAAATCTGGAACGAATGATATAACTATGTAAATTGATACTATTGCTAAATGATAATTCAGTTACTTCATAAATTTCCGTCTCATTCGTGATTTTTTTTTAAATACAAAATTATTCAATAATGACTCGTATACATGTTCCTTATATAAACAATTAATTAAAGAAATTGATACTATAATCATTATGAAAATAAATCTTAAAATAGATTAATCAATGATAAAGTTTTTAATCATAATTCTAGTTTATGAATAATATTTGTTTTAATATTTGTTCGTTCTTAAATCATTGAATTTCATGTACTTAATTGTATATTTTATTTTCGTGTGAGTATGTATACTAAATATATACTACGTGCTTGAATTTAGTATATTCATGCTATTCAAAATTATTTTTTGGACACTTGTTATAAAAAGTGAACAATGGTACGCGTTAACCCCATCTTAAATAGATAATGTTAACGGATAACTGACTATTAAAAAAGAGAAAATTCAGCAAACAACAATTTTCAATCTACTGCATTTTACAAAAGGTTCCATGTTGGGCAAAGGTAAGCTTGTTTTAGTAATTTTATATCAATCAATACTATAATAATAAATACAACAAACATAATTCCATTATTTGTATATATTGAATTATAAATCCAATAACTAAAACTTGTTATTAAATCTTTTATCACGAATGATATTTTTAGCCATAACTAATTCTTGATTAAATTTTGTATTTTAATTTTAATTTTAATGATGTATTTAAAATGATTGGAAAAAAATGTCTTTATTTCAAATATTAAAGATTTTATTGTTTAAAGATGAGGTTACATTTTAATATATAAAATTATGTTGAGTAATTATAAATATTATATTTTTACATAAAACAATTTTATCAGATTAATCATTTGCACTATCTTCGATTTGATGTTCCAGTAAAATAGACAACGTGCATTCATGCTTATCTAACTACTTTTTTTATTTATACCAAAGTTAAAGAAATTCAAAAATATTTAAAAAAATATTATTTTAATATATTAAAACTATTATTTCCTTTTTCAAAATTTTTTTACAAGGTTCAGTTTAATAGTTGCAATTGTATTTACTATTCAAGAAAAAAATAAGAAAAATATAATTTTTTTCTTTAATACTTATTAAATAACATTAGGTCATTTATATCAGTGTAAGATGTTCAATAATTCTTTAATTATTGTTTTCATAAAAAAAAATATTACATCTACCCACCTGTGCTGAACATGAACAATTTAATTTTTGTTTACTTGTTAGTATCAGAAAAGAATGACAGAAAACAGACATCGTCAGACAGTCATAAAATCAAAAAAAAAGAAATTATTCGATGGTAAAAAAATATAAAAGATAACTCAATTAAAAATAAAGTTAATGAAAAATTGAGGTATAAATAATAATTATAAATAAAATATTGAATATAAATTTGTTTTAAATTTATGTATGCTCTGTCTATCAACGACTCGACAACAGCTGGCTTCTAGAAGATATAGACAGAACTTTGCTTCAATTCTGTTGTATACATGATATATTTTCTTTTTACTTGAGTTTTAAGTCATGTACACTGCCACCTGGCAGGAGTCTAAGCTACTTTCTGTCACTTATTATTATTATTGTGCATGTTATTCTTATAAAGAAAATATTTGAAAAACAATTTTTCGACTTCTACAAAGAGGCGTGCCATTGATTCAATAATTACTATATTAAAAGTTTAATAAGTAAATTACTTTGAAGTGCTAAACTCAGTTATTCGCAACCAAAGGTAAAAATTTGTTTTCAAATTTAACATTTAATTTTTATTGCGTTACTAAGACACAACAAAGTACATGAGCATCTTAAAGTAAAGAAAAAAGGAAACAAATCGACATTTTTCATTTGATCGTTTTCACGTTTCAGATAATGCAAGTTAAACTAGTAATTAAGTGTATAAAAAGTAAAAAGCTCGTAATACAATGAGTAAAGGAAATTGGTGATTGAAGCGTGTAGTACATCGAGTTAAGCCGTTCAAAGCAATCTCTTGCGTTTCGTAGAGCTATTACTATGATGATACTCACCCTTTGGCAAAATATTAGTAGTGTTTCCCTTATCGAAAACACTGTCATGAGAGGGTGTACGAGCTTGGGGCCTAGTTTGCTGAGAATCTGGACTGCTAGGTCTGGGTGACTCCTCCGATCCGAAGAAGTCACTGTTATTGCGGTTCGTCGTGCGTCTGAATTGTGAATCTGGTATCCGTCTAATCATCAGTAACCATACAAATGTTAACTCTTTTAATATTTATTTTTGGACTGGGTTATTATTATTATTATTATTATTATTATTATTATTATTATTATTATTATTATTATTATTATTATTATTGTTATTATTATTTATTATTATTCCAGCTTTCGAGTACAGAAATGAATTTAATTACAAATTTATATTATACATAGTCTTATAAGCTAGGATACAATAATATTTTACATTTTTACATTTTTATATTTCTAAACCAACTTTCCATCTATTACTATTACACTTACGTCTCAATTATATTTACACATTATTACCGAGCATATAATATTCCATGTTAATTGTTAATTGAAGTTTTTGGGGCGAAGTACTTTTCCATTAATTCTTATTTTTGAATACATGTTCATTATGATATAAAAGCTTTATTTTTCTAATAAATAAATTTTACGTTCATATATTTTTATTGAAGTCTTAATTCTGAGTTGATGTATGTCTAATCATGGGTAAAAATACAAATCTTAATTCTTTTTATATTAGTATTTGAACCAGGTCCTTTGGAAATTTATCCAAAATATCTTCTACATAAAGAAATATTCCACACATATCAAAAATACTTATGAATACATTTCAGATCAGTTTGGTAGTTAACTAAATGTCTTATTTTTCGTTTAATCGTTGCCATTCCTAATTATAAATTTCATATATTTTTACTGAGTTTCAATAACAGCTTTTTAAAAATTACGGCTCTTATTAAAAAATGAAATGAGTTTTTGTTGTAATAAATTGACTTACGAATAGCCTATTTGATCAACACCAATATTTAGAGATTCTATTCTCAGAATTGCATTGTTTTTTTATAAATGAAAAAAATGAGGTAAAATAATAAATATTATGTTAAATGTCATATCAAATATACATAAAAAAAAACAAATTTATCAAACATGTCGGAATCCCATAAAGTACTCGGACGATAATATTTCTTTCGTTACAAACGTTCGTTTATTTCAATAATAGAATAATTAATATTATAGTATTATAAAATCTTATGCGACTATTCTTTTTATTGTATATAAAAAAAATGCATTTTTAGACATACTAATTAAGTTGGAAGTAGTACTTTTATTTGTAACACATCTCCACGTGTAATCTAAATAAGTACGCTACTTTTGATTTTATTATTGTGTTTTAATTCAACTTGCGAAAATATTCCTCATATAATTTAAAACTTTAAAAATTTTTAAAATAAATAATTATTTTCACATGTACCTATGTTATTATTTATTATTGTTTTTTTTTGTTTGTTATTTTAATGTATACCACTTCGAATGGTTCTCATCTTGAAGTAGTAGAGGGATTTAGTTGAATGAATTTTCAAGGTAAAATGTCTGAGACAGAGATAAAAATAAAATTAAGGGTATATTTTAAGCTATACGAATAGAAAAATAATTAAAAATTGAGCAGGTACCAAAAGGAAACGAATGAACAATAAGCCAGGAATTATGCATCGTTTTGTTAGAAATGTAATAAATATCTTCTCTAGTTTTATATATCATTTTCTAAAAAAAAAAATTTGTATAAAAAGGGTTAATTATAGCGTAGAGATAAACTTTATCTTCAATTCTCTTATTTCATCGCTGAAAATCCTGCTCTCTGAATATCTTCAGAGAAAAGACATCTTGAAAATATTTATTTATAATAAAATTAATTTGATTATAATTTTTATAAAATTACATTCAAGGCACCTTCCATTTTATTTATTCAAATAAATTTCCACTCCAGGTGAAGTGCAATGTGAATAAAAAAAAATTATTAAATTATTTTACGCCGACATTTCGACAAGGTATCCCTTATCCTTATCGGGGGTAATTTATTAAATTTTCTTTTTTACAATTAGTACATACATATATTTAATGGATATAAATAAATTTATTATAAACATAATTAGCTAATTTTACGTCACGAGAATTAGTTGGTATTATACGACATATTAGTCATAACGTTACAGCTTTTAATATAAACATTATTTACAATCACCTCAATTGATACGATTCGACAACGTCATAGACTACGTCACAATGTTATGATTTTTAATATATATATGAATTTAATATATACATACAATAAACAGACTCTCAAAAGTTAAATTTTAAATATTATATGATCCTCAACAATATGAAAAATCATAACATTGTGACGTAGTCTATGACGTTGTCGAATCGTATTAATTGAGGTGACTGTAAATAATGTTTATATTAAAAGCTGTGACGTTATGACTAATATGTCGTATAATACCAACTAATTCTCGTGACGTAAAATTAGCTAATTATGTTTATAATAAATTTATTTATATCCATT
Source organism: Eupristina koningsbergeri (assembly GCA_018907245.1). Lineage (NCBI taxonomy): Eukaryota > Metazoa > Arthropoda > Insecta > Hymenoptera > Agaonidae > Eupristina > Eupristina koningsbergeri. Next base: position 1,325,435 of record JACCHV010000001.1, read on the forward strand.
AAATATATGTACGTACTAATTGTAAAAAAGAAAATTTAATAAATTACCCCCGATAAGGATAAGGGATACCTTGTCGAAATGTCGGCGTAAAATAATTGAATAATTTTTTTTTTTTATTTTTGTACTGCATTTCATCTGGAGTTGAAATTTATTTCAATAATGATTATAATTTTAATTTCATTGATGAAAATTGTTTTTCAAGTTCTAAACCATATTGTTGCTCAAATGATGCCTAACAAATCTATATACTTATTCGACGTACCTAGAAAATGGCTCGTGTACTCCCCAGAAGTTTTGGGGAGAGTTTGAACGTAACCTGCCCAGGATTCTACTGCTTGGACCACCTGATCTGTTATCATCTACATTGAGTCTTTGAGTTAAACTTCTCACTCTTGATAACAAAGTAGTGAACAAATTTTCGGCAGTAAGAAGTTCAAATCCATCATCGTCGTCATCTTCTCCGGATGACAGGCTGTCTGTATGTTCAGGTACTTGTCGCGGGGGTCGCGAACTTCTTAATCGATGCATATGTCTTTGCAGTAGGTCATCATTATCCCTAAAAAAAATTGTGGTTTTAGCCAATTAAGTTTTTATAAATTATTTTAATACATTTTTATTATTTTATAATAAACATGCAATTTATTATAAATAGGCAAAAAATATGTGTATATAATATAGTATCATACTAATTTTATATCAAGATGAATTTTTTTTTTTTTGTATCTTTGATATTATAAATATAAGTATTTTTATAAACCTATTTTTATTTATATCATAATTATTAAAAATAAGTATACGAACATAATGTTATATAATTATTTACAAAAATAGTTTTTTGGTGTTAGTGAAAATATTCAAATAATTTATTCAGAATAAATATTTCGTGTTAATTTATTTAATAAACAATGTACAAATTCCTTTGCAACATTAATGATGAGTCGTTTGTAAATTGATTTGTGGAATTGATTTATAAGAATGAGCATTGTGAATAAATAAATGAATAAAGCGAGACCTAAAATATTGTTATACCTGTGCACCGAGGAAAAGGACAATTCGTCTTCACTGGCATCCGATAAGAATGAACTAATTCTTCTGGGTCTTACGAATCTCGACATATGTGGTGGATGACTGCTAGTAGTTGTACCGCTCTTGGTCTCAGATTCAAGACTTCCAGATCGAGGAGTGACATAACCTCCACCCTCTACAACAATTGGTATGATGTATTCCCGTGGACTTTTCCTGATAGGCTCGGGCCCGAGAGTTGATCCCAAAGCACTATCTGTATCAGAGTCGGCTGTCGACTGCCGCGACAAGGAGATCGATCGTTGAGAAACGGAACGTTGCGATAATGGAGGTTTCGGCGGTGGTGTCGTTGAATGAATGGTCGCTTGTTGCAGTATTGGCTCCTTCTGAATTGGTACAATCCGCTCCCCAATGACTCGGTTGTTAGTTCTCGTAGTAGGTTCGAGACTGGAACTACGGTAGGTTTGAGGAGGCGTGGCTGCCGCTATTGGAAAAGCCACTTCCGATCGTTGGGTGCGTAGCTTTTGTGGTTGGAAGGAATCGATTTTAGCCTCGACCTCTGTCCGGAAAGACATGTCAATGGGTCTCGAGTTCGTGAGTATAATCTTGGCTTTACTTGTTTTGTGCGGCCGGGGTAGAGTCGCACTCTTTAGGGATACTTCTACATTGTTGTAATTATTTTGTTCGTCTGCAGCAGATTTTGATATTTCGTAGGTAGATGTATCCAGACTCGAAAATGCCTATGATGAAATTAATATTGTTTATTATGTAAGAATTTAATTTGATTATTTTTATTTTTAAACTTTCATGAAAGGCTTAAACAAAGTAAATTGTATAAAAACTTTTTCACTCACTTGGATTGTTTTTTTCTTCTATAGTTTTTGAGCTTTTAGTTTTTAGCTCTTGATATTGTATTTTTATAATCGTAATTATTATTATAAAAAATTTTTATTATTACAAATAATTTATAAGAATTATGGTAGCTTTAACACTAATTATTATTATATTTTTTTATAATTAATTAAAATTAATAATTTTTTATTAAATAAGGTCACATAATATGATTCAAATATACAATAAACAAATATCCAATAAAATTGTTAATATAATTATGGGATGATTATACATTCAATAACACAATAAATTTTTTTGCTTTATTTGAACTTGTAAATTTGATTTAACTTTTAAATGTGATTGGTTAAAAGATTTTTTACAAAAATGTAATATTAGTAATAAATTTACTAATAATTCCAATCCAAAAGAATGAGAGCTCAAAATATAAATATTAAAATATTCGTATCAATGTTAATATTCCTTTTGTGCTATTTTTTTCAAAAAAATATGAAATGCATATAAAAGTTTATTACAATATAACAATATTTTATTTTCTGATATGTTAACATACTTAATAAGTATTATATTTTATAATTAAAGGAATTGTAAACAAATTAAACTTCTTACTTACTGCTTTATTGTATATGTCTGGTTTTGATGCAAATGGAAATTTGGTTTCGGTCGGCGTTGTTACCGTGACTGTGGCATTTCTAACGTCATTCGGTCCAAGAGGAATTTTTAATCCAAGTTTTTTACTTTCATTACCTTGGGGTGAAATTGGAGGAGACCCACTTGCTTTTTTCAACATAGGTGGTTTTCCTAGAGCTTCGGTTATAATATCTACAGCTCTTTTTTTTTCCTCGTCACGTTTTCTATTCTTTTCTTTAAAATTTACATCTGGAGCTTTATCATTATTATAAACCTTATCAAATACTGGTACATCAATTATCATCTTAGTTACAGGAGCTTTTGTGACATGTTGTGGCACTGTACTTGCTGAAAGGCTAGCCTTCCTCTCAAAAACAAGTTTTGCTCCACCTACATTTACTCCTGGTATAAAAATTTTTTTTGGTTTTTCGACTTCGACCGGAGATGCTAACTGATTGAATTTTTCTGCAGTTTCAAAGATTTTTGATCTTCGACGTTCAGTAGAGGCTTTCGTCACTATTTCATCCGAAATCAGATCGCAATCCAATGAAAGGGATTTATTCCTTAATTTTTTGGCATCTTTTGGTGGTTGACGAATATTTTCAAATACTTTTTCATTATCTTTTTGTATAGGTGTTTTATTACTATCAATTTTTTTAACTTTAAATAGACTCTTTTCTTTTTGTGCATCTGTTATGCCAACGTTTTTTTCTTCTACAAGAAGTTTTGAGGAGTTTTTTTTTGCAGGAGATGCTAATTCTTGTGATTCGATTTTTTTTTTATGTAACTTTTTAGGATCATTATAATTCTTGCATATGTCCTTGGTTAAATTTTGAGTATAATCAGAAATACTTGAAGATTTAATACGTTCATTACTAGCTAAATTTTCTTTACATATGATTTCTTTCACGTCTAGACATGTTACGGATTCATCTGTTTTTTTTAAATCAACAGTCTTACTCGTAGGAACTGATATAACTATGTTAGAATCTATTTCCATTGCTTCTTCTAATATGGAGTTTGATATCGGTGCTGAATGATGTCTAAAAAAATTTGAATAAATATAATTGTTCATCACAATTATTTATTAAAGGAAAATTTCTGTTAAATATAATTTATATTACAAAATTACATATATATTATACATTTTATTTTTTTAATCGAATAAGTGATTGAAATAATAACTAATATATGTATGAGTAAATTTGAATGAAGATTCAGTTCAGGTATAATAGTAACAAGTTTTCCTTTGTTTTTTATATTTTTTTACAGAAGTTTCAACAACTGAAGCTTTATACTTTTTAAGGCATAAAAATAATTTAAATAAGTTTAAGTTACATCAAAACCGCATATATAATTTGGGCAATATATACTACTATTACTACTACTACTACCACTATTATTACCTATATTACTACTAGGTAAAATAAAATGAATTTATGTAATTTTACATATCATATATCAATACATTAATGCAGTAATATTTTACAGATACTTCTAAATATTTTTTTGCAAATAGATATAAATTTTTTTTTAAAAAAATTATTTCTTGTTTTTATTTGATTATAAAATAACACAAAATCTTTTTAACATGAATTGAAATTCTGTTGCTAAAAAAATGTATTACGTACTTATTACAAATTTTATAGGCTTTATAATTCCTATCGTCAATCGAGTCTTTTCCTCTGTGATTCTCTTTTTTTTTAACCGTCGCAGCAGTAGCTTCCTCTGTGGACGGAGTCGTTTCCAATTTTCTTTTCGTATCATTACTACTAACTGATTTAGTTTTAGTATTAGTTTTGGTGTCTTCTTGTATCATTTCTCTTATTCTTCTACCGGAATTTTTTTGGTCCAATTCTATTAAGCTACCCACTGAATGACTTCTTGTAGGTCCTAGTGTTTCTAAAGCTACGTTAGTAATGTCAGATTTTTGTGGCACTTCGTCGCTACATACAACCAGCTTTTCGGCGCTCGCCGACTGCGGAACAAGTGACAAAAGCAAATCAAGGCGAACAGGAGTTTGAGCAGCAAGATCCTCTGCTACATCCAAGCAATTCTGTTCATAGCCTTCGTTAACCCACCAATGCCTACAGATTTTTTCGATATCTACTCGTTGCGATGGATTCACCGCCAACATGACTTTGATCAGAGGGGATGCACCTGTAACAATGATAAAAAGGTTTAATATTACAAATTATTGAAGTGATCAAAAATTTTATAAATAACATACCTACACGTAAGTGCACATATAAAAAGAAAAAAAAAATTTGATAAATAAACTTATTGATACGAACGTGACGGTTTTTTAGGTTCCCGATAATCTGATTCGGAAATCTGCTTGACTAGTCTCTTAAAATTTGTTCCATCGAAAGGCATGGCACCGTAAACAAGAGTATAAAGAAGTACACCAAGGCTCCAGCAGTCGACTTCGGGTCCACGATACGGTGTACCATTAACTATTTCTGGACTTGCATAGAGGGCACTACCACAAAAGGTTTTTAAAAGTCTTCGCTCGTCAAAAACATTTGATAGTCCAAAGTCGGCGATCTTGGCATTCCCGCTTTGGTCCAGGAGTATGTTTTCAAGTTTGAGATCTCGATGACAGATTTTATGTTTGTGACAATAGAACACAGCTGTGGATATCTGCCGAAATATGCGTCGAGCTTCCAATTCTGTCAGGACCTTATGCTCACTCAAATAATCATATAATTCACCTCCGGCGGCATACTCCATCACGAGAACCATTTTTTCTCTATTTTCGAAAACTGTCAAAAAATATGGAATATCATTAACAAAAATTATATATTAGCTATAGGTATTACACAAAATTATATTATCAAAAAACAAATTTATTACAAAGAAACAATATTTGATTGTTAGAAACAAATAAAAACTAATTTTCAAATTAAAATTTTTAGTAAATTCTTGTAAAATCAGCTTCTATTGTTATTATTATATGAAAAATATCTTTCTTCTTGTGTCATTAGTTAGATAAAACAACAAAATGCTTACTTCAATACAAATTCATCGAAACTTCATTGTAACAGTAAATAATTTGTTGTTTTATTCAACTATAGATAAAAGAATATTTTCCATATAATAATAACATTTTTACCATTCAAAAAGCGCGATCTATTTTTTTATAAAATTTTTTCGGAAAATCTATCTAAATTAAATATTCATGTATATAATGGTTTAGATGTATACAAGTTTAAAATAATTATAAAGATAGAGTATTCGTATAAAATATTTTTATTTTAATTCATATTATTGTATAAAATAATATTTATGCTTTTTTTGTTGTTTAAAAAAAAATTTATTATGTTTAAGATGGACTAATTTATAAAATGTTTACTACTGACCTTCATAAATGTGAATAATGTTAGGATGCTGTACACTTGACATAATCTGTATTTCTCTTCGTATTCTGATAAGATCAGCTTCCGTTTCAATTTTACATTTTTTTATTGTCTTTATTGCTACTTCTTGGCCTGTCTCTTTATTAATTCCTAGTTGTACTTTGCCGTAAGTACCTTGACCAAGTTTTTTTATTATATCGAATCTTTAAAAAAACAAATAAAAATAACCATAATAAATAAATTTATTGAAGCATTCTTTAAAATAAATATACTTGAACAATGTTTGCTTTTGTCGCAAAGTGTCATTTATGTACACTAAAACCGAATAACATTTATCCAAAATTAATATTTTACAGATATTAGAACATAAATGAATAATAAATAAAATATAGACTATTAATTATTAGAGTTATAAATATGTTAAAATTACTATAAATAATGCGTTTTTTATAATCATTAAAATTATCAATACTGCAATAATTTTTTCATTAAAATGAAACTACTTATAAAAAAATGGATTATTATATTTATTTTCTTTAAAAAAAATATTACCTTTGTTTTAATTTTCGTTTATGATTATGAAGACGTACCCCACCCGTACTCTCCATACCACCCATTATATTGTGAATACTTGCTTCGCCGTCAACCATTTTTGTAACAGTTTCTTACCTGAAAAAAAAAAGAAAATTATATTTATTATTGCACACGACAACAAAGACATCTGGTCTACATTATACAGTTTCAGCTTAAATTGTAACATATCAAAGGAGAAGGGAATATCCGAGTTAACACACTATCTTGTGCTTGCACCATCAGTATAATCATTATGTTCTATATACAAAACATCAAGGAGGCATAACATAAGGATAATGAAATGGCCTAATTGCAGAAAAAAAACATCATTGGAGATAGAGGGCATCAACATTGTATGCGATATATTTATAAAAACACTTAGGCTCTGCATCTCAACAACTCTATATCGAACAATATTTAAGGCCATCCATCAGTTTTACATCCAAGTACTAGAGTTGCAGCCAAACACATAATTTAACATGACCTGGAGTCAACAAAGATGCACACAAATGGGCACGAAAATGTGAAGATATCAACAAGTAAAAGTATACAAGCACAACCGTACAGAATTAAAAAACTTCAACGAATTAAACAATCGCTTTGACCATATACGCATGAATCAGATTCAGTCATCAATAGTCGATAGTTGGACGTATTACTTAACAGTGATTGACATATACTCCAGGTGGTCGATAGCTATCCCAATTCAAGCATGCAATACAGATACTGTAGCATAGACTTTTTACCACTGGAAATACAACTACGGAACCCCAGATGACTATCACTACAGATCAGGGTACGCACACCCTTTACTTCGGTGTGATAGCTGAGTGAAGTCAGATGAATAAGGACAACACCATACCATCCGTAAACCTATGGCCTATGTGAACGACAGAATACAACTCTCAAGACGGCCCTTATGTGTGTCAAAAGGTCCTCATGATCAGAGCGTCTTCCATTAGTAATGCTTGGACTATGATCCACAATCAAGGAATATTTTCAACTTACAACCGAGATACTTTATGGAACAACCATACGTGTCCTAGGTGAATTCTTCACGACGGAAATCTTTCCATCAGAACAACATACGTTTCTATATTCTCTTAGGAAACTTATATGTAGCATTAGAGTAGTACTAGCATCGAGACATATGAGTTAGCGACCTTCAAGGAGCTGAATGTCTGCTCGCATGTGTTAAAAATAGATGCGATAAGAAACCCATTGGAACCACCATATACAGGTCCTCACAAGATAGTAAGACGGGTTAATGACAAAGTCTTTGTTATCAGGATAAACAAGCAGGAAAAAAATAGTCTCAGTAGATTGCTTGAAGCCAGCATATCTATCAACGGAGGATGCAACGAAAGAACCCATAAAGATCTCCCCTGTAAAAACATAAAAAACTCGGTATCGTTTACTTCATAGCATATGAAGGTTACTGAAAGGGGAGTAGATGTAGCGGTCGACACCACATTATACTCAATGTTTTATCTCTCAGAGGAAATGTACAGAAGTCGGAGGAAGCAAAAGCTCGAACTTCACGTTGTTTAAAGTACCACAGTTAACAAAGCTTTTTTAAAACAATTATGTCGGGTGCAAAATTCCAGGAAAATGACAATGAGAAATTAATGTAGTGGAGTTCAGATCACACAAGCACCTTGAAACACGTATTTCGGAAAACTAACTAGGGGCACGACCCACGTTCTCATAAAAAAATAAATAGTGAAACAGGGCTTGTGAATCATAGTATAACAGTGCATTCGTGATATTTATTATATCGATTGAAGCTGAATACGGAGAAAATCAAAATGATGATATTTACGAAAGAAAGAACAAGGAGGAAAAATAGACATGTCAAGAAAAGAAGATAGAGATGGTGGATAATTTGAGATACTTTAGTTTTGTATTGAACACGAACAATGTACATGGTAACACCTAGAAGAAAGAAAAGCAAAAGCCACGATAGTTACAAAAATGCATTAGGATTGGGCGAGAGGAGGTGTGGAGGGGATTTCAAGAGAAGAAAAATGCTGTTCGAAAACTTTTGAGAAGGGTTCTAGAATACGAAGTGTAGATATGGGGATGGGATGAAGTAAAAGAGCTAGAAAAAATGTAAGTAGACTAATATAGATGAGTATTAGGTCTAGAATTCTGTTCACTAACATACGAGGTCTGTGAAGGGATAGATGAGTTAAAAATGGCGAATGGAGAATAAGGGCACAAAAATATGAAAAAAGGGTGGATAAACTAACAAGAGAAAAATTAACAAAGAAATGCCTGGAAAAAAATAAAAGAGCTAGTTTATTAAGAACTGGAACTGAATCAAAGAAAAGGTGGCTTAACAGCCTAGGTTTAAGTAAAAGGTAAATGAAATACTGGCAGAACATACAAAAGGATATATACAAGAAAATAAGAAAAAGGTACAAGAATATATAGCTCCAAGGAAGAAGAGGAAGAATAGAAAAAGCAAAATACAACCCAGTATACAAGGAGATAAAAACAATAGGGTTATCAAGATATTTAAAGGAAGGAGGAGACAGAGAGAATATGAAAGTGGTAGCAAGGATGAGATGTGGTAATATTATAATAAGAAATAAATACTGGAAAGGAGAAAAAGAACGTAGATGCAAGATATGTGAAAAAGGAAATAGCGACTGGACGCATATTTTTGAAGAATGCAATAAAACAGAACAGCTAAATTCATACAATTGAAAGAAATCAGGAAAAAAGGAAAATAGACGGATAGAAAAGTAATGGGAGAGTTTAGAGACAATATAAAGAACTATGATTTCTTGAAAGTTATGAAGGAAATGGAGAATTGAGTAAAATGAAAAGAATGGGAGAAAGAAACTAGAAACAAGTGTAGAAAAAAAAGAATAAATAAACAAGACTGAAAGTGTTGTGATATATTATGTAGTATCATATAGATGTAAGATAAAATAGTATTTAATTAAAATGTAAATAACGGGAAATATAAATGCAGTGGGAGGAGAAATATTGTAAACAGAAATCCATTCCAGGGCCAAAAGGTCGAAATTGTAATTAATAATAATATTAATCTGCCTGATTTGAATTATTGAATTACATCCATAAAGTTATCGAGAATACATTTGCAAAAGGTGTATTCGTTCATCAACCGTGTATCGAGAAAGCAAGGCGCGAAACAACAGCAAGCCGTATTAAAGCACGCCTGAGGTGCATTTTCATGTATAAATAAAATTCAAACCAAACCACATCCAGTTTCGTACACGTAAAGTTCGGCATTTAGCGTGATCGTTGCAAGGACGATGTCATAGTGTTGTAGTAATAGAATTAGTAATGCACGTGTACAATAGCGGACTCATTGTAAAATTTTAATGACTGTAATATAAGAAGTTTTTCCGATAATTATAGTTAAAACCAGCTTTGTAAAAAAAAACATAATAAATCAAATAAGGTTTATATATATTATTTCTACGTCAAAAATGAAATATAATCATTTCTTTACTCCTCCTCCTCTACGTGGCACATGAAATCAAGTGAGAAAGAAACGATTACAAATGTATATTCCTTAAAAATAGGTTAAAAATTATACGTTTGAATTTTTAAAGTTATTCTCGTCGACATTGTACATAAAAATCATCTTGGTACATAAAAATTCTATAAATTAAACTTAGACAAAAATTGTTGAATATTCTATAAATTACATTTATATTTATGAGTAAATGTTAAAATGAAATTAAAATATTTTTAAATTAGGAATAAATTATAAATAAGTATTAAGTATTAATAATATATTGTATTAAAGAATAAAACTGATAAAAAAAATTTTATTATACTGAAACGATTAATTTAAAGAAACGTTTTATGTGAGACAAATCAAAATTTGAAAAGTTGTAAGCTTAATGGTATTATAATTTTTTTGTATTAATATAACTTTTGCGATTAAAAATATATGTAGCACAGTGATCTATTTCTAAAATAATTATTGAATTGGAACAAAAAATGTTTCCACCATGTGAATTAAATCCACATGAAAAAATATTTCGTATTTATATTACGTATATGAATAAGATAGTCATAATAAATTACTTGTTCAAAAAAAAGAATAAAAAATTTGAATTAGATTCATCATAGAAAATAGCTAAGGAAGAAAATTTATATCTGAACTAAATGAATAGCTTAAAATATAAAAATATTTTTTAATCTTTCAGTACGGTATGAATGAATAAAAAAAGAATTATCTTTTTAAATAAAAATATTAATTTGGTAATAAAAATTATGAAAGATTAAATAATAAACAATTTATTCTGAAAAATTAATTTCTGATTAATTAAAAATAAATGCATTCGTTTACTTTTTTTAGATTGATTATTATATATTAATCAAAAAAAGATAACTTTTGAAAAGTTGATTTTTTAATTTCGAATTATTATTTTTCGTTTTGTTAAACCAAATTACATAATTGATGCATTAAAAATTGTAAAATAATATTTTAAAATTGAAACAATGGCAATAATTTCAATTCCAAGCTGTATTTCTGGGTTATAAATAAAATACATTTTTCTCTGAAGTACCCAATTAAAAAGTGAATTCAAAATATTGTTGCGATCTTTTTTAAATTAAAGTATTTTAAAATATAATGAAATAAATAATATTATGACTATACAAATGTAATAATAATTAAACAAAATTAAACAATTAATAATTGTAATTAACATTAGACTTTAATAAATAAATTAATCTTGATATAATAATATTATTTTAATTAATTTAAAATTCACTCGTTAACAATTAATTTTAATGTAATATGCTTTCTAACTAACAAGCGACTCACGAATTGTACACCTTTTTTTCCCTGTGCATAATTAATCATTTGTTTTTATTTTTTTATTTTATTTTGTTTCAAGAAATTTTCTTTATCTATCTTTTAAACTAATACTTTAGCTTTCAATTATATTATTATTAATGGATGGTTTTTGTTGAGATAGATTAGTAGTTTGATCGTAAGATGGCGTAACACAAAATCAAACAAGGAACAAAAGCACGAAATCCATGTAGCATAACATGAAGTGCATTAATAGCTCGATGTGTCGGTCGATGAAGGGGAAACTAGGGAGAGGAAAGCGATTTATTTCCGTCGTACTAAAACAGCAGAAGAGCAGAACAGAACAGCAATTGCCGATTTTCCTCCCAACCATTATGGAGGATAAGGAACACTAAGTCGAGAGGGAACGGGAGATGAAATGATACTCAAAGGACATGGAAAAAAAGGACCAACCGAGAAACATGTACTTCTTCTCTGCCAAACTAAATTTAATAAAAAATCCGAGTTTTTCCTTGCCTTTTCACTTTAATCTATTTGAAAATCTATTTTTTGTAATTTTGTTTGCGTGAATTTCACCACATAGATAGACGTGGGTTTAAACTCGTAATTGAACTGTGTTTTAAATAGAATCCTACCATAAAAAAACATTTTTACACTAGAAAACAGTACTTATTTAATCACGCAAATACTTACTCCTTACATAATATTTTTAAACAATTTTTTAAACTTCAACTATATATTAGATCAGAAGCCATTGATTATTTGCTTGTATTTTTCTTTTAATTTGATACAATTTGTTATTATATTTTTCTCAATTTCATGAAGGTAAATGGGTAAAAATTGTAATTATATTTTAAAATGATTTTAGAGAAGTAGTATTTACACAAGATTTAAAAGAGGTTTGTTATTAAAAAATGTTTATATATAACAAATATAGTTGCTTGTAATAATATTCTACCTTTAAATTATTAGTCTGAAATTTGTAACGTTACAAGTGTTATCAAAAATTGAAGTTTTTAAAAATAAATATTTTTCAAAAAAACAACGTAGTGCACATCACATATGAATAAAATGATTAAATAAATTTAAAAAATCTATTTCACCTTCAAAAACCACCCCTATCAGGTAGTGAAATATCAGAAAAAAATTTCAACCGTTAAAAACTTAAAAAAATAAAATAAATATACTTAAAATTATATAAATACAATAAAAAGCATATAAAAAAATTAATATGAAAAAAAATCCAATATTTTGAAATTTATTATTAACAAACATGTACCAGTAAGCATATACCTTAATTATTGATTAATTGAATATAACAAAAAAAATTTTACAATTATACTCCAGCAAATTGCTCAAATGATTTTAGCATTAAATTGCGAAAAAAATAATTATTCACAAATCATGATTTTGTGAATAAACGACATTGTTATTAACAATTAAAGTCTATAAGTATATACGTATAAGTCCAAAAATCATCGGTTTTTTTAAATAAATAAAAATTATAAAACTTTCTACCTCTAATGATTGAAGATTTGAATTCTACATTAAATTACCAATAAAATGACTATGCATACATCACTTTTTTCTTAATTTTGTTAACATAATTTTTTTTTTTTTTATTTAAGAAAATCCGATAATTTTTGGACTTATATGTATAAGCGTATTGAGACCTAAACTGTTTACAATAAAGTCGTTCCGACACGAAGAAATCGATGCACGCATAGCAAATTATAAGTGAATACAGAAAATTTTATTTTATAATATAATTATCATTACGTAAAACTTTAAACGAGTTTAAGTTTTAACTTCTCAAAATTATATTTTCAAAAATGATTGACATTCTAATTCAAACACAAATTCTCTAATTAATTTGAAATTTTGACAGAAAGTATAAAACACTTCTTTGCGTACTTTGAACCTTGATTGTTTTAATACTGCAAATTTGGCATATGAAAAACAAGCGATTTTTTTTTTAAATTAGAAAATCTTAATATTTAAAACGCTGTCATTTTGTCCAATTTTGGAATTCTAAAAAACTGGAAATTTACAATGTATAAAATTTTATCTACATGATACCTAAAAAAAAATTTTTCTTTTACAAATAATCGTTGGTTCTCTACGATTTCAACCGTTTCACAAGTTTTTTTTTATTTCCACGGTTTTTTATATATTTTGACTCTAGAATAATATTTTTATTTATTACATTTTATAAACAACTAGATATAAAGTATTTAAATATATTTAAATATTTAAAAAATATAAAGTTTAAAAACATTTACTTGATCGATTATGTTTTCATAATTTTTTAAAACATCGCCATTTTCAATTCACCAGATTAGATTGTTCCCTTCAATTACTATATTTTTATTATTTTATTAAATTAAATATTTATTAAATATTTACAAGAATTAATCTTTAAAAAAAATGATTATATTTAGTTAAATTAAATTTAAAAATATATTCATTAGTAATTTATAAAAACATTTTCATAAATAAAAATTTTTTTTTTTCTCTGAATATATTAAAAAAGATTTAAAAGTATAATTTTTTTTTTATATTATAAAAAAATATATTAAAATTTGTGTTCACATTTTTGATAAATTTTTGTTCTTTAATTAAAATGAAAATAAATTGAATAATTTTAAAATCGAATGTTTTCGTATATATTAACGAACATTTATAATTTATATAGTAATTAAAAAAACTAAATGTGTTGAAAAAAAATTTTGTAATACTTTTATAATTATTTTTGACTATTAATAAAAAGATATACAGTAATGAACAATATAAACATTTGTACATTTTTTGTAAAAACTATTGAACATCTTTTTGTATAGAGTAATGTAATTTATCGATCATAATATTTTATTAACGATTTTTTCGTAAATAATATAGATAACAAGTTTAATAATCAAATTAATAATTAAAATCATAATTTAAATAAATGATAATAATTAACTAGTTTCAATTTTAAATTCTAAACTCGAATAAATTTTTATTTTTGAAGCAGAACAAAAAAAAATATCTAAAAATTAAATAAAAATTGCTATTTATCAATTATAATTACTATTGATAAATATAACTTATAAAAAAAATAAAATCCTTAAATTAAAAACAAAAGCTTAAAAACTTATATGGATCAAATCAATAAATTATATTACTAAATTTTGTTAAAAAAATTTTTGTCTTTTCAGTATAGAAATTGTACAATAAAATCTTTTAAAAAAAAAGATATATTTGCAAATATTATTTAAAATTTATGTTTTTCAAATTTTTGAAAATTGTTCACCTATACTTGATGTCAAGCTAAATAATGAAATTATTTAAGTTTAATAAGAAGGTTCTTTTCTTTAACACTCTACGATATGTATTAATATTAATATTTTACATTAATAATAATAATAATAATAATAATAATAGCATTAACATCATATGATAATAATACTTCATTTATAATAATCATTAATAGCAATAAAAATTTGTTTGATATACAAATGTTGAGAAGGTATTTGTTAATTGTATAGCTATACAAGCTTTCTATCTCTCTTTTACATGTGCGATGATCTTTATCTTATATCTTTATCGATATGCGTACGTGCGGGTACTATTGTTTTCCCTGAAATAAGAAGTGCTATGTTAATTTTATGGATGCTTGATATCTTACAAATCGCAATAATTTTTTTAAATTAAACTAAAAAACAAATTAACACTTTTTAAATATATTATTTATATATATATGTTGAAATTAGTTAATTATCACAATTTATTTGATTTAATTTATTATACAACTATTATTATTGATACATTTTATTTGTATTATTTATGAAAAAAACTTTGAAACAAATTATTATGATCGATAAATTATATGAGTGTATACAAAAATAAAAACATTTGTTTAATAGTTTTATATATTTTTTTCATCATTTATATTTATTAATAGTAATTCAGCCTATTTTTTGCTAAAGTACAAGTGTTTACTTATTTTGAAACGTTTTGAAAATTGTTAACCCAGTTGCACTCCAAAACCACCCAAATACAAAAAAAAATATTCTTTTTTTTATAAAATAATTGCATTATCCAACTTAATAAATCGGTTATTAAATTTTATTTATTTTTTCTCAAATTTTTAATAATTGTATATCATATTAAAAATATTCTTCCATCACGACTATTCAAATATGTAAACAAGTGTGACTCAGATTAAAAAATGAAACGAGACAGAAACAGATCTAACGAATTAACAATAGCTTTTTTAAAAATAACATAATAATAAATCTATCAAATACACAGGTACTACGTAATATAAGTTTCATTTATTTCACGTGAATGACAATTTATTAATTAATTATATTATAATTATTAATTTATTTATTATATAATTGTTGTTAAAATTTTTTAATATCCTACCAGCAAATGCGTAAAATAAAATAAAATAAAATAAAATAAAATAAAATAAAATAAAATAAAATAAAATAAAATAAAATAAAATAAAATAAAATAAAATAAAGTAAAGTAAAATAAAAGAAATTTCTTGTATTCTTTTCCTGGATAAGTATTTGAATTTATCTAAAATTTACGGTATTTGTGTTACTTTTATGTGTATGTGTATGCATATGTGTGTTTGTTTATTTTTCAATGTACGAAAGATTTTTAATATTATAATAATATGATTAAACAGGCAAATAATGTACCCAATTGTTCTATTTTACATTTTCTACAATTTATATATAATTTAAATTATTTATATATAGCGACTAGGATTTACTAATTTTTTAAAATATTATTAAATTTAATGTACCATTGTAGTTACTTGGAATTAATAATTATAAAGAAACACAATTTGATAAATATTTCCGTTTATAATTTTTTAATATGTATCTATGCTTATTTAATTAAACATCTACTATGTGTTGCTCATAATTTATTCAGTTGTAATTAATTTTTACTTATATACAAGAATACAATTCAATGGATTTCGAATTTGCAAAAGAAGATTATCAAAACATATACTATATAATAATATAAATATATATAATTTTGTTAAGATTGTCGACTACTGAAATACTTTTCATATATTAAACATTGTCAAGCAATTAATTTATGTTACACAATAAATCTTACCTGTACAACTTTTATCTTACGTAATATATATTTTAAATTATACAATTATTATTTTATAATTATTAATTTAATAATTATACCACATATTTTTATTACTTACTATAAATACAACTCAATTTTAATAGATTATTGTATTAGGAAATATATAATTTATAAAAGTTAAATCTTTGATATTAGCGATAAAGTATATTTTATTCGTGTGACTTTAATTTATAATTTTAGTTTCATCATTCGATAAGAATAAAATTACATTATCATCAACAATTTAATCTGTGGATAAATTTTGGTGATAACTCAATAATATAATCTGTGGCATATATGTATATATGTGCATGCCTACATGTTTTTGTTTATATAAAATTTATAAAAAACTAATAAAAAAGTCAAACATTATGATTGTATTTATAAAAAAATTTGTTAGTAATCCATAAAATATTATTTAAATATATTTATTTTATAAAATACAAAAAATTTATAATTTAAATATGTTAAATTATCTTTTAATTAAATACATTTGTCACCGATATAATTTTAATCTTAATTAATAATAAATAATAAACTTTATATATCAATATCATTTTAAAAAATTAAAATAAAACAAAAAAAGTGTTCTTAGAAAAAAATTCTTAAATGCTTGTTTTTATATTATTAATATAAGTATATAAAAAAATTTAATCTATTGAACTTTTTAAGAATAAAGTGTGTAAAATAATATTAATGATTATAATAAAATTGTAGAGAAATAAAGAATTTTTTAAAATGTTTAAATTGTTACAACATAATAAAAATATTATGATTCGTATTGGAAAATAATATTGATTGTTTAGTTTAAAAATAGTTTTTATTAAGAATATTTTCATGAAAGTAAATTTTATTATCAATTAATATTATCAATTAAAATAAAATAAATTATCAACTTTTTAAAAGATTTGTATTTTTGAAAATAAAACAATAAATGATTTTTATAAATAAAAAGTAATGCAATCTGAATCTGATAATTTTTAAATTCTTCAACATAGATATATCATGAATAATATAAATCATTTTTTAAAATAAATCGATGAAGAAATATATAAAAAGTTATTTTAAAAAAGCTTAAAATGAAAGTGCTTTTTAAATGAAGAGAAAAAATAAATTTCCTCTTATTAAAGCATTAAAAAGAAATGTTTAAATATGAATATTTTTATTTTTAAAAACTTGTATTTCGAGAAAAATAAATACTGAAAAGGATTAATTGGTTAAAAAAATGGAGAGGAGGGAGAAAGCAGGAGAGAGAGAGAGAGAGAGAATAAACAAGTATATATACATTCACAATAAGTCGCCCTTGCAGTGTACAGACCTACTTTATTTTAGTTTGTAAGAAAATAATGAACTGATAAAAATGGCTCTAATTATCCTAAATCCTTCATATCTAATGTAACTTACATGTGAGTGTCTGTATGTATGAAATAAGAAGAAGAATCGGAAGATTCGGTTGTGTTCGCATGTGTTCGATTAGCTTTTTCGATGATTATTTTTAGCGATGTAGATGGATTGTTGAAGAACCACACTAATAGTAAATTAAATCGGTAAGACAGTACAATTTATGACCTAATCGTACTTTTCTTCTAATTAACATCTAATTAATTTTATTATAATTATTATATACTAATTAAATACGAAATTTCACTTTTGATTTTTCGTTGGAAAATTGTTTAATTTTTAAGGAGCGAATAGTACTTTTCATTTTTCATTTCTTAAAAGTCAGTTTGTTTTTTTTTTTTTTTTAATTTTGGAACATAGTCGAATTTAGATTAAATAATGAGATCAAAATTTGCAAGCTTAAAATCTAACAATTGTTTTTATAATTTATTTTGAATTACTTTTTTGCTTCATAAAAATAATTGTATTCTCTTTCTCATTTGAAATGTTTTTGTGAAAGGGAATTTTCCAACTGTATTTTAAATTAAGAAATGAAAATTTTCTTAAATATAAAACAGGGTCATCGTCATTTTGTGCAATTATTTGACGATTTTGCAATTTTTTTTTGCTTTTAGATGCATCTTATCTGAGGAGAAATGGGATGAGAAAAGGATCTCCAGTTTTTCAATCTTTTTAATATTGCAAATGAATAAATGTATACAAATATCATGAAGAAAGTGTAAAGTCAATAAAAATTAAATACCAACACTTATTGTATATTTTAAATATTTAAACTTTAAATTAATTAATTATAAAAATTACATTCTTAAAAATATTTTAAAGAAAGCATTATTTACAAAACAATGAAAACTGTCACTTTTAAAAAAATTTTATATAACTTTAGGATTTATTTTTGAAAAAGAAAGTGTACTTAATTTGAAAAATGGAATTTAGTAAGAACACTTTTTATACTCATTGCACGTAATATTTGTTTACATTAAAATAAAAATCGATACGAATTTGTTACAATTTAATTACAAAGGAACAGAAATATCTTTAAAAGAATTATTTTTTTTTCTTAGTGTTTTATTACACTTGAGTTAAATTGGTATATATTTCTCTGATTTTATATAAAAAATAAAATTGTATTTTGAATAAATGCTAAACTATTTACTTAAATGAATTTCCATCATTCTTTAAAAAATCCTTATTAAATATTTTGCAAACACATTTTTAAGTGAATATTTTTTATTTTAATCAATTAAAAATATATATATATATGCATATTATTTTATCAAGTATTATCGTAAATATTATGTTGGTATCTTATTACTTACAATATATACCTAGAAAGATTAGATACTGGTAAATCGCCAAGGCTTAAGATTTAACATGAATACATTTTGTCATTCAATTTTTTAACTATTTTTTCCATATATTAACATTTTCATAAAATACACCGAAAAATATTTTAAAGAATTTTTTCGTACATCCCGTTGCCTCTAAAATTAATTTTAAATAATAAAGTTACCTCTGTTATACACATATCCAATATCAAATATTGTTAATAAACATTTAAAAAAATATTTCATTCAAAATTCGAAAGTCAGCATTAATTTCTAAAATTTACAAAAATTATTACAGTTATTGTGAATTGCTAACAAACACGATATTTCATAAAAAATATATCATATGACAGAAAGAATAAAAAATTTATTTTAACGATAAGTTAACTGTGTGAATATTAATAAGTTTTGCAAGAAAAATCAATTACGATTTTTTTGTATAAGTTTATGCAATTTTCACTGTCGCCTCGTTGTTTGTGGAAAATAATAAACAAATGTCCCATGGATGAATCGAATTCAATGAACAATATATTTAAATTGTTGAAAGAAAATAAACAAATTAATTAAAATAACTAAAATTACATGGCACACAAGTATAGTTTTAGAATCCAAATAATAAAGCAATTTCCCATGAATGAATCAAGTCTAATGAACAATAAAAATACAATATAAAAAACAATTTTAATTATTGAAAGAAAATAAGCAAATCTCAAGAAAATTCAATTTCACCATTAAAAAATTCTGTTGCTCATTAAAGATTATGTTCTAGGAAAATTATCAATCGAGTAAAGTCGTGATTGTCAATGAATTTTTTCATAGTGTTTATAGGGTAAAAAAGGACAGTACTAGGAGGTTTAGTCCTTGTTGGTGGTATATGTGACAGGAAAGGCTTGTCTTTCTTTCCTTCTATGTTCATATAATAATGATGACGACGACGACGAAGATGACGACGGTGGCGCGTTGGTATGTAGGTTTCCAGGGATAAAAATAGCGATTTGATATTTAGAATAGAAGCATCCAATATCGCGATGTTTTCCTGAGCAGTTTATCTCTTTCTTTTTTCAATTTCTCAACGAGATAAACCAATACCCCGGACGATTGAAGTTGGCGTGTGCTCTCTGCAAAAAATATAAAATGGGTGTGGGTTCACACGTAGGCTCACCTAAGTTTGTTGACAATTCTTGTTCGAAGTAATTACATTTGGGAAAAGTCGGTTACACCGCCGGAGATGATGCCGCTTTTCCGCCTTACAACGTGTTGGAGAAAAAAAGGGACAGAAAGAAAGAGAGAAAAGGAAAATCCAGAATTACAAGATTCACGCACACTGACTACATTTTTATTGGGAAATAGAGAGAAAAAGAACGACTTACCGTCATGCGGTGCTTTGGGGAGAAAAAGGCTGCACTCTATTTGTTTTCTAAGGTTTTGGGAAAGTTTCCTCTGTCGGCTTTTGCTCGACAGCGCCGACGACGTTATCGAGGATGATGACTATGTGAATAAGAACACCTAGGCCCGCCTGGACATGGCGTAGGCCCGCAAACCCGATTTGAGTCTCGTTTTGTGCGACATTTTATGAGCGAGGACACGGAGCGGACCTCCTCGGCCGAGGCACCATCTTTATTTACTAATTTTGGAGCTACTGGTGCGCCGACGCTGTCGCACTTGCCGTCCCACGTACTGGCGGTCGTTTGCGCCGCAACCGGAGAAATGATACACTCAGAAAAAATTCTTGACATCGGACAACTGTAACATATAATTAAAAAAAAACATTAATTTATTTGACGTAATTATTTATTTTACGAGTTTTGCGGATTTTTAAAGTGGAAATGGTCTTTGGTTTTATATCGAAACTGTAATTTGTTGATTAATAATAAAAAATTCAAAGCACTGATGTACACAATTTTATGTACGATATCAATATTTTTAAAAAAAATTATTTTAATTGTGGTGATTATTTTTTATTGTTGATAATAATAACATGTTTGCACTTACTATAACAATTTTTTTAAAATATAATGAGATTTACATTTTATCTATTGATATAAAAATACATGCTTTACAAACATGAACTCCATATTTTGTTATTATATGTATAATACAGAACATTAATGTATAGGAAGTCCAAGCCTAAATGGGAAAAGTGGCAACAAAAGACCCTGGCACAATCCGAACTATAAAAATATAAAAGCACCCAGCACTTTCAATACTAGATAATATTTTAATTTTTCACTAAGTATAAAAAATTTTATTACATATATTTATATTAAATTGAAAAACCTAGTTTTCTTTTAAAATTATGAAAATATAAAGAAATATAAAAGAAAACATAAAAAAAATACCCCATTATGTCTTTTTTCATGAGTCGATACTGGCAATCTGCTACACATGTTATGTTATTTTTCTCTGAACGCGTATAAAAAAATTTCAAACAGAGCACGAGCACGAGTGAAAAATGGAAAGTTTAAGTGTCAAGGAATAACAATTTCAGGTATGTTAATTAATTTAAAATTGCTAATATTTTATAATATTTTAAAGCATTTATTATTATATTAAAGGAAAAATTTTTTTTTTCTTGTTAAATACATTATATTTATAAAAATATAGGTTACATACAATGGTAATAATTTAATAATTACATAATAATACAATAATTATATTAATAATTTCTAATAGGATGTTGGACGAACCAAATATTACAATAAATAAACGACAAGCAAAATAACAATATTATTATAAAATGTGTTGAAGTACACCAAATATACAAAACAACAAAGTGAAAATAAAGGATTCCTTCTTTGCTTTCTAGATGCGGTCATATAAGAAGGTATGTTATCACTTAATAATGATTTAAACATATATACCTACAGACACATGTTTATACATATGTATACATATCATAACTTTAATAAATACTAAAATCATTATATAAGTCTAATGTTATTGCATGTTAAAAATATTAATATTTTGAAAATTATCGCATGTTTGTATGATACTGTTGGCATATACAATATGGCTTATATTATCTTGCTACATTATATATAAATTTATTTAACTAATATTGTACAAAGAATATATCTTTTATCACTTATTTTTATTAAGAATTTTATTACTAATAAGTAATAACAGAAAAAAGATTCAAACAAGCTTATTGTATGTTATAGAAGGAAGTGTATATTATATTATCCTAGGAGCAGCTGCAACATATTGCCCAAAAACAAAAAATGTGATCAAATTTGTAAAAGAAATATTTTTACAATTATTAAATGATTTAAAAAGTCAGGTAAAAACATTATATATTTTGTATATATATATACTGTATATTTAAACAATTATGAAATTTGTTTTAGCTTAATTTCACTAATGAGAGACAGCTTATAGAAATAAAATTATACTTAGATTGTTACTTGGATAAGTTAAATGACGACATAAAGTTTCAAGAAAACAATCGAGCATTTAACACATTTTGTATCTTAAAAGCTGAAAATATAAATATCCATTGATCTCTGGATTTTATAAATTAATCAAAGTTATGTTCTAATGTTCTGTGCTGTATTGTTTGAACGAAGTAAGCATTTTAAAATTAAATTAAAAATAAAAAAGTAAATTAATTATATCTTATGGCATTTGATGACAGAAAAAAACAAAATGTTAAAAATCCAAATTTTAAAAGCTAAAATTTAAATTGTTGAAAATATTTTATATATTAATTAAAATTTAAAATTCATTATAATTAAAACAATATTTTAGTCATAAAGTAATATTTAATATTGCATATCTCTTCTATAATTACATATTTACTTAATTAAAGAAATAACTAAATTATGCATTGTAAATAAAAATTGTAATTCATTTATTTGGTATATTGGTGAAAAAAAAATGTATGAAAAACTATAAATAAATTAGAATATGCACAATTTCAATTTTTAAAATATTGTTACATATTAAAAATTTTAAACATTCATATATACTTAAAGTATCTTACATACAATAAATAAATAAATAAAGTTCATAAAATAAAAAAGTAATGCCAGTAAAATAATTTATTTCTTTATGATTTATTACTTTATTTATTGTTTATTTGTACATTATGTAATTTGTTTTAGCTTATTATATTGTATTTAATATTCATCTTTTAATTAGTGCATAAAATAAACTATTCATAAATACAATAAAAATGTTAATTTATAATAACATATAAGTCTTGACTTTATTTGATTTTTTTAAGCCTCTAAAATAAGTTAATATATATTGTATAATTTTAGTCAAATGATTTTACAATTTTTAAATATTATATCACTTTCTATCAATGAAATTCTAAATTTACTATGAATTTTTAATACACTTTATTCTTTAGTATATCATATTTAAAATAATACTGAATAATTATATTTATTTATCAAACCACTATTAATTTTTCATTTATTCATTCTGTACAATAACAATTCTTACTTAATGTACTAAAAAAAATATTCAAAGTATTTTAATATGGTTTTTTTGTAACTATAGTTCATATATAGTTTTATACTATTAAAAATTTTTTTAATGTGCTTCAAACCACCAGAAATAAATTTGTATGACAAATAATGAATTTGAAAAATACACAATATATAATTATTAATACATAAAATATTTTTAATGAGCCATGTTTATAATTAAAGATTGATGTTAATATGAAAATACTATAGTTCAAATATAATATTTTTTGATTGATTATAATTATTAATTATATGCGTCATTAAAAATATTTTATATGTTTATAATATAAAAAATATTATTTTCCAAATGTATAATTGTATGCTTCAATATATTTTAATTATGTTGAAGCTTACAATTTAACTAATACAAATAATGCATAAAATTTAATAAATATTTTTTTTTTGAAATATGTAAAATACATGAACAATACACTAATATAGTAAACATTAGCATACACTTTCACTAGGAAATGAATTTCTTCTATCTTTCATAATAGAAGAAAATGTCTTTTTGGATAAGTAAATATACAAACACATACTTTTATTACCTTAAATGCTTTTAAGTTCAAAATTTAGAATTTAAGCTCAAATTATAAAATAAAATTATTCATTTGTACTCTTATTTATTTATGAAAAGATTTTTTCAATTTTTTATTATTGTAATATTTATAAATAAGTAAAAAATTATGATGAAAGGATGCAAAATTTTGCAAGAATGCAAAGAAAATTTACAGCAATGCTTAAGGTGAATCACTTCATTTATTTGACCTTTCAAGTATAACAATTCTGCTTAGAAAAATGTTACTAACTTATCTCTCTTTAATAATTAAATATTAATGTAAATAAAATAAGTACGTGGTATAAATTAAAAAATTACATTTATAGTGTACTCATTAATCAGCTGTATCGCTATTAAATTCCATAAGCTTTACATGCTTCTCTTCATTTTCAATTAATTATTGAAAATTTTGATACTTTTGAGATTTTTTTTGAAAATTTAAAGATGAATCTGCTTCTGTAATATTTGTATCTCAAACCATTCTAAACATCTGTACTACAATAACAAATTTCCGTACCAATTGTATTAACAATTGATTTTGTCTATAAAATTATATAAATTTTGTCAACTAAATAGCTTAATTTTATTTGGATCTTATTAATCTAATAAATTCAAATAAAAATTAAATTTATTATAAATGTAATCTATGTTTTTCAAAATAATTTTGGATTTTTATTCATAATTTCTTCATGTGCTCGTTCAAGAATTTCATCCAATGCTAAAAATGTCAAATATAAACCTTCTATATCTGGAATAAGCTTCAGAATGAATATCAATGATTGGCTCAATAATTTAAATAGCTGTCATAGTTGTTTCTTAATTCTTAAAACTCTGAAAAATATTTTATTAACAAAAAATGAAAGATTTATAAAAAATTTATTTTAATTAATATTTAATACCATGTAAGTATTTATTTGAAATTACCTCGAATTTTTTCAAATAAATGAAATAGTAAAAAGGTATTCATATTGATTTAATAATTTCAAAAATTCTTAAGAACATTTATTTTATTTAACTTATATCATTTGCATCACTATTTTAAATATTCAAAGGATATTGACAGTTATAAAAGAATGTTTTTTTTACATAATATTTCCAACCAGAGATGAAAAGGGAGATCGAGCCTTACGTGTTAAAAATGCGTACACGAAGCGATCGCTGCAAACCTGGTTGATTTCAAATGTACTAAAGGAAATGCCCGTAAAAAATAAATGAAATGATGGGCATAATCCCCACCACAACTTTATATTAAGAGTAGGGGAAGAAGGCAGTTTCAATATACATTTCTTTATGTACGTCTCTAACCTTTTCATTCGTAAACAAATGTGTCCACAAATGTACATAAATGATTTTTTACACTGTATATTATATAGGTTATTTTCATTTTATTCAAGATAAATAATTAAAGCAAAAACATTAAAGTACCTAAATAATTTTTATAAAAACATAAATATTATGAATAAAATCAATTTAAGAAATGTTGTATTATTTGTGACACATATATTAAGTATTGTGGTGTGATTATGTTAAAAAACTTTTTTGAACAATATGCTTTGTTTAATATATTGTATATATTTATCTGTAAACGATGATTATATTTCAAAAAATAAAGTAATTTATATTGTATACATTATTTTTCTTATACTTGACATCCGCTTAAAAAAAACATGCACATAAATAATAATGTCTATATTATCATTTTCAAATTATAC
This sequence comes from Eupristina koningsbergeri, assembly GCA_018907245.1. Classification (NCBI taxonomy): domain Eukaryota; kingdom Metazoa; phylum Arthropoda; class Insecta; order Hymenoptera; family Agaonidae; genus Eupristina; species Eupristina koningsbergeri. Next base: position 1,351,296 of record JACCHV010000001.1, read on the forward strand.
ATGAGATGCTAAAAAAAATTACAATTGTGAAAAATAAAAACTAATACTACAATTATACAGTATTAAATCAATAAAATTATATACTAACTAATAATTATTTACTAGTATTAATTAAGAGAGAAAAAACTCTATGCGTGAATATGAAAGAGAGAGAGAGAGAGAGAGAGAAATCATACGAGAATGAATGAGAGGACTTGAGAATGAGAGAGACAGACACAAGATAGCTTGACAGTATGAGAGTGAGAAAGAAGACGAAGGCTTGTAAGAGTGAGAAAGATAGACATGTCATTAAAATATGGTTCGAATATTAATTGTAAATAAAGTAGTACAAAAAATTGTTATTAAATGAATATATAAATAGTGAAGTAAAGAGATACTAATACATATATATGCATGTGTATTTATATTGCAAAAAACAATTTATCAAATAATAACTTTTTAAATTTAATTTATTATTTTAAAAATAATAAAATAAAAGTTTTAATAAAGGATTTCAAAAAATTACTCGTAAATTTAAATAAATAAATTTTAATTTAATAATTGATACAATAACGATTATTTCTTTTATTTATGTAAATTTACAATTATTCTCAATATTATACAAATGAATTATAATGTTGGAATTTGGTCGTAGTGAACTTAGCATAGCTATAAGCATTCATTGTATTCGTAAATACATGCACATAACGTTGGGTATGTGTTTGAGTTGAAGAAGTTGCTTCTGCTAGACCGATCGCTTTTCATTTTTATTCTACAAATTCGTATTTAATTTTCATCTCCGGTTATACGAAGAACCCCGCTATGCCTTTTCTTATCCCCACCATGCTTCCAATGGGCATATCTATGGGCATCCGTAAGAGGCAGCACCGAATTTTTTGGATATGCTTCCCTATGCTACCACGCAATCTCCCAATTCATCTCTGTTACAACAATTTGTTTTCTACTTTTTCATTTTACATTGTTATTAACTTGTATTGTTTAATTATTTAAATAATATTGTAAATTATGAATATATTTATAACATAAAATATATAACCAAAAAATATTTCCTTATATACGTATTCACTTAATATAATATATATATATATAAGGAAAGTTAATTTTTATATAATAATAAACAAATTTGTTTCTCTGTAAAATAAAGAAACGACAATTTAAGTTTATTATTATCGATTTCTTAATTTATTAATTAATACTCTTAATATAATCTATTTATTAATTATTCTTTTATAAAATTATTCTCTTTTAATAAAATGTATTTATTTGTCAATTATTATTTTATTTTATATATTATCTCTCTTCAATTATTCCGTCTATTACTCTATCTAGTGAGAGTTAATTAAAGGAGACGTGCGCAATATATAAAGCGCGGGATATTCAAATAAAGAAAGTCTGCTTTCTTTACATCTCCCCTTCACGCTGTGAAAATTTCCTCAAGAATTTTCATTATCTATTGCATCTTCTACTGGTATTAATTTTGTTTTATGAAATAATCCTTTTTCTTGATTTCTTTTTCCAGTTTTAATTTTGTATATTGAATCTGATATTTTTTTTATTATTTCGAATGGACCAATCCTAAGTTCGTCTAATTTTTTGTCTGTTTAATTTATTGCCATTTTCCACGTATACAAGATTTCCTATGTTAAATTCATGCTCTTTCCTGTTTTTATCAAAGAGTTTTTTATTGTACTCGTGTGATTTTATGATTTTTTGTATTGCTAATTTTCTATCTTTCTTCCATTCTTCTACATTTGTATTTTCTTTTAGTTCTTCAGGTAATAGACTTGTATTTGTACCATCTAATAAATATTTTGGTGTAAAACCTGTAATTGAATGTTCTGTTACATTATATTTGTTTACACATTCACTTTCTATTGTCGTCCACGCTTTCTTTTCTTTAGTTTCATTAATTTTGCATCTAATTTTATTAATTATTGTTTGGTTAATTCTTTCATTTAAACCGTTTGAGAAAAGTGTATTTAAAGCCGAGAATATAAGTTTTACTTCTTGTGCTTTCAAAAAAATTTTAAATTCTTTTGAATCAATACCTGGATATTGATCTGTAATTATCATATCTATTTTATCTGTTTCTAATATATTTTGGACTAATTTTATAAAATCATTTGCAGTTTGTGTTTTTGATGTTAAAATAAATGCATATCTTGTAAAATGATCGACTAATAAATGAAGATATCTTTTCGTTGATCTTTTACCGCCAAATCCACCAATTGTATCAATCGATATTATTTCAAATGGTCTAGTTGCTGGTCCTAAGTGTGACATCAATCCATACTTTATTTGGCCTCTCGATTTGTTTTTAATGCATATATTACAATTTTTGCATATTCTTTTTATATTTTCTATTAAATTTTTTGCTGTGTAGTGTGGATATATTCTGTTTAATGTCTGTCTAATTCCAATATGACACCATTCCATATGTGTTTCTTTTATTAATTTAATGCTTAGTTTCTCTGATAAAATTATTTTGTTCTTATTCTTTTTTCCTTGTTTATAGAAAATACCGTTATTATCGATTATTTTTCTTTTTTGTTTTTGTAACATATTATTTTCCTGTTGATCTTTTTTTATTTCATTTATTTTTATTAAATTTACTATTTTTAATATCTCTTGTGTCTCAACTGATTCTAATACCGGATTTCGACTAAGACAATCTGCTTCAAGATTATATTTTCCTGGTAAATATTTTATTTTAAAATCAAATTGTGATAGGTAGTATGTCAAATCACCCAATTCTACATCCGTTCTCACTTTAATGTTAAGATGTTCCAAAGGTTTATGATCTGAATATATTTCAAAGTATCTTCCAATCAACCAATGTTCCCAATAATTTATTGCCTCTTTAATTGCTAGACATTCTAAATATATAGTTTTTTTCCTCTTTTGAGTTTCTTTCAGTTTCTTTGAAAAATAAGCGACTGGCTTTTCTTTTCCATTTTTTTGAATTTATTTTAAAATTGCACCTATGCCCTCTAATGAAGCATCTGTATATATTTTGATGGGTAAATCTTTGTCAAATATTTCTAATACAGGTTGAGAGCATAATAATTCTTTTATTTTTTTAAAAGATTTTTCACATTTTTCACACCAAACAAATTTAATATTTTTTCTTAATAATCTATGTAATGGATCTAGTATTATTGAAATTTTTGGTATATATTCATGATAGAAATTAATTTTTCCTAAAAATTGTCTAATATTTTTTTGAGTTTTGGGAGTTGGAAAATTTTGAATTGAAATCAAGTTATCTTTAATAGGTCTTACTGTGTTATTCTCGATAATGTGTCCAAGGTATTTCACTGACTCTTTTGCAAATGTGCATTTTTTAAGTTTCATTCTAAATCCTTCTTTTATAATTGCTTTAAAAACTTGTTTCAAATGTAATATATGGTCTTCAAAAGTTTCTGAAAATATTAATATGTCATCTATATAGTTTTTTGTACAATGTTTAAGTTTATGTTTTCGTAATATACTAGATAATATTCTTTGAAATATTGCTGGTGCTGTTTTAAGACCAAATGGTAAACAAGTCCATTGATAGTGTCCTTCTTGTGTTATAAAACCCGTTTTTTTTTTATCTTCTATTCTTAATGGAATTGACCAAAATGCAGAATTTATATCTAGCGTTGTAAAGTACTTACAGTTTCTGGCTTTTATTATTATATCATCAATAAGTGGAAAAGGTTGTGCTTGTGGTATAATTATTTTATTTAAATCTCTAAAGTCAATACATAATCGAGATTTTTTTCCTTCTTCTTTTTTAAAAGCTAGAGTTACTGGTGCCGCAAAAGGACTATAAGATTCTTCAATTAAGTTTTTTTCTAATAATTTTGCTATTTGCTGTTCTATTTCTTTTTTATCTTCAATTGTGCATCTATATGGTCGTTTACTACAATATTTATCCATGGATAAATCAATTCTTGCTTCGTAATCTGTCACTGTTCCTATATCGTATTTGTCTTTTGCAAAAATTGTTTTGTATTTATCTATTAATTTTTCTATTTTCTATTTTTCTTTTTCTTTTAAATGATCCACTTTTATTTCAAATTCTTATTCTTGGACATGTTCATTAAAGTTCACTTTAATTTCTATTGGGCTCATTTTTTTTATTTCCATTTTTATTTTGTTCTCTGGTTTTTGAGAGATGTTTAAGTTCTCGTCTTGTGTCAATCTGAATAGTTTTATCATATCCAGCCCAATTAAGAAATCTTCAAAATTATCATTTTCCACTATAAATATATTTACTTCTTTTTCTATTTCAAATATCTTTATTTTTATTTTTATTAATCCATTTGTTTGTCTCACACCATTGACTGTTTTTAATGTTATTTTATTCATATCTTCTTTGTTTTCTTTTATTTTAATAAATTTTGAATTTATTATTGATATTTGTAATCCTGAATCATAAGTCCCATCTATATTTAATCTATCTTCTAATAACATTTTTACTTTTATCAATGGTGTGATAATTAGTTTTTTGATTCATCTTGTAAATTCATTTCTATAATAGCATTATTACCTACTACTTTCGATCGTTCTTTAATCTCATTTGATTTTACTTTAAACCAACATTTATCCTCTGGATGGTATCTTGCATTTTTATTTAAGTTTTCACATATTTTACATGGTTTCTTTTCTTCAGTCTTGATTTTCCAATCTTGTTTATTTTCTTTTGTTTTAAAAAAACTCCTTTTACTCATTTTTCCTTCATGTTTTTTTAATTCATTAAATAAATCCTCTATATTTTCTAAATTTTCTCTATCTATTTTTTCCCTAATATTTTCTGGTAAACCAAATCCAATTCTATCTATAATCGTATCTAAATCCATATCCTTATTTATTTGTAACAATAATTTTTCTTTTTTAATTGCGTATTCTAATAATGAGCCTTCTTTACATTTATAATAATGAGCATATGCTCTATTATTCCATCCTTTATGTCCAAAAGTTTCTACGAATTTTTCTTTCCATATGTCCCATTGACTTTCTCCCTCTTTTAGCATCATTGAATTATACCAATTTTGACTAGTATCGTCCAAAAAAAATCTTAATATCTCAATTTTATGTTCCTCATTATTTATCTGCAATCTTGTGCATTCTTTTTCAAATATAAATATCCATTGATAAGTATTTGATATTTTACTATTAAATTTTTCTATAATAAACTTATCTGAAATATGTTTTAAATTTTTTTCTTCTTTTTTTTTTTGTGAATCTTCTACTAACTTTTCAAATATTTTGACCAAATTTGTATTTTCTTCATCACTAGTTTTAATTTTTTCTATTTCTTTTAAAATTCTTTCATCAAACTGTAAATTTCCTGCTTCATCTATATATATATTTTTAAGCTCATCTATTAATAAAAACCACGCACTGATTTTATCATTTCTTTTCTTTAAATTTGTATTTATTTTATTATAAGTGTTTACTTTTAAAAGATCTTTATGTGCACTAACACATTTAATATCCTCTGGTAAAGTATATAGTTTTCCATCCTCTGTCATAATTGATATAATAACGATTACATTTGATTTAGCATCATTCGGAAAAGCTACGACTTTAAATATAAATTGTAACTTCATATTTTTCAAAAAAAAATTGTTTTATAAGGAAAGTTAATTTTTATATAATAATAAACAAATTTGTTTCTCTGTAAAATAAAGGTTAATTTATTAATATTTACAAAAGTTATTTACAATAATTATAAAATTATCTGTAAAATAAAGAAACGACAATTTAAGTTTATTATTATCGGTTTCTTAATTTATTAATTAATACTCTTAATATAATCTATTTATTAATTATTCTTTTATAAAATTATTCTCTTTTAATAAAATGTATTTATTTGTCAATTATTATTTTATTTTATATATTATCTCTCTTCAATTATTCCGTCTATTACTCTATCTAGTGAGAGTTAATTAAAGGAGACGTGCGCAATATATAAAGCGCGGGATATTCAAATAAAGAAAGTCTGCTTTCTTTACATATATATATGGATCAATAGACTATGCGTAGTTCATTAAAATATTACTATTGTTAAATTAGCAAACACACTTGAAATTGTTGTTCCGTAGCACTTTCATTTTTAATTTTTTAATTTAAGTTATTACACGTGCACTAACGAATTTCACTAACTCTTTGGTAATAAACTTTTTAACCGTTTATGCATATTTGAGTAATAATAACATAAATATGTGTAGTGAATAACCAGTATCAACTTATGAAAAAGGAAATACTGTAAGATTTTATTTTATGAGATTTCTTTATATTTTAATAATTTTAACGGAAAAATAAATTTTTAATATGAATATAAATATTGAAAATGTACAGTACACCTGCAAGTATACTATTAATATAATTTTAATCTTTTCTTATTAAGCAAAATCCCGGAAAAAACCGAATAGGTTAATGCAGATCAGTCTAATGTATAAAAATTCTAGGTAGTCCTAATTGCTATTTCTTATTATTTCATATGGAGTTTTTCCATGCTTTCATATGTAATATGATTTTGACCTGTACGCTATATCATAGTTTTTTTCAGTTTAGAACAACTTGCCGTCGTGACAACTTGTCTCGTTTACTTTTATTTTATGAATAAATATTCTTTTAAACCTGCAAGTACTATTTTTAAATAACGCCTTCAACAATAAATAAGTGTAATAAAATTACGTATAATTATTGAAAAATTAAAACATTATCAAATATTGAAGGTGCAGGGCACCGATTTTTATGACTCGGATTAAGTAGTGCTAGCGTCCATGATTCTTGCCAAATACTACAGAACAAATACTAAGCCAAGCAGTTTACCTTAAGGGGAAGGGAGGTCAATTCTAAATGGGAGAGCGGCGATAAACGCAGCAAACGAGCCACAGATAGGTTGTGACGTAAAAGAAAGTGCCTGCTCCAATATAATTTAAAATTTTTTTCATTTTTTAATAATAATTTTTTAATAATAACATATACTTTTAGTTGAAATTATTATATTGAAAAATTAAATTTTATTTCCTATTTTTAGTATTAGTAACAATTTCGACGAATTAAATAAAATAAAATCGACCCATATGTCCCTTTTGTGTGTCGGTACTAGTAACCCGGTACATGTGTTTACATTATTCTATTTCAAATGCTTGTAGTCGACAACAGATTTCAAGTTTTTAGTTGTTACAAAATTTCTTCATAGAAGAAGCTGAAAAATTCATTTATACACGTGCAATTGATATAAATGAATTTCTAAGTGAATATAAATATAAATAAATATATAATTAATTAGTGTTTATTGTAAAGTTAATGTGAGTGAATTTAGAATTGATTTTTATTTTATCAAATACAAATAAAAAGATGCAGATAAATTACAATGTTATTATAAAGTTACTGTGAGTGAATTTAGAAGTGATTTTTATTTTATCAAACAAAAATGAAGAATGATGCGAATCACCTACAATAAGAAGATTTATAAATCAATATCAATAAACATTTTATTTTATCAAATAAAAATAAGGAATGGTGCGGATGAGATACAATGAGGTGTTTTATAAATCAACATCAATGATTAAAATTTTATGTATATTTTTTGTTTTACAAATAGTTAATACAATATATTTATATAGTTTTGAATAAAATTTAATATGGCGTTGGGGTGGTTTCATCTCTGCTATTAGAAGGAAAAGAAAGAAGATAATTCAACTGTTTCCAATACTTAACACGAAACTTCACCTTTTCTAATTTTGTTTTCTATGGTTAAATGATAAAACAAAATTCTTAATTATTTAACCTATAACAAAAATGTTTTCAAATTAAACATTAATTATAGTACAATATAGTATAATACAAACAAATAGTTAAACATTTTATAATATTTTTTATTTTATCGTAAAAATTGTATAAATAAAAAAATGTCGAATGAACAAATAAACGACAATGATAAGGATAATTTAGTATGTAATCACAGCAAATATTAAAATTTTGTAATATAATTAAATATATGACATTCATGTAGTATATAAATATACAATATCTGTATTTGTACACAAAATTATTTTGTTTTTCAGATGCCATCACCAAAGATAAGACATGATTGGTATGAAACAGAAGTTTATGTTCACATAGTAATTTTGGCAAAAAATACAGAAAATGTTAAAATTCTCTATAATGAAACAGCAGTGAGTAAAATAAAATATCTAAATATTCAAAAGTAAACTACAATCATTTTTTATATATTTCATAGAATTTAAAATGGAAATTTGACAAGGATTTTAATTTTATATATTAAATTTAAAAGATGTTAAATAATTAAAATTTAATGGAATGGAATATTTAATAAATTTTAATAAATCACATTGAAATGTTTAACAACCTAAAAAAAGTTAAATAAAAAAAAATTCAGAACAAAGAAAGTACTTTATGCTAATGCTTATAACAAATGTATTAAAATAAATAATTTTTAATTATATTGTGACAGTAAAAAAAAAATTCTTTAATTAACACAGGTAGTCAAAATTTAAGATTTGGTACAATAACATATAAAAGAATATGAATTTTTATTTAAAAAATTTTATTAAATATTTTGTTCTAGATGAAAACCATAACCTAAAATTATAGATCAAATTTTAATAAATTTTTTTTTATCATAGCAATTGTAATTAGGATATATCAATATATTTTATTTTATTTTTTTTAATTATAATTTTGAAATGACAAATCAACTTGGTTAAATAAAATAAACACAAAAAACTTCACATTTATAATTCCCCACTTTTTTGTTTTTGACAAAAGAACATTGACAAATTAATAAAGTTTAATTACGTTATCCATGATGCACATCTTGTAAATAATTTATAAATAAAATTCAATAGTTCCTACTTTTTAGGATAAATTTATGATCAACTAGTTCAAATGTGTTAAATATCACTATTGACAATATAGTATTATTTAAATTTTAGTACTTGGAGACAGATAGAATAGAAAATGATTTGAGTTAGCCAGGGAATTTGTGAAATGTAGGAAAAATCAGTCCCAATTACAAGCTGTATGGAAAACTTGTCTTTCTAAACTGAAATCTTGTAAAGAAATAATGAAAAACTCATTTGCAACTAAATAAAATATTTTTCTGCAATAAAGTGTATATTTTTATTTTTTTTATTGCAAATATCAAATATTAAATAAAAAAAAAATCTTAATATACATATTATAAAATGCACATAAAATTATATTTTTTTTTTAGCTTAGTGTTTCTGCTAAATTGCTAAATGGTAATGATTACAGTTTAGAATTAGACTTAGCTCATGAAATTGTACCTGATCAATGCTCGTATACAGTCAAACCATCTAAAATAGAAGTAAAATTAAAAAAGAAAGAAGGTTATAGATGGACAGTATTAGAAGGAAATCCAGAAAAGCAAATGGTTCATCCTATTCCTGATGGTACTTAAATTAATTCGCATTTACAAAACTATTTATTTTGAACTTATGTAAAATGAAATATGCAAATGTAAATGTTTATTCAGAAATATTACAGATTGGAACTCAACCTCTTAAATACCCAAGTTCATGTAAAAAATCCAAAGATTGGAACAAAGTTGAAAAAGAAATTGAAAAACAAGATGCTGAAGAAAAGTTGGAAGGCGAAGGGGCATTAAGTTCACTTTTTCAACAAATTTATGGGAGTGGTTCCGAAGAAGTTAGGCGTGCCATGAACAAATCATTTGTGAGTAAAATACTAGTCCTTTACAATTAATTCAAAAAGGTTTTTTGTTTAAATTTTATTAAAATATTTTTCAATTTATAATATATAATAAAAACATTTTGTTTTATAGCAAGAATCTGGTGGTACAGTATTAAGTACCAATTGGGCAGAAGTTGGTAAAGGGAAAGTAGAAAAAAAACCTCCAGATGGCTTAGAATGGAAATCATGGTCTGGATCTGATTCATGATATTATGACAAATAATTTTTATTGTAATTAAAAAAATATTAAAAACTAATTTAAATAAAATATTGTTAATGAGAATTTTTAATAATAAAGTTTTTTTATGTTAACAACAATAAGTTATTTTATTTCTGCATACTGTGATAATTTATAATTTATAATACATAAGATAATGAAAAATTACAGATTTTTCAGCACATTGAAATTTTTTACTGTGTTCATTTTTATTTACTTACTTTACTTGATAGATTATATCATAGAAATATATATTACAAAATAATTGAGAAAATTAAATTATATAAAAATAATTTTATTACATGTACACATGTACAAAAAAGTTGTCTAATTAATTACCTTTCAAATATTTTAGATAAAACATAAAGTGATAAACATCCAAAACCAATAAAATAACCAGTTTTCTTAAGTATTTCAGATTTTAGTAACATATTTATTTGTGAATTTGATATAGAACTTTTACTTTTATCATTGTCATTTATTTTTTCATTTTTCATTTCATTTATTGCACTCTTTTCATTGTCATTATCTAATAATCTAATTAGTTGTAAATTTGTTGCATTTAAGGATGAATTTTGTTGTTCAATAATATTTTTAAGTGTCAAAAATTTATTATTTAAATTAATTTCTATTGATTTTTCACCTGAAACTATTACATACCGTATTTCTGAAATTATCTTGTGATTGTATATCATTGATCCTAACACTGAAAGGATTGCTAAAATTATAGATGCTATAATAGATAAATATTTGAATTTTTGATTATTCATGATTTGACAATCATGATATTCCTTAATTGCTGTAGCTAATTGTGTAAAATTATCACGCTCTTGATCTTCTAAGATTTCTAATTGTTTACTAATTCTTGAATGTTCTTGTAAATTTTTATTTTCCAAAATTGTTAATTGTACATACTTGGAATCATCTCGTTTTGTTTGAATTAATTCACTATAAATTTCTTTCAATTTTCCATTAATCAAAAATATATGCTGTGTAAGATTTCGTCTCTGTCTTTGACATTCAAATAATTTATCTTGTACTACATTGACCTGTTCTTTTGCTATGTCAACTTTATTCAAACCTGTTACTTCTTGATACCATTGCCAGTAACTAATAATATGTTTTTGTAAAAGAGGCAAAGATTGTACAGATGCAGGTTTAATATCATCAACTTTAGAAGAATTTAATTGCTAAAGCAAAAAATGTTCAGATTATATGTGCAATAAAATTTTGTAACAATGTGTACTAAAGATTTAGATCATACCTTAACAATATTAGTATATTTTTTTAAAATATTATACTGCAAAGTTGAAATTTTGTCTTGTGATTTTTCAACTATGTTTCTAGTTATATGAAACCTAGAGCTGTTTATTTGTTGTATTAAAGATTTTAAATATTGTTTTAGATTTGCTGCCATTTAATAAATTTATCAATTGACTAATTAAAATATCAAACTTTTATACATTTAATAAAATAATTTGTATCATTTTATTATTATGTTTAAACAATAATTTAAAAATAAAAACATTACTTTCTATTCAAAATCTATTTTCTAACCTACAATATAATAGTTATAAAAACAATATTAGTAAAAACTAATGCAAATAACTCAACTACATTAGTGAATTAGTACACAAAATATTAAATTAAATGAAGTACGTAACTGATTAAACATCATTAAAATTGAATTTCTTCAAAATGTCGTAATGTATTAACTTTATCTACAGTTTTCGATATTATCAAATATAACAGAATTAGAATCACAGGTAACAAGTATTTGAGTTTATTTCGGTTGAACTTGAAGTTCAAATTGATAAAAATTTGGATGGCAAATTAAATTCAATTACAAGTGCTTTTTTTAAATTACGTATGCAATTAATGATGAAGGATGGGTTAATAAATTATTGACTTAAAACTTTGAAATAATCGCTCAAATTAAATGAGTAATAATGATTATTAATATTGCAAACGTTTTCCTCTCTTTTTCATTCGTTCTCCTTCTTACTCACTTCATCACTCTCAATGACTTAAAACCCACTTTGCTTAATTTCCTCCAAAAAGTTTAAGAAAATTCTAATTCTAATGAATAAACAATTTTATGCATACATCAACCCTTCCCCCAAAAATGATAAATAAAAAAACATTTCTATACACTTTCCAATCTTACCGAAATCGTTACGACAAATAGTGGATAAAAAAAAGAGAACTTCGATACTTTCCAGCACACAATGTAGGTAATATATGTATGTTAATTCTTTTTATGTTATTTAAAAAAATGTAACAGATTTGACAACTAAAAGTTAACAATAAATAATAGCAATCAAACTTTGTTATTATTGTAATAGAAAATATCTAGTTTTTTATTATTTAATTCTTCTATTTTTAACTTTTTAGTTAAAATTTATAATTTTAAATGTGTAATAACTGAAGTAAAGAAATTAATACTAATATTTAAATGTTGATTAAAACCATAGTCAAGTTTAATTATATAAGGTGTTATTAAAATTTTAATAATTTCTAAATATAAAATTGATTTAAATTTTTACTCAATAAATGAACAAACTGTATTATTTAAAAATTTTTTTTTTGAATTGATTTAAGATGAGTAAAACTATAATATTCTTAAATAAATAAAATTGAATACTCAAATTCATGTTATTGAATCAATGAATAATAATCATTTAATAATTATTCATTTTATCATTACTCTCAATGCTGAATAAGAAATTAAATAAAGTAATATTTATTTGTTTTCTGTCATTAGTTTATAACTCAATTATTTTTCAATAAATATTGATTTTTTTGTATATAATAATTAAATAAAATTGTAAAAAAAAAATTAAAAAAATTGCATTAGTTTGAAAAATAGATATATTAAAATACAATATCTAACATGCACTACATAGTACATTTTGTTTTATAATAATATTTAAAATTAAAACAAAAAAAAAAACAAATCATTTTTACATTAACCAATCTAATATTATACATGAGACTGTAACGTTGAAAATAAAAAACGTTTTAACAGATTTTTACATATTGTTATTTTTTTTTTTATTGTTGTGTCATGAGCTTTTATTTTCTTTTATTTTTATAAGGTTTATCAACTTCAGGACTTAACTGTCTTTTTCTCTTTTTACTGGGCATTTTACTTAATGTTTGCATGTGTGGCATAACAATTGTATCAACTATATTACTTTTATTCAGATCAGGTTTTGATGTTTTATCGTTTGCAGTTTTACAAGATGTTTGTACTGATGATAATTTCTGTTGTTGAGCTACTTCTATGAAATGATCGTGCACGCGTTTAATGCTCGCAGCAGTTTCTTCTTCATTTTTTTGTTCCAACAGTTTTATACGCTCAATTTCCTTCTGTTCTTGTATTTCTCTCTGTTTTTTTTCTTTTTCAGCTATTACAGGTTGTACTCGTTTGTACCTTTCGAAAGGACTAATAAAAATAAGTTTCTTCTTTTTTGTACTATCATTGGTTTTTAATTTAGCTTCGTCCTATTAAATATTTTTATCATTTGTATTAATAATTTAGATATTTTTATAATTAAAATACAGAATGTTATAATTACCTCTGATGATGAATTGTCAAAAAGTGTTATAGTTGGTTGTTCTTTTGTTTTATCTAATGGTAATGGTGTTTTATCATTAATGTTTGATATATTTAATAAGCAAGGAAGATTTGCTCCAATTTCTGAATCATTCGGCATATCATGTGGTTTTAAAATCCAAGATTCTGAGTTTAAAATTTGACTTCTTTGCAATAATCTCAAATCATCTTTCAATATGCACTTTATCAAAGGCTGTTCTCTTGCTTTTAATATCATTTTGTGAATTTGTAGCAAATTTTGTCTAACTAATGGAGGAATGGGATTGCAACAGGCCAAAATGCCTTGCATTTCTCTTGGAAGAACTTCTGCTATATTCAATAACATGTGATTTGGTAAAACATAATTTGTGCTGTCATCTTCAATTCGAGCTATTTTATTTCTCCATTTATGTAGTTCTTTCAAAGCATACAATTGTCGATTGTTAAACATTTTTTGACTTTTACGATACATACTTAGATAACTATTTTCTGTCCAAATAGGTTTTTCATAAGTTTTTTTGCATATTTCCGTACTTGTGGTATATACAGCTTTAAGTATGTTACTCTGACCATTAGCAGCATTAATTAATGCATTATTTAATATATCTTTAATATAAAATAAATAATGTGTGTCTTCACGAGCATATTTCATGAGTTCTGTAGGTAAAGGTCTAATTCGCCAATCGGCTAATTGAAAATGTTTATTAGGATCCAATTGACAATAAGTTTTAAGAAGATAAGATAAACTTAAAAAAGGTAATTCAAGTTGTCGTGCTGCTTGATGTGTGTCAAACATATTGACAATATATAATGATAGATCTCTTTGTAACCATAAAACGTCTGATTCTGCTCCATGAAAAATTTTTAGAATTGTTGGTTTTGTTAAAATTTCATTTAAGACATGTAATTCAGATCTAAGAGTTAATGTGTCAATTAAGTAATCTGTATCACGAGTTGAAATTTGCATTAGACATGTAATGCCTTGAAAACTTCTATAAGAATGATGCTCTAAATCTACAGCAATCTCTTTGTATTTTTTTAAATCATTCAACAAAATTTCAAGATCTTGAGTTGTTACGATCATGATTAAAGGTGTTTCTTCTAAAGGTTTATATTTAATGATTTTTTGCTTAATTAATTGGTCTTCTGTTGGTTCAAATTTATCAAGTTCCCACTCGTATGGATGACAAAAAACTTCTTTATCATCTTCCATATATATGGCCAAAGGTTTTAAAGAATTTGGTTTATCTTTTATTCGAGGCTGCCATGGCTTATCACTATTATCAATTTTATCTTTAAATGTTAATTGTGGTCTTTGAATGTTTTTGCCTGCTAATAATCGGACAGTTTGAGATGGACTAGAAGCAGATGAAGGTAATTTATTAACATTAGTATTCCAATGTCCATTAAGATGCTTTGATAATTTTGTTTGTGAAACAATTAATTCAATACTAGGGTTTCTATTTATACCAGACTCTTCATCCATGCACATATTCTTAATAAATAAATTATAAATTATTTTCAAAATTTGAAAAAAAAATATTCAAAATTTAAAAAAATGGCTTACTGCTCGATCTAAAAATATATCATTTGATTCCAACAATAAATCAAATTTTTCTTCAACATCTCTCTGTTTAATATCATTTGAAACTGTTGCTTTTTCTACAATACATTGCATTGAATGTATGATTTTCCTAATTTGATTGTTTCGAATTTCATTAAAAGTGGGGAAACATGAATAAAAATTAAAGTTTTCAGAATTAGGTAAACTATTCGAAGTTTTGATTCCATTTTTTATGATACTAAATGATTTCTGAAAATTTTCATAATTCAGCTATAACTACTTTATGATATATTGCAATTTATTCATTATATTTTATTAATTATTAATAATATATTTACAAATTAATGTTATATTAAAGTTAGAATATAATAACATTAAAATATAATTAGTATTCATGTTATAAAATTATTACCAAGCACATGATAAAGATTTTATTCACATTTATTACACATTAACATATGTAATAAGAGGATATTAAATACTTAAAGATATTCATTTTATGTTTACTATATAATTGTTAAAAAAAATTGAAAATAAAATAAAATATTTTGTATACAATTTATATTTATAAATTAAAAATATAGTTACATTATGAATTAGAGTTTTTAAATAATATAAATTAAATTTATTCATATAATATACCTGAATGAAATCATTAAAACCAGAATCTTCAATCAATCCAGTTGGGTCATCAGATGTCATTTTTATACATTGATAATTTTTTTTTTTTTTTAGATGATTACTTATGTATAAGTCAATGCTTATTAAATACTATTATTATTTAACTTTTTTTAAAATTTAATTATTAATTATATATGATTTAATTAACATAACCTTATTTCGACGGTAAATAATCTTTTAATCTTTGATTTAATATATGACAACAAATGAAAAGAGATTGTATTTCAAATCTTAAAAAATGTTGGTTTTTTAGCAGTTAATATAGTAAATTTGTACCAACTAAATTAAAAAAGTCTTTAAAACAACAGAGGTGAAACATGTTTAAAATACAAATCCAGGTTAAGTCGAACTTTTCCGCCATCCGCCATAGGATCCAACCAGAGATTATTAAAGAGATTGCTGATGACCGTGTTAATCATTTGTTCCCAAAAACCTAGCGGCTGTTTAACAAAGTACATTTCTCGTTCAAGCAGCAGTTAAGGGGAGTGCAGAGTGAAGTTAAGCACTCTCCCTACTGCATTCAATGTGAAATGCAATGAAGTTAGCCTCTATATTTGAATTCAAAAATATAATACAACTTTTCTTTTTGAATATTTAAAAAATCTTTATTTATTTTGTATATTAAAATTTTAACTTTTATAATTTAAAAAATATATATACCACCTTCATCTAATTAGGCATTTTTTAATTTAAGTTTTTGAAAGTATTTATATGTGTAAATGCATCTGTTTATATAACATGTACTTAAAATTTTTCTTTTTATGTGTGTCTGTCAAATTTGTGTCACATAACCTCCATTATTATTTACATAATTTATTATATTATATATGTGTAAGAAAATTATTAAAATAAATCATAAAGTACATTTAAAATATTAAAATAAATAATTTATAAAATAAAATGAATACAATAACATTTCTTTCATTATATAAAATGAATAATAACAATATAAATCTTGATATTTAATTATCAATTTTAATCAAATCACTTATTTCAAGAATATACTTAAACAATAACTAAAAAGCTTACATTAATAACAAAAATATTAAAATTAATTTATTAAATTTATTCAATAATAAAAAAGTTATTTAAATTTGAAATTTCATTCAATAAAATTGTAAATGATTCCAGTAACACTATAGCTTTTGTTAATTGTAGTATTATAATTGATAATAAAATAATTCATCTTAATGCTATTTTTCATGAATAGTTATAAATATTGATTTTATTTGAACAAATTAATTCTATCGAGTAAATTGTAAGTGATTGCAAATAAAATTATTACTTTTATTAAATGTATTGATAAATTAAATTAAAATCATTAATCTCAATGATATTTGTTACAAATAATTATAATCTTTGATTCTATTAGTGTTTTTAACTTTCATCGAGTAAGGTATTATTGATTTTAACAAAAACTATACATTTTATTCAATGTATCATTAAAATTGATATTCAAATCTTACATATGAATGATAAAAATTTAAAATTACCACTTTTATGAATAATTTAGTTCTGTTGAATAAAATTGTAAATTATATAAAGTACAACTGACAAAAATACACATATTGAATTTAAACATAAATTTAAATAGCTAAATATATTGTGTTTGTAAATACGAAAAAAACGACCAACATCATACTATAACGTTTAAAAATCCAATAATATTGATTAAAACAAATCACATGTCATCGTTTAAAGAGACAAAAACATATATACTTAAAGGAGTAGAAGGAATAAAATCACAAGCATACATGCTGTATTTCGATATTCATATAAAAATCACTTGATAATGGATCGATAGAAACAGATTACATTATCTCCCAATTTTATCGAAACAATGATATATAAAAAATTCATCTATGAATATGAAATATGAAAAAAACATACGACAAAGTACAGCTTTCGCATTAGCGTATCAGCCGCTTTGGATTAAAAAAAAGTTAAATTTTATAATTAAAAGTATTTCGAAAAGTTTGAAACTCATTTTTTCTATTTATTCATATAGAATTGAATAATTTGAAACGTGTAGTATTAATTATTCACACGTTTTATTACAGCTAATTTTATTAATTATAAAAGTATGTAATTATTATAACTGTTTAAACAATTTATTGAAAAATTTACAATTGTTGAATTATAATATAAATTTTATTATAATTTGTATTAGCTATAATATGGACGATATAAATAGAAAGAGGAGAAAAGGTGAAAGTTACATTAGTCCGCTTGATTATTGAAAATCAAAACAAAACATCGGCATATGCGATGTGCGGTTGCGCGAGTGAGAGAAAAAAGAGTTTTAGTTTTGTCATATATAATATATTTTTGTTTTTCGCTGCACGCAAAGTTGCAATATCTACTTTCAAAAGCAATATTGTCATATCTTTTTAAATGAATTTGAATGCCTTTACGGGTTTGATTTCGTTTGCTTGTACAATTTTCCCTATGAATGGTTCGACCTACGGATAACATTAACTCTCGACTTTTCTTAAACATATCATGCCAACGAATTACAATTTGTTATAATTGATTTTTTCAATTGACATTTTTTTATTTCAAGTAAGAGATACATCCCTTTATTAATATAAACAATAATATATATCGAAATCATCTATGATAAGTTTCAAACTTTTCGAAATACCTTAGATCATAAAATTTAACTTTTTTTTTAATCCAAAACGGCTGATACGCTAATGCGAAAGCTGTATTTTGTCGTATGTTTTTTTTGATATTTCAGATTCATAGATGAATTTTGTATATATTATTGTTTATATGAGTAAGGGGATGTATCTGTAACTTGAAAAAATCAATTATAACAAATTGTAATTCGTTGGCATAATATGTTTAAGAAAAGTCGGGAGTTAATGTTATCCGAAGGTCGAACCATTCTTAGGGAAAATTGTACAAGCAAACGAAATCAAACCCGTAAAGGCATTCAAATTCATTTAAAAAGATATGACACTATATCCTTTAAATGTAGATGTTGCAACATTGCGTGCGGCGAAAAACAAAAATATAAGAAAATAGTCAAATTGCGAAGCTTTGATTTCTGGCTCAGGCAGAATATGCCAATGTTTTGATGTAACAAGAAACAAGTGTACCTTTTATCTCTGTCTCTCTCTATCTCACATCTCATATTTTGTTTCTCTCACGCTTCTTATTATGTTATGGCTTCGTTAATTTATTTGTTTTACTTTGTCTGTCTGTCTCTCTCTCTCTCTCTCTCTCTCTCTCTCTCTCTCTATGTCATACCATATGATGTATTCGGTGCATCTGTGCTATAGTAGATGAAGTCTTTCTTGCTTTATGCTTTCTCTTTATTGCTCGTACTTACTCTGTGCGTTATTTCTACGATAGCCGCTCTCTCTCCCTCTGTTTCTTTTACACAAAACTTAATTACTTTAAAAAATATTAATTAATATGAAAATGTGTGTAATTTATACATTTATAACTTTAAGAA
Organism: Eupristina koningsbergeri; assembly: GCA_018907245.1. Classification (NCBI taxonomy): domain Eukaryota; kingdom Metazoa; phylum Arthropoda; class Insecta; order Hymenoptera; family Agaonidae; genus Eupristina; species Eupristina koningsbergeri. The sequence continues at coordinate 1,370,560 of JACCHV010000001.1, forward strand.
TAATAAATCTAAAATCTACAAAGATTAAAACAACTTCATAAGTCGCGTTCAGTAAAATAATAATATTGTAATACAAAACAAATTTATTGTTATTGAAATTATTAGTGTAAGTCAGGAGGTGATATCAGAAAATATATATCAAATTGACTGCATAATATTTTATCAAGCTACATATATATCATTATAATAAAATTACTAAAATAATAATAAATATTTGAATGTAATTATGAAATTATGATTTTATCAATAGAAAATTAAATAATGCGTATTAAAGTTAAAGTTAAAGAATCTTTATATTTCATCAGGAATATAATTAAGAAATATATCATCTAAAATGATTAAAACTTTGTTATATCATTACAAATCGTTGTTAATAACATGTATCTAATTTAACATCATTTTATTTTCATGATTTCATGGTAATGATTAAATAAAGTCTTTTTATTCATTTAAAGTTAAATGTTTTTGATTTTTTTTATATTGTAATGTTTATACACTCACAAATATATAAATAATGAAATATATGAAATAAATATGCACTAGCAAATGTATTTATTTAAAGTTAATTGATTTTAGTAGTGTATACATTTGATATTTTAATTGCGTTTTTATTTAACAATATAATATAAATACAAATATTAAATATAAATTTTAATATTATATATATATATATAATCATACTAATGGTCCTGTAATTGATAATAGCAATTTTTAGTTTTTCACTAAAATCAAATTCAATTTGATATTTATAGCAGCCGTGTTCATGTACTTCAAAACATGGGACATGGATATGTGTGGTGTAGTTGATTATATGGTTTGTAGAATTTCCGCTTACGAGTATACGTCATCATTTACCCTCACTCCTTTATTTGACCTTAAGTTCGGTCTGGAATAAGAAGTTAATTGAATCTGCTCCGCTAGAGGCAGCACTATTTTTCCAGCATAACTCGTAGCTTACCCCACTCCTCATTTTTGGTACCCCTGATCTCCTCCTCGAACAAGAAGATAGTTCAACCGCTAGAGGTTGTAGCGTACAGCTTTTCAAATTTGGAAAACGCCCTATTTGTCATCAGCAAACTCTCTAATAATCTCTGGTTCAACCTTCTTAATGGGTAAACCACAGAACAGACACAAAGAGAATGCTAAGCTCCATGTTAAATTTTGGCGACAAACATGTCGACAGAAATATCTTCCTTCTCTCTTGCACATATAGAAACATTAGCGATCTTTAAAAAGATCGTGGCCCGAACTAAAATTTTTAAGTGCTTTAAAATCTATTGGAAAAAAAAGATACCACTATATGTACGAACCACGAGTGTATTCCCTCGTGCTTTGCAAATGTACAGAAGCGTTTTCTTCAATAGATTTTAAAGCATGTCTAAAAAACTTTAACTCGGGACACAGACTCTTGAAAGGTCGGCAGAGAAGTCATAAGTGCGAGAGAGAAAGAGTTTATTTCTCCCACCATCAAAATACCCCTATTCAATTTGGCCTTTACAATGTACTTTTTATATTGTTGTCATATTCATTTATTTATTAGTAGTTAATTGTAGTTTTAATAACATCTTTTCATATTTTTTTAATATTTTATTATAATTAAAAAATAAAGTTTCTCTAAAAGTAAATTAGTTATTTATTTGAGTAACAATATTAAGGTTTTTGAACATAATTTCTTTGTATTGAACTTATCCAGATATTATATACATATAAAATATAAATTTCATTTAGTTTTATATTTTATTAAAATGTTTATTTAATGCTGATAAAAACTTAGGTCTTATTTTTATAAGTATTAATAAATAAATGAATATGTCAACGATATTAAAATATATTTTCTATTGGAAAATCATGCAGAAAAATATTAAATTTTATTCAAAACTATATAAATATATTGTATTAACTATTTGTAAAACAAAAAATATACATAAAATTTTAATCATTGATGTTGATTTATAAAACACCTCATTGTATCTCATCCGCACCATTCCTTATTTTTATTTGATAAAATAAAATGTTTATTGATATTGATTTATAAATCTTCTTATTGTAGGTGATTCGCATCATTCTTCATTTTTGTTTGATAAAATAAAAATCACTTCTAAATTCACTCACAGTAACTTTATAATAACATTGTAATTTATCTGCATCTTTTTATTTGTATTTGATAAAATAAAAATCAATTCTAAATTCACTCACATTAACTTTACAATAAACACTAATTAATTATATATTTATTTATATTTATATTCACTTAGAAATTCATTTATATCAATTGCACGTGTATAAATGAATTTTTCAGCTTCTTCTATGAAGAAATTTTGTAACAACTAAAAACTTGAAATCTGTTGTCGACTACAAGCATTTGAAATAGAATAATGTAAACACATGTACCGGGTTACTAGTACCGACACACAAAAGGGACATATGGGTCGATTTTATTTTATTTAATTCGTCGAAATTGTTACTAATACTAAAAATAGGAAATAAAATTTAATTTTTCAATATAATAATTTCAACTAAAAGTATATGTTATTATTAAAAAATTATTATTAAAAAATGAAAAAAATTTTAAATTATATTGGAGCAGGCACTTTCTTTTACGTCACAACCTATCTGTGGCTCGTTTGCTGCGTTTATCGCCGCTCTCCCATTTAGAATTGACCTCCCTTCCCCTTAAGGTAAACTGCTTGGCTTAGTATTTGTTCTGTAGTATTTGGCAAGAATCATGGACGCTAGCACTACTTAATCCGAGTCATAAAAATCGGTGCCCTGCACCTTCAATATTTGATAATGTTTTAATTTTTCAATAATTATACGTAATTTTATTACACTTATTTATTGTTGAAGGCGTTATTTAAAAATAGTACTTGCAGGTTTAAAAGAATATTTATTCATAAAATAAAAGTAAACGAGACAAGTTGTCACGACGGCAAGTTGTTCTAAACTGAAAAAAACTATGATATAGCGTACAGGTCAAAATCATATTACATATGAAAGCATGGAAAAACTCCATATGAAATAATAAGAAATAGCAATTAGGACTACCTAGAATTTTTATACATTAGACTGATCTGCATTAACCTATTCGGTTTTTTCCGGGATTTTGCTTAATAAGAAAAGATTAAAATTATATTAATAGTATACTTGCAGGTGTACTGTACATTTTCAATATTTATATTCATATTAAAAATTTATTTTTCCGTTAAAGTTATTAAAATATAAAGAAATCTCATAAAATAAAATCTTACAGTATTTCCTTTTTCATAAGTTGATACTGGTTATTCACTACACATATTTATGTTATTATTACTCAAATATGCATAAACGGTTAAAAAGTTTATTACCAAAGAGTTAGTGAAATTCGTTAGTGCACGTGTAATAACTTAAATTAAAAAATTAAAAATGAAAGTGCTACGGAACAACAATTTCAAGTGTGTTTGCTAATTTAACAATAGTAATATTTTAATGAACTACGCATAGTCTATTGATCCATATATATATGTAAAGAAAGCAGACTTTCTTTATTTGAATATCCCGCGCTTTATATATTGCGCACGTCTCCTTTAATTAACTCTCACTAGATAGAGTAATAGACGGAATAATTGAAGAGAGATAATATATAAAATAAAATAATAATTGACAAATAAATACATTTTATTAAAAGAGAATAATTTTATAAAAGAATAATTAATAAATAGATTATATTAAGAGTATTAATTAATAAATTAAGAAACCGATAATAATAAACTTAAATTGTCGTTTCTTTATTTTACAGATAATTTTATAATTATTGTAAATAACTTTTGTAAATATTAATAAATTAACCTTTATTTTACAGAGAAACAAATTTGTTTATTATTATATAAAAATTAACTTTCCTTATAAAACAATTTTTTTTTGAAAAATATGAAGTTACAATTTATATTTAAAGTCGTAGCTTTTCCGAATGATGCTAAATCAAATGTAATCGTTATTATATCAATTATGACAGAGGATGGAAAACTATATACTTTACCAGAGGATATTAAATGTGTTAGTGCACATAAAGATCTTTTAAAAGTAAACACTTATAATAAAATAAATACAAATTTAAAGAAAAGAAATGATAAAATCAGTGCGTGGTTTTTATTAATAGATGAGCTTAAAAATATATATATAGATGAAGCAAGAAATTTACAGTTTGATGAAAGAATTTTAAAAGAAATAGAAAAAATTAAAACTAGTGATGAAGAAAATACAAATTTGGTCAAAATATTTGAAAAGTTAGTAGAAGATTCACAAAAAAAAAAGAAGAAAAAAATTTAAAACATATTTCAGATAAGTTTATTATAGAAAAATTTAATAGTAAAATATCAAATACTTATCAATGGATATTTATATTTGAAAAAGAATGCACAAGATTGCAGATAAATAATGAGGAACATAAAATTGAGATATTAAGATTTTTTTTGGACGATACTAGTCAAAATTGGTATAATTCAATGATGCTAAAAGAGGGAGAAAGTCAATGGGACATATGGAAAGAAAAATTCGTAGAAACTTTTGGACATAAAGGATGGAATAATAGAGCATATGCTCATTATTATAAATGTAAAGAAGGCTCATTATTAGAATACGCAATTAAAAAAGAAAAATTATTGTTACAAATAAATAAGGATATGGATTTAGATACGATTATAGATAGAATTGGATTTGGTTTACCAGAAAATATTAGGGAAAAAATAGATAGAGAAAATTTAGAAAATATAGAGGATTTATTTAATGAATTAAAAAAACATGAAGGAAAAATGAGTAAAAGGAGTTTTTTTAAAACAAAAGAAAATAAACAAGATTGGAAAATCAAGACTGAAGAAAAGAAACCATGTAAAATATGTGAAAACTTAAATAAAAATGCAAGATACCATCCAGAGGATAAATGTTGGTTTAAAGTAAAATCAAATGAGATTAAAGAACGATCGAAAGTAGTAGGTAATAATGCTATTATAGAAATGAATTTACAAGATGAATCAAAAAACTAATTATCACACCATTGATAAAAGTAAAAATGTTATTAGAAGATAGATTAAATATAGATGGGACTTATGATTCAGGATTACAAATATCAATAATAAATTCAAAATTTATTAAAATAAAAGAAAACAAAGAAGATATGAATAAAATAACATTAAAAACAGTCAATGGTGTGAGACAAACAAATGGATTAATAAAAATAAAAATAAAGATATTTGAAATAGAAAAAGAAGTAAATATATTTATAGTGGAAAATGATAATTTTGAAGATTTCTTAATTGGGCTGGATATGATAAAACTATTCAGATTGACACAAGACGAGAACTTAAACATCTCTCAAAAACCAGAGAACAAAATAAAAATGGAAATAAAAAAAATGAGCCCAATAGAAATTAAAGTGAACTTTAATGAACATGTCCAAGAATAAGAATTTGAAATAAAAGTGGATCATTTAAAAGAAAAAGAAAAATAGAAAATAGAAAAATTAATAGATAAATACAAAACAATTTTTGCAAAAGACAAATACGATATAGGAACAGTGACAGATTACGAAGCAAGAATTGATTTATCCATGGATAAATATTGTAGTAAACGACCATATAGATGCACAATTGAAGATAAAAAAGAAATAGAACAGCAAATAGCAAAATTATTAGAAAAAAACTTAATTGAAGAATCTTATAGTCCTTTTGCGGCACCAGTAACTCTAGCTTTTAAAAAAGAAGAAGGAAAAAAATCTCGATTATGTATTGACTTTAGAGATTTAAATAAAATAATTATACCACAAGCACAACCTTTTCCACTTATTGATGATATAATAATAAAAGCCAGAAACTGTAAGTACTTTACAACGCTAGATATAAATTCTGCATTTTGGTCAATTCCATTAAGAATAGAAGATAAAAAAAAAACGGGTTTTATAACACAAGAAGGACACTATCAATGGACTTGTTTACCATTTGGTCTTAAAACAGCACCAGCAATATTTCAAAGAATATTATCTAGTATATTACGAAAACATAAACTTAAACATTGTACAAAAAACTATATAGATGACATATTAATATTTTCAGAAACTTTTGAAGACCATATATTACATTTGAAACAAGTTTTTAAAGCAATTATAAAAGAAGGATTTAGAATGAAACTTAAAAAATGCACATTTGCAAAAGAGTCAGTGAAATACCTTGGACACATTATCGAGAATAACACAGTAAGACCTATTAAAGATAACTTGATTTCAATTCAAAATTTTCCAACTCCCAAAACTCAAAAAAATATTAGACAATTTTTAGGAAAAATTAATTTCTATCATGAATATATACCAAAAATTTCAATAATACTAGATCCATTACATAGATTATTAAGAAAAAATATTAAATTTGTTTGGTGTGAAAAATGTGAAAAATCTTTTAAAAAAATAAAAGAATTATTATGCTCTCAACCTGTATTAGAAATATTTGACGAAGATTTACCCATCAAAATATATACAGATGCTTCATTAGAGGGCATAGGTGCAATTTTAAAATAAATTCAAAAAAATGGAAAAGAAAAGCCAGTCGCTTATTTTTCAAAGAAACTGAAAGAAACTCAAAAGAGGAAAAAAACTATATATTTAGAATGTCTAGCAATTAAAGAGGCAATAAATTATTGGGAACATTGGTTGATTGGAAGATACTTTGAAATATATTCAGATCATAAACCTTTGGAACATCTTAACATTAAAGTGAGAACGGATGTAGAATTGGGTGATTTGACATACTACCTATCACAATTTGATTTTAAAATAAAATATTTACCAGGAAAATATAATCTTGAAGCAGATTGTCTTAGTCGAAATCCGGTATTAGAATCAGTTGAGACACAAGAGATATTAAAAATAGTAAATTTAATAAAAATAAATGAAATAAAAAAAGATCAACAGGAAAATAATATGTTACAAAAACAAAAAAGAAAAATAATCGATAATAACGGTATTTTCTATAAACAAGGAAAAAAGAATAAGAACAAAATAATTTTATCAGAGAAACTAAGCATTAAATTAATAAAAGAAACACATATGGAATGGTGTCATATTGGAATTAGACAGACATTAAACAGAATATATCCACACTACACAGCAAAAAATTTAATAGAAAATATAAAAAGAATATGCAAAAATTGTAATATATGCATTAAAAACAAATCGAGAGGCCAAATAAAGTATGGATTGATGTCACACTTAGGACCAGCAACTAGACCATTTGAAATAATATCGATTGATACAATTGGTGGATTTGGCGGTAAAAGATCAACGAAAAGATATCTTCATTTATTAGTCGATCATTTTACAAGATATGCATTTATTTTAACATCAAAAACACAAACTGCAAATGATTTTATAAAATTAGTCCAAAATATATTAGAAACAGATAAAATAGATATGATAATTACAGATCAATATCCAGGTATTGATTCAAAAGAATTTAAAATTTTTTTGAAAGCACAAGAAGTAAAACTTATATTCTCGGCTTTAAATACACTTTTCTCAAACGGTTTAAATGAAAGAATTAACCAAACAATAATTAATAAAATTAGATGCAAAATTAATGAAACTAAAGAAAAGAAAGCGTGGACGACAATAGAAAGTGAATGTGTAAACAAATATAATGTAACAGAACATTCAATTACAGGTTTTACACCAAAATATTTATTAGATGGTACAAATACAAGTCTATTACCTGAAGAACTAAAAGAAAATACAAATGTAGAAGAATGGAAGAAAGATAGAAAATTAGCAATACAAAAAATCATAAAATCACACGAGTACAATAAAAAACTCTTTGATAAAAACAGGAAAGAGCATGAATTTAACATAGGAAATCTTGTATACGTGGAAAATGGCAATAAATTAAACAGACAAAAAATTAGACGAACTTAGGATTGGTCCATTCGAAATAATAAAAAAAATATCAGATTCAATATACAAAATTAAAACTGGAAAAAGAAATCAAGAAAAAGGATTATTTCATAAAACAAAATTAATACCAGTAGAAGATGCAATAGATAATGAAAATTCTTGAGGAAATTTTCACAGCGTGAAGGGGAGATGTAAAGAAAGCAGACTTTCTTTATTTGAATATCCCGCGCTTTATATATTGCGCACGTCTCCTTTAATTAACTCTCACTAGATAGAGTAATAGACGGAATAATTGAAGAGAGATAATATATAAAATAAAATAATAATTGACAAATAAATACATTTTATTAAAAGAGAATAATTTTATAAAAGAATAATTAATAAATAGATTATATTAAGAGTATTAATTAATAAATTAAGAAATCGATAATAATAAACTTAAATTGTCGTTTCTTTATTTTACAGAGAAACAAATTTGTTTATTATTATATAAAAATTAACTTTCCTTATATATATATATATTATATTAAGTGAATACGTATATAAGGAAATATTTTTTGGTTATATATTTTATGTTATAAATATATTCATAATTTACAATATTATTTAAATAATTAAACAATACAAGTTAATAACAATGTAAAATGAAAAAGTAGAAAACAAATTGTTGTAACAGAGATGAATTGGGAGATTGCGTGGTAGCATAGGGAAGCATATCCAAAAAATTCGGTGCTGCCTCTTACGGATGCCCATAGATATGCCCATTGGAAGCATGGTGGGGATAAGAAAAGGCATAGCGGGGTTCTTCGTATAACCGGAGATGAAAATTAAATACGAATTTGTAGAATAAAAATGAAAAGCGATCGGTCTAGCAGAAGCAACTTCTTCAACTCAAACACATACCCAACGTTATGTGCATGTATTTACGAATACAATGAATGCTTATAGCTATGCTAAGTTCACTACGACCAAATTCCAACATTATAATTCATTTGTATAATATTGAGAATAATTGTAAATTTACATAAATAAAAGAAATAATCGTTATTGTATCAATTATTAAATTAAAATTTATTTATTTAAATTTACGAGTAATTTTTTGAAATCCTTTATTAAAACTTTTATTTTATTATTTTTAAAATAATAAATTAAATTTAAAAAGTTATTATTTGATAAATTGTTTTTTGCAATATAAATACACATGCATATATATGTATTAGTATCTCTTTACTTCACTATTTATATATTCATTTAATAACAATTTTTTGTACTACTTTATTTACAATTAATATTCGAACCATATTTTAATGACATGTCTATCTTTCTCACTCTTACAAGCCTTCGTCTTCTTTCTCACTCTCATACTGTCAAGCTATCTTGTGTCTGTCTCTCTCATTCTCAAGTCCTCTCATTCATTCTCGTATGATTTCTCTCTCTCTCTCTCTCTCTCTCTTTCATATTCACGCATAGAGTTTTTTCTCTCTTAATTAATACTAGTAAATAATTATTAGTTAGTATATAATTTTATTGATTTAATACTGTATAATTGTAGTATTAGTTTTTATTTTTCACAATTGTAATTTTTTTTAGCATCTCATGTATAATTTGAAAATGATAATATAGACATTATTATTTATGTGCATGTTTTTTTTAAGCGGATGTCAAGTATAAGAAAAATAATGTATACAATATAAATTACTTTATTTTTTGAAATATAATCATCGTTTACAGATAAATATATACAATATATTAAACAAAGCATATTGTTCAAAAAAGTTTTTTAACATAATCACACCACAATACTTAATATATGTGTCACAAATAATACAACATTTCTTAAATTGATTTTATTCATAATATTTATGTTTTTATAAAAATTATTTAGGTACTTTAATGTTTTTGCTTTAATTATTTATCTTGAATAAAATGAAAATAACCTATATAATATACAGTGTAAAAAATCATTTATGTACATTTGTGGACACATTTGTTTACGAATGAAAAGGTTAGAGACGTACATAAAGAAATGTATATTGAAACTGCCTTCTTCCCCTACTCTTAATATAAAGTTGTGGTGGGGATTATGCCCATCATTTCATTTATTTTTTACGGGCATTTCCTTTAGTACATTTGAAATCAACCAGGTTTGCAGCGATCGCTTCGTGTACGCATTTTTAACACGTAAGGCTCGATCTCCCTTTTCATCTCTGCTAATAGGTACACAAATCACCCCTGTCAAATCCGTGACAGTACTAAAAATGTTATTAAAGTGTTTTAAAACCTATTTTAAAATAATGCTAATTATAGACATAAGGAGTATTAACCTAATCTTTATTGATACTTTGAATGCTTAAAATACAAAGAACGATCAGGTTAGTATTCACCCATAGTCTGTATATCTATAGTTAACTATAGTTTATTTATAGTTATTTTTTTTTTATTTTTCTCGCAATTTTTAAACGACAGTGGGTCTAAGTTTAAATGGGAAAAGTTACAACAAACGACCTTGGCACAATCTGAACTATAAAAATTCAGTATTTGATAATATTTTAATTTTTCATTAATTATATGAAATTTTATTACATATATTTATACTCAGGTAAGAATCTTATTTTTTATTTAAAATTATGAAAATATAAATAAATCACATAAAATAAAATCCTCCGGTACTTCCTTTTTCATAAGTTGATACTGGTAATCCAGTATATGTGTTTATATTATTGTTTTTCGAACGCGTTTAAAAGTGTCAAAAGTTATTTCCCAAAGAACGTGTGTAATGCATTAATGCGCATATTAAAATTAAAAGTTAAAGTGTTATGAAACAAAAATTTCAGGTATTGTAATAATTTAAAAATTTCTGGAAAATGAAATGATTAATTTACTTTCACTATATTTTTGTTGGTTTGCAGCATATAAAAAAAATTTTTATTGTAATAAAACCTATTTAAATAAAAAATAATATATATAGATATAAATTGATTACGGGTAAATGAAAAGCCATATGAAAATACTTCCAATGTTGCACTTAATTTAGTAAAATGACTAAATATTTTTATTTGCTTATGATTATAATTTTATATTTATTCAGAAATATTTAATTAAAAATGAATAAAAAATATTATAATGATTTTTATTATTATCTATTTTTATAAAAATATATATCATAATCATATAAAAAATATTTTTAGTTTACTAAATTAAATTTTATAATATGGTTTTTCACATATCCGTAATACATATATCTATATATAGCATTTTTTAAAATAGGTTTTAAAACACTAAAAAAGTTTGTTTCATCGGGACTGGCACTCACCAGGGTCACTAGTGTCAATAAATGTGTGCGAGAGAGAAACAAGATATTTAATCCACCATGATTGTTTCTTCTAGATAACATGGAGCTTAAAATTCTTTAAATTTCTTTTAATGTTCTTATTTAAATTTTCTGCGGTAAATGCTGTTTCAATTTCCTCGTCTTACTACATATTTTCATTGTTCTGTAACGTCCCAATAATTTAAACTACACTTCCTCATCTAATCCCAAGACTTCTGCGTTATAAAATTAGTTAAGTTCATGAGTTCAAATTGTAACCAGAATCAAACAATATAATATAGATGAAACGCTATTTCATCATTATCTAAAACTAACGCGGAAAAGGTCAAATGTAGAAATAGTACGTGGGTACGAATCATAACTTAGAAATGAAAAAGAAAATAAATAATTCTATTTCATCATGAAATAACACGGAAAAATACGAAAGAATACGATCATAACTAAAATCGTATGATCGGCTCAGACCATACACCTATGAACCCATGTTAATAATTGAAAAGTAACATGGAAGGGATAAAATTACAAATGATATAAAAGTTAGAGAAAATCTGAAGAAAGTACTTTTTACTTTTGGAACTTTAAATTAAAAGGATATTTTAAACTCAGGTATTAAGGGCTATCATGTATGTAATATTGCAATCGCATACGCGATGAATAAGTTGTATTCGTGTTAGTAAATGTAGACAAAACATTAGGAAATTGACAATGAGGGAATCGAAATGAGTCGCGAGTAACGTGAAACCCGCGAGTAATAAGAACTTCTGAATTCACCAAATTGTGAAAATTCAAGATCAGAGGCGACGATGAATATATAAGGTCAATCGAAAGACAACACCGGAGACAGCTGACCGAACGATAATCTAGCAGAAACACTCGGAGGGAGAATTTGCGGATTTTGCAATTCTCCATACAGCGCAGGTAATGAATTAAATCAAAAGAAACATATGGATCATTCTTTCTCAATTCGTATTTCGATTCGGAGATCGACTTCTAATCGGACCCTTACAATTCGGGCTTTAGCGTTCATCACTACTTTTTTATACAATCGGGACTTAGTTTCTTCGCGATACGAAGCTTAGTAACACACGTCATCCCGCTCTCTCTCGTTCATTAAGAGATATAATAAAAAGTACAATATTAATTAACTCGCTTTTTCTTTGTTAATAATTCCGAACCTTACAAAAGTCTTAAAAAAAAGTCTTTACAAAGATTTCGGCTAGGGCAGAACGAATTCTGAAGAAAAATTCGCGATTCAATTATTAAAGAATATATATAATTGCGACTGCTTAAATACGTAACAGGGCTTTTCAATCCTGAAAATCTGGAGTGGTGACAGAGTGCTTCCTCTAAAAAACTATCCTATAATGAATAAATATTCATTATTAAAAATGAATTCCTTATATTATGTATTAACCTAGAAAAAAAAGTTTATGTATTTATGAGAGTTATTTTGTAATTATTTATTTATATAATAAATGAATTTTATAGTTATTGTTATATATATTGTTATATAAAATATATTGTTAAAACTTACTGAATATTATTGTAGTGAAAGATGTTAAAAACTTTGATCTTAATTTTCCTTAACTTATTGTTGACAAACTGTCGACATGTGGTTCACCGGTTCCATATCACTTGTACGATGATAGGAGTGATGATGATAAGAGGCGCTGACACTCATGAATTAGACAGAGACAACGATAGGCGGGAAAATGTATTGTATATACGTTTATACAATTAATGTATATATGAGGTAGTGTAAGTGATAGAAAATTTCAGTAGTGTGTCGACATGAGTTGGCCAATAATTAGAGTTTATATAATTATCGGCAGAGAAATAGTTTTCTTATTTTTTTTTGTTTTAATTTAGTATTGTGATTGATTAGCAAATCACAATAAGGGATTTTAAGAATGAAAAGGAAGATGGATATTAATATGAAATAACCAATTATGAATTTTTAATTTGGCGTAAAGTCATAAAAGAAAGTTTATAATTGATAAATAAATAAAGTAGTGAGATGGAAAAGTGGGATTTTTCGATAAACGAAAAATTCCGTTATCATTAACAGATTGTCTCTTGTATAATACGATATAGATTATTTATTATCGATTATAACAAATTTAGTTTTTGAGTGAAGTTATATATATATTAAATAAAAGTAGTGTTGATATATTTATTTTTACGTATCTAATAGGTCACGACTATATTTATTCTTTGATAATTAAATCGCAAAATTTTCTCTCCAGGTTTCGTTCTGCCTTAGCCAAAACGGTCAAAGCGTTTTGGCCTTTATGAGGTCCGGAATTTGTCAATAAAGAAAACACGAGATAATCAATATATTACTTTTTTTTATTATATTTCTCTTAATGAACGAGAGAGAAAGAGTAACGTAATGTGTAATACAACTTTTCGTGTCAAGAAACTAAGTCCCGATTATATAAAACAAATAGTAATAAAATATTAAGAACCCGAACCGAAGTACGAATTTAGAAGGAATCGAACTGAATTCCGGATCAAGACCAAACCGAATTTCCCTACGTTTCTTCTGATTCAACTCATTACCTCCGCTGTATGGGGAAATTGCAAAATCCGCGAATTCTCCCTCCGGGTGCCTCTGCTTGATTATTGTTCTGTCAGCTTTCTCCGGTATTGTCTTTCGATTGACCTTATATATTCATCGTCGCCTCTGATCTTGAATTTTCGCAATTTGGCGAGCTCGGAAGTTCTTATTACTTGCGGGTTTCACGTTAGTCGCGACTCGGTTCGATTCCCTCAATGTCACTTTCCCAATGCTTCGTCTTCGTTTTACTGGCGCGAGTATAATTTAATTCGTCGCGTATGCATATGCAATTTTACATACGTGACATTATTAATAATATTTTATATTACTGAAATATATAAATATATATATATATATATATATAAATTTGAAGTGTAGAGTATGGGAAAATTATTTATATTATATAAATAATTTTAATATTCTTGGATATAATTGATATATGTTTATATCTGAATTTTGACAATTTTGGAAGAAATATTAATTTAATATAAACCAATTGAACTATTTAAAGAAGTAAGTAATAAGTATAAGCAATTATCAGAAATAATTTAACAAGAAAAAATAATAGAGAAAGAATTATAGAATAAATAAAATAGATTATAATAATAATTTTATAATATTTCATCGAATTTTGATAACTTTTATATTATATTATATCAATTAAATTTTTTATATATTTTATAACATTTTTAAATTGAATTTTATAAATGTTAATATTATATTATTTTAAATATTAATGTTAGTGTTGGTTTTTATTTAATATATATTTTAAATTATTTAAAAATATTTAAAGTAACCCTTTGCGATTTTATTTAGTGTTTTAGCGGAATTCCCCCTGTTTTATTAGTAGTAAAAATATTGCATATTATTTGTATTGGTGAATATTTAATATTTATTTATAAATTTAAAAGTTAATAATTTCCATCGTTACAACCCACATCGTTCTTTCGCACAAACTATTTCTAAGCTACAATTGCTGCGAATAACTATCACGCAAGTAATATTAAGAAATTTTGAATTAATCATTGTAATATTTTGTAACAACTCTATTTTATTATATTATTCTTACATAAAATATTAACAATAGTATATTAAAATAGTAAATTAACCAAAATATTAAGTAAACAAATAATTATTAAATTAACAAATGTCTTAATTATTTATTTATTTATTAATTACATTTTGAGACGTAACAGTTCAGTTAAAATGTTTTAATATTTATTAATTTTAAATATATATTTTATGTTTTCAAAATACTAATAATCTTAATATTATTACTTTTTCATTTATACAGATTTCCATACCATAGTAGTAGTAGAAATTCTCATAACATTAAAATTATATTGAAGCTATTATATTATATAAAATGCCAATTTATGGCAATAACAAAAATATTAAATTGCCATTTAATAAAGAATAAAAAACAATTCGTGCATATAAAATATTTGAATACACGTTGCTTCTAAATGTATAAAAAATAAAGTTGTTTAAGTAATATTTTATAAATAGATACTTTTTTACAATTTACAAAAATAAATTCAAAAACTAAAAAATGAAATATTTTATATGTTTCATATTGACAGTCTCGTATTTTTTTTCTTTAATTGATGGTACAAAAATATACATATTTATTTCAACTCATATTTTTTAATTATTTTTTATTTAATTTTTTACATTTTTACAACTCATATTTATCAGTTACTAATGCAAAATATTATATTAAATATAATAGCGGATAAAACTATACCAAAAGCTGATTGTTATAATCTTTGTATAAGTAAGAATATTTACGTTACTTATTATAAAATTATAATAATATTAGAAAATTATATACATATGTAAGATTATAAGTTATATAGAATTGTGCTAACATAATTTTCATTTAAATATATTTATAATGTTTGACAGAATAAATTTTTAACAAATTTGTAAATAGAATTATTTTTAAATAAATGTTACAAATTATTATATATCTCTAATTAAAGCATAAATTTTTATTCTTGATTTTTCATAATATTAATAATATTTCTTTAATTTATTTAAATCTTTTATTTAATTAAATATATTTATATTATTTTTTTATTTTAATATAATTATTAATAAATATAATCCATAAATATTTGCAAATCAAAAATAATATAAAAAACATTATGCAATGTAATAAAAAATATAGAAAACTTTTTAATATTAAATTTATATTATATTTATTGTATATTTAATGTGTACAGTCTATTTCATACTGATATTAAAATATTAATTCAAGATATTAATTAATACATTGTATCAAGTCAAGCAAACAATTTTATTTAAAAAAAAAATATTTTTAATTATAAATCTTTATTTTAATTTTTATTAGTTACTTTAACTCAATAACGAGAAATTAGAAAAATTGATTGAATATGTTTGACCATAATAGAAATATATATTTGAAAACTGTTAATTCAAATTTAATTTAAACACTTGAATATATTTTCCATTTGAACCATATATTTTTTTAAATTTAATTCATCTTAATATTTTTTAATTTTTTTGAATTTAGATTTGCCTTTAACAAAACAAAGAAAATGTAGAGATATTTGCGATAGAGTTTTTGGTGGACATGGTAAGATTATTTTCTTTCTAATATAATTTTTTTTTGGACAACTAATTATTCTAATATTAATATATATTTGTTTTAAATTTATTTATGGAATTATGGAAATTTATATAATTTAATTAAATCTTATTTCTACTCGAATTTTATCGTACGTTTCTTTCTTCCTCGACTCATTAAATAAGGACTCAGAAAGGTTATCTGGAGTATTCCTGGAGTAGTAGCTTTATGATAGGCTTTGAAAGAATTCGGGTAGGATCTCGAGTCCGTCAGCTACCAGTGTCATACTTTATTGGACCATAAGTTATGCATCACACTCAAAAATTTCCTTACGTGAATTTACGACCGACTTCTGTAACTATATCGAGGTAAAATTACTAACGCGATGAATATCGAAGTATGCTCTTTAAGAATTAAAAATGTAAAATAATAAATAAAAATTAAACAAAATTTCTGTTGACCTCTTCGTGAAATAAAGGATTACTAATATCGACTTATTATTCTACTTTGCAATACGCATGGGATAAATTCTCATTTCCAATCTTCTCTGTATTTTTTTTATGAAGTATCTTATTAATCTCACCAGCACATATTAGATATCGAGTAAGGTTTTAGTGTTCATTATTCTACTATTTGATACGTAATGAGCATCATTAAATTTTAGTTGGCATCCGAATCGAAGTATTAAAAAAAAATGCATACAGAAAAGGGTACAAAATGTGTTATAAGAAGTACAATGCAAAGCGTAAATCTGTGTGATTACAAAAATAAGATGAATAAAATTAAAACATATATCCCAAGTAAAGAACCATATGAATAGATTCCATGACGCTAAATTAAACACTACAAATATACGTTGTTAATAACTTATGATTATTAATGGCAATTTATAATTGGAAAAGCATATGTTGTTTTAATAGTTGAAGCAATAGAGCACTTTTTAGGCCATGAAAAAAGCAGCTAATGATACATATTAAAATTTGTAAAAAATTCAATAGGTTCTTATTTTATAAAATGCTAGTTATAATATTCTGGGTTTTTTTTACTAACAGTTTTAACGAAAAAATGCATTTTGCTTTACTTTATTGTTATTCAATCAAAAAATTGTAATTTTAACACTATAGTATCATAAACGATTTGTAGCCAATAAAATTGTGAAGAAAATTCATTTTTATATAAATCGATAGGATAATTACTAACAAATAAGTTTACAAAAACCGAAAAATTGTTTACTTAGTTAAAAAATTTATAGCATTGTAATTTTTTAATTCTCTCTTTTTAGTTGAGAGAAATTAAAATAATTAATATGCATTTTATTTATAGAAAATTTAAACTTGATCGGATAAGTAATTTTCGAGTAAGACTAATGTTAACTAAATTATGCAAAAATTTACGAAGTTTCCAGCTCAATGTTTCAGACGATTTTAGTTTTGTGTCGGTAATACCGTCACTATAAAATAACCTCCGCGCTTAATTATCAATTTCATCCAGCACCAATCCAGTACCGCCACATAGTATCGAAACTACCACCATCACTATCACCACAGGTACGTAGCCGGAAAAATGGCCGACCGGTTGCTACACAGCTCAGCGACACTCCTCCGGCACCCATAATTGGTGCTCGACTGAACCGCCGATCGACCGCCGTCACTCTCCGGCTCTTAAAGGAAGATGTGCGACCCCGCCACAGGGGAATCGAAGTGCCTCGTCGGCTCCGGCTTGTCTCCTGGGTTCTCGAGACAAGCCATGGATCCGGTAGTTTGGTTCGGGTGAGGACTTCTTGGGTCGCCCTGACGACGTTGTCGAAAGGTCACCTGGTATTTTGGATCCTCTCGACACGTTGTCCGACCATGGAAAGGCTCATTCCCTAGGGCCGGTGAGCAAACCCGAGTTACGTAACAGAAACCTGGATTCTAGACTGTCATAGGACCTCGGTGAAAGCTCGACCGGCAGCAGGGAGCGCCGCCGGCCGACTGACTGACCTGTGAGAACCCACGATAAGAAAGAACACCCCCTGCAGTATGGCGACGAAAACACAAAAATATGCATGCATCAAAATTATTTCTTTTTGTTTGTTTTACTATAAAATAATATTTTGTTAAAATATAGTCATCGCAACTAATTTTTGTCACCGTAAACCATTTTGGTTCAATTATGTCAAATCGTATTACTGAAATTTATTTATAATGAAATTTATATCGAGTCACCGCAGAATCTCCCGTTTAGAGAATGATGTCAATTCCAACGATTTATGTTTTTCTATTCATTGCAAACCCGTTTTCATATTTCAAATTAAAGGACGATGTACTTCGTAAATTTTCAATAGTGGAAATTATTTCAAATCCGACAATCCGCCCCGATAAAGAACTCTGGATACCGGCGATTTATATCCCGGTGCGGAGAGTTAAACGTTATAGTTTTATGAACAGTTTACAATTTCTCTATTTTATACAAATTAATTTTTATTTGTTTTATATGTTTTTTATATTACATGATAACTGATAATGAAAAATGAATATGCTGTAAGAGTTCAAAGTGCAAAAACAGATGGGTGGGGCGAAATAAAATATTCATGTTAGAAAGAAAGTACTTTGTATTTGGTGGGATAAGGATGAAGTCTATTATGAGCTACTGAAAAATGTTAAAATATTACTAAGCCCTTTTACTAACTACAATTGAAATGAATATTGCAAGAAAAAACGAATAAAATTGATAATCAGGCATAAATTATTAATTTTTCATGAGTACCATAAAATGAATCAATTTAATACAATCAATGTTTTTCAAGAAAACTTTTTGCTATGAAATTTTTTTTTTAACTTTATATTAACTTTTTATATATTATGTGGAAACTCAAATAAAATAATCTCCGAATGAATTTAATATTTTTTTATTTATTTCATATGAATATAAAATATTTACTAATAATTTAAACTTCACAAGATTTTCTCACTCACACACTCTCTCTGTCTCTCTGTCTATTACATTTCTTCTTATATTTTAAATCTCAAGAAGTAAAATAATAAGAAGAGATTAAGGAGGCATGTATGCTAATCTATAATTTAAATCAATACGATATTTACGCGATAAATTAAAAAAAAAATTAAATCTAACATTTTTAATGTAAGTGGATGGAATATTCTGAATAACTTGCCATGTATTCTAGAGAGTGTATTATGTCTTTTAATTATCTCTTATTTCAATCGATGTAGAATATCTTGTCTCTAATATGTTTTAATTCTGAGGAATTTACATAAATTGAATTAATAAATTTTTGAGTTTAAGAGCTGAGAGCTTTTATTGGACCGCAGTGGATAAATAGTCTAAATTATAAGAAAAAATCATTTTTTCAGAACAATAATCTAAATAATATATATTATATAAATTTTTTATTATACTATTTTTTTTAAATAAACATTCAAAAGTGGAAAAGTCCACAAAATTCAGTTCTATTTTAATATTTACACAATATAAATCAAAATATCAATGTTAAATGTTTATAATTTAAAATTAGCTATTTTATTTTCAAAAATTTTCATAAAATAAGTGTTATCTAATTATTACGCGTGCCAGAACAGGATAATGCAGATTCAATTTATTAAATAATTTTAAATCAATATTTTATCACAAAATTTATTCATCTCATAATTTCTTTTTATAGATTTTGTTGTTGTTAAGTCGAAAGCTGATTGCACAAGTAGATGCGAAGGTAATATTTTGGGTTAATACTTATTTCAAAGTTACAATACAAAAACCATTCTTAATATTGATTAAAACATAATCAAAACTTAAATATAATTATTATTAAAAACTAAATTTAAATAAATTTTAAAAGTTTTGTTTTTCTAATATTGAATTTATATTTTAGACTTTCTTAGTGATACAAAACATATGTGTTTAGAATATTGTGAAAATTTATTTGCACGTAAGTAAAGTCGTAATAAATTGAGTATTTTTAAATTAATAAAATTAAAAACCTATATTTTTTACAGATGCAGCATCCTCTAGTGGTAAAAACCATATGTCTGGTCACAAAAGAAAACGTGAACATTCAAAATAAATATTTACATTAAATTTACATATAACTACTTAACAAAAAAAAAATGTTTATATAAATACTGTAAACTATTAAAATAAAATATTTTATTTTAAATATTATAATATATATTTCAAATAAAAATTTTACTTTAAATCATATTATTTAAGAATTACTTTAAAATATGTAATTGATAAACAAGGTCATCAATTTTTAATACCTTTTTCAATAATTTATTATATCAACCATAGTTTAAACGGATAACAATTTAGATGAAATCTTAAAATTTAAGGCGTCAGTATACTATTCTCTTAGGTAGCTTGGGCATTTCTATATGCATTTCAAGCGTTCATAATTTGTTATTATAAAAAAATCACAGTTTTCAATGTAGGAGCGGTATTTCATCATAGCCCTTATAATAATAATATAATTATAAAAAATAATATAAACATATAAAAATAATAGTAGTACATATACAAAGGTTTTGTAGATTATATACTGTCGACGAACAGTAAAACAGATGTCATCAACATACACAAAATCGGAAGAACGACTGCTGTAAAAAATTATAGCAACGGTCATTGTCCGGCTCCGTTGGTGAGAGTGCTTATTCATCATGTCATTGATGAAGTTATGATACGATCGTAGTTCAAAGTTGCGAATCATCAATATTCAAGCAACGCGTGGTACTAGGATCTTACGGGCCAGTCGGTGGGAAAAAATTTGTAATTGACAGCAAACAGATGACTCAATAAGTATAGCATAGGATTCTACATACAAATACTACAAAAATAGAACTATTTTTTAGAACAATGATTTCAAAGAACATGTATTCAGAATAACCAGGCTGTCTAGATTAGAAACAGATGATTATGCGTTTAAAGACATTTTATTATTTTGAATTTTAAGAGATTCAAATTTCTGTCAATCGTCATTCCTGCCTTTGTCAAATTTCCTCTCTATCATTAAAACTCGCGCTGCGAACAAGCTCCAATATATTTTGAAACAAATCCTAGGGCTCGGCTTCTGATCTTATGTTGATTTGTTCCAGGGGATTGCCGGGCTGTTACATAAATAAGAGAGGAAGTATTATATTGAGCAGATAGCACGGTGGCTCATTTGACCTCCAGAAAAGGGTATTCGAATGGGCGAACACAAAGGTGAGAGGAACGGTGCATCAAAAACTACTGCGGATATAGCTATAGGTGTCAGGACAGGATCAAGTCAGGCTATTTGGGACTCGATGAGGATAGCAAGCAAAAAGGTAAAGTTCAAGTAAGTGGAGGTAATATCCGATAAGCGGGAGAAGAAAAATAATCATAAGTTGGATAAATGGGAGAGGGAAATGAAAGAAATTTTGAGAGAAAAAAAAGAGTTTATGAATGAGTGAAGAAGGAAAAAGCTAAAATAATGAGGATGACAGAGGAGTAACAAGAAAGGAAGAGAGAATAGGAGAAACATTGAAAGGAGAGTCTGATAATGAGGACCGGGGAAGTGAAGGAGATGAAGAAGGCAAAGAAAACATAGGCTGAGTGGAGAGCGGTTATAAAGGATCGTCTGAGGCAGTTAGAAAAAGATAAATATAAAAGCGAAGATAAAGATGAAGGGTCATAGAAAGAGAATTAATAGATAAAAGAACGAAATTTGTATACAACAGTAGCAAAAGCTGAATGTACTTGAGGAGGAGTAGATCAAGCTTTGTAAGTATGGCAAGATCAACGGTTTCGGGAAGAGAATTGAATAGCATGAGGAAACGGATAAAGAAGAGGGAGAGGAAGGATAGAGAGAAAAATATAGTTATAAGAGGCATGAGCAGGGAGGAGGTAGAAAAGCATGGACTGGCAACAAGCAGAGTATTTTGTTAAGAAGAAGATATGGATCAATGGAGTAAAAATAGTGGGTTTGTTGAAGTGAGAATGCAATTATGATGAAAATAGAGTATTATATTATACAAAGCGCATAAACTCTAGCAGAAGTTAGGAAAACTTGCGAAAAAGAGGCTTTTAAGAACATGCTTAAAGGAGAAAAAAGGAAAGAGAGAAGAACAGAAAAAGAAGTAAAATTAAGGGAGAAATGGCTAAACACGTTACGTCTGAGTAAAGACCACATAGACGATTGAGGAGAAAATGATAAAGATAGATATGCAGAGATCAGGAGAAAAAAAAATGATGTACAGAGGCAGGAAAGACAGGGTAGAATTGAAAGGGAAAAATAAAACCCGATATATAAAGAGATCAAGGAGACAGGCCTTCAATGCGGATCTGAAGAAGAGAAACGGAAGGATAAATATGAAAGTGATCGCAAAAATAAATTATGGAAGCATAACAACAGAAAATGAATATTGTATAGAGGAAAAGGAACACAAATCTGAGATATTTAGGGAAGAGAAAGAAGATAGAATACATCTAATTGAAAGATATGTGGAAACAACAGAAAAGATGGAGGAGATAAGAGATAGAAAAGAATGGTTAGATAAAACAGTTATAAAAGAATTCAGAAGTGAAATTAAAGACTACACGTTTCTGAGAACTATAGACAATATAGACGGTTTGAGCACGAGAAGGAAAAAAGAACGGATGAGCAAAGAGTAAGAAAATGAGAAGAGCAAGGGGAAAGAAGATAATGCAAAATGTTAAAATAGTAAAAATAAAAAAATGTAAAAAAGTAGAATTATAGTACGAAATGTAAATGGAAATGCAATTAAGAGTTAAAATGTAAAAATGTAACAAAGTCAATCCCTTGGCCGAAAATATGGAATAAATAAATAAATGTACATGGTTCATTCACTAAGTATCAAGTTTTTTTTTATTTTGCGCCTATTCGTCGTAAAAATTTGGGAGGGGTCTTAAAATGTCGACAAATTATTTCCACATTTGACCCTTTTTTTTTTTTTTTTTGATAATTAGGTGCGGAAGGATTTTATTTCGCGCGAAGGGTGTTTTTCAAATTTTTGACACGGCGTGCTGAAGTGATTAGCCGAAAACCACTACGTGAGAATGTTTTGTCCAAAGATTAAAAAAAAAAAATATCAACACATTTTTGAAGGCGTGTTTTCCAAATTTCAAATACATCTTCAAACTTTTCAACTTTGATGTTTTTCAAAAATTTCGATATTTATAAATTTTTTAGCACTATATTGTATACTGTATATCGCGTTAAATTCAATTTTTTTTTAATTGCTTTATCTGTTAATCGACAGTCCAAATTTTAAATTTCTAATACGCGCCGGGTGTTCCTAGCCATTCGAAAACTTTTTGGGCACCCAGATCGAGGCTCGTCGATGATTCTTTCTCGGCCCTCTTTAAAAGCTCTGTGCCATTTTCCACTTTGCTATTTTGACATGGAATTATGTCTATACGCTTCTTGCAACATTTTATACGTTTCCACACTGTTTTTTTAATTGTAAACAAAACTTTATCGCGTAACGTTGTTCGAGTAGTCGCTCCATCGCGCCGTCAGAAAATTGAAAAAATACCCTTTGCGTGAAGTAAAATCCTGCCGCACCTAATTATCGAATAAACAAAAAAAAGGGACAAATGCGGAAAGAGTTTGTCGACATTTAAGAATCCTCCTAAATTTCTACGACGAATAGACGCAAAATGAAAAAAAAACTCGATACTTTGTGTATGAACCATGTATATGTTAATGTCTTATGGCGATATTTCAATGATTATCTTATTTATTTTTTGTAAATATTTTAATTTATTCCAAAAATTGACAACATTTGAACTTAAGATTGTGGAAGAACAAATAATTTCTTAATCGAAATGGAAACCAAATTTGTCTTTCTTCTTCAATGTTGCCCTTATATATAATCTTTTACTATGTTCCCTCTCTTTATAATTTTCTACTTCTCGACCCTTCTTCCAAAACTTTGCACATGTAATTGATATTTTATATTTAACATTTGTAGATTTAAAATTTATGGTCGATATTTTTTTTCTTTAATTGCTGACCCATTAGGAAGGAGTATTCATTATAGAAACTTTTAAATAATCATTAAATTTCATATTTTAAGAATTTGAATGGCATTTGGAAAGTTATGTAGTAAATACTTATATTTACATATGTGTTGTATTTCTATGTTTTACCATGTGTAAAACAAATTTAATCAACGGAACCTATAAAATATGTCGGGTTACCCTCTCTATCTTTACCCATTATAAATTAAGAAGCAAAACAAATTATGTTAATGGTGTGGGTTATATACCGATAAGATATAAAATAGTATTTTAAATAAATAAGAAATTCTTTAAAATAAAGAAAATTAATATATTATTATACATATATTTTACATATACATATACATGCATTAATACAACTATTGTTACACACACACGCGCGCGCGCACACATATATATATACATACTTATTAAAAAAAAAAAACTAAGTTAAAATAAAAGAATACAAATATATTTACACTAGAATTAAAATCACTTATATTGATATTCTTGGATGTCAAAGTTTAAATAATTCATTTGCTGATCTATCCATAATCGCGCTTTGGCAACACTAGCATAGACACCAGGAATTTGGTTTTCGCCACAACCAATACCCCAAGCAACGATCCCCGCTTGTTCGTATCTTTTCGGATCATTCTTAATTGGACATACTAATGGACTACCACCATCACCCTGAATAAAAATTTTAATTTATTTCATTTTAAATATCTATTTATACTACACATAAAAATTTATAATCATAGTTTAACTTAAAATCATAATTACAAAATGCGAAGATAAATTTATATCATATTTTTCACGACTTATACAGCTATGAAAAATTGATTTGCAAAAATCAAAATTTGTACAAAAAATGATATGTACACAATTAATGTAATAAATTTATAAACATTAAATTATAATAATATTTTCTTAATTATTGAATTTTTCTGTATACATTTGAATTACAGTCAAAGTTTAAATAATTTATAAAATATAAATGTTCTATAATATTTTAGTAACACGAATTATACGAATTGAAATAGTTTAAATTTTGATATTGGATTAGTAAGTTTCTTTATATTAAATTTTAGTTATTTTCTTTCTACTTGTTTGGGTTATTTATTAGCCAAATCGCTCAAATTTTAACACTAATTAATAAAAGAAAAATAATAATTTCTTACTTTACATGTATCTTTTCCAATTTCACCACCGGCACAAATAAAAGTGTCATCTAATTTAAAGAATCTTCCTAATCTTGTTGTTCTTAAAGAATTTTGACATCTATCATGTGGTACTATTGGAAGTTCAACTCGTTTTAAAATTACCTGATAATGACCTTCCCTACCTAAAAATATATTAAAAAAAAATATTTAAAAAGTATTGTTGAAAAAAACATTTTTAATTTCATACTATTGTTTAAATTTTATTATCAAAATAAAATCAATGGTATAATTTAAATCTATTTATGATTAATTTGCAAGTTATTTTGTATTACAAAAAAGTTTTTGATGAATCACAATTTTATCAAAGTTTTTAAAATACTTACTCAATGTGAATAAAACTGTAAAAATTGAGATTTTATTTTATTTTTTTAATAATATTAAGTGAAAACATGTATTGATTAATAGTTTAAAGTTACAAATTAATATAATAATTATTATGTATATGCGTATGTTTTTAACATTTTAAAGCTTATTTTTGCTTAAATTAAAGTAAGTATAAATATAATTTGAAATATGTATAAAATATTTATAAATTACATATTTTAAATATCTAAATATCAATAGGAGGATATCTTTGTTTCATGAGGTGCAGTTTAAATAAAATACAATGTTATATATTCAATTAATGTGCATTTAATCTTTATCTCAGTGGATCAAAACTATCCTCTCATCAATAAAAAATGCAAGGTGCTTATCATCAAATTTTACAATCCGTAAAATAAGTTTCAGTTATACCAAAAATATCTTTGCCCCAACCACTAGCAAAGCAACGTGAAAAGTCAAAAACGATATTAGATTCAGGAAGGCAGACAACATCAATATTATCAGCAATGGTAACAGGTTCGGTCAGGACAAGAAGACCAAAATCATAATGTAGAGCACCAGAATGAAATTTCTCATGAACAATAACTTGTTCAACTTGACGATCCTGATGAGGATGAATTTCATTTTTTGTTTGCGTATCCCATTCACCAGCACGAATTTTAAAGATATCTGGTGCTTTTCTAAAAAAATAAATATATTGATCAATTGGAATCTACATAAATATGATAAAAACGTGATTCATATTTGTACTTCTTTAAAAAATGTTTGACAATTAAATTTTCAGAAATTCATGACTATTTTTACAAAAAATAAAATAATATAAAAATTTATAATCATAGTTTAACTTAAAATCATAATTACAAAATGCGAAGATAAATTTAGATCATATTTTACACGAATTATACAGCTATGAAAAATTGATTTGCAAAAATCAAAATTTGTACAAAAAATGATATAGGATTCTCATAAATTTGTTGTATTCTAAGATTTCTAAAAACTTTCGAAATCTGCTTCAAAAATTTAATTTTGTTGTTAAGCTGTCATTTAATAAATATACATTTATAAAATTTTTAAAAAATATTTTTAAAATGATAGACTGTAGAAAAATACAAAAAAAAAATTAATTTTTTTAAAGTGCATCTAATAAGCCCCTTAATTATTAATAATATTTTTATGTTTGTAAGGTACAGGTTGATGGATGAAGGATTGAATAAAGGGCGTAAGGCAAGAGTTTTTGGCACGCGATTTATTTATTAAAATATACAAATTCGGAAGCACTTGGCGGGTATCTTTTCGCTAACAATTCTTTAAGCAGTCTGCTGGGCTTTCGTCGCCAGCTCATCGCCTGAGCTACTCTCCTCCGAGCGCTTTACAAGTTTACCGTCTTGTTCTTAAACTAAAGTAAGCGTTTACCTTAGCCTAATCGTGTGCTTACCTGGCATAAAAAACCGCCCTGCCCCCGGACGGAAAAGACCGTATAATCTAAATATTGGCCGCGCCGCTTTCGGCACGTATGGACCGTAAACAACCCAAGATATTTTGCCCAACTTGTGCGCCGCCCCAGCCAACTGGGATTCTCATAGTTCGGGCCTCGCTACCTAGGTCATCCACGCGTCCATGCCGAAGCGGCTTGACCCTACTCGATCTCGGGGAAGCGAAGGGCCCCCTCGTCGATTTACAAGTTTCACCTTAGATATTTTAACTAATTATTACCTTAAGCTATATATTTTGTCTAAATCTACATCATTGCAACGTGGTGTGCGAGCTTAATTTTAAGAATATTATAAATATAGATTTAATTAGAGAATTAATAATTACCCATTAATGCAATGTGCGGCTGTGAGCACAACTTTGGGGTGAATGAGAGCTCCACCGCACTGATAGACATTTAATTTTTCGGTACTATTACCGATACTATCTACCTTTAAAATGGCCACCATCCAAGGGAATTCACCAAATTGAGCTTCGTTATCCATTGCACCAGTAATGCGGAAACCCACTCCTTCAGGGTTGCGTCGACCACATCCACGGCGTGTAGTTGGTGAATGCGGAAGTGGTAATGGATCATTTATAAGACCTGGTGAACAGCAAACTTCTAGAAAATTGTCGCACCCAGTTTGTATCCTAAAAATGTGGGTAAATCAATAGATTCATCATTTTATTGCAATTATTACAAAATATTATATTTTTCATGTATGTTTTATAAAAATTTATTTTGTAGCGGACGTGTTATCGGGATTCTAGTTTACAAGCAGACAAAAAGAATTCTGTTCAGGCAAGAACTTGCATTGGTAAACGAATAACTTGCTGTTGTTGCCAGGACGAAATATTGAAGACAATAATAGCTGGCACGTACGATGCCAAGTATATTCAATATCTGAACAATTATTCGGTAATCCTTATCACCTGTGCATCGTTTACATCTGTGAAACTATAACTCTCGAATAGTGTGTTTTCAATAAAGTGTAACTTATTTATTTAACGAGTAAAGTATTTTTAGGTCAATTATGTATTCGAGCTTCACCCTATTGCTTAAAATCTTAATAAATTATATTTTATTTATTTTTTGAAGATTTTTAAAATAACTCTTAAGGCCGATAAATTTTACACATAATATTTACGATTTAAATAAATAACGATATGATATATAGAAAATATGTAAAATATCATTCCAAAAGTCGACATTTCTAAAAAAAAAAAAAGCATTTTGAGTTTCTACTGGAGAGGCGGTGGTAGTGAAGATAGAAGCTTCGTAATATAGAGTACGAAAGCGGGAACCCGGTTCACTGCAGCGCGCTTTTGAGGTATTGATTTTGATATAGCGACTGCACCTTATTTATCATGTTTTTATCTGTCTTACCTGATATCAATAAGACCAACACCATTATCTAAGACGGTACCATTTTGACACTGATAATAAGGTACACATACGCAGCCGTCACTATTATCATTAATATTGCTTCGAATATTATTAGTTGGAGTCGTCTGCGTATTTGTTGGACCGTTTATATTTAAATTTGTTGTTGGCAGTATTGTATCATTCGGCAATTGTTCATTACTTCCATTTCCAAAAACTTTCATAATCAAGTCATTATCAAGGTTCACATGAGACTGACCTACGATTAATCTTTTAGTCAATTATTAATATACTATTGGATAAATCAATTTGAAAAAAACCCAATTAATCATGTATTTTAACTTTTAGGTTTTTTTATAAAATACCAATTTGCTTAAATTTTCTGATACATAATTTATTTTTTAATAAAATTAAATCACATATTCGATTTATTGAAATTATATTCTATTTTCAAATAGTTTATTAAACTATTTTTTAATTATAAAACGATTCTATTAGAACATGATAATAAATATTACTATTTTAAAATTATTAAAAATATGTTTAATAAATATTGAGAAATATTTTGCACTTTTAGAAAGAAATAAAATAACTTATTTATTAAAACTATGTACTTGAATTTTAATCCGTATTTAATTTTATTTCAAATTATTTAAATACACATATTTTTATAAAATAATAAAAATAGGTTACATTATGTTAATTAATGAATAAATTAAACAATTATATCATTTGCATTTAATAATATTTACCATCATTCTGTGGAGCAGCTGTAGAACAGGTAATTAATAGTAAAGCTAATCCAACACAAAATATTTGCTTCATAGTTATGTTCGTAAATTTTCTGCAAATATTTAAAATTTATTATTTAAATTGATATGAATTTAAAACAAATATTAACTATTATATCATAATAATTAAATATACAAGTAAATAAAATTTACAACATAGACTTTGAAAAAAACTTTATATAAAAAAAGTTTAAATAAAGACAATTCTATTGCTCTAATTGAATGAAAAAAATTAAATATCATGATTTTAATCTATGTAAAACAATATAAAAATAATAATTAATAAATAAACCAGATAGTTTCAAGTCGAATCAGAATCAGGCAAAATGTATATAACTCCAAAAAATTTAAAACTTATTGGCAA
This sequence comes from Eupristina koningsbergeri, assembly GCA_018907245.1. Taxonomy (NCBI): domain Eukaryota; kingdom Metazoa; phylum Arthropoda; class Insecta; order Hymenoptera; family Agaonidae; genus Eupristina; species Eupristina koningsbergeri. The sequence continues at coordinate 1,400,492 of JACCHV010000001.1, forward strand.
TTATTTCAAAATATAAAAATCCAGGTACTTACTGTAGGTCTTAAAAGAAAACGAATATATAAAATTAATATTACATAAAGTACGTTCTACATTCAATTGTAGCGTATGTATGTAAGTTATGGATAAAATATAGAAAATGGGTGATTCGCAGTTCATAAGGTTAGAGGTTCACGCTCGTTCCCAAAACCCTTCATCGATGTGGATGAGTACTTCAGGTGCATCCGATTTACGTATCCGTAACTCAAAACATTAAAATATATAACACAAATACAAAAGATAAGTTAAGCGAACTCGTAGATACCTAAGAAAAAGACTCTCAAAATGATGAATTGACTTTCCGGGAGTGGCATCTCCTTCGGTGTTAATATTGACCTAAAGATAGCAATAATACCTACTAACTATCCAGAGATCAAACTCACAAAAGAACTTAGTGAAAGATCAAACAAGAATTTCTGCCCTTAATTCACGGCATTCCTTAAGGACACGTACATTAACATCTGCTATAGATATGCTAAACCACTGCTGGTGCGAGGTGATCAAGAACTGTGTATTAAACCGGATCCCCCGCCTAATTCAATAGGTGTGAAATGCGATTAACTGGTTTGAAATGGTAGGTCTCATAAAGTTCTGGATAATCTTGAATCTCCTTATTTGTAAGCATCAGTTTATATTAATATGGCACTTATAAGAAAAGTAGTATAAGAATGGCAGTAATAAGGATGAGGAAACTCTTTTTCTTGTATCAATTTACCATGCAGCATAGACACGACTGAAGTAGATGCCCTCTAAATATCTACATCAAATTACCAAAATAATTCTTTTCCTGAATTTACTTTGAATTCTCTAATTCTAAAATTGTATACTTCATCATAAGCTTTAACTTATTTTATTCTAATAATAATTTTGGTTAGACATCATAATCGGGTCGTAGCTTAACTTTACTAAAATCAAGTTTTAAACTGAAATTTTAGGTTAACGGCTAATACAGTAGATTTAAATTTTTAATAATTATCGCCCAATAAATTATTTTCTAATTGATGGAATATATTATTATTAAATTTACGTTTTCACTGTTTACATATAAGATACTTATTCTTTTTATTTCTTTTTGGCTACTTCAAAAAACTAAAGAAATAGTAGATTAATTGTAGATAATAATTCATCTCTGAGCTTTTCCATCGGTGGAGCTTGGATTCCCCTATTTGTCATAATACTGTAATGTAGCCTTCTTCAGCCTTTATCTTTTCCCCTATAGTTGCTCAATGATCTCATATTAGTCATGCCTCAAGTTCTTCTTCATTACATGTCCATTCTTTAATAAATTTCTTAATTCAATATTGTTCTTATTTTTAATTCAAGATTTCCGGAAATATTTATTGAGTTTAAGCACTATAAATTATATCAGTAAACTTCGATACAAATAAGTAATAACTCAAATGAAACATTTTATTTTGTGAGATGTTAAATATATTTATTTTATAACAAATTTAATTAATTAGCAATATGAATGTGATATTTATAAATGTCAGGTAGATGGGGCTTTTTTCAAAAGACAATGAATTAAGAAAAAAGCTTATCCTTATTTAAGATTTGTCTCTGTACATATTTATTTTTACTCTGGTAGTCTGTGCAGCTTGACACAAGGTTTAATTATTATTAAAATAATATAATTTTAAAATGTTGTTTTTTTTGAAGATTTTTCCACTCCTAATTTTCTAATCGATAAAAATTGGATTTTACTTATAATTTTATTATTTACAATTCGTTTATGGACACTATTGTATTAAAATTATAACCTCTTATTTTATAATAAAAAAAGTTAAAAAAAAAATTAATTTTTTCGTTAAAATTGGTTATAAAAAATTATCAGGTAAACATTTTGATTAACATTTATAATAAATAATGAACTATGAATTGTTTTACAAATGTATTTGTATTTAGTTTGCTAAAAAATGAGTGAAAGTACCATTACATTTTGTAACGGTCACTTATTAGAATTGATGTACCGCCGTGTGTTAATGTAATGATATGTACGGAGGGGGAGGGGAGGTTTAGTCGAATTCTCAGCACTACACAAGCAGAGTGGACTTAGTTGCCTCGCCAAGCAGTCATCCTAATTTATACGGATAGATATAGAGTATGAATATATAGATCTACAGTGAGCTCACGATGCAAGAAATTGCAGCACATTTGGCTACAACGAGTGCAATTCATCGACGGATTAGAAGTCAGTGCATCGTGAGACCCGGCGCAAGGACAGACTCAGTCTTCAAATTAAGCGTTTGGAGCTATATTTCCCTTATTGTTCATTGATGGAACTAAGGCGGGAACTGTAATTTATTAATTTATAATCTTTTCTACGATTTTCGTTTATATTTTAAAATTTTAGTAAACCCGCTTCATATACAGAAAAAATATTTTATATAAAAATCTATATTTATTATTTTAGAACAACTCTTATGAATAAGAAAATCAGGAATAAATTGTTAGCCTCGGTTATTTCGATTTTGCAGATTTATTTCAAAGCATAAATGTTTTACTACTAACTAAATACTATTAAATACTGTTAATATTTATTTTAAAAAACAAAATTCATTTTGTCAATTTTTTGACTTTTCACAATGGTAAATTTGAAATTTTTATTTCACAACATATCTATTATCTATATAATTATATAATTAAAAAAAATAAGGTAGTGAAATTTTTTCGTTAGAGAGCTACTTTTTTATCAAATAAATTTCATTTGTACGTAATGTCACTGACCAGTTTTATAAAACATCTCATGTAATTTGCATACAATAACCATTTTTCAATTTATTTTTAACGAAAATAACTCGACTCACTCGCAATATACAATTCGCAGAAGCCTAAATTCTATGAATAATTATTTTTGGAAATTACTTTGAAAAAAATGCATTTATATATTTATATGTCGAATAATTATTTAAAGATTACAGTAATTTTATTTTTAAATACATAATATTAAAAATATATATTTAAAAACAAAATACAGTAATACTTATTTTTAAATGTAATATTAACTAAAAAAATAATCCGACACTTCTCACAAGTGACTACAAATTTGTTTAAAAACAAACATTTTTAATCACAAATAACTTGTATATTATTCCATTATCAAAGCTATTATTATTTAAAAACTAGATTAGAAACTAATTGTAAAATCAAATAAAATTTTGTTATAAATAATAATTCATTACTATTAATTATTAAATAATAGTGTTAGGATAACCATTGAAATATCATGAAATTATAATACAAAATTATATTTTTTGTATTGTACTGAACTATATGGTATTATATTGTAATGCATTGTATTATATTAAATATCGAAATTATTTTTTATTAAGGTAGTATTTCATTTCACTTTGTTATATTTTTTGCATAAATATTTATAACAATTAAATTTAGTTATAATTTAAACTACTGAAAGAATAAAATATTTGTAATAAAACAACAATTTATTTATATTAAATATGACTTTGTGTAAAAATATATTTTTATTTCAATGTAATTAAATTATACCTATGTTTTGTAATCATAATTATCAAATAAGATTGAAAATCTTATTTATCGTTTGATTTTATAAGCAGGAAGTAAACTAAAAATAAATGTGAATTCATTGAATATTTTTTTTATTTTGAAAAAATGCATTTATATATTTATATGTCGATCAAAATAAATAAGTATATAAATATTACAGTAATTACTTATTTTTTACAAAAATTAAACGACAAAAGTGAATAAATTTTTCTATTATAAATTATTATTTTTAGTTTAAGGTATCAAATTAACTGAGTTATTCTGAATATTATTTGATGAATTCAACATTCAATATAATATTTTTAATATTTTATATTTTATAAATGATCAAAATTGTATTGATATTCTTGATTTTTTGAAAAAAATATTTATCGAGATTTTGAAATTTTACATTATTATTCGTATAATAAATTATAAGTATATGTAAAATAAATAATAAATAAAATAAAACATTTATTATAAACAATAAACATTAATTAAAGTTAAAATATAATCCCCATTTATAAATATTTCAACAAAAAAATCAACGAAAAACCCATATGTTTATAGTCATTTAATTTATTATTAGATTAGTTTAGAATTAAGATTAAAAAAATTTTTTTATTAAAATTAGTTCAATGAAAACATGATAAATTTCAGGCTTGTTTATTCAAAGTACACAATCTTTAATATTTGTTTTGCATTTTTTATTATTTATCTACAATATTAAAGCATTTTCTGCTAAGAAATTCAGAAAATATAAATATACATCCAACTTTATCTACGCTAAAAACGAATAGCATTTTAATTCAGACAAACAATTTTTTTTTTCAATTACGACTATAAAGAAAATAATTAATAATTTTCATTACTAATTATTACCCTATTACTATTAGTTTAAAATTTCATCAAAATCAAATTAAAATGTAATTTTTTATCATTTTAGAGTTTGAAATTTAAAAAAATAAATATTAAAATACATTGACTTTGACGAAATACTGCAATATAATTTTACCGATTTCGGTTATTATCAATACGAAAGTAAAAAAATCACTCACCTAAATTTTTTTAGAAATGGAAAAATTAACGTACAGAACAAAGAGCAAGAGTTACAGAATAAAATAAACTTGTCACTCTTAAGATCGAGAACCGAATACCGGCGACCATGAAGTTCGTAAGTATTATGCTACCCCCTCTCTTCCGCCGCTAGCCAATATTGCCAATATCACCAATGAAATCACCAGTTATACATGCGAATAAAATCTCTGTTTCCTTTTGCCGATCTTCTATTTATTTCGTAAATTGTAAGAAGTGTAAAGGATGCGTCAGTGTTCCCAACTCGTACACACACGCACAAACATGCACGCATTTTTCTGATGACCTTAAAGAAATCTCCAACTGACTATGTAACAATACTGCCATATTCATTATTATTAATATTATTATAATTATTTTCTAATTGTTACTTTTGGTTATCAGCATAAAAAAATCTTGTAAATCAAATAAAAATTTCATAAATCATCTAATAAATTGTATTAACCATAAAAAAGAATTTAATCAAATTAAATATTCTCGTGCTATTCCATATAACTCTAATCTCAATTATGTAAATCAAATTTCTTTAAAAGAAAAAAAAATTGAAATTCGCACCATGAATATTATAATTAAAGTATTACTTATAATAATAGTAAATTAATTTGTTAATTTGTTATATTGTCCATTTAACATTTCACTTAGTTCGGCATTTTTTCAATCACTTTACATTTCATAAAATAATTTATGTTATTAAAAATTAATAGCTGTCGAAACAGAAAAATTTTTTTACTAAAATAAATTTTACTTTATTTGTAAGTCGTCCTATAATATATTCGAATATAAGATAATTTTTTTTAATTTTAATTTCATAATTTCCGTTAAAATTTTGTATCATTAAAATTCATGTCGTGTGTTATAATTTACAAAAATGATTATGATATAATGTCTACAATTTTCAATTTCTTTATTTCAAAAAATAAAATTCTTGCATTGATATAAAATTAGCAAACATAATCTCATATACAAAATTGTGAATTGATATATAAAAAATTGTTTGTAAATAAGTTTGTAAATATAAAGATTAATAGAAAAATAATACTTATAGCGCAAGAAATTAAATATATAAATATCAAATTAAGCATTTACTTCATTTTTGTTTGTTTCTTTCTTTTTTTAATTTAACAATATATAATAGCTTATTCAATAATAATATTGTTGGAAAATTTATTTGTTTAAAGTTTTGGAAAGTAATTAGCTTTTAAATTATCACTATAAAAACAATTGTTTCTAACATTTATAAAAGATATAACTTTACATGACATTTTTTTTAATAGTTCAGTATTATTTATTTTAATGCTACATTTCTTTGAATTAATTACTCAAAATAGAATAAAAAAAGCGAAAAATTCAGTAATTTAGCATGATAATATTAAAATAAAAAAAAATAAAAATATTGAATAATAATATTTACATGTTAAACTTTGTGATATTTAATAACGTTTAAAGGATTGAATTCGTAAATAAAATACATAAAATGTGTCAATAAATCTAAATAAATATAAATAAAAAGACTGAAAAGCTAATATGAAAAAAACACCGCACGTCTCGTCCATGAAAATTCGAAATAATTAAATATTATTTGTAATGTAAGAATCAACAATAAAAAATTAACGACCACCCCGATCGAAAATTTTAAATTTGATTCGAATACTCACACAAATTAACTGTTAAATTATGTATTTTATATTAATCGAAAAATATCTCATTGGTAAATTGAAAAAAGGTCAGTCATTATTTCCATATCCTTCCAGATAATTATAATCACATAATAGAGATTAATGTTGTAATGTAAAAAGCAATTCATCTATACTGAAATAAAATAAAGAAATCAAGCTGAGCTATTTGAGGAAAAAAATGAAAAAGAGCGAAATGATTTCCATAAAACCTGGTATAATAATTCAAACACACAGCCAAATAAATATACTTTTGTAGAGATTATATTTTCCTGTATCAATTTAAGTGATAAGATGAATAACGTATAACAAAAATAGATCTAATTTTCGTTTATTTTAAATGCGATATTTTATATACAAGGCGAGAAGATGGCTCAGCAAATACTAACCTTGCCGTTTAATCTCACAGGTGTCCTTGCCTCCTTAGTCCTATCGTAAAACCTTTTCAGGAAACTTTCTCTTTTCTGCGACAGTATTTTTCTCTTCTACACTTTGAAACTTATATCAAGGAAAATAAAATATTTAACTGAATTAAAAAAAAATAAAATAATACTTTCACGTACTTTTAAAATAAACGAACGAAAAAATGATAACCGTTTACTTTTAAAAACTCGGTCCATGTGAGTAAAACAGAAGACAAATTCTCTTCTGATTATATATCGGTAAAATTAAATATCTACATCGTTAAAGGAGAAACCTCGATTACTAACTTTTTTTTCAAATAATAAAATTTTCTTCTTTGTCAGGCATTGTACTTGTAAACAACAATACTAAAAATTTATTTTTATTATATAATATTGTTGTTTGTAGTTAGTTAGTAATTTTGTTATTAGTATTAGTGTGATTAATAAATTTCTAATTAGTAATTTTGTTAATTAATAGTGTTAAAATAAAAATGATGTCTACAATTTAATTAACCATTTAATTTATTATACAACGATATTTTATTAAATTTATGTATAATAAATGTGTAAAAAAAGTAGATTTACTTTATTGAAAAATATCAACATGCATAATTGTACCTGTACATAACAGTACCTAATAATATTACTAAAAAAATAACATGACTAACCATTAAACCAATAATATTTTTATTAATTTATTATTATTGAATCACAGTAACACCATCGAAATATTTAAAATAATGAATAATTTAAATAATGAAACATTAATAATATTATTAATAATATTATTTGATGTTTACAGCAAAATCACAAAAGGCTCTTAAACAGGTCATTGATTATCCCACTTTTCAAAATCCAAAAATAACTTGAATCGATTCTAACGCACAATGTGTGAGAAAAATGTTGAGTTCAAACCGTCATTCATGGATCAGTAAAATCGATGACATCCTGAATTTATCAACAGATGCACATAGCTGCACTTAAAAATGTTTTTAATATAAAAAAAATCTTTAGAGTATTTTTAGCAAGCTGTTAACAAAAATTTTAACCGCATAGCGCTATACTACTACGAGGTTCATCGCATTGTTACAAAATTGAAAAACATCCTTTGCATTATGTCAATTCTGCCTCTTCTAATGATCAAAAAATAAAAAAAAAGGACAAACAGAAAAAATTTCCCCACATATTTTCCAATCTTCCCGAAATCTCTATGATAAACAGCGTCTTTAAAAAAAATAAAAACCCGCTACTTCTTAGACAGACCATACATATATATTGTAATATTTGATAATTGTAATATTTTCAGTACAGTTTTTTGTAAAAAATGAAATTTTAGAAAAAAAATTAAATTATGAATATTAACATTATTATTAGACCTTAAATAAAATTATTATTTTAATAAAGCGAGTTAAGAAAGTTTCCTCAGAGCTTTTATCCAATTCTTCATTGTATAGATTTGATTACGTGTAAAATAAAATTTTTAAAAAACATAAGTTATTAGTGTAATATTTGAAACAAAAAATAATTATTAAAAATATTTATAACATTTATTTAAACATATTTTCATTTATTTATCATTGCAAAGTATTTACATTCTACTACATATTAAATTCGAGAACACATTAGCATTTTGTATTTGCACATATGATTAGGGTTTAGAATAAGAGTCGATGATACAGAAAATTCTTTATTTTTATTATTTGATTAATATTAACATAAGCAATATATGCAATGTAATATTATAATATAATATATAATAAAATAAAAATATAATAAAAAAATATAATATAAAATATACAATGATGACTAAGATTTTCATGAAGTTGAATGAAGTTTTCATGAACTTTCTTCTTCAAAACAAAAACAAAATTTCTATCTAAAAAAATTAAAATGAAATCTTTTTAAGAAAATTAGAAAATTTTATTATCAAATAAATTAAAAAAATTTTAATAAATAAAAAGTTAATCTATAAATGTATTTATCTTAGTCCAAGCAATAGAGCACTTTTTAGGTCATCAAAAAAAGAAGTTAATGATGCATATCAAAATTCATAAAAAAATCAGTAAGTTTTTATGTTCTAAAATGCTACTCATGATATTCAGGGTTTTTTATTAATAATTTTAACGATAAAAAGCATTTTTCTTTACTTTTTTTGTTATACAATGAAAAGTTGTAATTTTAATACTACAGTATCAATGAACGATTTGTAGCTAATAAAATTGTGAACAAAATTCATTTTTATATAAACCGATTGGAAAATTGGAAGTTAAGAAATTTTCCAAAAATCGGTAAATTTTTTAATTAATTAAAACATTTGTAACTTTTTTATTTTTCAGTATTTAGAACTATAATTTTGAAAAATTAAAGTAATTGATATGCACTTTATTTCTTTCAAGTATAAGCCCGATTGGATTATTAGCTTTCGAATAATACTAATGTTGATTAAATTATGCGAAAACTTATAAAACTATTATTAACTACTTTACCAGATGATTTTAGTTTTTTCAACGACTTTAAAAAATATAATTATGGTACAATGAATCCTACATCTTATATTTCATTAAAATCATTCGGATTATATATCATATGAGGATAAATATGACCGAAAACGGCTGAGCTCTTGAAGAGTGGGGAGAGTAAGAACCGAGGAATTGTAATGTATAGCAGAGATTATTAGATTATTATTATCTAATAATCTCTGTGTATAGTAATAGAGATGAAATTCATGCTAGCTAACCCCTCAATTATTCTTCTCCCCCACTCTTCGTCAAATTGCGCTCGTTCAGTCTATTTTGGTCATCTTTATCCATATTTTTGGCAATCCGAAATATTTAAACGAAATATAAGATACAAAATTTATTGTACAAAAATTTTATATTTTTAAAACTGTTGAAAAAACTAAAATCATCAGGTGCATTGAGTTGGAAATAATTTTGTAAATTTTCGCACAGATAAATGAAAATTAGTACATTCCTAAAACTAATAATCCGATTGATTTGAAATTTTGTACAAGTATAGAGCATATTAATTACTTTAATTTCCCAAAATTATAGTTCTAAATATTAAAAAATAAAAAATTTGAAAAAAATATCAGAAGGAACAAAAATATATTGTTATACTAAAATAAATAAATAATTGAGATCCAAATTCATCTACTTATTTTGTATTACTCTATTTATATTGTTTTTATTTATATTACTCTCACGTATATTTATATATATTTCTTTATATTATACATTCATACATACATGTATATATATATAGTATTTATTACTCACCTGTATTCTATCTTTTGATTTTTTAGCACTGCATTAAAGTAAAATATCTACTGTTCTCATATTACAAATTTGATAACAGCTTTGTCCCTAATTACATTATATAATAATATTTATTATTATAAATTACACTAAAGTAAACATTCAAATATATTGTTCAATGGCACAATAAAATAAAAATAACTTTAAAATAAAATAAGATTTTTATAACTGATAATATTTATAAATTCATTATTTATAATAATTTCACATTGTACATTTCACTTATAATGAAAAAAAAATAACACCTTCATCTTTAAATGTAAATAATTAAATATATCTTTTAATATAAGTAATTATAATAATATTATAATTAATTATAAATTACACATATTTATTGTATTAATTTTATATCAATTTTCTAAAATTTGAAAAATTAAAATTTCAAAATTTAATTCTCATGTCATAATGAATGCTTTTTTTACATGTTGTATACATTTATACCAAACAATATATACATTATACATTTCATATAATACATATTGAATATTATTAATTTAATTATTATTATTATTTATTATGATATTATAATTAATATATATTATAATATACATATATAATGTATAATTATACATGTTCATGCATCTAAAAATACAATCCCATTAATTTTTTTTTGATTCCCTTTCGATTCACAATACAATTTTGAATGATTAATTGAATTAAAAATTACGACTTCTTTTTTTCTCAAATACAATAAATTCAAAATAAAATATAGAGAAACGAGATTTTTCGATTTTTTTTTTATTTTCATAACTAATAAAGCTATATATATAAATTAAGATATTGCTAGTTGAGTAGAAACTATATAATAATAAATTTATCATGATTGATTTTTAGATACAATTTTTTATACAATAATATGCAGTATAATTAAATTTCTTTTCAAATGTAATCAAATGTGATAAATATTATAAATAAAATTAAGCGCCTCAATTTCATTAATTTTTCAGAAATGTTTGGAAAAATTCAATTTTACAATAGTAAATATTCATTAAAACTCTTACAGCGAAATATTATTTTGAAAATTGAATTAAAAATAAAATTTTTGTGATTATATTCATTTGAACACTTTAGTAACTTCCATTATAATTTAATATATTTAAAAACAGTTTTTTAAATTAATTATTAAATCAATAAATATTGTAAGGAAAGATTTTTTTTCAACTAAAAAAATATTGTATTTAAATAAAAATCTGTGGTTTAAATATCTATGCGCGTCTGTTTAATAGCACTTTTTCTTTGAATCAACTAACATATATACTATTAAAATATACATATTTAAACATATACAAAACAGATATATATATATATACATATATTCATAGATGGATAAATATCGCAAGTTATATCGTACCAATTATGCATAAAATAGTCTGATAAAAAAGAAAATCTAAGAAAAAGTTTTTAGTAAATTTGTATTATTAAACCATTGCAAGTACGCGAAGAACACCTTTATAATTTTTTAATTATTAATGAAGTAAAGTTTTATAAATTGTTAAAACATTATATTGTGAATTTCAATTGCAGAAAGACCACCTGTAAATTAATTTTCAGTTTGCTAAATTATATTTATCACAAATAACAACATATTATAAAAATGATAATTAATATAATTAATATAAATAAACACACATGCATTGTAAAATCAAGAGAAATATTATTTAAATGAAAAACAGTAATATCTTTTTGTATTTTTAATATCTTAATGTATTTTTTAAATTTCATTTTAAGAATAATTAATTTGTAATTCATAAACGTGTAATAACTGAAAACAAAAATGAAATTTTGTCGGCTACAATCATTAAAAAAAACATTTACTGCCAATTTAAAAAAAAAAAAAAATCGAACGCCAATCATATGTTAATGACAATTCATAAAACTTATTAGGATATAATAAGAAATCGGTAAATAAAAAATCAAAGTGTTTTTAGTAAAATACAAGTACAAAAATTAAGATAAATTATTTTATTAAACTACTTTCCAAATTAAATCCATAAACATGATTTAAAAATCAATAATCAAAAAATTAAAATAATTAAAATGAAATATTTTAAAAGGGCGCTTAATCTAGATGTAGTTAAGTCGTTAGGTTGGCCAGCCTCGCACAAAAATTGAATTGAATAATCAATGCGAGCCGCCTTGGCACAGTACAAACTCATCGCCTCAAGTACAAAATACGAATACGAATATTTCAAAACTTTTTCGAAATTTGACAGTTTGGTTTTGTGGAGTTATATCGTTTAGTTTCTTTATCTATCAAATATCAAATTTCTAAACTTGTAAAACATTTTGCAATAAAAAATTTCAATTTGATAGAAGAACATTCGAACACGCGTGATTTTGAATTTCCGAAAAGTTCGAGACCAACCACGTGAATGCTTTCGTACTTAATTGAATTCAAAATCGAATAAAGTTTAAATGTAAGAACAAATAAAAGTGATTTCGGGTCAAGTGCAATGTGTAATTAATTGATGTGTAATAATAGACTTTTGAATCGAACAATAATTTTCGAATCAAAATTCGAAGTGTGCGTGACTACGTCGAAATTTAAAAACGATTCCAAGTAAAATAATCGCTTTCTTTGTCTTCGACGTTTGTGTGATTGTGTGAGAGGGGGAGAAAAGGAGGAAAAACAGAAGGGGGGGTAAGGCGCAACCGAATCGTCGAGGTTCGCGATGTCACAGTTGATGAAATGTTATCCATCGGAATCCAGGAACCGAGAACTCTCCATATTTTCAAAGTTAAACAAGACCGACCTCAAGAGGTAACCCCATGTTCCCCTTTTTCTTTTTTTTTCCTCGTTTGAATTTTTTGCTCTTTTTTTAAATTGTTTAAATAACTGGTTGTTGTTTTTGTTGTAATTGAATGTTTAAAAACTTTTTGGGGGCGTTTTCCGAGTAGATTCTATAAAAATGAGTGACCTATTAAAAATGTGACCTTCAAATAAAGCATTGTTTTCCAGAGCGCGAAAACAACTAAAACCGATTTCTGTGACGATTTTGATATCTATATTTACACTTTTATAATATTTTTGTTCGTGTTTATATTTCGTTTTTCAGCCATGTTAAAACAAATTTTTCAAATCAATCGTTTTTCATTTTTCTTACTTGATCTACACGTTAGGCTCAGAGATAATGTGGATCGAAATAAAAGCTCAATGATATTTAGGATTTTTTTATATTCAGAAGCTAATATAATTTATTAAATATTCAATATCAATATTGTTATTATTTTTTTTTCTTTAATGAAACTCGGAAAAAATTAATCAAGCTTAAATGTAATTCATAAAAAAGATCGAATAATATAATTTAAAAAATAATGTCTTATAGTCGTAAAAAGTATATAAACTAAAATACTCGTACATTCAATAAAATAAAATTAATGAAAATTTCATTACCATTTATAACTGATTTATTTCAATATATTTATTAAAATGTTCGAATGATGTTCAAATGTTTCGTGTTAGTGATAACGATATTCATTATCTAATAATTCGAATGTTTCGGGTTAAAATATAATAAATTAAATTATATTTTTATAAAATTTTCTTTATATTTTTGTGTACATTTACTTTAATTTATTTCTTATTTTGTTTTTATTAATTACCAAGATCGAGATTAAGATTTATAGATATAAACGATGTGTGATTATTGGAAAATGATATAATAAATATCTAACGTGTATTACAAGTAAAGTTTTTTATTTAAATAAATAATATAAAATTGTTTATGAAAAATGAGTCTACCTGCATTAGTTATTGCATTGGAAGTATGTTAGTTGTTTTGTTGTGAGTTGTATGTATTAGACTTCTTATTTTATATTATGACCTCCTAAATTGTTTATATTTACCTATCCATGTTAGAGCTTACAAATATTTTTCATTTTCTCTTACACAATATTTTATTTTCTTATTCATATTATAAAAAATATTTTTAAATATTTTATATTTAAACCATAAAAATCAATTTTTTTATTTTTAATATCTCATGTTATCTGTACTGAAAATGAATGACAAATAATGCATATAATTAAATAAAATACTTCTATTCATTTCATGCAAATAATTTCATTAAAATATGAAATCTATGTTTGAGAGTATTAAGCATGTGTTAGTTTTACAATTATCTTAAAACTCTGTTACTATACATAATATGTTAAAGAAATTAGTATATTTTATTTAATATAATTAAAAAATTATATTATGTAATAAATTTTTATAATATAAACAATTGTTATTAAAATTTTAAATTAAATTTTTAATTATTATTCTATTATTTTTTTTTTAATTAAAAAAAGTGTTGAGTTTATTAAAAATATTTTCTATATTACAGTTATTTCAAAATAATGGTGCATTAAAATTTATTTACTATTTATTTTTATTTTATATTACAAGGAATTATAAATTAAAGAAGAAAAAGGATGTTACACAATATGATTCTTTAAATGTGGATTTAATCAAATGTAAAGACTGTATTTCAACAAAAAATCATGCAAAACTTGCTTCTGAATATAAAATTAATTTATTGACAGTTAAAAAACATTATTCAATTCTCACAAATATTCCTAAAATTTTAATAAATAAAGTAAAAATTTGTAAAAAAGAAAAAAGTCCACCAGGCTTCACTAAAAATTGTAGATTATCTCCAGTTTTTGGATCAAAAAGAAAAAAAATATCTAAAATAAAAACAAATATTGATTCATACATTAGTTTATCAAATACACTAGATATACAAGATTTAATTACTCAAAATTATTCAACTTACATTGAAACATTAAACTCTAAATCAAAAGAAGATAAAATTTTTACAAATGATTTACCAATTCAAAAATTGGATAAAAAAATTAATCAAGAATTACATATTTCATTACCAGAAACTAAACAAAAAAAATATGTAAAAAATTGTATAAGTTATATTTCTTTTGAGAGAAGTCAAGATAGTAGTGATAAATGTACTACAACAGTAAAATCTATTGGTGAATCTTCAAATGAAAAGACTGAAACTATTATAAAAAACCTCTCTTCTAATGTAGAAAATAAATATAAAAAGTATTCTAATAATTTACATGATAAAGAAAAGATATTGTTGATAAAACAATTTGGTGATGCTGATTCTTTAACAAAAAAAATTAAATTTGTTAAAAAACTTAAAAAAGTGAATAATAAAAGCAAGGAAATAAGTATAAATAAGAAAAATATTTTTTTAAATCCTATTAAAGTCAAACAAAATGATACTAAAAATAAAAATAAAATCCATGATAAACCAAATAAAATTCAAAAGAAATATAAGCAATTGAACAGTTCAAACAGCACAGATATATATTGTCCAAAATTATTAACTAGTAGATTACCAAGTCACAACAAACCAATAAATAGAATTCAAACAAAATGTAAGCATTTGAGTTGTTCAGGAATATTTTGTCCAAATTGTTCAAAATTATCAACTAATAAATTACTAGTAAATAATATTCCTGAGTCTTTTGGAAAGAACTTAGTTTATCAAGATACAAATACTAATATTCAAAATAATGTTGCTGATACGGATACAAATACTTTTGAAAATCATAAACAATATAATAATCGTAAGTAAAAATTTAATTATTAATATTTTAATTTTAATTATACTAATTAGGAACTTATATTTTCTTGTTTTAAGAATTTACAATATAAATTAAAATCATAATAATGGTTATTTATTTATTATTATTGCTATTTAGGAATCATTTTTAAAAAATTATTTTTATTTTTTACGTTTTCAATCAATATTTTATTTCATTTTTTTATATTAATTTGTAAATACAGTTATATTATTATTACAATTAGTTATACAATAGCTATGTAATTTTTATATTCTTCATTGTATTCTTTTCTTTATGTTATTTTAATTAATACTTATAATTCTATTTCACTTTGGTACACTAATCTGATTTTGTAATAAATCATTGTGATATAAGATAATTAACTTTGCAATGATTAGTTTATTATTGATTGGAGTAGAGAAATAAGGGAATAGTATACTTGTATTTAAGTTATTAACATATTAAAAGAATATCATTTATGATAACTTTTTTGTATTAAAACTTTGAAAGATTGTATATTTTGATTGAATCATTTAGCTCTTACGTAATTCTTTTTATAGTATTTATTTATTAATATTATTTAATATCAATATTAAATAAACGACTTAGGGCTGTAAGTTTTTATTGATATTTAATTTTTATTTATAATAAATAATATTTGAAACCATTTTTTTTAAACAAATGGAATATATTACAAAATTAAAAATATTTATTATATTATAATTTATTATTAACTAATCGTTACATACAAATAAAATTAAATGTTTAATTATGTGTTTAATCAAAATGTAAGAATATTAATTTCGATTTTCTAGAAAAAGTTGATATATCAAGTAAAGCTAATAAAATAGAAGAGAAGTCTGATCATTCAGATAGCAGTTTTATATCCATTGATTTTTTTAGTGATTTAGATTTTGATGATTCAAATAAAAAAAAAATTAGTAATTCAACTTGTGATTCAAATGTTGTTAGTAAAGAAGATAAAACTGAAAAAAATCTAAAAATTATAAGTAACATAATGTTACCAAAAAATATCATTTCTTCACCTTTTAAGTATTCTGAAAAAGAAAAGTTCCAATCTAAAAATAGCAAAACTATTATTATCAATTCTAAGGAATTAAAAAGTTTATGGTAAAATTACATTTTTTAATAAAAAAAAAAATTAATCTATCAATTAATATATAATGTTTTAAAATTATAGAATAATCTATGAGTAATTCGATTTAATACATTAAATAAAAGCGGTTATTTTTTATCGAAACAAATTTATATTCCCGAATTATATTTTGATTGATATTTTCCGGGAAGATTAATATTACTAAATATATATTTATGATATAAAATATTAAAAAAAGTTAGAAACAAAATTTATATTTTATATGAGTTTTTCATATTTTTCTTTTTATATAGTATAATATAAATTTAATTGTTTATTATAAGTTTTTACATTAAGAATATAAAGTTATGTATCAATAAAATGATTGTTTATCTATTACTTAACTATTTTTTGAAAAATTATACTTTATACATTATTTTATTTAATCTATCTCAATAAAAAAAAACCTGAATAAATTTTTAGAACTATATTTGAATAATTAAGAAATTTTTTATTTTCCACTTAATTTAATTGAAATTATTTTAATTAATTATAACTGCTTTTATCAAATAATATATAATTTTCAAATAATAAGAAACTATGTCTCCTCTGTAATCCATAATAAATATAAAATTATCATAGTTGCTTATATTATTATAAATAAAAAATGTACCATATATCCAAAAACTCGTAAATTTTTATTGAAATTATATTATCTTTTATGCTTAGTAAAAAAGATTAACTTTAACTTATACGTTCACAAACAGTTCAAAAACTAAACCGAAATCTTCTAAGAATAATCAAGAAAAATCTAGTAATCTTAATAGTAATAATTTAATTCTGCATCATTTCGAATTAAAAGATACTGTAAAATCTGTTAAAAATTTAACAAATACATTTCAACAAAAAAGTAATTGGAATGTTGAATTGTCACATGTAAAAGTAGACATCAATGGAGATTTGAAGAATACAACAGATAATAATAATATAGATGAAAGCTTCGATAGCCTTTGCCAAGTCGTTAGTAAACTCTCAAAAAATGAAAATATTACGCTATATAAGGCTACTGAAGATGATAACATTGTAGAAAATGAAAAAATAATTTTACAATTGACTAAAAATAAAATTGAAAATTCAGGTAAAATAACTTTTTTATTGAGTTTGCAATTAAATTTAGTTCATTATAACATGCAAAATATCGTAAGATGTTATAAATATTGTATTTTTAAAAAGTTGATAAATTAAAGTCTGTTAGGAATAAACAAATCTTATAAATAAATTTTTATAAAAATTAAAAAATTATATTAAATCATTAAAAAATTGTTAATTGAATATATAAATATTTTGTTATTGTTTAAGTTTAGTTAAAAATCTCTTCCACTATGATATTAATCATAAAACCCATTATTAAATTTAAAATATAAAAAAAAAATTCATTTGTATTAATGGTATAGAAAATCATGTAAAATACAGCTTTATTTTCTATGGTATGTGAAGATTTTGTGATGCCAATTGTTTTCGAAAAAAATGCAAATGAAATGTGTCCATCAGCCGAAAGGGTTTCAAAAAAATCACCAATAACTTTCCAGAATAGCTCTAGTATTCATTTAGGCCTAGAATCAAATTCAATCTCAAAATCTAAAAATATAACAAAAACTCCACAGGATATCAATATGTTGCAATTACAACAAAATTCCCAGAATATTCCAGCAAAGTCATCATTTATATCAATGATGGATTTGAATATTAATCAATCCATTAGCCAAGTAAAAACATTAAATTTAAATAGTCAACAACATCCAAGTGTAAGCGAATCCTTTAGTACATTAATTAATAGACCTAATTTGCCATATACTTTAGTGACGATGGATAATACCAATCAAAACTCAGGTAATATTATACTGTATACAGGTAATATTTACATTTAATAATATAAATATTGATAAAATATATTAAGTTAAATTAAAATTGATTTTTATAGATTCAATATATTTTTTTCTGTTTATTTTATATATTGGTATTTATCTATTTTACACATTTTATTTAGTACAGTTTGTTTGTAACTAATTTTTAAAACAGTGTTAAAATTAGTTAAAAATATTTATATAACAATTTCTATAATACCATAAAAAGTGTTTAAAAAATCAAACTAACCAGAATTTTTAATTATTTATTATTTTTTTCTAATAATAATAAAAAGTGTTTTTTTAAAATAACAATACATTTTCGCTTATAATAAAATAAATAAAAAAATTATTCCCTTCCTCTTAGCAATTTCCTAAATAAAGTAATTATTAAAAATATAAATTAAAAACACAGAATATATAATAAATAGAATTTTTAAAATAGTTAAGTAGTTTTTTGCAAAATTTATAAATAAATTGGATATAGTATACATGTATTGTTTATAATTACATTCTCACGATATTTAGAAAAACTATTTAAATTTTTTAACGAGTTTATTATATTGTAAATTCAAAAAACACATATTCTTTGGCCTGCTTAAACTAAATATATAACATCTCGGAATTATTTTTATAAAATAATGTCTTGACAAAGATAATAATTGAAATTAACATCGAATGTAAATGTCAATAATATCCAATTATAGATGTCAGTGAAACAAGGTGCATTGTGAAAAAAATGCAATTAATTATATTATTAACTAATCAATTGATGATAAAACATTATAACTATGATGTCACCTGTAAAAGGTAAAATCTTATTATAGAAAATAGTTTTTATAAATTAAAAGAAAAAAAAATTCAAAGATGTATGTTGTATATTCTGCTTAACAATAATAGTTTAAGTTAATCATTTTTTATTCACAATATAAATTTTAAATAATCTTTTGAAATACTTTTGGAAATTAAATTAAAAATAAACTTTGTGTATCAATATTTTTTTTTTTTTTTTAATTTTTAGTGTAACATTTTTTATTCATTGTTTTTATTACATATTTTTAATAAATATTTTATTCAATGAAGGTTACAACTATAAAATTTATAATTAAAACACTATTAAGCAGCAATGTTTTTTATTATATAAATATTTGTTAATTTTTTATATATAAACATGTTTGGCCCTTTAAGAGTCAAATAAAATAAATATATAACTTTTATAATAAATTTATTTAAAAACTATAATATAACTTATATTCCATGTTTTTATTGCTCATTTTAAATTTTATGTATAATGTATTTTTATTGCATAAACAAGAAAATGAGAACAATTGTATAAAATTACCAACGATCGCTGATCCAAGGCTACGTAAACGTAAAATTGAAGATAAAATAGTTACGATAGATGCAAAAGAAACTACCCAAAATCAGCATGAAAAAAAAGGTTTTTCGCCACTTTTACCAGTTCAAGATTGTTCCTTAAATAATACGAAAAAGAAGAAATTATCAGTATTTGAAAGGCTAGGAATAAAACAAAAATCAACAACTAATAGTCTTGATAATTGTGTCAATGATTTTTCAAATCAATTATTTGATATTATTGAAAATGAAAAAAGCATAGAATCAAAAATGAATGTAAATCATGACAGTGATGACGATTTTTTGTCTTTACACCCATGTGAAAGATTTTCGTACGTATTTATTATATGTTACATTGTATCTCAAAAAATTAAATTATATATTTGAAAAATTTTTAAACGAATAATTCAATTCAAAATTTATATTAAATTTAAAATAATTATTTGTATATTATTTTATTTTTATAAGAAATATTCTATTTTGTTAAACAATTGAAATTGAAAAAAATAATGAAATAATAATGTTTTAACGATACAAATGTAATAATACTTAATACAATCAATTATTTTTAATTTTAATAAATTAATCTTATTATAATACTATTTTTAATGTAATATGTTTTGCCTCTCAATACTTGCACACCTTTTTCTTCTTCTATACGTAATAAAATATCATTTGTTTTTAATCTTTTATTTTATTTCAAAAAAAATTTTTCATCTAACTTCTAAATTAATATTAACTTCCAACAATAGTAAAGTAATAATTAGACGTTTTATGAAATTAAGTGTGTGTGTTTATCTAAGATTAAATTAATTTTATAAAAAATGTATTTTAAGTAAATTTTTCAACTAAGAAATTAAAAAAAAATTATCAATTTCAGAAGTGATGAAGAAGAATCAAATACTAGTCCTCGGCATAGAAAATTTACGTCAGAACGAACTCGTACATTCGAAGAAATTAGAAACCAACCAATTTCAATTAAAGACCGATTAAGTTGGGATATTCCTATAAAAAATCGCAAACCATTTCCATTGAAGACAAAATTAATCAGTAAAAGTAATGTGAATTTAAAAAACTATAAAACTACAGAAGTTCCGTCATTGATGCAACAAGTTCCCAACGTAATACATATTTTAATAATATCATTGCTTTATATTTACTTATTAATTATCAAATAATTCAATTTAACTTACTATCTTTGTGATTATTTTTTGTGACCAATTTAATTATGTAAAATCTAATATTTTATTCAGAAGCATCGTTTTACTGGCGCATCAACAAATGCTTTTGTTGCTGTGACACCCGCAATCCAACTTGGTGATTATAGTAATAATGATTCGGTATTTAATGAAAACTTCTATAAAATGAACACAGAACAGATGCTTCAAGATGTAAATAATTTCAAAACTCAAGAACTTGAAAATGTTTATGCAGATTTTGGTAAAGATAGTATGGAATGGGATTGCAAATTCGATTATATGTCAATGTTAGATGGATCAAATAAGTCTATACAAAAAAGTATATATGAAACAAAGCATTATTTCTTCAAATCTTATTGCTTTCGGAAATTACGTAAGGGTACTTGCTCTGGTATGAATGATAAGTGTCATTATTTTCATAAGGTATGAATATAATGCAGAATTATTCCATAAAAAAAATTTTTATTGTGTAAAAAGTAAGAATTTCAATCTATAACGTTGATTTATCTTCAATTTTCTGATTATAAAATTATTTAATTTTATGTTGAAAATACAACTATAATAAATATAATTATTAAAAATGTTTATTTTATTCCATGCTACTTATTTATATTATGAAATATCATTATTTCACTGGTCATTAAACTTTTAATTATTATTAATTAATTAAATAAAATTTGTACACATTTATTAATAAAATTATTTTTTTTTGTTTAATAAATAAACTTTATATTGTGAATTAGATATTCTCAACTACAGCTACATTTTTATTTAAATGTTATTTATTATCAAAACATCTAATAATAAAATTAACAATATTAAGTCTTAATATACATGTGATTAAAATTAATTTTGTTTATAAAATGTATAAGTTAAATTAAAAAAAATTTTTTAAATATAAGTTCTATAAAATTAAAAATTTAATACATAAAAGATTCAAAAGAAATTGACTTACAATGAGAAATTACTCTGCTTTCCATTCATCAATCTTTTTATGGATACACTTATTTCTCATAGATAATAAATTAGCATTAAATTTAGCTTTTTATCAATGCTGTAATGCTTTAATTGTAAAATAAGTTAAATAATTTCTAATAAAGTTTTTCATTATTATTATTATTATAGAATATTTAGTATTTGACAATATTTTGTAATTTATTGCTAGGTAATAAACTCAAAAATAGTTGGAAGAACTTCAAAATAAGATATTTCAAGAATCTATTTAATTTATATAATTAAAATAATAAAAAATACAATTGAAAATTTTAAATGAAACAAGTTATCAAATATTTAAAAAAAAAAATTAATGTACATATCTGTATAAGAAAAATATTTATTCATATACCATAATTTTTATTTAAACTTTTTTTTTTTAGTTTTATGGTACTGAAAAACATTTTTAATTCATATATATTTATAAATTATAATAAAACAAAATTAATTTAATTAATAATTGTAAAAATATTAAAACATTTTTTTATTTTAGATAGATTTATTACAAGCCAAAATTAAAGAAGCAAATTTTAATAATCTTATCACAATTTTAAATGTTGCTATCAAAAGTGGTTTTGAATATTTTCTAACAGAAGTGTGGAGTGACATATTGCCAATTCTTGATATCAGTGCATTTAGAATTTACGAAAAATTATATCAGGAAAATATACGCCCTGATAGCTTCATACACAGCTTACTACAGTTTTGTCTTGAGAAAAAACTATATTCTGTCGAATCTTTTGTTAAGAAAATTTCGTCAATAATTCAGCAAGGAGACCGAGAGTCTGTAAGGATTATCTGTTCAGCAGTTAAACAGAAACTTCCTGAAGGTTTTTGTTGGGAAGCAATAAAAGATTTGTGTCAAAGAGCCGTACCTCCACATGATATAATCGAACTCATTTTGATTCAATGTTTAAAAAGAAAGAAAAATGAAACACACATTAATGAGGTATATGAAATGGTAAAAAATAAATTGAGTCCAATTGAAAGAAATCAAATAAGTCAGTCTATACTCAACTCATTTTTAAATCTTGCTCAAAGAAAACAAATAATATCTGATAAAGAAGCACTCAATACGAAGCCACTCATGGAAGTATCAAGCAAAATTAATAATGTGACTAGGTAAACTTTAATTTATGATTTATTTTAATTCAATTATTAATAATATGAATAGTGACATTAAAGAATTTAAATAAATTTTTAAAAAAGTTTGTATGATTTTGTACAACTTATACATATGTACTAAAATTTAATTTTTTTTAAAATTTTAAAAATTTTTGTTCTGAAGATCCTTGATACTGGTGTGAGTAAATAACTAAATTGAAATTCGATAGGAAAATTTTCGTCGATGTTTCGATATATTGTCCTTTTTTAGTCTGTATAGTTTTTATGGAAAATTAAAATATAATTTTTTGTAAATAATAAACAATATTTTATTTTAAATATATAAAGTATTTTATATTGGCTTCCTGCGTCGTTTCATCAGTTATACAATAATAAAAAGAATAATATGAATTTGATTTCGTTCACAGCTTCTATTAAATCAATAATAACTTTTTTTGTAATATGTTTTCCTAATTTTCTAATATTATTTGACTAGGAAAGATAATACAAAAAAAAGAGGGAAAGAAAGAAATAATGTAGCTTATAGAATATTTAGATACTGTGTATTAGAGAAATTAAAGGTAAGTTAAAAATAAGAGTTAATGACCATTAAAGATAAAAATAATCAGTGCTATTCAAGAAATAAGTAGCAACATGGGCTATTTTCAAAGTACTACTCCCAATAGTATCCCATAGTATGTTTTTTAATCACCAGGTAGCAAAACTAAAAAATTTAGTTCTTCCTCTATTAAAAATGCTTGCTGAGATTCTAACATATATAGCCTCTTTCGAGCACTACGGCAGAACTTCTTGTTTGCTTAAACTTTCCGAGATGTAAAACCTTTAAGTTAGGAATTCAATTCATCTTTCTTTCTTTCTTCCCAGTTCAATTTGATAGAGGAATTTTAGTCAGTTAATAAGAGGCGTTGATGAGTTTGACATTACTTATTAGTGGGTGTTATAAGTCAATTTTGTCTTCCACCCAGGCTTTCCATTTTCTTTCCAAAATAAAAGAAAAAAAAAATTCGCAAGGAGTTCTCAATGGACATCTCTATAGAGTCGACTTATTTGTATTAATATAATATTTATTAAATTGTTATTGACCTTTGCACAATTAAACTCACATAATTTTAATCACGTTTATTCACATTCTGTTTCACTTTTCAAATCATTTTATAATCGCGACGCATTTTCACTTGAATAGCAATCCTTTGACAATTCTCAAATATATAAAAAAAATTATAAATGTGAGATTGATTAGAAAAAATGTATCGATTCCTGACAGTGAAATGAATTTAAAAAAATGTTCTGTATTTAATTATTTCTTAATCGAATTTTATAAAAATATTATATATAAAATTACACGATAATAGAATAAATATGAGTAACATATTGTTGTTGAAACGACCAAGATAGTTGTTCTATTAAATTTCAATTTATTCATTCACCACGCTCGTATCGAGAATATTCACAGCAAAAAATAAGTAAACAATGTCAGATATTCCACACGCCTATATTCAAATATATAATTTAGGTAAATCTAACTTTTATTTTTAAATCATGTATTTATAATTGATTTATAATAATTTATACATTAAATTTTAATAAAAGTAATCAATAAATGGTAGTGTAATAAATTTAATTGTTATTTAAAACCAACTCCATTCGATTATCCATAATTCTAAAAGAAAAATAACATTCAAAATTTTGATCAATTAATTAAATTAATAATATAAATTTATTAAATTTAGCAATATATTTGTTATTGTAAATTTATCATACTAATGATGTGATTCATAAATTTAAAAAAAATTGATTTATCTAAACATTGGTTAAATAATAATTGATTCAATATTTAATTACATATTAATACATTTTCATAATGTTTGGATAAAAATATTTAAGTGAAATAAAAATTATGTATTTATTTTTATAAAAATATAGGCAAATTCAAACGAGAACTCAATCAATCGATAGTATACAGTCAGTAGATAATGAAAAACAAGTGCCAGGAATTTTACCAACAATACCGAATATTTCAGGAATAAAAAATAAAATAAATTTAACTACCTCAGAAAATAATGTTTCAAGCATAATAATACAACCAAATAATTCTCCCGTGGAAGTGCGTGCAACGACGCCAAATAAGGGTGAAAGTACAAATTTCTCAAAATACGTTGTTACTAAAATTGGTAAATTGCGTAAACGTTTATTTATATTAAATTGTGCATGATGTAAATTAAAAAATTCTTTATTTAGAGTTATTATTATAAATATTTATGTGTTTGTATTAATATTACATGTACTATTAAAAGTAATAAAAAAAATTTAGTATTATAAAAATATTTTTACTAAATATTTTTTCTAAAGATTATTTCGATTTGTAAATATCTATATAAGCTATTATAAATGTATTACTTATCGATGGTTTATTGCTTTATTCTTGCGATTTTAATTAGAACTAAATCAAAGTATTTTAATTTAAATAAAATTTTTGTATTGAAATAAAATTATCTAGGTGCATGTTGTTGTTATATTATTATTTCTGTCCTGCTTATAAGTTCTCATGCACTCAAATTTTTTGTTTTATTTATGGCTATTCCTTATTCTAAATATAAGTTAATAAAATGAGTGAAGTGATCATATTTTTTTAAAAGTTCGTAGAATGATTTGTTATTTACGAATGATCGTATACTATTTTTTAACATCATCCAATCCATGTGAGGGTTATTTACAAATTTTTTATTATTGCAAAATCTGCAAGAATAATTGTTCATATATTAGTAACCATTAGTCATTTTAACTAATACTTATAGAGCTTTTTTAGTTAAAATCAGTAAAGTATTGTATCAATGTTTTCCAATATAAGTTTGGTTTATTTGGCTTTTTTACAGTTTAGCCAAAAAGTATTTTTCCTTTTGTGATCCTATAATTTAATTTATGTATCTGAAAAATGGTTCTGAATAAATTGTCGCTTATTTAAATCTAGTTGTAATGAGGTAATTGATTCAAATCTTGTAGAGAATCAGCAGTTTTCATCCTTTTACATTTTTCTTGTAGCACCCCTCTTTTTTCACTTGCTTAGTGGTTTTTCATTCGCCGTTTTTTAAAATAATGATTTGAAAACTTTCAGCTGCTAACTTTTGTTATTCTATCATCCAAGAGATATCCATTAGACATGGAATGATTTAAGGATGTTCAAATGTTTTGATGCATTTAACACTTTCACCACCTTTTTGAATCTTTACCCATGATTTTATCAAATAATTTAACTTAAATAATATATTTGATCACTTTAAATAAAATATATACAAATGCAATTTACTTTACACTTAATTAATTCTTTCATTTTTATTTTTAGATATTTTAGAACCTCAAAGTTTATATAGAGATAGATTTTGGAAATTGTATCTCAGTGTACACAATCTTAAGGAAGGTTTGAACCATGTTGATTATGAATATGTATGGAAAATAATGGACGAATTTAGTAAAGAAAAGATTCAAGATGAGTTATTGAGACGTGCTTATTATCACATATTATGTAAAAACGTAAAAAGCTGTGAAAATCACTTATCACAAGTCATCAAGCAAGCAGGTAACAACAATCACGTTATTATTGACTACTTGACAAGAGATCAAGATAAAATTCAATGGTGAATAATAATTGTTATAAAAGATTTTGTATGGATTCAATTAACGAATATTCCTATCCAACTTTTTAGTTTTAATGGATTGCATTATTTAAAAAAGAAATAAAATAAAATAAAAAAATGAAACTTACGTATAACTACAGTTGTAGTAAACAGTTTCAACTGTTAAAATAATTATTATTTTAAGAATATAAGTAAAAACAAAACAAATTGAATCTTTGGTTTAATTGTTAATTGTTTGATTTTCATTTTAAATGTTGTTTTTTTTGTATATTTTTAATTGAGCTTTGTATCTATAGAATATTGAAATAAGTTATAAAATATTTACTCTTTATGATAAATTAATTTTATTTTGATTTTGTTTTGATAAAGTATTAAAAAATTCATTAAATAGTATTTATATTTATTTAAGATGGAAAAAAGAAATATTTAATAACATATATAATACTATTCATTAGTATTTAAAAATAATCGTCATAAATTAGATTGTCAAAATTATATTTATTATTTTATATAAGTAAATACTAAATCTTACCCACAAAAATGGAATGATATTATGCTAAAAATAAAATTAAAAAGATATTTATACGTGTGTATGTATACTTTTATAATACACATTAGCTGTATATAAATAATCTACATGCATTAAATTAAAAACATACAAAGTTGATATTTTCTGTTCTTTTAATATTGATATTTTTAAAATTAATTTAATTTTACGAAAATACTATCTTATAAACGTGTATTTTTCTCTTAAAATAATTGTAAAAGGTTTTACACTTTGTATTTTAAATAATTAATAAAAAATTAAACAGTATTGTAAAAAGAGTTATTTCAATAAAAGGACTTTTTCTAATATGGGCATTTTTATTATTCGCACCTAAAGTTTTTTATACTCAATTTGGGACTTTTACAGTCCGCACCAGGTGGTCTACTTCGCGGAAATCCATCGATATATTGTTTGACGTTGGAGTTTACGCTTTGATTGATTTATCCAATAACGAACTGTGGGTGATGGCATTGCAACTACTGAAATTTGTCAAGATCCTCGAACCCGAGGAGTCGCGGACCACTTTCGTACTCATTTGCATCGAAATTTATTTAGCCAATAATGATCCTTTAGAGGCTCTCTACTTATTGCAAAGTGAGTCTTTGCCCATATTATAATTTGTTACAATATAGATATTATATTATAACAAATTATAGTAATATATTTTAATTTGCATTTCTTGAAAATTCAAAATTATCACTTATTGATTATTCTTCTTCTAAGATAAGTCATAGGAAAAAATGAAATCATTGAACAATTTTATTTTCAAACTTAAAAACCAGTTTTTAAAATGAAATCAATCTATTCATGTTCAATAATTACAAATAAAAACAAATTTTTGATAATCCTTTTTTGTGATATAAAAATTTCAATTTTCTTTGTTAAAATAAAATATAAAAAAATATTATAAGTGAGGATTCTAAAGCATGTATTGATTTTATCAACAAACAAAATGTAATTCGCGAGTGTAATGTTTCGTTAAAAGAAAGTGAATGGCATGTAAGTAAAGACCAGTGCCATATATTTTTAATCAAATAAAATTTTTACATTCTTTTGAATCTATATGAAGAAATTATGGAAATGATTTACGTAAATTATTTAATTTCTTCTTGCAGAAACACAATTGATAAAATCTAATCGTAATAGCTGGATTACTAATGACAGTAGTTGCGATCATGAAAAACACAGGAATAAGCTTGTTTTTATTTTATTAAAAGCTTTATCATACACAGATGTAGACAAAGCATTATATTTATTCAAAACTATTATAGAAGATCAGTATTCGGCTCATTATCCTATTGGTAGGTATTTACATTTTATTAAAACAAATTTTTTTAGCTTATATTTAATATTAGTCATTAATACTTTAAAATGCTCTTAAATTTTTTACTGTAATTCAAACATTTTTCAAGTTTACAATAAAATTTAAATAAATAAAGCGAAAATGTAAATAATTAAAAACTGGATGTGTTATAAATTTTTTATAAATTGTTTCTGTAATGAAATTTTTTGTAACTATTTCAATTTACAGATCTTGTTTCTTATTTGGATAAATTAATGTTATTATTTATACTTCAAAACAAAGATGAATTAATAGCTGATCTGTGTAGAATTGCAATGGAAAATCATTTAACATTTCGAAAATCAGTTTATCAAGAATTACTTAGTCAAATTCTTCCAGTCGATGAAGTATTAGCAAATCAGATTCTAGATTATGCCATTCATCTTGGATATTACACCGATATTCAGGTATATCTTTTCAAAATATAAAATATATATGCGAATAAATAAATCATGATAATTAAAATTTAAATAAAATTTCTTAAAATATAAATTTGTTTATTTTTAATTAAATGTATATATATATATATATGTGTGTGTGTGTTTATAAAAGTTACATTATTTATAAATATACATAAATTAATGTTTTAAAGAATCTTTACTTCATTATCAACTTTTTTTTAGATAAGAAATGGTTTTACAACTCTTATAATTGATATGAATTCTTCAGAAGAAGAACTTTACTTAATATTAAAAAGATTAATTCATAAATTGATTCTTAGTATTGGGCCTGTTATTGAACATCTAAAACCCCATCAATTAAAAGTTATTTTGATTTTTGAGGTAGATATGTGTTGCACTTGTATATTTCTTTTTTTTTTCTTTAATTAATAATTAATTAAAAATAATTATTATATCTATCTGATAGGATATTCCAGCTGAAAAGCGACTATATGTAAATGAAACTGCTATAATAATTAAAAAAAGATTTAAAAGGATTAGAAACTTAGTAGACACAATGTTAGCTACACGATTTACTCCACCAATAAAACTTAATCGCAAAAGAACAGATAAATTTTGCCAAATAGTAAGCAGAACTCTTGTGAATTATTTAAAATATTGGAATTGAGAAAAACTAGCTTTATTTACAAAACTCAACGTTTTTTGTTAATTATTTATCATAATCAGTTATATATATATATTCAATTTTCCTTTTTTAAATTTATAATAAAATAATGAATAATTCTCTAATTTTCATAGGTCAATATTATCAAAAAAAGATAATTGATAATATACTCAATATATTTCTAAAAAAAATTTCTTTATTATTATTCTAAAATGGATTTTAATTTGACATAAGATAAAATAAAATATATTTGTTAAATATTTATTATATATTTTTTATATTTTGCCAAAATTATCACTGAAGTTACATAAAATGTAATATGTAAAATAATTTTAAGTAAACAAAAATAGTTTATCAATTCACTATTAATTGTATATATACATAATATATACACTAAAGCTATACATTATTAATATAATTTAATTACATAAATCTTGTATTTTTCTAACGTAGTCTTAATAACATTTCTAATATTGCAATTTATGTAAATAACAAAAATAAAAATTAAAATCATACTTGTTTAAACAAAATATATGCTTATTAAGTTAAAAAAATGAGAAAAACTTAATATTGTAATACATGTAAAAATAAACGATTTAATTTTATATAAATTAAAAATAGTTAACATATTAGAAAAAAACATTAATTTTTGAAAAGGAATTTTTAATTTAATTAAACAGAACATGCAAGTGAGATTAGAATATATATACATAAAATTGTAATAGGCAAATTTTTTTTAGTTGAATTCTGGAATATCATCAAAAGAGTAACCTGGAATCTTGCGATAGGCTTGTACAGCTACTCTTACATGATAAGCACCAGGTATAAACATTAAGATTCCCAAAATTATTATTGGCCACATTCTATCCGAGTACTGTAAATTAAAAAATAACATTTTTATAACTTTAGCTTCCATTAAATAGGTGACAACTTAAGTGTTTGATATTTTTCATCATTTCAAATACTAATTAATAATAATAATATCTCACGATTAATAAATATTCTATATATAATTGATGCATTCTAACATACTTCAAGTAATTAAAATATTTGTAGATTTAAAGTTTAAATTTTTTTTAAATAATTCTGAAGTATTTTAAAAAAGTTATATGTTTACAGACATTACAATATTTACAATATTTAAACTGTTTATAAAAACATTCAATAAAAAAATTGAAAACCAATTTATTAAAAACATATATAGTATCATTAATATCTTAATATTTAATTAATTATTATGGTCACTTTTGATAGTTATATCCAAAAGTATCTTCATATTATTGATGATTGTTCAAAATATTTTTATATGAAAATATATGTATCTAAATTTTTTTAAACAATATATTATTATAAGTAATATTATCTCTAAGTAGTTTTTAGATATAATTTACCTTAGTACTTATTTGTTCACTCACTATTAGACTACCTATTACAAGCATTGCTGTACCTCCAATGAACAATAATGAAGCAAGAGTAATTGCTTTCCATGGGATATTTATGGGAGGAGTTGCAAACTAGAACAAAAATTAAACATAATTATATATGAATAAAATAAAATGATAAATTTGGATCATAAAAAATTGTTTTACTTGTGAATCTATGAAACCATTATCGGTTTCAGTGAGTTGCGTATAATCCACGTTGTCGTACTGTTTATCCTTCGCTCCTTTTCTCCTTGACATAATTAATTTATGAATGTAATCTAAATAATAGAAATTATTTAATAAAATTTAAAAGAAAACAGATTTAATATTGTGAATATTAAGTTAATATTACAATAAATTTTTGTTTCAATTATACAGATTAAGCCTATACTATTTTGTTAAATTTTTATTAATATTTAATCTTTATAATTGTTTTTTATGCATTTAACTTTCATTCATAAAACATGCCTTTAAGTTTAAATAAATGAAACAACAAAAATTTATGAATTGTAAATTAATTTCTAAATATGTTTTTATAATCTCAAACAGTGATGTATTATTTGTTACCCTCAGGAAACGAACGATTTGTTATTATTAACTAAAATCATTACCAGAAATACAGAAATAAATCGCACATCGGAACAATTAACAGAACACATTTCTAAAATGATTTAGACTGGATTTAAAAAACAAAAAATTTTGTTTATAATTAATTGTAATAGTAGTTTGAAAAAAAATCACTTGCAATTAACCCTCAATTGCTAACACAGAACAGACACTAAGAGAACGCTAGGTCCCGTATTAAACTTTGGCGACAAACATGGCGGCAGAAATATCTTCTTTCTCTCTCGCGCATATAGAAACACCAGCGACCTCTGAAAAGGCCGTGGCCCGTACTAAAAATTTTTATAAATGCCTTAAAACCTATTTAAAAAAAAACGCTACCACTATATGTACGAAGCAAGAATATATTCCCTCGAGCTTCGTATATGTACACTTAGCATTTTTTTTTAATAGATTTTAAAGCACTTATACAAATTTTTAACTCGGGACACAGCATCTTTAGAGGTCGTCAGAGAACCTATAAGTGCGAGAGAGACAGAGCATATTTCTCCCACCATGAAAATACAACTACTTAATTTGACAATTTGTTGATTCGCATCACTCCTTATTTTTATTGAATAAAATAAAAATCACTTCAAAATTAATTCACACTATCTTTATGACAAACATTAATTAATAATATGTTTATTTACATTAATATTTACTTAGAAATTAATTTATATCCGTTGCACCCGAATAAATGAATTTTTCAGCTTCATCTACAAAGAAATTTTGTAACTACTAAAAACTCAAAATCTGTTCTCGACTACAAGAGTTTGAAAAACAATAATGTAAACACACGTACCGGGTTACCAGTATCGGCACACGAAAAGGGACATATGGGGTGACTTTATTTTGCTACATTTGTCTAAATTGTTACTAATAGTAATGATAGTAAATAAAAATTATTTTTTAAATTGAACAAAAGAATTTTAAACAAAAGTATACGTTGTTAATATAAAATAAAAAAATTTTCAAATTATTATATCGTGGGCACTTTTTTTTTGCGTCACGACATGAAAGTGGTCCGTCTGCTACGTTTGTCGCCAGCTCTCCCATTTAGAGTTGACCCCCCGTGATTGCTACTTTACTCTAAATTAATAAATTAAAATCATGTCTTCCTCAAATATCATCGTGAACAATGTTTTAGTTTCTACAAAAATCCGCTAGGTCTAGTTTTATAGAATAGTATTTACCGGGAGGGTAAGCAGCAACACCAGAGGGGGTCAACTGTAAATGGGAGAGCGGTGACAAACATAGCAGACGGGCCACAGACAGGTTGTGACATAAAAGAAAGTGCTTGCCGAATATAATTTGAAAATTTTTTGATTTTGTAATAATAACATATATTTTTAGTTGAAATGATTATATTCAATTGAAAAACTAATTTTTCTTTCCTATTTTTAGTATTAGTAACAATTTTGACAAATTAAGCAAATTAAAATCACCCCATATGTCCCTTTTCGTGTATCGGTCTGGTAACCCGGTACATGTGTTTACATTCTAGAATTTTAAACGTTTGTAGTCGACAACAGATTTCAAGTTTTTAGTTCTCACAAAATTTCTTCATAGAAGAAACTGAAAAATTCATTTATTCGGGTGCAATGGATGTAAATTAATTCCTAAGTAAATATTAATATAAAAAAAATAGATATAGAATTAATTAGTGTTTGTTATAAAGTTAGTGTAAGTGAATTTTGAATTGATTTTTATTTTATCAAATAAAAATAAGGAGTGAGATTCAATGAGGTCTTTCATAAATCAATGTTTATGACACAAATTTTATTGGTAAGTAATAAAATTTAATTGTAAATGTTTTTATAAAAATAATATAATTTAAAATTCACCTTATATATACAAGTACATGTATGCGGTGTAGGAACTAAGCTTTTATATTTAAAGCTTTTTGTTTTTTATGATATTCTTATTATTATTTAATTATATATGCATGAGTATTTACAAATATAACATATGTTTATTACAATATATACTTATATATATATATTTAAAGCTTTTTGTTTTTAATAATATTCTTGTTATTATTTAATTATATATGCATATGTTTATTACAATATATATATATATATAGATAAGTTAAATGTTAAATGTATAATATTTTGTACAATTTAAAAATAATTGAAACAATATTTTCTAGTACTTTTGTATTAAATATAAGTTAAATATATAAAATTAACTAGTACTCGAACAAAAAATTTGCATAAACTTTAAAAATATTTCATATTTAACTTATATTTAATACAAAAGTATTAGAAAATATTGTATAAATTAATATATATATTTTTATATTAAATTGAATAGTGTTTTTTTCATGGTGGGAGAAATATCTTCTTTCTCTCTCGCGCATATAGAAACACTAGCGACCTATCAAGAGTCTGTGTCCCGAGTTAAAAATTTGTATAAGTGCTTTAAAATCTATTTAAAAAAAATGCTAAGTGTACATATACGAAGCTCGAGGGAATATATTCTTGCTTCGTACATGTAGTGGTAGCGTTTTTTTTTAAATAGGTTTTAAGGCACTTATAAAAATTTTTAGTACGGGCCACGGCCTTTTCAGAGGTCGCTGGTGTTTCTATATGCGCGAGAGAGAAAGAAGATATTTCTGCCGCCATGTTTGTCGCCAAAGTTTAATACGGGACCTAGCGTTCTCTTAGTGCCTGTTCTGTGGGCAACACTTACAGAATGTTAAACCCCATGTTAAATAAACATTCACGGCGAATGATATATCTTCTTTCTCTATCGCACACATTTGGTAACACTAGCAATCAGGAGGGGTCAACTGTACATGAGAGAACTGGCGACAAATGCAGCAGACGGCTCAAGGAAGCTTTGTGACGTAAAAGAAAGTGCACGCTCCAATATAATTTGAAATTTCTTAAATTTTATAATAATTATACATAATTATAAACCATATTATTGGATTCAATATAGAAATTAATTTTTCTTCAATGTTAATAAAATTTAAACAAATTTAGTAAAATGAGATCACCACGTATGTCCCTTTTCGTGTGCCGGCACTGTTAAGTCGGTTTATGTGTTTACTTTATTGTTTTTTAAAGAATACTAGCCACAGAACAGATTTTAAGCTTATAGCAGTTTTAAAAACTCTTTCGAGAAGAACATGTATTATTCATTTATACACGTATATTATAAATGAATAGCTAAGGGACTGTTAATATAAATTTATATATTGTTAATTAGTGTTAAAGTGACTGTGAGAAAATTGAAAAGTGACTTTTATTTTTAGAAATAAAAATAAAAAATGGTGTAAATAATACATAAGAGGAGGAGATTATTGGGAGATCAACAATATAGTACATCGTAATGGTCAAATTAATTAAAAGTATTTTCATGGTGAGAGAAATATTCTTTTTCTCTGCCGCACCTATAACTTCTTTTCCAACCTCACAAGAGTTCGTGGAGTGAGTTAAAATATTTTAAAAGTACTTTAAAATCTATTGAAAAAAAACGCTAATTGTACATGTACGAAGCACGAGGGAATACACTTGTGCTACTAACATGTAGTGGTATCGTTTTTTTTTCCAATATATTTTAAAGCACTTATAAAAAATTTTAGTTCGGGCCACGGACTCTTAAGAGATCGCTAGTGTTTCTATATGTGCGAAAGTGAAAGAGCATATTTCTCCCACCGTGTTTGTTTCCAAAATTTAACATGGATCTTAACGTTCTCTTATTATCTGTTCTGTGCTAGCAACTCTGATGAGTGCCAAACCTAATGGAACAAATTTTTTTAGTGCTATAAAACCTATTTAAAAAAAAATGTTAATATATATATATATATATATATGGACTACTAGTACGAGAAAGGCAATATTAAAATACTTACAAATTCTACTTAATTTTAGTAAACTAAAAACATTTTTAATATCATATGATTACAATTTCTAATTTTATAAAAATAGGGAATAATAAAAATCATTATAATATAATATTTCATATTTTTTTGTTAAATATTTTTGAATAAATATAAAATTATAATCATATGAAAATTAAAATTTTTTTGTAGTTTTACTAAATTACATGCAACATTCGAAGTATTTTATTATGGCTTTTCATTTACCCGTAGTCAATTTATATCTGTATATATTATTGTTTATTTAAATAGGTTTTATTGCACTAAAAAAATTTTTTATATGCTTAAAATCACTAAGATATAATGAAAGATAATGAATTAATTCATCCGCCATGAACTTTTAAATTAATTAACATACCTGAAATTATTGTTTAACTTTTAATTTTAATTTTTACTTTTGCACTAATACATTTCACACAGTCTTTGAGAAATAACTTTTCACACTGTTAAACGCGTTCGGAGAATAATTAATAAATACATGCACTGGATTACCAGTATCGACTCATGAAAAAAGACATAATGGGGTATTTTTTTAATGTTTTCTTTTATATTTCTTTATAGTTTTATAATCTTGAAGAAAAAAAATTTTTTTAAACTGAATATAAATATATGTAATAAAATTACGTATAATTAATGAACAATTAAAACATTATTAAATATTGAAGGTGTAGAGCACTAATTTTTTTAGTTCAGATTGTACCAGATCCCTTTATTTCCACTTTTCCCATTTAAGCTTGGACCCCTCTGAGAGAAATCACGTCATACGGGTCATAGTAGATTTGTATCATGAAAAAAGTACCCTGCATCAAAATAATGTAGGAATTTTTAAATTTTATAATAATTACGCATAATTATATTTAATATTATTCTACTTATTTTAAAAACTATTTTCCTTTGATATTCGTAAAAATATACACAAATTAATATAATAAGATCCTGCTTAAATGTCCCTATTTATGAGCCGATACTGATATGCGGTACATGTGTTTATATTATTATCTCTCAAAAGCATTTACCAATCTAAACAAATTTTTCAAGAAAACTATGAAATCTATTTAGATATGTGTTAAAAATGTGTAAATATTTTAAAGTTGTTAGATATACTAGGTTAAAAAGTGTTAATTGTAAGGTTCGTGTGGAAATAAATTTAAAATTGATTTTTATTTAACATTGACAAATAAATACAAATGATGAAATTTATTACATTTTTATAATTAAAATAAAATGAATAATAATTAAAAATATTAGTTATAGTCAGTATAATAACAGATTTTTATTTACTTTAGTAACTGAATATATAATAGCAGATAATTTAATAAATATATTTTTAATAAGTTTAATATATATTTTAAATTTAATGTATGTCAGTATTTTGTATTTATTTTTCAAGAAAATTCAATGAAAATTATAAATTATAATTCAATTTAAAATTACATTTATTTAATGCATTTACATATTAAGTAAATTTGTATTAATAAATTTCATGAATTTGATACATTACGCTATCGTAATAATTATCTAGTAGTTTTTTTAATTTAAAATTAAAATTAAACATGCTATTAAACTCGTATATTTATTACAAATAATTACTAAGATTTTATTTAAAAATGTCACAAAATGAAATATAATGAGTGAGTATATAAAAAGTATCTTTTATATACTCACTCATTATTTTTCATTGGGAAGTTATTTTTATTTTTTCATCTTTTTTTCTTTCTCATTATTAGAAGTGCAGGATTTACATTCGCACCAAGAGTATTTCTGTTTTATAATAGAGCGATGGACCGCCTAGTGAAATGGCGTGATACAATAGAATTTGATGTACGATTCGTAGAACAATGAAGAGATTTTTAAAAATGGTTAAATGTTAAAAACAGTTTTTCAGGATAATTATATGCAAATTTTGATGAATTTAAGGTGTTATCGATTACCCTTATCCTTAAATGATGTTTTGAACTCAAAATTTTGTGCACACTTTGAGCTTTAGAATTAATTCAGACTATTTTTAAGCATTGAGAACAGGACTCATCAGTAACCTTCTTGAAAGTCTTGTACGATTTTTTTTAATTGCAATTAACATGTAATTTTATTCTTAAAGAATTTTTTAACATTTATAAATCTCTACATTATTTTATCAAAACACAATAAGTTACAAATGGAAATGTGGGACAAATATGAGATAGTTAAAAGAAGAAGAGTGAAAATAGCTAAATAAAAGAGGATCAATAGAATAGAAGCAGCTACATATAATAAATGGTATAAACAAAAAAGAGAGATGGAGATACCTAAATACCTGAAAGGAAAAATAAATGCTAAAAACACTAAAACCATTGCTAAAATAAGATGTGGTTATATCGTGGCAGGTAATAAATACTGGTTGAGTGAGCAAGAGAGGAAATGTCAATTATGTAATGAACAATATAGACACTGGACACACTTGGTAATGGAGTGCAAGGAGACGGAGTGTGAATCGGCAACAATGAGAAACACAAATAGATGGAATGAAGAAAGTATTATGCTTAACTTTAAAGAAGGTATAAAGAATAAAGAACTGGTACAGATAATTAATTTAATATGCAATAAAATAAAAAAGAAGGATAAATCAAGAGAGGGAAAGAGTAAGGATAAAAGAACACTAAAATAAATACTGAACAAAAAGGAACAAGTGAGGTAATAAAAGGACAATGGAGTTGAAATACAAACGATAAACAAAGAGTGTAAAGTGACATGATATGAACTGTTAAATTATGTAAAATAAACAAATACGTAAAATTGTATAAATTGTATAATTGTAAATAATAACTTAATGCTTAGTATGTAACGGAGGTCCATTCCAAAGCCGAAAGACTGAAAGTACAATAAATAATAATAAAAAATAAATAAAATAAAGACAGTTAACCTCAGACTTGTCATCACGAGGCCACGCGAACTATGTTGGAGGCAATGTATCAGCCGATAGATAATATGAAAATACTGTTCATGTACTGGCGGCGCTGCACTGATACAACCAAGCGTATGAAGAAATTTATATAGATATATATAAATATATATATATATATATATATATTGTAGGTATTTAGTCATGTTAATAAAATAAAGAATATTAAGTATTTCGACGCGCGGCCACGTGTTGGCCGATAAATATAGTTTTTAAATGATCGATAGGTGAGATAATTGTTTTATTTTATTTTATTATAAGTAAAGAGGGCATTAAAGCAGTGCGGCTGCGAAACTAAACTTGTATGAGAGTTATGATTAATTAAAGATAAAGAATTTTTTAATCCAATAATCCTTTAAATATGATTGGTGATTGAATCGGTTTTTAAAATTTTTGGGATTTCGGTGATACTGGAAAGGAGTCGGGGAAACCAGAATCATTTTAGTTCTTGAAGCTAAACTATACAAACTCCTGATTGAAATTAATTCTGAATTTTTTAATTAAAGTTGACTGTGAAAAATAATCAATATTGAGGTGAAGGGATAGAATTATAAATTATCCAGATCTCAAAAATATATTTATAGAGAGAGAGAGAGTGAGAATATATATATATATCTACATTAACATAGTATTGTATTAATATTGAATAATAATTATTAATGGATAAAGGAGGTAATTATTCTTTGGAAATTTATTTAAATTATTTGTATATCTAAAAATTATCGAAAATGAAGTTGAGAAATTGTCTATATATATTTATTATATTATAAAATATTGTAAAATTATATATAAATGTTATTTAATTTAAAATTAAATTATTGGAAAGTGTAGTGTTGACCGTCAAAATACAAATTTTACAAGTGTTGACCATTTTAATATAATAATTTATTTCTTAGTCTTATGTAATGGAAATAAATTAGTTTAGTGGAGTGTGAAAAAAAGGAAAGTGATTTTAATAATTAAATCTATTTGTAAAATAGTGGTTTGGAAATTAAATTTACATAATTGAGGTGGTGATGACCAAAATTGAAAATAAAAATATTATTTCTAATCGATTGTATTAGAAATAAAATTAAAAATTTATAAAATAATTAAAAGGTGTAGTGTTGAATTATTTGAGTATTTTAAGAAAATATCGTCGGATACAATATTTATAAATCAATGAACCCAAATCTCAGACGTGAAATTGTGTATTAAATATGTGAATAATTTGACAACATTTAAATTATTAATTTATATATTTAATTGTCGTTGGCGGGATTTTCAATGTAATATGCTACAAAAAGTGGCTTCAAAAATAATTAATCGGTATGACTTTCTGGATACATCATGCATCCATTTGCTGTATTAATAATACTAATAATAATATATATTCATAACACATGTTTGGAGACGAGTTTTGTATCATCTAACATGTTTTTCACAATCATATCATATTTCTAATTACATTAATATTTCTGATAATGGATTTTTTTGTAATCGGATTATATATTAGTAGATGTTATTCATTATTAATTAAAAAATATATTTTTATAAAATGAAAAATTATTTTATGCATGTTTACACTATTGATGTCTAATGCATATGTTGCTGTATACTTTTATTATATTGATTTTTTAGAATACATTCACAAATAAATTAAAATAAATATTATATATATATATATATAATGTAAATAGTAATATTAATTAAAATGCAGTGATAATGTTATACGACTGCTAATTAGTTTTTTATTACATTAATGATACCAAAAGAATTATCAAAATATTTTTTAAATGACGTTAAAACGAATATCTTATAGATATCTTTTATAAGAAAAATTAACGATTAACCCAAGTGTAGATTTGAAAAGTCCATGCAATCTCTTCTCACCTACATTCAACATTCCTTATATTATTAATCACACTTTAGCGTAGGAGTTGAATTTTACCTTAAAAAATCTGACCAAAGTGTTCTATAGTTGCAAATAAATATTGCAACTGAATTTTCTATAAATTTACTAATTAAATCTACTCCCGGATTAAATTAAAATATTACTTTATTTTAATATCTTAATCACAATTCTATACTTTAAAAGTGTAAAATAACTACTTGTTTTTATTTTATGTTACTAGTTATGAATATTTATAATAAATACTTTGAAACTTCAAATTGCTTTGCTTGTAATCCTTATTTTCAAATGTGTTTTTTAAAATAGAAATAAACCCCACAATATAATACAAAGTGAATATTTCTAGTAACAATTTTATTTATCTTGTTAAATTCATTTACTTGTATTTTACAATAATGTGTGATACATTAACATTTCATTCGTATTATTATTTGCAACAAATATACTATTTGTAATTTCATTAATCTTAAAGAGCTAAAAATGGTAATTTTGTTTGTATCAAACTATAAATAAGAAACTTGTATTTATATATTTGAAAATCAGTGAGTGGACTATAATTGTCATTTGACAAAGTTTCGGATAAATGCATAAGAAATAAACGATGCTTTTTGTTTAATATAATAAACCAATAAATCAACAATTAGTATCAAAATATATACATTAGTAAGTAAACATAATTAAAATCCATATTTCAAATATATATCTTTATTTATTCATTATAACTTTACAATATTTCCACATTTACCCCCTATTATTAACCAGAATAACTTAATCGAATTGATTTTCAATACTACTCGATAATCGATTATTTCTCCCCTATTATTACTCATTGATATTTTTATTTTTGGTGTTCATCTTGATTTTTCATTATTTTTACTTTATTTATAGTAATATTATGTTTGAACAATATTATTACGAAATACTAGAATCGAAATTCGTAGTTGTAATCCCAAGTAGTTTTTGTTAAAATGTTTGTCTACGACCCAATGTGGTTAATTGACGCACTGCCGATAATGTAGATTTTTGTGATGCGTAACATGGGGTAGCTCGGTGATATTGATGACCTCCACGCAACCCTTCGCACCTTCACGCGCATGCACAACAACTGCTAGGATGAACTCGAGACGATGGCGGCACCTGCGATCATGGCGGCGCCCCAGTGCCCACGAGAGGGAAGATGAGGTGAGAGAGGCTTCGCTCGTTCTCACTAATGCTACTCTGGTACAGTTGGCGTTTTGGGGTGTGTGGGCAGCCGGCCGTCTCGCCTCTTTCTTCGGGCCCTCTATTGCAAGGTTGTGTCTCTATTGCCGGTACAAGAACCCGAAGTTACCCCTACGACAGATACCCCTGGGGGAGGGCAAGAGCATCCAAGATCTGGTTGGGAACTGGTGCGGAAGTCTTAGAGCAGGTACGTCTGTATATTGCTCGATCGATATGGTAATTCGGAGATTCTGGTTCCCCCTCTTTGTAGCAATGGACAGAAAATAGCAGAAACGAGAAAAAATTGTGACATAAGTTTGTACCGGGACTTGATAATTCATTTATTGGGGTTGACTATCCGTGTTGGTGTGTTTGGGCTTGACTTCGCAATCTACTCTGTAAAATAATTGACCTAAAACAAATACAATGAAAACAGAAGTTTCTAAAATTCATTTGGATTATTACCTATGATTATCTTACCAGTTGTTGAAATCCAAATTTTTGAATTATGAACAATTTTTAAATTGTTTCCATAATTCATAAAATTTATTACAATTTCCAAAAATTGCGTGTGAAATTCAAAGGAATTTATTTTTTTTTCATAAACATTTTAAAATACATACAACATTGTTAATCTGTAGTGTAATTAAGTAAAGATAAAAAAAAGATTTGCCGTTTTAAAATGAAGAACTTCAAGCTTTTAACTCAGTATTTTAATTTATTTTACGTTATATATTTATATTGTATATATATTAATAAAATACTTTTTAACAGTATTTGTAGATTATTTAATCAGCTCGTGTACGTCAATTACTTCTGAAAAGTAAATATTGTTATGTGTTCATAAGTCAATTCCTTTTTTTTCTTTTGATTATTGACTAAATTTATAACGCTCTGGATGATAGAAGACAAAAAATGTCGACTAAATATTCTTTTAACTCACCACTTTATAATTTTTTTTATCATCACGAATAGCGTTGACCACTATTAATGTTAACTCGTAATTTTTGAAAGTTTATTATTTATTACCAGCTATTATTTTTATTATTACCATTATAATTATTAAATACCAATATACTATTATAATTATTATTCGTAGCTTTCATACTTTTTCAAGCAACGTATTTGGTTTTCAAAAGTCAAGAAACCAAGTAGATCGAATCTTTTATCTGCAAAGTCGAAAAGAATATTTAATAATAATAACATAAAATAAAACATTCAATAATATTTTGAAAAGAAAATTCTACAATATTCAATAATATTTAAAATAATAATAAAAAATTTCAAATATTCAATAAAAATAATAAAAAAATATCTAATTCAATAAATCACTTTACAAAATAAATATTTAAACGTTGAATTATGCAATAAAGAATTTATTTAATTACTTGAAACAAACCAAATGTACATAAAATTCTATTTTCTGATATCTTTCTTATAATTTAAAAATTATTACAATTTTTATTTTTTTTTATTAACTATTTTCATGCAATTCATTATACATTTTTTATTTTTATTTTAGAATAAACTGTTTTTTCAAAAAATTTTTAAAAAATTACCAAGATTTTAAAATTCATTTTGAATCATATACATGTCAACATTTATTATAATTTTTATTTATATTGATATTTATTTTTTTAATTATTTAATTATGTAAATTATTCTTAATTGATCATTTTTATTTATTTAATCCATAATTTAATCAGTTGATGATAATTGAATTAAATAGTGATAATCATTTAATTAATAATTAATACTATTAATATTTAATATTTAAATGTATGGAATATGATATTAAACAGATCAATAGGGGAAATTTAATTTTCTCTAAAGCAAAAATAATATTCGATATTCTGTTATAATTTTTATATTAAATTGTTGTATCGATTGTTATTGAAGAAATAAAAAAATTACAAAAATAGTTTGCAACGGATATGAAAATAAAACGAAATGTTAAATTCAGCTATGCATTATAATTAAAAATTAATACTAAATATTGTTTTAAATTTTTAATAAACTAGAAATATTATTATGTTCAACATCATAAAAATTTATTTGTATGTTGGATTAAATTGAATGAATAAGAAATAAGTAGTTTCAAAACATAATATAAATAAATGTTGGTAAGGTAAAATTATTGATATTTTTTGTTATAAATTTTTAAAAGACTGATTTATTTCTAAATATATTTTTTACAATCAGTTACTAAAGAAAATGATTTTATCAATTTATATTTTTTTAAAATTTAAAGTAGAATTATCTTTTCCAAAGAAATTTAATAAAATACAATATTAAGAATCAAAATTTCATCTTGGAAACATAAATTAAATTAATATTCAATACTTTTATATTCAAATGTCTAGATTTGCAGAATTTTTTTAAAAATAATTATGAATAATATTACTTCAATTACGATTACAATGAAATAATAATTATATTTCAATTTAGTAAATTTAATCGAGGTATCGTAACTAAAAAAACAAATTTACTCACAAACTGAAAGTGAGAATATTGCAAATAAACAGTTTTAAAGCAGACATGACTATATTCAAGATATTTTATAAGAGAAAAAATATATTTTATTATAATCAGTATAAAAAATAAAAAATTAATTTGTGTTGACTATTTTATAATTTTTAAATTATTTAAAATAATTCTTTTAGAAATAAAAGTATTGAAAAGAATTTTTAATAATATTTTTCCACAAAATT
Source organism: Eupristina koningsbergeri (assembly GCA_018907245.1). Lineage (NCBI taxonomy): Eukaryota > Metazoa > Arthropoda > Insecta > Hymenoptera > Agaonidae > Eupristina > Eupristina koningsbergeri. The sequence continues at coordinate 1,445,013 of JACCHV010000001.1, forward strand.
TCATTAAAGATTGTTGCTATTATCAGGACTTGATTTAAAATTAAAATATATTAAAATAATAAAAATAAATAAGCATATAAAAATAATTTATAAAATATACAAAATTGTTTTTTTCAAATGCCTAAAGGTCTTATATTAAAAAATGAATATGTTTACTACTATAGAAGTTTGTTCAAAACCAACATTTAAAATTATGGTAAAATATATGTTACTAAATTAGCGTATTTATAATTACAGTTTAATATAGTTTCTATGAAATTTATGCATTAAACATTTATTTTATGTCTGTAAATACATAAATGTACAACTTCCTATTTAAGCATTACAGGAGGAATTAAATTGATGTGTGGCATTTTTCAGATGATTATTGTTCATAATTTATTTCATTATCTAAGATAGTGAAATATGAAACTTATTATAATGTTGTATTTTTTGTATTCAATAATTTTTGGAATATACACCTTGCTTATTCAACGTATAATATCAAATGTTGCTGAGTTAACAAAAACAAAAGAGTCTATATCGTATTTGTCTGTAGGGTCTTTACCTAATTTAATGATTCCATCAAATGTTTTATTTATTAAAGAGGCGGTACTAGGCTAACTTATTTGGATTACATATTCAAAATAAGTAATTGTTTGCTGGAATACCAAATCAAAACATATATACATATAAGATTAGATTAGATTGGATAGAAAAACTATTAAGGTATTCGATTTATTATTTTTAGAAAAACTTATAATCATACTAAAACAACGATGGAAAATAATTTTTAAAATTATTTCGACGAAACTAAACAAAAAGTTATACAATTTTATTCATTAAAATATACAGACAGATATATATGAAAAACAAAAAATTTATCAAACAAAATTGTATATAAAACTATATTGTTTTTAATTTATTATTATTAACATTAATTAAAATTATTATTGAAACAAGCACTATTTTTCTCAGATGTTATAAAAATACTCTGAACCATTTTCTAATAAAGACGTAATTATTAATATAAAACTTGTTGAAACCATATTAAAAAAAAAATTATCTACGAATAGTAGTTAACAGTGTTTAAAAAAGTCTAATTTAAAAAAATTAAATTTCATGAGAAACTGTAAGCAAATAAAAATTTCCAAATATTTTTTAATAAATAACTGATTTTTCCTATGCATAAAAAATTAAAAATAATAAAATAGTTCACGTTACTATCTCTGAATATAAATATATGAAAACATCGGTTCTTTAATTTTTCCTGATTTCTCAGTGCATCCTTGCATCAACAGTAACACGTATAATTTTTACTTCCAAATGCATCAACAATCCTATAAAAACAAAGGTATTTAAGAATCATTATCTAGTTGGTATAATATGATGTTAAAATATCAAAATATGAATCACAAAATGATCATATAATGTTTTTAGATAATAATTTAATCTAATTCATATAGAACAATGTATTTAAACAAGTGCTTGCTTCAGGTAGTCCCTTGTATCAATCAGTGAGTGGCCTTACTAGGTCATTTACGTATATATATTTTATATTTGTAATTCAATTGTCTTGTTTGTTTAATTCAAATATATTACATAGAATGGATTACACAGACAAGACAAATAAAATATGTAGACGATGATGCTCATAAAGCAATTGATTTTCATGTTAAGGACATAAATTTGTAACATTTGGAGAAGATGTGTAATTAACAGTTATAAAAATCCGTAGAATTTTAGAAAGGTAAAATATGAATCCCTAAAAGTTTGTATTTTACTTCTATATAATAAAAATCAGAGGTAATGTGGTGAACGAAAAATATAGCAAGGAGCATTATCTCTCAAATCATCACCAGTAATTTTTCAAGCATTTGTAATTGTAAAAATCTAAGTATTTATTCAAACTCAAGCATTTAGTTTTGCAATTAATTCAAAATCCATTTTTTTTTGTACCAAATACACTTATCTTTACTTCAATAAGTGTACTCAAGAAGCTTCATACGACTTACGTAATGAGTTTCTTCGTGTAATTCATGGGCTGCGGTATTCGTAAAAATAAGTAGCCCGAGTACAATGTATTTTCTAAAATCGAGCCAAAAAAACTAGTGTAATATTTAAAAAATTGTTATTATTATTAACATTTTGGAATTGATTGCTATATTAATAAATTTACAATTTACGTGTAATACTATAATTACTCTTTTGCAACCCTCCCTTCCCTTCCCCATAATTTGTTAGGGATACGCCAGTTTCTCCAATTTCAATAGCAAGTTGTGGTTCCGTTATTCCTCTATGTATTAATATTATAATATTAAATATTAATTATATTATAAATAAGCAATAATATATTAATATTATTACTTTGTATATAACTCGTAATGTGGTTGAAATATAATTTACTTTTTACTAAGAAAAGCATTGCTAATTTTTAATTGTTGTTAAGATACTTTATCCTTACAATGTAATACTAGAAAAATATTTGTTCATAACAATACCATTAGTAATATATTTCAAACTACTTTTATGCAATAAAATCCATTTAAAAATAATGCGCTATAAATTACTTCTAAAACCTTAAATTACATTTCTAGTATTCGATCATATTTTTAATATTTAGTCATAATATATTCTAAGTTTTTAAACTTTCATATTTCTTATAAAGAATTAAAGTTACGATAACATAAATAAAATAAGAAAATATCTTAAAAACCAGTATTAAAAAAATTTTTATAGAAAAGTAATTAAAAATTTAATAAAAATATAAAATATTGAAAAAAATAGAATAATTACATTATCAATTTTATTTAAAAATTATATTTCAGTATGGAGTATCCCAAAGCGGTAGAACAGGGACGAAACTTTCGATTACTTACAGCTGGTGAATTACCTCAACTTCTAGATTTTCTCACCGATTTTTTACCTATTTCTCTTAAAGTAAGCACATTAATTATTGTATAGTTGCTTCTAAACTTTTACATAAATATATCTAAATAAATTTTTTTTGATTTCACAATTTTTTATTTCTTTTTATAAATTCTTATTTTTGTCTGAGTATATAATACATTTACGATATTGTTTATCATTTTAATTGGGTAATGTACTATTTTAACATCTAAATATCATAATGATATCTACTATTATTTCAATTTATGAATTTATGTTGACTTTAAACATAGAGGCAAACATTGCTTATGATTTGTTAATACAAAATTTTAAATAAATATTAATACAAAATTCTAACGAAATTGGAATTGAATTGGTATTACTCGAAAAATTTTCAACCGTTATATACAAAAAAAAATAGTAACATTAATTATGTTAACCATACAACGAGATTTACATAATACTTAACCAAATTTAATGTAAAAATAAAAAAAAAGTTTATGATTGTACCTGGAGTATAATTAGATATAATGTAATCACAGCAGATGATTGGTTTGTAAAAGAATAACGCAAATAATGGTATGATTAACAGTTTTATCAACATTCTATTATTATGAAATTGATTATTATTGATTATTAATAAATTAATTCATATTTACGAAAATAAAATAGATAGCTTTAAATATTATCAATTAAATGACGGATAGTTGGATAATTATAATATAATAAATAATTGCGTAAAAAACTTAAAAAACGAATATTGTATTTAATCAACAAGGAAGTGTTTTGAAAAGTTAATATTTATCAGAATTAAAAATAAGTCTTTCTTTTAGAATCACATTCATTTTTAATTGTCATGACTTGCGAATTAAAAATTATTTAATATTGAAATGATTATATTTAATTGGTAAGAGAAACTATTATTCCTCGTTAATGTGATTCATTAAATAAAAACGTTGCCGAAGGAAAAATTTTTTTTCCTTCGGCAACGTTTCGGGGAGTTTTTTTACCTTTTTCAGATGTTTATTAATAAATTAAAATACAATATATTACATTAAAATAAATAAATTAAATTATGAATCAGATCGAAGTTAATACAAATATAATACATAGTTAACTCGGTATAATGTTTTGGAAGGATTCTCTCGTGCAACCTACGTTAACATAGCGTCAAGTTTAAATGTACCAAGTGAACACTTACGTTTTATTTATGTACAGTCAAGTATACATTTCATCATCAACTCGCAAGATGTTTATATTGTTTATTTAACAAGGTCCTTATAATTCAAAGCCTGGAAAGATGCATTTTTTATATAAACAACACCTGCAAAATTCGTTTTAACAAAATTATAGCTATAATTAAATTGATTTTGTACAATACATGTTTTTCTTTTGATGGTACGATTTATCAATATAATTTTAGAATCTCGATGTATCCTCTAGTTTTAACCAGTTTTGCATAAATGGTAATGAAAGATTTGAAAAGGGATTGCTTAAACATTCTCAAAAAACACTATAATTACTTCGCTCTATTTTATTATAGATAAATGATACTATTTTGTGCGTCGAAAACAGTAAAATTGACATCAATTTGAATGTCTTTAATAGTTAAATTGTTCATCTAAAATTCATTCGTGAGATAAAAATTACCAAATCCTTTAACTTCTTGCATATTACCATACAAAAAATATCAATAATTGTCTCGTTAAAAATTGGTACTAAAAATTGACGTACTCTAATACAACCATCAATTTTAACTCTCACCCTTCTAGGAGCCAAAAGAAAAATATTGTATTTAATTTAATAGATAGAGCGAGTTTACATACACATTTTATCATAATGACAATTTAAAAAAAGAAAATAACATCCTTCATGATAACGATTAGCCTGACTACTTATATAACAAACATATGAAACACAGACTGAAAAAACTGAAACATAATACTTCTTTAAATAAAAATACACAACAATTTGACAACATAATTTGTCTCCATTACATCGATAAAAATCTACGACAAAATGTAATTTATTGTATTTTAATTTATTAATAAAGACCTGATGAAGGCGAGAAAACTATTAATGTAACGTCAATGGTAAAAAAATAAATATTTTTATTCGATACATCACACCCACCAGAAACCTTAAAGTCTCTCATTAATATATGAGAGAGGGTATTCTATCTGACTCTTTAAATGATTAGATTAAATGTTATATTTCAATATGTAATTGAATATAAATAATTACAATATTCATTTTATTATAAAATATATAGAATTTATAATAATTAATTTTTCTGGTTTGATATGTTCAAAATTGTCTGTATAATAATTCAATAATAAGAAACAAATAATAAACAATATATTTTTACAAAATGTTTTGAATTAAGTACAAAACGCAATAAAATATCGTTAATTAATTACCTTTATTGTTGATAATTGTAAATATAGATTAATTAAAAATATTTGTTGTATCCAAAAGAAAAATGATTACTTCAAACAATTTCCCATGGTACCTAACGTTCATCGAAAATTATTTTTATTCTTCTTATTTGAGTATCTATTTTTGTTATAAATACTGTTTTAACTTTTATAAATGATTTATTAATTGCTACTATTCGTGAAATTTTTAAGACCATTCCTTAACTAAAAGTAAGATTTTTATATCGTCGATTACTTCTATAATTTACGTTTTACACATCTGCTTTATTGACTTTGTTCTACTAAATTGTATTTTTCTATTATTATTAATTTTCTCTGTGTTGATGGTTCAGTATTTGAAGATCAAATCTATTATGTTCTTGTTTTCTCAATCTCTATTCAAGATTAATAAGGCAATCATTGTAATTTTGAGGAAGTTAACATTTCAAACATTTTGTTAGAATAACCGAAGAAATAGAAATATGTAAACATGAAAATCGATTAATATACTTGTTAAAAGTATTATTGAAAATATTCCTTTATGGTATATATAAGTTTTGGGAAATGCTCGGCTCCTCCTCCGGACGTCTGATAACTTGACGTTATTAACCCAGAATTGTAAACCTAATAATTGCCTGCTTAAGATTTTACCTGCATATGTACTACCTGTGGTTTTATATGCTCAGCTAGCTTAAATTGCAAATTTATAATATTCGACAGAATAGTTTTTCGTTCTTATAGAAACTTCGAGCAGAGAAGTTCCACTGCGTTTTTCTATAAATACAACATTTGTACTGCATTAATAAATATTAATAGTTTAATACAACAAGTGTTTTAATTTACTTTGCAACAATAATTTATAATTTTTATATTAGAAAATAAATCATAAAATAACCAAATAGATATTAGAACTATCACAAAGGGAATGTCATACGAAATAATGAAGAAGGAACAATGGAGACAAGAAGAACAGCAAGACAAAGAAACGGATAAAAAGGGAAGGAAATTAGTTGAAAGGATGGAGAAAAACGGATAGAGTATACTAAACGAAGCAGAAGCAGAAGACGACGGCGAAGAAGAATACACATACGTGAGATCGAGAGGGAACACAGTAATTGATTTAGCAATTATAGGCGGAAGATTAAGAGAAAGAATAAAGAGCTTCAAAGTAGAAAATAGAATAGAGTTGGACTACATTCCAATTAAAGTAAGCATAGGAAACGGCGAGGGAAGGAGAAAAGAAAAAGGAAAAAAAGAAAGCAAGAAGGTAACAATAACTAAATGACACAAAGAGAACATAAGAAAGTAAAAAGAAGCAACAAATAAGACGTACAAAGAAGAAGAAACAAACGAAAGTAGAAATACTATGAAAAGTACTGAATGAGAAGATAAAACAGGCAACGCCAAATAAGGAAGTAAAAATAAAAGAATGAAGAATCGGAGAATCCAAATGGTGGGATAAGGAATATGCTAATGAAAAAAAAACAACAAAGAAAATACTGAAAAGATGAAAGGATGGAAATGCAGACAGAGAAAAGTATACAGAGCAAAAAAAGAAATAGAAAAAAACATGCCACGAAAAGAGGAGAAGGCTAAGAGTAAAAGAAGAACAAGAACTGAAAGAAATAAAAAATGAAGGAGATATATGGAAGTATATATGCTGAACAACATATATATATTAGAAAATATAATGAACAGAGCAATAAGAGCGAGGAAAAAGATATATGTGCTCTTCGTGGATATAAAAGTGATATTCGATATTGTAGAAAGAAAGAAATTATGGGAAATAATGGAATAGAAAGAAATAGATGGGAACTTAATAGAAAAAATAAAGGAAATATACAAGGACACACGGATAAGGATTAAAACAGAAAAAGGGCTGACAGAGGAAATAAAAATTCATAGGAGACTAAGACAGGGGTGTAGCCTTAGCCCACTCCTCTTCAACATATACATAGCGAAGCTGAAAGAAGAAATGAGAAGGAAAAACATAGGAGGAACCAAAATAAATGAAACTAGAAATATGGTCGTTGACATATGTTGACGACCTTGAAATTATAGAGGAAAACAAAGAAACAATGGAAAAATGATAGCAATATTAAGGAAATTTTTAATAAAAGGAAACTAGAGCTAAATACAGAAAAGACAAAAATGATAGTTTTTAAAAAAGGGAGAAAAGCAAAAAGAACAAGATGGGAATGGAAAAGGGGAAGGATAGAAGAAGTAAAAAGCTTCTGCTACCTAAGCTACATTTTACACAAGAATTTTAAATTTTAAATTTTAAACAAGAAAGGAGGACATAGAGAGCACATAAAGGAAAGAACACAGAAAACAAAGATAGCTTTAAAAAGAAGCAAGGGAGATACGAGAAAGAAAGTGCTACGGAGACTTCAAAATGAGAAAAATGCTATTCAACTACCTAATGAAAGGGGTAATAGAATACGTAGTTGAAATATGAAAAAGCTAAAGAACTGGAAAAAAAATAAAAGTAGACTACTACAGATGGTCATTGGGATTAGACTTTTGTATACCGAGCTATATAATATACGAGGAAACAAATGAGACAAGGATGGAAATAGACTGGAAAAATAGAGCGAGAAAATTCGAAGAAAAGATAGAAAAACTAACAGAAGAAAGATGGATTAAAAAAATGCTTAGAAGAGAAAAAGAAGCAAAGAACAGAAAAGGGAGAGGACCCAAAAGAAAACTGGCTAAACGAGATAGGAATAAGCTATATACAAATGAGAATATGGGAAGAAGAAGGGAAAAGTAAATATAAAGAAGTCAGAAGAAAGGAAATGGAAATATTAAAGCATGAAAGGTCTAATAGAATAGACGAGGCCAAATATAATGAATGGTACAAACATATAAGAGAAGCGGAAACCCCAAAATATCTGAATACAGATATAAAAGCAACCACAGTGAAAGCAATCGCTAGAATAAGATGCGGAAATATAGCAGCAGGAAATAAATACTGGATAGAGGAGCAACAAAGGCTATACCAACTGCGTAAAGATGAAAAAGGGGATTGGGAACATTTAATAATGAGATGTGAAGAGACGGAAATATAAATGGGAGAGATGAGAAGAAAATATAACTGGACAGAAGGAACGATAATGAAGTACTACAAGGAAGGAGTAGAAAATAAAGAACTTCTAGGCAAAATGATGGAAATAGAGAGGAAAATAAAAAAGAAACAAACAAACAAAGAAGGAATCCAAGAATAAAAAAAAACCAGAAGAAGAGAGATAATATGAAAAGTGAAAGAAACACATAAATATAATTAAAGATAAGACAAAAAGAGGTGATAAAGTAAAACTGAAAATGTGATAATAATAATAATATATAAAATGTATAAAATAATGCGTATGTAAATAAATGCAAGAGAAGCCCATTCCTAGGCTGAAAGGCCGGAGTTATAAATAATAAATAAATAAAATATTAAAATGCTATAAGAACCTATTTTTCAAGTATATATACAAAAAACTTCAAAAAACCTAACACTAAGACTGTTGTTGAAAATACCAAAAGAAATAATGAAAACAAACACTAAATATTTTATCTTCCTTTTCTATATAAAAGTATATAACAAAGTTCATAATTACTTGTCCGATTATAGCGATTTTTTAGCATTGACAGAGCTGAGATACAAGCAAACAATTCAAACTGTACTACATTGCAATATGAATCGAAGCAACCTTACAAACATATTTTTTCAATAGATTGTAATGAAATAGACATGAATGTCTTTATTATAGCCAAATAAAATATAATCTAACGAAATCACTAATTTATGATTTACTAAACTCTAAAGTGATATAAGTTATGTTAGTAATGCAATATCAATCATCGCTAACGGGTTCTGCAAAAATTACATTTGGATAAAATTCGATATTACCGTTATTATCAATATAAATTTGTTATCAAATTATAGTGTTTCCAAGTGCTCATATGAATTTGAAAGCCTCGAAGGCACTATGACGGATATCCCCAAAAAGCGATTGAATAGAAAATGCTAACGAGGAATATTATCATTGTTTCATCTCTATGAATCAGGGATCACTGTTCCATGTCTACTTAATAAAATTAAGGATAAGCACTGCGCAATATGTGCCTCGTGAATAATTGAAGCAGATATATAGGGGAAAAGTGCACTTATTTGTTAAATGGTGCAAGTGGCCAGTGGGATCACTCCCATCTGATTGATTACATAAGGACTGTGAGTGAATTAAATGTAGAAAATATATAAGGTATTCATTTAAAAATTTTACAGCTTTTATACATTTTACGAAAATTAGCCTACTTCAATCAATTGCGCATGCTGTGGTGTGGGACAATTCGTCCTAGTTACTTTACAAATCTTTCAGGGTGTGCAAACGGTCTCCCGATGGTTTTCCCGCCGACTCTTACCGAGGATTTTTCCTATGCTTTTTAATATGATTTTCCCACCTGTTTATGATTGTGGAATTTCTCCAATGACTTTATCTCAAAAAATGAATCTTAACAATCATTATAAATGACTGTAAGATTATAACTAATTATAGTAAGTGAAGGAAAAACATCGACACAAAAACGATTGAACTATGGTAACTTTATATCAGGCATCACCTTGATTACAAATAAATGCATTTAAAGTAATGTTCAATAATAAAAGATCATACAGCATTAGTTATTATCTTTAGTGCATTGTGCTTTAAAATTAATTCAAGAAATGAAAAGATGCAAACACAGTTGACGATATTTCAGAATAAATAGTTAAGGCTATAGTTGAAAACGTAATCCAAACAAAACCTACAAAATATTTGCTATAGATATATATTTAAAGAACAAAAGCGAATGAAGAGATAGACCGAAATCTAACGAAAAATATATATACATATCTCCAACGAATATTCTAAGATATTATGATACAAAACAACACATCTAAACTCTCCTAAAAAAGTGGTTGAAGAACTTGATAAATGATAGTGATAACTTCATAACGATGTTAAAGACTACTATTGAATTCGATGGGAAAGTTTCCACAAATTAACTCATAAACGTTTTCGTATAAAATGAAACATGTTAATGTTTTTAAAAAGATCCGTGTCTGGAAAACGTCTTTAATTCTGCGAGGTAATTTTCTTTTACATGTGAAGTGGTAACGTCAATCAAGAAAAGACTAGTTAGATGATCATTTTAGAATTTTGATATTTTACATACACGACCACTGACTAAGTTAGTGATTACTGATTAATTATAATAGTTTGAACAGAGGCGTACAGTGATCTCCACTAGAGGTTATACCATTCCTACGTGCCTTCAAACCCATTATGCACCAAAACCTTCTATTCATAATAAAACAAAGTATTTTGTACTGTACCAAGAATAAGTGGCCTGATAGAATCTAATCATACAATCTATATAAAATAGGAAATAATATTTACTCTCTATAAAACTATCTAGAAACACGTCATTATCAAACCGGTTGATCGTTATTTTCAAGCTGCTATTCTCCATAATGAAATTTTAAAATACGAATTATTGTGGCGAAGTGCCTAAGTGACTAAGACTGCCATTCATCTGAGCCAAAAAAATGAGGGCTGACATGAGTTTTGATGATCTTAAAAAAGCCTCCCTACTATTCCGTGTTACCCCGTTACCATTCATCAGTACAAATCGACGGAGATTTTATACCAGCTATTAAGGAAACCTACTATCTAGCCAAGGCTACATATTTAGTCCTCCCTTGACCTCCTGATTAAGCAACCCTCAGTTTTTTTACTATATCTTGGAATAACTTCCAATGTATATAAATGTAACAATATTGTATAGTATTTACTTACTCACCCTACCGCGTTAGCAAATTCGCAAATGGAGCTTAGTTGCTGCATTATAAAGGTGCCTTCATATAACCATCCTTCCTAAAGTAAAGATAAGATTGCTAAACATACTCTGGTCTAGAAATCAAGCTCAATTATGCACCATCATCCTACGTACATCTTATTTATCAGCTCATGCAAGGGAGAGTTCTCTTTAGGGACATTGCTATATATATATATATATATATATTACTTTCTATTTACAAGTTAAGAGCATCGACTTGACTATAAAATCTGTATTCATTCATTTTTGTTAATCACACATACAAGTCAAGCAAAAAACATGCCACCTCGTATATCCCACATAGTCAGGCCCCTCCACCACGACATAGTGGCAGCCTTCGGGAGAAGACTAGCTAAGCTATAATATCGTAAATGTAATTAGACAAAAAAGTTACTGTAAACATTCTACAGCGATTAAAATAAATTATATAACTACAATACTGTCTGTATAAACGAAATTGAAGTTATAATAATCACTCGTGAAGTTCTGATGACTTATTTTAGGTTCAACCATATGATGTCGAAGAAATGAAAGAATTTAAAAACATTGACTGCTTGCTCTACAAAAAAGGAAAGGATTATACGAACAGTTTTGATAATAACAATGAAAATCAAAATCTAAATAAAAACTAATTCTAAATACAAAGCTAAACTTATAAACCTACATACTTTACACAAAAAACAAAACAATAAAAAAAATCTTCAATAAACTTATGCACCAAAATAAAAAAATAACCAGGATGAAAAATATAAAGAGTATCGATGGATGTTACTCGCTATGAAGTAAATTGTTACACAAATGAATACCGTAAGAATTTAATACATGTAAGATGAAATCATTACGCGACTTAATCAATAAAGAATAAAAGTAATAAATAAATGTATGTTTTGGATTAATATTGACGCTAATGTAATGTAATACAACGTAATAAAAAATTCAATTAATGTTCAAAATTATGCATACTTCATTATAATACGTAAAATACGTATACAAGTCTAATCTTGGCCTAAATTTATACTTTTGTATATTCTATCTTAGCTGTATATTTATTTTTACATTATTTAAATGAAATTGCAACGTCACGTTCACTTTCGTGATGTTCAGTAGTTCAGTCGGGAGGGCAACAAAGGGATAATCACACCAGTATTTTCTAATAAAAAAAAATTATTTATTTATTTGTATTACATGGACTTGGTTCTGTATTATTAGCGATTTGTTCTTGTGTTGTTACTGACAACTCAAGGTCCCGTATGGGCACCTGCATATAAACAAAAAAAAAATATATATAAAATATGATATATTTTTTTTTCAATACAATTAACTTCGCTATTACAAGAGAAAATTTAAATAGATAAATTGTTCGCGCTCGCTCACCCCGGGGAACTCGCGTACACAATTTACACTTTCATGACCTACACAAAGCCTCTGTTCGTTACAAACGATTCTTCATATTATGACGGAAGAATCGTCAGCTGTCACGTCAATGACTCTTAATGCTATGACTTGACAGTCAATGAACTCAGGTTAATAACCCTCCGTGTTACGACGGGAGTGACGAAATTGACGAGTACGATTTATAACACTTTTTGGAACATCTACCATTACAACTACTTCATGTACTTTTAAATGACGACCTTCTAAAATTAATTTCTTGATTATTAATTTTAAACCATTATTAATGTAATTATCTCATTTAATCTTTTACTGCTCTTTTATCACTGTTGAATTACGTAACTTAATATAAAACAAATGTAAACAAAGAAGCAGATTCCTCAGAATAGAACCCAATTTTTTTATATTGATTAATATTAAACTTGTCAAATATAAATATTGAATTGTAGGCACAAAGGGAAAATAGCCCTTAAAAAAAATTACGGAAAAACTTTTTATTCACCAAATTCAATTAACAACATAGCAATCGTGTGTTTATGCTCGCTTACAGATCTCTCGAAATACATTTACTGCATTCTTTTTTATATTATTCAGTATTACTTGAATATTTTTTTGGTCGATCTTCTCCATTCCCTCATTAAAGGGTTTTCCCCTTATTATCTTTCACACGCATATCTTTTCGTCAACAAATTGAAGATCAAGTTTTTTCATGTTTTTAAAATACATAGAAAATATTCATTTTTTTATGTCTGTCGAGCAAGTACGATAATCAAAACTTTTAAAAATTTGTAATACCTAAAAATCATCTAAATTTGTAGGTATTTTGGACATTCTCAAGCCTATGATGACTTTTTGATATATGAACTTTTAAGATATCTCTCATAATTGCTTAAATAATCAATATATACTCAATATATTTGTTTTTATATTTTTTGTTATTTCGGCATTCATAAACTAAATAAAGACTTTTAAGACACACCACATAATTGGATAAATAAACAATGTACAATCATATCAATTTTACTTTTGACTTTTATTTTTTTATTAATTAAAAAAACCTGAAAATTATTATAAATATAAGTTTTTTAATATTTATGTAAAAAATACGTACATTTTAAAGATATTTAAAATATTTTATTTTTTAAAAAATTATAATTTATTTTCAATCAATATAAATAAAATATCGTTTTTACGAAATTTAATGTATCATGAAAAATATGGAACTATTAAACATTTATATTTAATTTATCCTGATAATTAAAATTTTATTATTAATGAAATTAATATATAGTAAATGGCGTATAGAAATATTCATTATAATATTGAATTACCTTTGTCACTATAAATATAAAATCACATTTTTTTAGTTTCATCAAACTCTTCTGACATATATGCGCAACAAAGTTTGGGAGTTTTACTTTTATGTGGCAAATGATTGGCCTAAAATTCCTGTATCTCTGCATTTTCCTGGAATGACACTTTCAGTAAGTATCGATGACAAATAATTAAAATTTTAATATCATATCAATAATATTTTTCATTAAGCATGACTAAAACAGATTTGCTTTTAAAATTACATTCTACTTTTAATGATAAGCAATTTAACTTTAATATAAATATACAATATAAAATAATTTAATAATTATATTTAAAATATGAAACATTAAATTTATAATAATAAAAAATTAATTTTCAAAAAACTCTTATTTAAGAAATTATATTCATAGTTATAATTGAATATTATTATTATTATTATTTTTTTTTTTTAAACTTATATAAAAAAACTCTCATCTGAAGTATGATCTGAAGTAACATTACAATTATATTTGTGTATTTTCAAATCAACTCACTATTTCTTAATTTATTTAGATATTTATTTATATATTTATTATCCAATTTAATTAATTTATCTCATAATAACAACTTAAACTGGATTTATGCATATATAAAGCACAAGGATTTTGAAAAATCGAATTGTAAATAATGCTCGTTACTTTTTTATTTCTTGAAATCGATTTTTTTGTCGATTTACGAAAATGAGTCATTGTCATGATTTACTCATTGACTTGATTATTGGATAATAATTATATTTTAATATAATGATATAATAATAATAATAATAATAATAATATTAATAATAATAAAGATAACAACATAGTAATAATAATTCAATTACTGGAGGAGAGTTGGTACTCCGGGACAAAACCAACAGTAAACGTTGGGTATTATTATTATTGTTATTGTTATCATCATCATGATCATCATTACATACATTAATATTTTATTCAATATTAGATGTCTTTCGATAAATTTTAATGTAATAATTATGATATAAAAATAAGTGGTAACTTTCGTTTGTTATTTGCTGTGAATAAAATCGAATTAATTAATGTAGTGATTAATTTTTGCAATATAAATCTATATTCTATAAAAAAAGTTTTAATTACTTTAGTTATTGTATTTTTAATCTTCCTTTCTTAATCTAATATTAATCTGCAATACTTGGCATTAATCGTAAATTCAACATTTTTAAGTATTTCTGTAAATGTATAATAAAGTATTAGTTCTGATTATTAAGTTTTCTTTTCTTTTTAATTTTTTTTTTTTTTTTTATATACATATAAGTTAATATGATTTCCTTCGTAATTATATAATTTTTTTTAACTATAATTTTAACGAAATATAACGCTTCAGTCGAATTATATTTCAATCGATTTTTTTTTTATTTCTTTAAGAAAAAATTTTTTTATATGAAAAACAAAGAGTTTATTAATATTTAATGCAACCTTATCTCCAATAAAAATGATTGTGTATAAAATATAGAAAATTAAATCAATTTTACCAACAATTAAGCAATATTTTGAAGTTTTTCTTTTTTACAAAAATTATATAAAAATAAAAATACTAAATAAATAACTATATAATAGCGTATATAATCAAAGTAGATGAATACTCGATAAATACTTTTTTTGTTCATGTATATTTTAAATTAAAAATTAAATAATTTTCTTTATCGATCGTATTTGAACAAAGTTATGTACTAAATAATACCAATTAAACTAAAATTATCTCTAAATAAATAATCATTTCATTTTCAAAACTATTCTTCCAAAATTAAAGCGCATTTTTTAATAAAGTATTTTTCGCATATAATGTTATATTAATATACAATCAGGATGTAAAAAAAATATTGAAAAGAAGGAAACGAAAATGAATTAATGACTGAAAAATTTGCGTAATTTTTAATAGTTTTTTTTATTTTATTTATTTTTATTTTTTTAATTTTCATTTCTAACAAGATCAGTTGAAGTTTTCTGTTCTAATGGTCGGTTGAATTATCTACTTTTGGATCTCAAAGTAAATGAATATTTCTTTTTCCAAAATATTTATCTATAAATTATAACCTTTTAATTTGGTAAGGTATCTTTTACCTTCAATTTTGTATTAATAAGATATCGACATGTGAAAAAAAATATTGAAAAGAGAATAAAAATGAAGTAATTCATGAAAATTGCATATTTTCAGTCACATGGGCTTCTGTATGAGAGCGTCGGGGTCTTCTGTCCCAACGACCGGTTGGATTGCCTACTTTTGGTCCACGAAGAAGACGTGCTCATCGATTGGATCAAACCCCTGTACATTAACTTCGTCCACTCGGAAATTGCTAACGAGTTAATGCGGCTTTACAAAGGTCACGGAACTATCGAATGGGTTCTCGGTGACGTTTGGGTCTGTGACGAACCTGGAAAAATGGAACAGGATATCGATGAGCCCGTCGATGACGTCGACGTACAGGTCGATATCCATAAGTCGCATATCTATATCACTTTTTCGATACCAACAATGAGAGAGGGTACGAAATGTACACTCTTATTAATTATTATCCTTTATACAAGTAATTTTCAAAATTATATAAATATTTTTGTACTGCAATATATTGTTACATATGAAATACTGGGAGACTATTTTTTGTAACATATTTGGGTCAAATAATGAATTACTTCACGCGATCAAACAACATTAATATCAATTATTGATGATAACAAGATGATTTAAATTTACTTCATATTCTATAAAAAAATAATTATTTATATATAAAAATATCATTTTATAAAATTACTTACTCAATAAATTTAAAAAATGTATCATTAATAGTAAAAGTTCCGGCTTAAATATCCATTAAAAACAAATTAAATAAATTTAGATTTTTTAGCAATAGATTTGCAATTATACGATACATAGTGTCCGAAAGATGCACATGGAATATTATTATCGTATTAACTATGTACTTTACAATTTTCATTTTTATGATGTGATGTTAATTTGAATTAATTATAGTTAATCAAATATAAGATCAGTAGTTACCCGAATTTTAAAGCAGGACGCCGGGTATAATATGACAGAACTTTACATATAGTAACACGATATTTCAAAGAAAAAGAAAATAGATGAAAAAGTCAAAGATGAAATCTTATTGATAAGAGGATAATTTTGATCCAATCAGGTGTAAATTGAATAAGATAGAAGATAATATTCTCTTTTAACGTGCCTACGTTTCGACAAAGAATCCCTTGTTCTTATTAAGGTGAAGATTTTATAAACAGAAATAATTATGCATGGTCTGTCCTCGAATATCGAGTTTTTTTTTATTTGTCGACTATTGGTCGTAGCGACTTGAGAGGCGTCTTAAAATGCAGAGAAAGCCTTTTTCCATTTGTGCCCTGTTTTTGTTTTTTCAATAATTTGAAGAGGCAGGATTTTACTTCGCGCGAAGGGTGTTTTTCAATTTTTTGACACGGCGCACTGACGCGGTTAGTGTAAAAACGCTACGCGAAAATGTTTCGTTTAAAGATTCTAAAAAAAGAAAACACTTATCTTTTTTAATGAATTATTATCTATTATTGAAATTATAAACAGTTTGAAATAAAAATTTTAATTTGTTCAAAATAAATTCCTCCTGCATCAATATATTTACAAAGACCAGTTTTCCAGCTCTCAAAAGCAGTCTGAATCTCCTTAGCTTTGATATTAACGCAAAATTTTAGCTTTTTTAAATGTTTTTAAAAAAGTTAAAATTTTTTTTTTTGCACTACATTATGCACTATAGATTCAGTTTTTCTACAATTGCTCTAACCGTTAATTATCGGTCCGAATTTAAAATGTTTAGAACACGTTTAGTATTCCTAGTGATTCAAGAGCTTTTTGGGCATTTAGATTGAGACTCGTCGATGATCTATTCCCGATTCTCTTTAATAGATCTGTACCATTTTCCACATTGCGATTTTGACATTCAATTATCTTTATAGCCTTTTTTAACATTTTAAAAGTTTCTACACTGTTTTTTTAAGTTGCAAACAAAATTTTATCGTGTATCGTTTTTCCATTAATCGCGTCAGTGCGCCGTGTAAAAAATTGAAAAAGTAAAATCTTGCCTCTTCAAATTATTGAAATAACAAAAAAAGGGATAAATGGAAAAAGATTTTCTCTGCATTTTAAGACCCTTATCAAGTCTCTATGACCAATAGTCGACAAATAAAAAAAAACTCGATACTTCGGGGACAGACCATGTATAACCTACGACAAGCTTTGTTTTGGTAAGGACGACGGATTTTTTCGTCGAAGCGTAGACACTTTAATTAAGAATATAACTTTCTGTTTTATTAAACCTCCACCTCATTGAATCAAACTATTCTTTTATCAATAAAAATGGTAGGTGTCTATCATCAAATTTCATCAATTATTACTGTTGTACTTTACATGCAGATTTTTCAAGAGGTAAATTTATTTTTTCATGCTCATATTTAATACTGTAATCTTATTCTTGAATACTATTTTTTATTTACATTCTTTTTTTTATTTTTTTATTTCTATATTTATATTTTTTGTTTTTCCTAATTTAAAATGATAATCCTATCTTCGACCTTTTCAAAGTGGGTTTAATTTCAAATCATGTATTTTCAGACATTCACGTGCTCATAGTAATATTGCTTACTCATAAAATATTTAAATGATCATCGGTTAATCTTCAAAGTATTAATGTAGTTTTAAAAGTACATGTATCATTTCATAGAATCGCGTTTATTTATATTGAGAAACATGCATTATTCAACAAATATAGAGTATAATTGGTGTATATTATCTTTCAATATATCTCAGGTTACTACCATACCAAACTTACATGTACATCAACAGACCCTACATTCTATATATAAGTATGTTAATAAACGAAACAAAGTTAGACATTGAGTTGTGACGACATTTCAACATAATGAGTCTGTATCGAACGGAGCAACTGAATTTTGGTTTTCCATACAGCAAAGGAGATCCCGTGTCTGTATGAAGTTGGACCTTCGAGATAATCACTTATCGTAATTATCAAGGCAGAAAATATAATAGTGGCAAGTGTATGCGTTACAAAATTCTCAGGTACCTGAAGGTAAGCCAGATACCAAGGAATTGTTATCTCCCCAGTTGAGCTAGCGTGCATACCCTCTCATCGTCGGTCAAGTTGTATACGAAGTGTTCGTTTGGAATAAAAACATATATTATTATTAATCTCAATTTACCTTACCCCCAAAACTCTAACACTGTTTCAAAATCAAAATAAATTTATTAATAATATTAAAGTTTTAAAAACACAGGCAAAAATTTATATTGATGACCGTTTGCTTAATCATAAGAAATTTTACTGTGCAATATTATAAGTTTTGTATTCACATAAAAAAGTCATTGATGACTATTATCCATTTTTTATAGAGAGAAAAAATTATCTTTTTCTCTCTTGTCTCTATTTCTATCTGTTCTGTTGAATAATTAATGGCATTATCCGAGTGTCATCTCATGCGATTCAATTTACTTTTGAACTTCTTATTGGAAATTAAATTTATAATCCCAAATTTCTTTATACAATTAGTTTCAACTACTAAAACCACTACCATTTTTATTTAACAATTTAATACGTCAGTATATATTATTCTATAGTTTCTTTTATAAATTTACAACATTATAGTTATAAAAATTATAAATGTTGCGGGAAAATTGAATCATTAAAGAAAACCAAAATATAATGTATTCTAATCAAGCTAAAAAATAGCACAAATGGAATTTTTATATTTTCATAAGAATAATATTATTAATTTATCAAGAATAATTTTTTAAAATGATAGTAGTATTCAATATATAAAAGAAAATATGAAGACTTGTAAATTTAAAAGTAGTAATTATATATTACTCTATAAATGTGTATGAAAAAATTTCATTCACATCCTTTTATCGAATAGGTTTATTTTAATAAAAATTTTACTTCAAACATATTTAATTCACCTCTGCTCATACAAAAATAATAAATTATCCACTGTCAGTGAATATTTTTCAAATTTATATTGTATTATTGATTTAAGGTATTACCACTGAGGGCTGAGCATGCGGAGGGTATCCATGAGTTGTACCCGGCTAATGACATGGAATGTCATGAGCTCTTCCTTCGCCTTATCAAGAATCTTTCGGCGGCCGGAGTTTTCGCGAATGGGAATTTGGCAGCTTGGATGGTTCAATCTTACTATGGTGCCATGTTTTCGATGCAAACAAAACCAGAATTTCGAAGGAAAGGTTATGGTACGAGACTAGCCAGGTAATTTTAAAGTTTTAAATATCAAGGTTTTTGTTTTATTATTTATTAATATTCTCAGCCTTTTGGCTCTCAGATTAATTTAGTTTATTTACATTTTTTCCTCGCCTTTTACATAATTTTACATAATGACATTACATTATTTACAAATACATATGCCTAGTTACAAAAATACTTCAGTTTATATATTTATTTACTTAAATTTGTATCGTTTTACATTTTGATTTTACTATAAGATTTCATACGGACTTTTGTACTTGCGCTCGAGTCGATAGATACGCGTTCGAAAGCCGCTCGGCAAAAAAGTATTATTGCATAGATAAGAAATAGAAAAAGTTTTAGAATGTGGCAAAAAGAAAGGCAAACAAGAAAGGTATAGTGTGAAGATAATTCTAGTGCTAAAATAGAAAAGTGAAGTGAGATAGTGAAAAGAAAACGATGAAACAAAGGGAGGTTAGGGAAACTGCCAAAATTCTAAGAACTGTAAGCTTCGTGCGGGAGACCCAAACACGAAAAATGCAGTGCCAAGAAGGTGAACCGCAGGAGGCAAGCAGCGCCGCCGTGTGGCCCGAAGCACTAACTACTCCGGTGATCACGAAGACGGAGAGGGGAGGTATTAGTAAAAGAGCTGGAAAGATAGGCAGAGGAGCTATGAAATGTATCCAGACAACGCTTGAAATAAAAAAAAAGGTAAATTTTGAGAAAGAACAGGTAGAGAGTGGTAATACAGAAGAAAAAGGGAAAACTATGAAAAACAAAAATATAGAAAATTTAAGAGAGGAGATAAGAGCTGACAGAGAGGCATTGACGAGTTGGATGGAAAGAAAAATGGAAAGGCTGGAAAAAAGAACAGATGAACTAGAAATGAATGAAAAAAAGATAAAGAAAGAAAAAGCGAGATTGAGCAAGAAGAACAGAGTTTGTGGACATAATAGAAAAAATGAGACGAAAAAGACAGGAAGAGACGAAATGAAAGGAAGAAATGGATGCGAAAATATATTGGCTTGAAAATGATTTAACGGGAAGCGAGATAAATTGCACTAGAGAGAATACGACAATAAAAGACAGGACAGAAAGAGGAACATTTAGAAACCTGAGCAGGGCTATACGAGCGTGTCGGAGCTTAGCATAGGCAACTACAACGCCTCCCCCAATTCTAAGCTATCTGAAAAAGATTTAATAGAAGTGAAGAGATTGGTCAAAGATAAAGAAAGGAATGAAAAAGAGGACAATCTAGTTATCAAAGGTGTTAGAAGAGAGGAAGTAGAGAAGAAAGGAATAGTGAGGTAAGATGAGTTTATAAAAGAAAGGCTAAATAAAGAAATAAAAGTAAAAGAAGCGTGGTAGAGTGAAAGAATAATGATCATAAAACTCCGGAGCGCTGAGGATAGAAGAGAGGTGTATATAGTGAGAAGAAACCTAATCGGTACGGAGATATACATCGACTACGACCTGTCTTACAAGGATCGCAAGATACAGGAGGATATACATAGATAGGTGAAAAAGATCAGGGTAGAGGGAATACAAGTAAAGGTAGGATTTAAGAAAATAAAATATAAGGGACAATGGATTAAATGGAACGATTTTAAGAGGATAGAACGGAATAGGAATGAGACAGAATAAAGCATAAGGAGTAAGGACCAAGCTTGAAAGACACAGGAAAGGATAGACAAAAAAGCACAGAAGGGAATAAAGAAAATAAAACAGAAGAAAGGAGACCAATCAAAAGTAAAATACAGTTGCATTACACAATAACGAGCGAAGAAGAGAAAGGTGAAAAAGAGAATAAGAAACAGGATTTAGAATAAGAGAGGAGTGGAAAAATAAAAAAGAAAGTATAAAGAGAAAAAACAAACACAAAAAGAAGGAAAGAACGAATAAGATACGAAATAAAGGACAAAAGAGCAAGATCAAAGAGAAACCAAAAAAACAAGAAGGAAAGGGGTATATAGCATATAATAAGAAAGTGAGAGTACGAAATAAGGAGGAGAAAGGAGAAAGGTGCAGAGAAGATAGAGAGAAAAGCAGTCTGGAGAGAGGAAACATAAGAAATATACTTTTTTGAAATATAGCAGGGATCTCGAATAAAGATAGGGATTTTTGGAAATATATTGAAGAAATGGACTTCGTATGTATGGCAAAGACTTGGATAGAAGAAAAGAATAAAGAGAAATGTAGAAAAAGACTCCCAGAAAGGATGGAATGGGTAATTATAGAAGCTAGGAGAGAAAGAAAGAAAGGAAGAGCCAAGGGAGGCTTTCTCATGAGGGTGAACAAAGAATGGGAAATAAGAGTGAAGGAGCTAGGGAAGAGTCTAGATGGGCTGATTGAAACCAAAATTGTATCGGAGAGAAAAGGTTTTGAACTAGAGATATGGAAAGTATACAATACAAAAGACTTGGAAAAGAAATGGAATGAAATAGAACGGCATAGAGAAGATAACGAAGCAAATATGATAATTATGAGTGATTTCAACTCAAGAATAGAGCAGCTAGGTACCTTTATGGGCGAAAAAGTGAATAGAGAACTGGTCACAAGAGTGGAAGCAACGGCTGGACCATCATGAACGGAATAGTAGTAGGTGACGAGATAAGTAATTCTACATACATTGGTCCGAGAGGAAGTACGGTACTAGACCTGGCAATAGGGGACAAGAAGATATGGGAAATAACTGAAGGAATGAGAGTGGAAGAAAAGATAGACTCAGATCATATGCCGATAAAGGTAGAAAAAGAACAGACTTGATAAAGAAAGGAAAGTCTAATACGAAAGAAAAAGCAGAAATAGAACGATAAAGATATGGGATGAACAAAGTATAGAAGAATATAAAAATAAGACGAGTACGAATGAAGAAGAAGAGGAGATAGGAAAAGACATCGAAACGATATGGATGGAACTAAAATAAAATATTAAAGGAGTGACGAAGAAGCGGGAAATCAAAGTAAAGGAATGGAAGATAGAACAGAAAAAAGGTGGGATAAGGAATGTAAAACACAAAAAAGAAAGGCAAAAAAGATGCTAAGAAAGTGGAAAGAGGACAAAGAACCAAAAGAGAGTTAAATAGAACATAGAAAATTGTGGAAAATAACCTACGAAAGAAAAAAGAGGAAACTAGCAGAAAATGAGCAGGAGGAACGTAGAAGGCTGAGGAACGAAGGAGATATCTAGAAATTCCTCAACAGAGAAAGAAAAAAAAGAGATAGAGTAGAGGAAATTATACCTCTAGATAATTGGAAGCAGTATTTCACTAGACTATTAGGAGGCAGCGAAGATAGAATGATAGAAGAACGCAGAGAAAAAGAAATAGTAAAAAGAATAGCGATAGAAACACCAAAAAGAGAGGAATACCTAAAAGCATGGGGAAGTCTGAAAAAAAGAAAAGCAAAGGGCATAGATGAAATATCAAATTAAGCCTGGATATACGGAGTTGATGGGATAAAGCTGAGGCTAATCGAATTAATAAACAAGCTATGGATGGGAGGCAAATTACCGAAAGACTGGAGAACAGCAATCATAATACCCATATATAAGAAATGAAACCTAGAAGTACTGAGAACTACAGAGGTTTATCGATGCTTACCTCGGTATACAAGATATATGCAACTATAATTAAAGACAGGTTAAGGAAAAAGATGGAATCTCCGAAGGACAGGCAGGCTTCAGAAAAGAATGATCAATGATGGATAACATATATGTCATGGACCATTTGATAAGAAAGGCGATAAGAGAGAAGAAAAAACTATACGCCATGTTTATCGACCTTAAAGTTGCCTTCGACATAGTAGATAGGGAAAAACTATGGGAGATAATGAGAATGAAAAGGATAGACGGACTTATAGAGAGGATAAAGGAATATATATGGAAACTGGGTGTAAGATAACAGTAAACAGTATCAAGGAGAGAGACTGGAAATGGAACAGGAAAGAATTGGAAGTGGTGGAGAGCTTCAGATATTTAGGCTTTATGCTCAGCAAGAATGGTGACCACAAGAAACACATAGAAGAAAGAAAGAACAAAGGAAAAATTGCAGCAAAAAACATGGGGATTAGGAGAAAGGAACTGTGCAGGAGACTATGATAGAAGAAAAATGCTTTTTGAGTACTTGGTAGGAAGGGTTCTAGGATATGGAACAGAGATTTGGTGTATGAAAGAGTATAAAGACATGGAAAACATAAAAACTGAATACCTTAGATATACGCTAGGACTAGAAGCCTGCACTCCAAAATATATCATAATGGAAGAAACAAAAGAAATAAGAATGCAAATGAAATGGTGAATAAAAACATTAAAATATGAAGAAAACGTCAAAAAACAAGGAATGGTGAGAATGAAGAGAAACTAGAAAATGATGGGAAGGAAGAATGGAGACACAAAAAATAGACTGATCATACAGAAAAATGGTTAAACGAGATAGGACTCAGCTGGATGCAACTACAGTACTGGAATGAGAGAGGTAATAATATATATTACGAAATTAATAAGAGAGAGGATGATATATATAAACAATCAACAAGAGAAAGGATAGAAAGAGCAAAGTACAACGAGTTGTATAAAGATATGTAACGCCACGATCTCTTTTTAGATCGGGGCCGGGAGTTACTCAGGG
This sequence comes from Eupristina koningsbergeri, assembly GCA_018907245.1. Taxonomy (NCBI): domain Eukaryota; kingdom Metazoa; phylum Arthropoda; class Insecta; order Hymenoptera; family Agaonidae; genus Eupristina; species Eupristina koningsbergeri. The sequence goes on from JACCHV010000001.1 coordinate 1,469,788, forward strand.
GTAGGATGGGATTCACGAATAAAAATTTTAAATTAACAATTAAATCTTTCTTTATTTGTCTAAACTACAAGGCTCAATAATTCAAAATTTGGCGCTTGAGTTCACTCCGATTTCAATTGCTGCTCCTCAACGGCCGTCTATAACAAATCAAAAGAAAAAGGTTTATTCACCTTTTTAAATGTAAATATTACATAGACAAACGTGCTTGCTGTTACGACACAAGATACGTCGTTTGTTGACAATAGATATTAATCAATATACGACGTCTCTGTTGTTATGACCCAGAGTGACGTCGTATATTATTTTCAATACAGCTGTTCTTGCTGTTATGACGCAAAGAACAGTGGGTCGTTTTGTCTTTGTTAATTGTATTTTAAAATTATCCCAGTGTAAACACGGGAATAAAATTTAAAACACAATTATTCTCTTTTCAATAAATCTCTTAGATTTTGAATTAAGCGCTCGTGTAAACACGATTGCTTCCTTCAATTCTATAAATACAGAAAGTCCTCCTGGTCTCGATTCACCGGTTTATATATCTGCGATTTACCGCGTTTTCCTCTTTTCTCCTTCCTGTGAAGGGGTAATCGGTGTTAGTTTCCGAGGAGAAGGTATGGCGTCCGCGTGTGATTTGCGCGATTTTGAATAAAGCGTTAGGAAAATCGTTTCGCGTTCAAATCAGCAAATCGCGTGTTGGTTGCTGTTTGTTACGTTCGACTATGAACCCAAATTTCCATCACCTGTGAGGTGAGTAAACTGGCCGGTATGAGGTTAATAAACTTTTAACCACAAAGTGATTTCGCGACGAGGTGCTACATCGTCGCAGATATAATAACAGAAAATATACCAAGAGATATAAAGAAAAAGAAAAGTATAGCAGATACCAGAATAATCGCCAGAATTAGATGAGGAAATATAATAACTAGCAACAAATACTGGTTACCGGAAAAAGAAAGGAAATGTGTACTCTGCAAAGAAAAGTTAGGAGACTGGGAGGGAGCATCTACTGTCTAGCTGCAGCATGACAGGAGACCTGCGAAAGAAAATAAAATAGTATTAAAGGAATTTGCAAGAGACGAATTCAACGTACAACTTAGAAGAACGATCAAAGAAATCAACAAAAGATGCAAGGAAGCGCAGAAGAGAAAAGAAAGAGAACGAGAAACGAATGACAGATAAAAGACAGGCTAGAAGAAATATTGTTAAACAAGTGCAATAAAAATATAATAATATATTATAATAAATAATAAGTTGCGTAAATATACAAAGAAACTATATACTAATGTAAAGATATGTAAATAAATATATAACTATTAATATTGTACAAAAGTCCACTCCAAGGTCATACGGCTGGAGATGTATAAATAAATAATTAATAAATATAAGATCTCATACATACTTACAAATTTAAATTTTTCATTACCGATACACACTACACTCATACCATAAATAAACAATATATTTTGTATTGGTGTACACTGATAGATGACACTAAATTTGAATGCCGACATCGTACAGAATGACAGGTGAATATTGTTGTTGAGGTTAGAAAAATTGTGTTTTAACGATACACAAAATTCAGATGAAGGATCATAAAGCCTCCAACTTCAAATGCTAATAGTTGAAAGTTGTAGATTTGTCTAGCAACTAACCTATAATATAAACGTTCGGAGGCACAACTCGGTAGAAGCAGAATAGATGTAAATAGACACTGTTAATATGAGTATTTAGTGGTACTCGCCATAGACAGAGAGAGAGTGAGAGAGAGAGAGAGAGAGAAAAGGCATGTCGGTGCACATTTGAGTACCCAAAAATGGCCTGCAGACCAAAACATCGGTACCAAACACTGACAGATCATGATTAGAATAAATGAGTGTTTTATTATATTATTATATTGGGGAAAGTCGTAGACTGAAGCGGGTGAAAACTTTGGTAACTGATGCTGAGCAAAAATGCTACGGGGGCGTAGGTGAAAACGTATCATTAGATCCATCAAATCATCGTGAATAAAGGATCTTTCCCATAAATATTGCTGTTGTAATTTACCACCTTGCAACCCTTTTTATTACTAGACTTATATTTTCCTTTTCACTTCTTTTTTTTTTCTATCAAGGTGTTTTTACAATCAGGACAACAAAACATTTCGTAACCTTATATCAAGATTGTTTAAAATGTTTGTTAATGTCTGGTGTTACGACGTATATTTATACTATATTATTTATTTAATTATATATATTGTAACTACTTATTTATATAAATTTATTTATTTACTTATTATATTATCGCGTTTATTTGTCGCGTTATTTCTTTACTCCTTTATTTACTTATTCGTTTATTCGCTTTATTTAGAATATTATGATTTCCCAGTTCTTTTCTGCCGTAGCTGAATCCGTCGAAGTTTGAGCCTTTGTGAGCTTTTAGGATAAAAAAAATAAGTACAATCCGTTAATTCGAGGATCATCTACCGGGATTGAATTAATTCGCACTGTTACGCCAGGTCAATTCTACTTTTCTCGCAAACGCTCGTGTCCGAATCTCCAAGATATACTGATAAGAGTTCACTTCTTTCTCGATTAGTCGAATCGACCTCCTTATTACTCGTGTTCCCTGATTTATAGAGAAAAACTACTAACTCTTTCGGGTACTCCCACCGTGGAGGTGTTCTCATTTTTAGGCTTAATTCGCATTACCTTGATCTTTGTTTACATTTCTTAATATATTGATTAATAAACGCGCATCTTGACATCGTATTTCGACATTATAATGTTTAGATATACTTTTTTATGCTGCGTCTTGTGCTCCTTTCCCACTTATTTTATGTAATACCTCTTATTTTATTCATTAATTAGGTCAATTTCGTTACATCCATAACAATGGTAAACTTCAAATTTATTAAGGATTTAAACAATTTCATTCATCGTTTGATAAATAAAAATTATGCAGTACATGATTTGAAATTGAAAGAGACTTTAAACATTTAACCTAACAGAATTTTGTGTTACCAAATCATTAAGTACATTTATCCAAATTTAAATTTTCAGATTTTTGACAAAAAGGATCGCTGAAAACGGTTACAAACCCTTCGTCGTAATCCGACCTGAAAATGAGGCCAGTCAAAGTTTGTATAAGAAACTTGGATTTAGAAAACTTTATACAATCGTTCGGATGACTTTTTTACCTGCTAGTTGGCAAGAACCCAGTGTGAACAATGAAGATAAGATATTAAGGGACAATTTTGTTAACGCCATAAAACAACTTAACATACAACAAAAAGTTCTTAATGTTTTAGAAACTGATTCCGTAAAAATTAATGAAAATAATTCATTCGATAAGGATAGCGAAAAGATTGATAATATCTACTCCACCGATAAAGAAGTACCAGATATTTCTGAAGAAAAAATTAATGAATACGATGGTGATGAAGAAGACGTCACGAATAAGTAGCAATTACAAAATTGAAAGTGATATAAAAAATTTCTAAAACGTTTATTAAAAAAATTATTATTTTTCTAATAAACATTTGAATACTTCCACGTGAAAAGTTATTAAAAATAAATAGCGTCGTTTTCGATAAATTTGTAGTATAAATTCAAAATTATTCATTGAAGTAACTAACACTTTAGAAATGTTGAAGGTCACCCAATCTTATTTTATAAATAAAAAATATCATAGATTTATCTCTGTACAAATGCTGAAGTATTCGAATATTGTATTGTTGAATTTGAATAGTTCAAATAGTTATAGTACAGTTACTTTTTTATAAACTTTTACTAACGGCATTTCACTATCAAATAGTGAAAATCGAAGAATTAAAATATTAGAAGAAAATTCTACAAAATTTAATCTGCAAGTCTAAAAATTTTTTTTTTTTATAGATTTAATTGAGCACTGAATAGGATAATCTATAACTTCATATTTTTAAATTCAATTTCAAGGGGAAAATAATTTTAGATATACATAGATGTATATCTAAAATTATTGTATGTGTATGTTACGTTAATGCATTTGCGTCAATTAAAGGTATAAAGAAAAACTAAAAAAAGAAATTCAAATAGAAAATTTTATATCGATATATTACATGGTTTTAGAGCTAATTACCATGATTTTATAAATATATAAGGCATTTTTAAAAAAATTATGTATAAACAACATTTAAACTACGTTTTTAGTTTATTATATTTTATTATAATAAAAATTAATATATATTATAATTTTTTGTGCTTTGTTTTTTCATAAACCATTTACTATTTCAATAATTGTATTTTATTAATTTTTTCGTAAATTACACACATCCAGGCATACAAATAAATTTTTATTAAAATAGGTTTTTGATATAATATAATTGATAAAATAACTAAATATTTAATTTTTATTTTTATTATAACTAATAAAATGTTTAATAGTTATTGTTTTGTTTATAATATAAGATGAAATATATCTTTATATTCATAGAATTAATTTGCATTTAGTGAAGATATTTAAAAAAGAAAATTAGGATTACGAACTGTTGTACTTTATCAATTATAAAGTACTATAAAGGTGTCCATTATATTTTAATATTGTTTTAATAATTTTTTATAATTATTTTAAAAGTAAAATATATATTATCACATAACAGAAATTGCAATCTAAAAACTTCTAACCATTAATATTTCCAATAATTATAACTTTTGGATAGAAATATATTATTATATATATATATATATATTAACAATATTTATATATTTCAATTGTTGCTTTACTATTTATCAGTAATTTATTTCTATTAAATTTTTTTTTCAATAAGAAATAAAAATATTTTAGACAATTATATAAAATTACGTATTGCATCCACAAAAAATTTTCACTAGATTTAAATTAATTTTAATTAATTTAAATTAATTTAAATTAAATTTAATCAAATAGTAATATCCAATTTTTTATAAATATTATTATGTACATCTTCTCATGTCTTGTGCTTTAAAAAGCTAATTCTAATTATCGATTAGTAGTATGAATTAAAAGAAGGTGAAATTGTAAAACTAACTAAAATTTTTATTTAAAAATTTATATAAGAAATACTGAGTCAATGAAAAATAATTATTTTTAAAAATGCAGGATAACTTTTTATTTTAGTAATTCTTTTAATTTATTAATTCTGTTACAAATTTAATTTATATGTTAATTTTGATTATTAATATTATTAAATGTAATGCAAATTTCAATGTTTTTGTTTTGATATATACTGATAATGATAAATGTTTTAATATTTTTATTTATATAAATATATAAATATATTCATATTTAAAATGTATAATATTTAGTTCAAAAATTTATATTTTAATTGTACATAAAACATTTTTGTTTCGATAATTATCACTAATTTTAAAAAATATAAACTAAATATTTTTGTAAGTAGTACAATATAAATTGGTAATTTTTACAGTTTATCAAATTGTGCACATAATTTTTATTAAAATTTCCTAATACATCTACATATTTTAATGAGGCTTAAATGAGTTTTGTAAAAACTTTTTCAATAAACAAGAAAATTATATTTGTTTGATTATAAATATTATTTCATTTAATTACAAATATTCAAAGTTGATAAATGAAAAATACTTAGCGTTTTTAAAATTATTAAAAACTTCATTACTTACACTTACAAAAAAATCTAAAAAAAAATAAAATTAAAAATTACTTCTGTTGTCAATTTAATAAAAATACGTATTTGTATTTCAATGTCTTTCAATATTCAATATGAGATATTATAAATTGATTTAAATAAAACTATTGTAAATTAGTTTCTCGCCTTTTTTGAAAAAAATTTGCATTTTAATAAGTTACCGAATAATAGTTTATTAAAACTTATTATTATTTAAAAAAAATATATAGAACATAAATAGAAACATTATATAAATATTATATAAACATGTATAGAAATGTTTTAAATTCTTAATAAATTTTCTCGTTATAAAAAGAAATTGTATTGTAAAAGTTTGAATAATGACATAAATATTAACATTAGAACACACAAAATTAAATATGGCATATTCACATTTACTAAATATTATGATCGATATCTTTCCGATTTATATAATTTATCAGATATCAACTTCATGGTAAATTTAAACTAATTAAAATTTATATTTAAGTAAAGATTGTGTATTTATAATATTCTTCTAAATAGTATTTATATTTATAAAATTCATAATCATTTCTTTTTTCTAAATTAAGGCCTCAATAAAAATGAGAAATCATGTTTTCGAATCTAAAAAATAATAATTATAAAACATTAATAATAATAATAATAATAATAATAATAATAATAATAATAATAATAATAATAATAATAATAATAATAATAATGATTATGCACTTATAAATAATATTGCTATGTTAATTATGTAAAGTAATTTTATTGTTATTAATATCTATTTAAAAAATATTTCATAATTTGCCTATCTAACTTTTTTAAACAATTAAAATTTAATTTAAAAGTTTACAATAAATACTAAAAATTACGATAATTCAAAAAAAAACAATTAAGAATACACTTACAAAATAAAAATTATTTTTCTTAAAATATTTTTTCAATGATAAACAATATCTAATTAAATTTAAATGTATTAAATGAGTTTTAATTTGCTGGTATAAGGAAATAAGGAAATATATTTTGCTGTAAATATAAAATTTATTAAGATATATAATTATAAAAAAGAGATAAATAATAAATATATTTCAATCAGTTATTTTTAACATGACAAGAATTTTTTTGAATATTTATAAATCGATTGTGTAAATGACTGGGATAATAAATTATTACACGTATGCTTAATTTTTGTTCTAAATGAAATATTTTTTCTAAATCATTTTTAAAACAACTATAAAGTAAAATTGATATTAAAAATTATTCCTCAAATATTTAAATATTTAGTATTTTCTTTTAATAAGAAATTTAATTAATCGATACAACGATTTATATAATATTTATATACTATCTTATTATTAAATATTCATATTATTAATTATATGAATAATGTATAAAAATCTTCATAATCTGAAATAAATAATAATGATATAAAAATACTATGCAATGAAACACAGATTATTAAACTTAACAACAAAATTATTTCGAAATACAAAAAAATATTTTAATTTAACGAAGTGTTAAATTTTTATTTTTTGAAGTTTAGAAAAATTACAATTTTTTTTATTTATATATTATTAAATGTTTGTACATTAATATTTGAATAACAAAATAGTTATAGTGTAATAATATTGCCAAAGATTAAATCTGCTTAAATAAAAAAAAAAATATTTTTGTTCTTTCTAATAATTTTTTCATTCTTTAATAGTAATCAATGATTAAAAATTTATATATTTAAAAATAAATTTCATATTTCTTTTTTAATATTTTTCAAGTACATGCATAATTAATTAATAATTATTGATCGATGTTGATATTTGCAACTGATATTTTAATCAACTATCTAAGCGAATTACAGATAACAGTATAATCTCAATTTTAATCATCAATAGACATAATAAATTTAATTTTATAATTCATCTTTTAAAATTGCAAGATTTCGCTTTATTTTGTTTAACAATATTAATAACAAACTTTTTTTGTTTTGATAGATTATATTCTATTTAATTTTTAATTATTGTAATTCTAAATACATGTAATATAAATGTTAATGCGAAAGAACATTCTTTATCTTATAATTTCCATATAAACTAATCTTTTATTTTTAATTTCAAATATAACAGATATAATATATATATTATATAATTAAAAAATGAAATGTCTGTAATTCGTATACTTTTTTATTTAAAAATTTTAAATAAAAAAAGTATATAAATAAATATAATAAATTTTATTTTATTTCATAGGTTTAATATTATTAATTTATTTGTTAAAATATAAATAACATGAATTCATTAAATAAAAATGTAAACATTAATTTCTTTGTATTTGAAAAACTTAACGTATAAAAGAAAATATGTTGAGTTAACAAAATAACATAATTAAATAAGCATTTAATTAATTTAATTAATTTAAATAAACATTTTAGAATAAAATGTAAAATATGGATATAAAATTAATTAGATCTTAAATCACAAATATACTTAATATTTTTTTTTAAATATAAATTATAATTAATTTATCTGTACTTTTTGCGTGACGATATATATATACAAATATCTTATTTATAAAGCATATAAAATTAATAAAAATGATCGATATAAATATTTTATACATATTTTCATTTATTTCATCATTTTAAATATTTTATAACAATAAAAATACGCTGAAATTCACGAAATGAAATTTTAAAAATTTACAATAATGTAGATATTATAACGATATTCAATTCCATTAATGAATGATTAATCGATTAATATCATTAAATTGTTTAATCAAGACGTTTTTAACTCTCACGGTAAAAAAAAGATGTAGTAAAAAGAAAAAAAAAATAAAAACAATAGGTAAGTCTCTCAAGAAACGAGAGATTGTTACGAAAAAATAACTGTTGTTTCATGTTTTTTGCAAAACAGTTTTGCAACCTTTTCTGATTTATTATATTTTCATTTATAATTTATTTTATATGTATATGTGTCTCATTATATTTTGTCATTATTAATATATTTTATATATTAAATATATTATTTATATTTGAATAGTTGCTATTTTATATATATTTTTAATGTGTAAAAATAGTGTACAAATAGTAGTGTATAAATACGATATTGATATTATATTGTTATTTTTTTTTTTTAAATAAATTATTATTATCTACCTGAGATTATATTGTTGCGATTTAATTTATTTAAACATAGTTACTTATGTTGTTTATTTGTAATATTAAAATGTTTGTAAAAATTAGTTTTTATGAAATAATACGTTTTGTTCTTCCACAAATTTTTGTATTAATTCAATTCGTATTGAATTAACCGTCCAATATTTTATTATAATTGGTTTGACTGTTTTCGAATAAACATGGTATTTTTTTTTAAAAAAAGATAAGAAATAATGTTTATTTATTTTTAAATTTATCCCACTTTCATGGAATAATATTTAACTATCATACAATTAAATTTCTTCGAACATTAAGAAAGTTATTCAGTATTATATATAATCTATAATTGTGAATATTCTTTTATACTTTATAACCGAAACACCATATAATGATTTAAAAAAATGTATTCTTATTAATATTAATATACAAAATAAATAATAATCTTGAATTTAAAAAAAAAGATTAAATAACATTGATATAACAAATAATTATGTTTTTGTCACATTTTATGTAACTGTTTATTTATAATTATTAATAATAAAAAGTTTAGAGAACCCCAGGATATACATTAAAAATACTTGTGACATATTTTCTAATACCATTATTGATTTGATAATAATTTTTTATCTTCGAAAAAACTTAAACTTAAATTTTATAAAGTTCAATAAGATGGCCAATTACACAAATCTCAAAATAAATTACTTGAAATAAATTACACGAATGAATCGTGATTGCTTCTAAATGTACATGGAATAGTTTCTAAGGTAGTATTTTGTGAACTCTTCATGAAATAAAATGTGTAATTTTACTTTGTATAACAGTGTTCCGTAGAATCATGCAAGTTTATTTAAACAAATATTTATCTATTTATTCTTTAATTCATCAACCGTAAACACTACTAATAATATATAAGTTATTTAATTCTGCACATGTGTATATATATACGTATTGCACTTGTGTATGTATATAAATATATGTATACACAAGTGATGCAAGTACCTTAAAAAATATTTAAAGCAATAATTATTTGTGTGATTCTTAATGAAATACAAACATTTTTCTAATTCGGTTGGTTACGATTGATCTACATCATTTGTAATCATCAAATAAAATATAAATTTTGATATATGAAAAGAATATATATATATATATATAAAGTGTAATACAGACATTAAATATGATGATTTATTTATTAAGACGAGTAATGGCAATATGAAACATTGAGAACTGATCATGATATCATTGATTTAAAAATAGCAAATTTGAATAATAAATTATTCAATTCAATATTATTTATTATTACTGTATCGATTCTACAAAACTTCCAAATCTAATTATAAAATGTTAAAAATTATATATTGCATGTGTGTAAGCTGGCGCCATCTCTTATCGTTTACATAACTAATAGATTGTTCGGATACATATCTGTACGTAAAAACACGTGTTTACTATTTTTTATTTAATCGATTAATTGTTTATTTTTCTTAAACAAAATATGATTTATTAAAATGCATTTATTTCCACTTCTGGATTTTCTATGCACATTATCATTATTATTCTAAAAAGAGTTTTGTATTGTATCCAAATTTAATTTCAGTTTAAAATTAAAAAATATTTATTTTTTTAATCTCTGCTTTGAGATGGAATAATTTACTTATGAATAAAGCATCTAGGCAGAAAAATTTAATTGGGGTTAAATTAAAATTAATTACCATAAAATTAATTTAAAATTAAATAATATTTTATGCTATATATATTTAATAGAAAGTAAAAATTCTTATGTTTGGACGAAAAATATTATTTAACCTTTGCATTATACATTTTGGTACAGGAGTTAATTTGATAATTAAAATATATAAATATGTCATTTTTAGAAACTATAATTTAAAGATATTACAATATTAAATTACGTTTTAATAATTCTTATTGATTAAATTAAATTACACGATTAAAAACTTAAGTATTATTTTCAATATAATTGATAAATTTTTATATTTGTATCAGTTTGTATATTGATATTTCTTATTCATAGTTGTATTACTTAAAAAATTATTTTCTATTAAAGTAGAACAATTTTTATTATTATGATACTCTAGAATAGCAGTCATTCCAGTCTTGTGCCTACGTAAAGGCCGTTCACGCAAACAAATATATGTATATATACACAAAAGAGGGAGCTAAGAAGATAAAGATACATAGAGAAAGAGAGAGAGAGAGAGAGAGAGAGAGCGCTTTCACTGTATAAGCAATAACAACACAAAGAAGCTGTCGGACGAAATTAGATTCTTTTGCGTAAATGAATGTAAATGAAGGTCTTCTTCTGCAAAAGCACATTAAAATGGTAATCATCCATAAATTATTAATTCGGAACACACCAGCTTTTATAAAACGTTTTATAAAAGCTGGTGTAAATTCAAACGTAATTTATATAAAAAATTCATTTAAGAAAAAGGTGTAAATGCATTAAATAGATAGAGAGGGAGAATGAGAAAGAGAGAGAAAGAACTATTATTTACAATTAAATGAATTTTGTTAATTTTAAATTATTATTTTCGAAGCTGTTTTTATAAATTGAATTATTATTTAATTTATAGTCGCTGATCGATATAAAGTTTTATGAATATTAAGTATTATTAACAAGGTAAATAAACTTTGGTCGACACATTTAACTTTTGAAAGAAAGAAAGAGAGAGAGAGAACAATTAAATTCACAGTCAGATATTAATCAATTTAATTATAAAAAATAAATATATTTAACATATGACTTTTTTATGACAGTTATACATTTTTTTTGTTTCCAGAATTTTTTAATTTAATTCAACAAGAAAAATTCACAAAAACAAATGAAATGAAGATTTAAAAAATAGGTATGCTTACTGCAAATTAAATTAGCATTTCAAATGAACTTGTTATTACGTTTAAAATATTACATTTAATTAAAAAAAAACTGAAGAAAAGCCTGTAATGTGAATCTAATTGCAAAATTATTGATAAGACTCATTCAGTCTTAAGTTTGAAACTAAAAAAAATATATTTTCTATCAGAATACAATAGATGTTTTATATTTTATTTCAAATTAGAAATTCATGTTACAATCGCTATAATGAGCATCTTTACGTAAATAATTTTTTAATAATTAGTTGCTCATTTTGTGAAACTTTTGTTCTAATGTTCCCAGTAAAACCTATACCTTCAACACCATTAGCAGAAACTTGCCTAGTTAATAGTAACGAAATAACAATGAAAATACGAATAATCAAAGCGATTAGAAAAATTGGAAAAATAAAAAGAAAAATGGGGAAATAAGATTAAAAAAAAATCGATATTCGAACAATTTCGAAATAATACTACACAATAAAACACGGGGACGGAGGCTAAGAAGCTAAGCTCCCTCAACAAACATGCACGCACATACACATACATGGATTGCGTGTGGATGCCGACCTTCCCTCTGTGCCACCGTCGTATAAGGTTAAACTCTCGTAGAGCGGTGCATCTTGTGGGCAACAGGAAAAGCAGCTGCGCCTGCGCATTAGAAACCTTCTCCCACCGCCTTGGACTTATGGATGAACCTAACCTCAACCAGGAGTGCTTCGGCTGGCTTCGGCTCAGCTCGGCACCGGCTGCGCGCCTGGTGGGGTACCCCCGGTGACGTCATAGTATTAGAGTAAATACAAAGTAGTCTTGATGGGACAGCGGCGTGCGTCGCACCGCTGGCACCGCTGTCGTCCGCGTAGTAGCTTGACTGCTACACGTTCCCCTCGTGCACCACCTCCACGTGTATGCGCGCCCCAGTGGGTCGTCTCCATGTCCGGACTCTGCGTCTCTTCTTGCATCATTGTCGCAGGTAAACGAGTCTTCTGCCCACGTGCTCCTCCTCCCCAGAAATGCAGCTATGTATATCAGTGCCCGTAGGTATAACCCTGTGTACATAATCAAAGTCGAGTCAGTGTGTGTATCTGTACGCGCACGCTTCCCCAGGTGCCTGTAGTGCGGGTGTCATCGCTGAGTCGTCGAGGATGATTCTCGCCGCCGATTGCCCAGATATCAATTGTTGTCCCCTCGTTAATTTTCGAAAACGGCGCGCGCTGCTGCCGCCGATGACCAAGACGATGACGGTTTCTATTTAAAAAAAAAACGTCCGGACTCACGGATCCAACATGGATATGAAGTGATGTGCGGCTGTGCCGGAGGTTCCAGGGTGTCGTTGTTGGAATTCACGACCGAGGGACCTGGAGAAATGCTACTCAACAAAGTCAAATCCCTTCCCGAAATTTGTTGAAAGTTGTTGTCTGTTTTTGTGTGTAGTGGTACTGTGTATGTGTACACCGTGGATAACCTCCTAGATGAACGTGGCAGAATTGTCAGTGCGTGACAATCGGCTGCTGAGAAATGGATAAGATCGAGGTAAGCGATTACACGCGCACCAAACACATACGAACTCGCACTTTCCTTGCCGATGTGTACATAACCCTACCCGCGTTCGACGACACGATACCCTACCCCCACTCCTCCCCACACCTCCTGGTGTGTTCCTTCTTCATGACCCTCTCCCCCTTCCCGTTTCGAATTCAACTTGCGTGTGTGTGTGTTATCGCGCGTGTTGAACTTGCTGGGTGTATGTACGTGTTGAATTTGTGTGCGCGCGCGCTTGTATGTGCCCACTCCGAGTTAGTTTGCTTTCCTCCATGTTTTTTCCTCCTTCACTCTTCTTAACTATTTACCTCCTCTTTTATTGTCTCTTGTAACACCCGACATATTTATTTTTTTTAGTTCGTAAAATTGGATGGATAATTTAGAGAAGTATAAATTAATGTAAATAAAAATATAGATGAAACGAAAAATCGAGTATTAGGAGAATCGTTTCATCGAAAATCAAAACAAATTGATAGAGGATCAAACTCCGAAAAAATATAAAATAATGTTGAGTCAAATATACATTATAAGTAAGGCTTATTCCAAAGATGAAATATAAAAACTATATAATATGAAATGAAAGACCATAATAAAGTAATGAAATTAAGTATATAAATCAGTTGACAGTACAACAATAAATCAAATTGCTTTACTATAAATATTTATAAGAGTTGTATTGAAATTTTTTTAAATATTTAGTAATATAATATAAATTTTTATATGCAATACGTACTTGGCTTTTTTGTATAATATTTAATAGTGAATTTTAAATTAATATTATTGCAATAGTTTTAATTATTTTTTTTTGTGTTTTAATATTATATTTGCAATTGGTAATTTTTTCGTATCTTAATTCGAAAAATGTTGTAAATATGCAAAATACCCCAAAAAATATGAATAGAACGCGATTAAAATTTAATAAGATTTGGACAAGAAATGATAAATATTTATATATTTTTGTATTTTTAACGATAAATATTTATTATAATATTTTCGAAATTTCACACTCTGTACAAGTAAAACTTACATAATAAAGTACAAAACACAGAGCAACACAAGTTAAAATTTATATATAAAAACCATTTTTTGTTTAATTAAAATTGTTTGAGTAAAAATGAACAAAATTATTATCATAAAGTATTTATGTAAGTTATATTTATACTTTCCAAAATCACATGACAATTATTGAGTTATCGATAGAAAAATGGTTTATTTATAAATAAAAAAATGATATTTATTAGCTTCTAATGTTTTTTATAACTTTCTTTAAAAAAAAAAAATATTTACTCTGTTGATTTGATAAATCAATTGATACGGGCGTTATCTTCGAATGAATTCTATTCCAAGCTGATAATAAATTTGTAAATTTAGAGAATTATTCAAGAAAATTATTTACCGATAAATTCTTTTAAATATTCGTTTGTGTTTTACCTTGTATACAATTCCTTATATTTAAAAAAATATTAAACGATGAAAGTACAATTATGTATTAGTAATATTTGCGTAATTAAATCTGATAATTGAGACTATTACACGATAGCAGCACAAAAGCAATACTTACATTATTTCGTTTTTTCAAATCATCTCTTTAAAATAATGTACATCATTCTCAATAGCACGATCCAGAATTAAAATATTCAAATAGCACAAAAACACGTTTCATATAAAGTTTTAAACCATTAATTTTTTATCAAAACATTACCTATTTATTTTATTTAAAATGTAAAATTATATACTTCATAAATATAACAAGTTTATTTATACAAATTAAAATTATATTGTATGCATTTGAAGTTTTCTCCTCCATGTACTACAAACTCAAAAATAATAAACCTATAAATGAACGTTATTAAAAATATAAAAAATGGCATTAAAATAATAAAATGTAATTTTGATAATATTCTAACGCTAAAATAAATTACAAGTCGAAATGGAAAAGGAACGAAAAGCTTTAAAAGAAAATAATATACTTTCGTGATTAAATCAAGCCTGGACGGTGTGTAGTGCCCGCCTATTTGTATCTCTCTCGAACCAATGGCATGAGTCTATCCTTTCGACTCTTTCCGCTTGTTTTCCCCTGCCGCGCCCCTTCACTCCCCCTCCAAACCTGCCCTCTCTCATCCATAGTTCCCCCACCACCGTTCCTGTCTCGACCCGCGCTGCTCGTGTATATCTGGAATATTGCATTGAACGAAATATATACATGTGTACTTTTCTTTATTGCAGTAATATTTTTACAAACATTATCTATTTTATAGAAGTATACACACGCACGTGCAATTAGTCATTTTTAGAAGAAAGAGAGAAAGAGAGCCAACACCGAATATCACATGTATCCATTATATTATATATCATATATGCGTATTCATGTATTTTCCATATCATATTGCTGGTTATTTTATTTTTTCATTACGTTTTTATACACGTGAATTTATTATTTTAAATTGTTACAAATGTTCTTGTGATTCATGTAATAAGTATTTCACTAGCAAAAAAAGTTCCTAAAAATACAAAAAAAAATTTGTGTACGTTATTTTAATTCATTAATTATTTTGTTTGTTCAAAATTAGAAAATTAAATAAAAATTGTAATAGCTAATTTGTACATAAATTTATGAACTCTTCCTTTCCGCCAATAACAATTATTTTCAACATTTGTATCAGAAATAAAATTTTATCCGTTTTTTTTTTTAATAAATAAAATATTGTTTCGATATTTACACAAGTGTCCATAATAATATATTGGAATCTCAAATACTTTATGAATTTAATTATTTTTAAATTTAAAAGTCATAAAATACATCGATTTACGACATATTTAAAAATAAAAATTAATTTCTAATAAATATTTCCAAGCACGGAAATTTAAATTATTAAAAAATCGTAAAACTCATTTAAAAAATTTTTTTAATAAAATATTTCTCATTTACCTTTCAAATGAATGTTGTATAATGTATTCAGCTACATTATTATTTATCTTGTCATTATTTTTCTTCTTTTTTTTTTTATTTTGAATAACCAATTATTCAATTGATACGACCAATAAAAATTACGCATATAAAAGTTTAAATCAGTTCTTAATTTTATGAATAATAATTAATGAATCGGATTGTAATAATAATAATAATAATAATAATTATTATTATTATTATTATTATAATAATGATGATGATGATGATGATAATTATCGTTTTGCATATATATTTATATGTGTATAAATAAAATTTAGAATCTTATAAAATAAGAATGAGAGAGAAAATGTTTATAATTTATTAAGAGTTTGTGCAAAAATGAACACGAGAAATAAATAATTTTGGTAAATAGGTTTTGTGAGATTAGCCAATATCTAAATTTCAAAGAAATAATGATTAAATTAACATTTCGACGGTATAAATTTATTTTCCCTCATTAGGTCTAACAAAATAAATCTACAATTTATAAATTTAAATTCTAAAAGATTTGTTCCTTGCATATTCTAGAAACAAAACACGTATATACTCGAACAAAAAAAATATGTGAACAAAGATATAAATTTAATATCAAGAGTCTTTTGTTTTTCAGAAAATAATAATTTAATCAGTGTTATGTTTTCCCTCCTCTTTCCTCTCTCCCTCTCGATGATGTCTCGTACTTTTTGTTCGTTCCTCTCTTGCACTTAACTCTCGGGATGTGGTGCCTTCCCCCTCTACTTTCCTCCTACCCTCAGCCTCGTTTACGAACACCGTTTCCTTGAGCTCGCCGCAAACGCAAAAATGACAGCATGTGGTAAAGGATTGCGAGGTGATGAAGATCCCGGCAGTGGGAGAAATTCGGTGGAGGGAGTGGGGGGTCTAGACGACGGGGAGGGGGAACTCGATCGTGCAGTCAAACATCTGGCTTGAAAAGAATCAACGCATACGAATTCATATTCCCCCACATGTATCCCACACATATGACTATACAGTAAAGGGAGGATACGTGACACACGCGTCATGATCGGGCGACGAGAGTGTGTTGGTGCATGCAAACGAGTGTTTTGAGTTAAGTCTAAGAGTAGTGCCATTACATGTGTTAGGGATAGTTTTTTTTTATTATTTTTTTTTTTTTTTGATAAGTCTGGCTTGAATTTCGACTGTTTTTTTTTTTAATTATTTAATTATTTAATTCATCTATTTCGGCCTTTTTGATTCTGTGTATTTTGTTTCGATTTTTTCAAGAAGAATTAATATTAACAGACATTGTGTTTATTAATATTACTCTTTACTCACTCACACTTATGTTATTTATATAAATTATACATATTTTAGATGTAGAAAAATGAAGTATAATATATAACAATTTATCTATCAGTAATACAAATATAACAAATATATATTAGTTGTATTTATAGTATATTATATTATATTTATTTTATATATTAATTATTGCTCTATTGCTTCCATATTATTTATATCTTTTACACTTTTAATTTTATATAATCTTTTTAATAAGTAATTTCATATAATAATAAAAAATTATGCAATACAATTTATTATATATTATTTTATAAATTCTTAACAAGGTTCTTGTTTAGTTTTTTATTTTTACGGTCTTTGTTCCATTTTTTTTTTTATTTTACGTGATAAATATCTTTTGGCTTTGAACAGATTTATTTGAATTTGAGTAATAATATTGAACAAATAAAAATTAATTTTATTTGTTATGAATAACATTTAATGTAATAAATTTAATTTTTAATCGTTAGAAGGTTTTTTATGAAACTACATAAAATAACTGCATCAAGAATAGTAATATCAATATGTCGATGGCTACGATAATAATAATAGTAACACAACAGTAGTTGTAAAATTAATTTAATATAATATTTACGTTTCATAAATTTCTAATATATCAAAATTATATAATGTAGTAATTATAATAAAAAAAAAACTGGAAATAAGTTTTACTCACTTACCGTATACATGTATTTTTAATTTAATTGCTTGGTTCTATAATAATTAAGAAATATATATATGATATTATATTGAGATTTTTAGTTACTCACATTTTTAATGCAAAATAGATATTTTTCGTAAAATGTGAATTTAATGATTAAATGATTTTACCTTTAATTTATTATGATTACTTTTTTATCATTATCATTATTTTTTATAATGACTTTAATTTATTATTTTTAATTAGTTTTACTATTTTCTTAGATTTTTTTCAATAAAAAAAAACTTACCAACTACATATTATTTCAATTAAAATACTTTATTCATATTTTAATTTATAATCTTTTTATAATGAAAGATTGTTTCTTTATCAGTTATCGTATTAAAATTTCAATTTCAACCTGAAAAATAAAAAAATTATTTATAATCTTTTATAATAAAAAATACCTTCCTCGTCACTTATCATTTTAAAATTTCGATTTCAAAATATAAAAATTATTTATTTAATTTTAATACTTTGTTGATTCAATGTAGGTTAATTTATACAATTACATAATTACATTTATTTTTATTTATTTTTGTTACCGTTAAATTTCGAGTTTTGAGTATTTGAAGATGTTACTATATAATTCTTCCAGCATTTTTTAGATTTAAACTTATATTTTTATTTTTGTCGCTCGAATCGTGATGTTAAGTTTCTTCTTTTTCTTATTCAGCCACATGCACATATGCGTGCACATACCTATAAGAACGCGCACATATACGGTCAATTTTTCTTTTTAATTTAACCTTCTTTATCGTGTTTTAAATTTCACTTTACTATTATTTAAACGAACATTTACATCTTTTTTATTTATTTTTTTTTCATCTAAAAATCATTATTTGCACATTTATTTCGTCAAAAAATTGAGCGTTAGATAAAAAAACTGTAATATAAAGTAAACATAGATAATAACATATTTGTCGTTTATTTTAATTATAAAATACACTGTTTCGTGTTCACATTATTCAATTTGAATTTTGCTGCATTTTAGTTTCTAATTTATTTTCTATTATAATCGAATCGATAATAATATCACACGACGATTATTTTTATTATTTTATCATCAACACTGTTTTGTCAAAATAAAAGTCATATATTTAAACATATTGATTTTTCTTCCCAGAATTAAAATGACAATGATAATTTTATTCAATTTTCATTTATTTATATTTACAATGTATATTTGTATTCTATATATATTGTGTACAATGCAAATGTAAAGTCAGCAAACAATTTTATTCGTTAATAATTTACAAATAATAATAATAATAATAATAATAAAATAAAAAGTCGTTGCTGCTTTTTATTAATATGATTATAATTACAAAGGCATATTATTTTGTATTGCTCAGTTTATTTTTATTAATTTAAGTATTACTTTCTCTCGACTATTTGGTTTAAAACAAATATTATGCTTCTAAAAATTATTTATATTATTATCGATAGTATCGTTGTCATCATTATTTTCGTGTACTTTTTATCAAATTTTTTTTACATTAACTAGTGAGTTTTTGTTCTCCCATACCATTTTTGTTTCTCTCACTCTCCCCCACGATGTATATATATACTTCTCTCTCTCTCTCTATCTCTCTTCCCTCTCGTTGTATCTTTGTTGTTCTCCTTAGCTTAACATCTTTTTACCTTTTCTTCGTCCAACTCATCATTCTCTCGAGTAGCCGCGGCAGCAGTAAACCTCCCCCTCCCTCTTTACCCACTCCAATTGCTTCCTCTACCCATCCTCTTTTTCCTCTCGCCAATCCCCACCCTTCGTTCATGTATCTCGTTCTCTTTCTTTTTTCTCTCTCTCACTCTCTTCCTCCCGCTTCCTCGTACGGCTCGTGTACAAGTTTGTCTGTTTCACATATTGTCTCTGTGTGCGTGAGTACGTGTGTGCGTCTACATGCCTTATTTCTTTTGCTTCTTCAAGTGTATATGTCATGCTGTTCCATTCTGCAGGGGCGGATTAAAATAGGAGAGGGAACATAGCCAAACTGGTTATAAAATTATGGACTGTTGGGATGTTTAATGGAAAGTAATTATTCAAATAATTAAAAATTTTTATCGACGCCATGTTTTAACTATGTATTGAGTGTTGTTGAAGTATAGCCTGGACGTACGAGTGATTATGAATCATTCTCCTTTTTAGAAATAATAATGCACGCCTCGCTTTTTAATGAGTTTATATATATTTTAAAATTAAATTAAATTTTTCTCGTATATAAATCGATACAAAATGTCTATGTACAAATAATTCTTATTCTCTTGTCTTTATTAAACAATAAAGTTTACCTTTTATTTATGTATGCACATACATTATGCACTTTTATAGTCGTATTTATAATATTAAAATATATTCAAGCCATAAATTCGAAAAATTTTACAGAACTTATAAGGAAATACCATTGCAAATGTTTTATAAAAAAAAGTAAAACGTTAAATTTTCTTTCGAGTAACTCGATTCCAATATAAATTATAAAATATGAAAAACCTGATAATCAAGACATTTTTTAAAATGGCTACCATTTTTATAGCATGAAAGTCACCACTGTGCATGATAATTTTAAAAATACGTGTTATATAATTTATATGAAGTGAAAATCTAATTTATAACATAACAATATATAAAGATATACATGTTAAATAATTAAAATATGATAAGAATGTATAAATTTGTAAACCAAATTCATTCCTGCGCCGAAAGGCCAGAATTAATTAGTAAATGTAATAAATATATAATTTATATAAAGTTAATAATAAATGATGGTTTGATAGGAATAAAAACTGATTATAAAGAATTTTGTATAAAAAGATTTAATATTGAATCTCTTGATTTCTCGTCGTTTTATACTTCTCCTACATTCCAAGCATATTACCTTCAACAATTCTCAACCCAATCCACCACTGTTCCATTCGTTCTCGACTTTGTATCCGTTTCTCTGTGTCTTTCATCCCCACCCTATTTACTCTCTCTCCCTCCCTCCCTCCCTCCTTCTCTCCCTTCCTATTTCTCAGGAACCCTCTGTCTCTCTTTCGCTCTCTCTCTCTCTCTCTCTCTCTCTCTCTCTCTCTTTCTCTCTCTGTCTCGGAGCGAGCAGCTCTTTAACCAAGCTCGGAACTCCTCAGCCGATGATAGTTGCGTGTATGATCATGTGTGAGTATAATTTGTGTGGATGTATATAAAACATACACTGTATTTTATTGACGTAATAATAATATAAATTACATTGTAAGACGATCCCCGTCGATTTTAATGGATAGAATAGTAAATGAATATTAATGAACTTGTGAATATTTAGGAAAATTTTAAGAAATCAAATAATGTTGTTAACCTGTATTATAATTAAAATCGAAATTCACTTTGTAATAAATAATAATTGTTTCGTGATAAGATCCAATTATTTTGTTCCCTGATCATTAAAATACTTATTAATATTAAATCATTGCTTTCTCCAAGTTAATCTGTTTCAAGATTATATTACATTTCGCGAGATGTTTTATTATTTAAATATTTGTAACCAATAAAATTTAGCTTTCTCCTGGCTATTCAAATTTTCCTTTATAACATTTTATTATAAAAATACAATCCGGAGAAATTGTTTTATTATTTCACGATATCAATTAATTTTCTCTCATATTTTGATTAAAAAAAGTTTATATTTAACCTGCCAATAGACTTATTAATTTATTATTTTTTATTAAGAAAATTTCAATTGTGTGTATTTAATTATTTGATTTAAGTATGAAAATTTAATTCGTATGTATTTTTTAATTATTTTAACTAATATTATAATTAATATATTATATAATAAGAATCAATAAATTGTTAATTAACTTAAAGCAAGACAGCATAGAGTTAATATTGTTTTTAAAGTTGAAATTCAAATATTCATTAAAGTTAAATTAAAATTTTTCTCGTACACTAAAATAAACTTAATCAACTTATTTTCAATTTATATTATTTGAAAACAGTCGTTGATACCCGGGTACGTATGTATATATATATATATATATATATAATAGACACTATATTTTCTTCATTTAAATATCAATATAATGTCTATAGAGCATTTGGTTCAAACCTACACTTATGTGTGTGTGTTACGTTTATTTCAATGTGAAATATCGCATGAATGTATGTTGAAAGTAGCCTGATGTTACATTTAGATAGATACATAGATAGCTAGATAGATAGTGTGGCGGAAGGGGGGGACGTGTGTGGATGAACCTCACGCGGGTACTCAGGCTGTGTATTAATAGACGGGCCTTAAACCAAGTTTAAATGAATGCATTTATCCCTTTCATAATCGTCGTGTTGTTCTCCTTGCATTACGATAGCCCGTAAAACAGTATGGTGGTTAAACCATTTTTCAAACTTTTATTTTTTTTTGACAAATAAGAATTCGAATCCGACAATGAAAAAAATGAAAATGCGTTTTGGAATAATTGAAATTTGTTTCGAATGATTTCGAAGGCGTTGTTATTAATACAAATAATTCATTTTCTTAAATAACAAAGCACAATAAAAAAAAATTAATGTCGTTCTCGAAGAATGAAATACCCGAAAAATACTCGACATAATAACACACCAACACTTGTACCGCGTCCTTTATAATTTTCCAATACAAGATACACCTTTTGAAAAATAGGGCGACGAGAAAAAGGAAGAGGAGGGTAAAGGGAGTGGGTAGAAGAGAGATACAGTCCCGGTAGAAAGACGTGACAAGGACAAAATATACAAATAAATACTGGAGTAGAATCGCCATATTTACTGTATCCCTCGGTATGCCATGACATTGCCAGGTTTCCTATACTATACCATAGCATATGCATCCATGGGATGGGTGGAGGGTGCGTGCGTGTTTTTCTCACTTTTCATCCATTTTTTTTGTTTTGCCTACAGGGAATATTGAAATTTTTTTTCTCGGTCAATATTTTTGAAATAGATGATTTGAATTTTATTTTCTTGAATTATTTTTTATTTTTTTAATATTTTTTTTTTTTTTTTATGTATATGTATATTGAATGGCAACTCACGATGTACTTATTTCATATTTTCATTCTTTTTTTTTTCTTCCGAGATAAATGTCCGATTATAGTTGATTTTAAGTTTTTCTATACTTAAGAATACATGTAAATGAAATACTGCTTAATGTAATACAATTACACGATTGAAATAAATAATTATTAATTAAAATTATTCTTTTAAAACCTTTTTTCCTACAAAATTTTATTTTAATATTATTTTAATTGAAGGTTGAACATTTAAATATTATTTTATTGAAATATAATATTTAAATTAATGAAAAGTATTACTATAATTACAGTGAGACTCATTTAACGAAATATTTTACAAATTTATATAAAAATATTTTATACTAAACTTATTAATTTGTAATAGATGTAAAACGATATATTATTAAAATTGTATATTTATATGTAAACACGATTTTAAATAATATTAAAAAACAGTTATTTAATTATTACTTTACTTACTGAGAAATAAAATAATACATTATAATTTTATTTCATTTAAAGGTAAGATAGTCGAATAATAAATAAATATTTAAATAATTACCAAACATTTTTAAATCATAAATTTTTTAAAGATCTGAATGGTAAAATAATGATCAATGAATAATAATAATGATGATGATGATGCTCATGATGATAATAACTGTGTGAAATCTTCAAATTTTCCAAGCCAAAGCTTTTTAGTTTTTCTTCGATTTTATTTTCAAACTAAGACGTAGTTTTATAAATTACTAAACATGAGAACCTTTTTCATCTTCACTGTTCATAATTTATAATTTTTTTTCCGTTGATTTCTTTCGAAATTGAATTGTTTTTTATTTCTTTATTTCTCTTATTTATTCACTCAGTAAGGCACATTTCCTCTTAATATACCGACTATATAACCTATTAGAATATATCGATCAATGGGTTTTATGAATTAATATTTAATTTTTTTTTTTACATAACGCTATAAAAAAAAATCTCATAGAGTAACTAATTAATTAATTACCAGAATTTATATATAAAGAAAGGGTATGACACTTATTCGGTACACATACAAAATTGGTATGTTTTTTTTCGTATTTTTAATTATTTATATTATTTTATTTTATTTATTTGACGTATTAATAATCTTCCTATTCGTAAATTTTTAGTTCGTTTTACTTGTTAGTTCATGCAGAATACATATTTTTAGAAAATTTTATTTTGGACTTTATCGAGATAAAAACATTTATTTAATTTTTAGATCTTCTTCGAGTGTTTCCCTTATGGATTTTATATTTCTTATATATATATATATATTTCTTTTGGCAGTCACATTGCATTGCATCTTAACCCCAAAATGTTACGTATTGGTTCATCTTGAATTTGAAACTTCTTATATGTAGATACAAGAATTTGTTTATATTAATTTGTTGTTTATTTCTCTGAGTAACAGATCAAACTTTATACCATTCATAAATTGAATGCTTTATACTATAAAATATCCCAAAAAATTTATAAAATTTTCCTCACGATCATGGATTGTTCCGTGCATACCTCGTCATATAATTAATTTTTTAAACAAGTTTAGGTAAAGTTTAATTGATGTATATGCATTTTTTTTTATACTGAAAATCAACAATTGTATAATTGTAAGATAGTTTAATATCTAGCTACTTTCCTGAAAATTATGTCATAGTCGATACTAAATTTTTGTATACATGTTTTTGGATAAAAATTATCTTACCTTATTCTTCTAAACTCAACAATAGAAAACTTGTTCGGCCATGAAAAAAACCAGCTAGTGATACATATTAAAATTCGTAAAAAAAATCAGAACACTCTTGTTATTTAAATTTCTACTCGTGATATTCAGAGTTTTTTTTATTGACAATTTTAACGAAAAAAATGCATTTTTTTAATTTTTTTTATTATATAAGGAAAAGTCGTAATTTTAACGCTATAGAGTCAATGAACGAATTATAGCTATTAAAATTATGAAGAAAATAATTTTTATACAAACTTCATACGCATAAAAATCTAAATATCCGAAAATAAAATAAAATAAAATAAAAAAAGAAATGACAATAAAGACCGAAAACCTCCGAGTACGCGAGGGGTGGGGAGAGTAAGAATTGAGTTATAATATATAGTAATAGAAATGAAACTCGCGGTAACTTATTCATTATTATTCATCTCTTCTTATCTCCATTCTTTCTCATCCACTTGTACGTGCTCGGCCTTTTTTTGACATATTTAATCTAAATAATTTTTACAAAATGTAAGATACAGGATTTGTTGTGCTACAATTATATTTTTTTTAAATCGTTGAAAAAACTAAAATTGCCTGGTAAAGTGAGCTGAAAAAAAAACTTTGTAAAATTTCGCATAATTTAATTAACATTAGTATTATGCGATAACTAATAATCCAATAAAGCTAAAAGTTTATATTAATCATTTTAATTTTCCCATTAGTTTGTATACAAATTAATTTTCATTAATTTTAATAGCTATAAATCGTTCATTGAATCTATAGCGTTAAAATTACGACTTTTCCTTATATAACAAAAAAAAAAGTAAAAAAAAATTCATTTTTTCGTTGTAATTGTTCAAAAAAAAAACCTCTAAATATTATGAGTGGCATTTTAGAAAATAAGAATATACTGATTTTTTAAAAAATTTTGATACGTATCAATAGCTGCTTTTTTCATGGTCTAAAAAGTGCTCGATTTATTTATTTTTCTTTTTATTTTCGAATTGATTTTTGATGAATAATTGTAGTAAAAGAAGTACATCTTGAAAATTATTATGAGGTAATTTAAGTTATTTAAAAAATACTACACAACCATAAGCTTAAATATAATTTAAACCCTTATTTCCACAGTTTGTATGTTGCATACAAAATATCAACTTCTATCTTCAAAATATTCATCAAGTACGTATATACTGGTTATGGTATATACCAAATATAAAATTCTTCTCATCTTCGTTCAGATTTATTTCTTATATAATTTTCATTTAACATATGTTTGAATTTCATAACATTACCAGAAAAACAAAAAAAATATATTTTTTTAAATAATAAATTTATAAAAATTGACGTAAAGCAATAAACTAATCAGAATTAAAATAATAAAAATCATTTACTGTACATTTTACTTCAGAAATTCATCCTTTATGGAGGAGTGATTTTTCAAAAATTTTAGTTAACATTTGCATTTACACACTTCACAATGTGCTTAAAATTTATAATATGCATTAAACATATATTCTTAATTTTTAATAGAATGAGATTTAACAAAGGAATAACATATTTTGTATGTATATTTTAAAGGAATTAAAAGAAATTTTTTTATATTCTTAGTATTAGTATTCTTTATATTAACAGATATCCATAAAATTATTTGTAATATGGAATTTAAATATACGTAAGCAATAGATTTACTTAATATAATAATGGGAAAATCAACTATTGATAACATTCTAATAAAATCGATATTAAACACAAGTTGAAAAAAAATTTCTAAAATAAACAATAAGTGAAATAAAAAATAAAAATTATTATTCCAGTAAAAAAAAGCTAAAACATAAATTTGAAATAATGTAAACACAAGCGACAGCAATACTCAAACATATATTGATGTTACAATATTGCATTTTCATTTAGATTCAAAACAGTAAAGAAAAGTTTTACCAAAAATTGAAAGTGATGATTTCAATGAAAAGCTTGTGTTTTGAACGCAATATCAAATACATAAACAAGTGGGAAAATCCATCCGTCTCATAAGTGTTAACAATGCTTATTATATTTTTAAAATTCTTTACATACATTGTTGCTAGATCAAAAATTTTATCAATAGCTCTGTCTCTCTCTCTTTCCCCCTCTCTGTCTGTCTGTCTGTCTCTCTTTCTTTCTCTCTCTCTTTCTCTCCCTCTCTCACTCCCTTTCCTACTTAATATTATATTCAAAAGCTAAATATAGTTGGTTTGACCTTAATTTATTTTTTTATTAAAAATTTGAACATAGTTTGTTAATTTAATGTAATTTATAATTTTTATGAATTGGCATCATATTTTGTAAATTTGTTTATTGTTATGTATTTATTACTATGAAATATTTAGGTTTGTTATATTTTTTTTTTTTTTTTTTATAATAAATCGTGAGAATATATTAGATACATATTGTGTTTTTATTTAAAACTTATTTTAAAATGTAAAATTAAAATTTTTTTGTACATATGAATTTTTAATTGATTTTTATAGTATATATTAATAAAATTATTAAAATAATTTTTATTATCTTAATTCCCAATAGTTTATTCTTTTACGTCAGTTTTGTACAATATTTCTCATTTAAAAATAAAATTTCTATTTATTATTCTAATAACGTTACAAATTTCAAACACATTATTTAAGATTATTAATTAATTGTTTTAATTTTAATAGTTCTAAAATTTCCAACAAAAGATTTTTACTTATTTTAGATTTCAAAAGAAGTTTTATTTTATAATACTTCTACAATACACTTATTTCTAAAACAAAATAGCCGTATTGATAATCTGTATTAAAATAGAAATCTTTGCTTGAACTATTATAATTCTGACAAATAGAATCTTCCATTATATTTTTGGAATATTTTGATACATTTTTCAATTTTATTATATATTTTATTCTTGTAAATTATAATTGTATTATAAAATCAGAGAAATTTCTAATTATGACAATTAATGTATTTAAAAGAATCATCAATCGATGTAACGAAATATTTTATTTAATGAAAAGATTCAAAAGTTATTAAAGCTTAGATATTTTTGCTCTCTCCATTTTCTGATTTTTAAAAATGCACATAATCCGTTTTAAAATTCTAATAGTTTAAAAAAAGAATTTTTCCATCTATCAATTAAAATATACAAGAAATTATTTCGATGATTAGAAATAAATAATACTTCTTACAATTGCATTTCAAGAATTATCAAGAAATTTATTATTTAATTTTTTACAATAAAAATAGCATGTATGTTATTAATTACTTATAATTTTTTTTTTGTATATATATTAATTTAACTTTTTATAAAACATTTATAGAAAATAATTAAAAAAGACTAATAATTGTTAATTAGGCGATTATATTTCCATCGGTCATATTTTCTTTTTGTACAAATTTTTAAATTTTTTATTTACATTATTACTGCACGATTCATAAATAGGGTAATAGTTGAATCGAATTTTTTCATAAAAAAAGATTTATTTTTTCAAGAATACTTATAATTAGTTTTTGTAAAACTCGAATTATTATTGTATTATATATAATCATTTTTTATCTGTTTTTAATATTCTTTGATTAATAAATACAATAGGAAAAATTTGAAAGAAAGGAACATTATTATTAATGACCATAAAATATACATAAAATATTTTACTAATTAATTTTAAGGTAATTATCTAAAATTAAAATTGAACTATTTGTGGAATTCATGACTTGTGGATTTAATTTATTGTAATTATTAAAAGTATTTTATTTTAAGCAGAAAGTATAAATATACATACTTAATAATTTTAGTAATTTAAAAATTCTTAATTTCAATTGTGTTAATACTATCCAAGAATTTTCTTAATCACTGTAAAAAAATATTTATTTAAAATAATATAAACACTCTTCATATTGATTTTCCAATAAAAACAATTTTATATAAATTTTATTTAAAGTAATATTATGCGACTCTTAATTCTGATTAATATTATATTAATTAATTATTATTATACTTTTATAGAAAATCACTATATTCTTTATTTTTTTGTATATTATATAGTAAATTTCTGAATGAATATGACATCTCATAAAATGTTTTATTCTATTCTTATATAATATTAAAGTATTTTTAGTATATTATTACATCCTATTATCATCTTCTTAGCACTTCCTTTATTTATTGATTTTTTGATACAAATTATTATTTATTAATTTTTTGAAAAATAATTATTACAAAAATGGATATTACAATTAACAAAAAATTTATTTTTAATAATATTTTTAAAAATATTTGTTTAAATAATGATAATATAATAGTAATTATTAAAAAAAATTGTTATTTTTAATATTATTTATAATCATTAACAATATAATAATTATATAACTATTCTATTAATTGTTATTAATTTTAATAATTAAATTTTATTATTAAATAATTTTTTAATTATACCAATAACTAATGTTTGATTAAAAAATTCTATGAAATTGTTTATTTTCATTGTATATGTTTCAATTATTTGATATTTTAATTAGTTTTATTAATTTAATTCAATTGAAATATGCATATTCATTTGCAGAACATCGTTTTCTTCAATTAAACATAATTTATACAGCAAATATTGTTTTACTTACCATAGTATAGTATTGATAAGGCATGTATAATTATATGTAATTCGTAATTTTCTAATTATTATATGAAAATGTGAAGAAAAAAATTATGAAAATAAAAAAATTTCTATTTTTAAATTAAAAATTAATATAAGTAAAAACATGTGCAAATATTCATTTTATGATTTTTAGGTTATCTTAGTTTTATCTTATCGTTAAATGACAATAATTATGTTGAGATAAGTATATTTTCATAGCTTAATATTTTATCAATTTTTAAAAAATTGAACATGTAAAATGTAAATTTTATAAAAAAATATTTTATAATTAAACGCATTAATTTAAATTGATTTAATCACTTCAAAAGGAGTTTATAATTATTAATTTATAATATAGTATGATTATTACTATTTATTACTAGTATTCTAATATTAGAAAAATGATACTATGAGTTATAAATCATCGATAATTTTAATGAAGTTTAAATAACCTAAATGTAGTTAAAAACATAATGTGTTTGGTCTGTATATATTAAATTTTAATAATAAAATTATATATTATTAAATATAATTATTTCTAAATATAAATGATTATTGTATAAATTTTATTCGAAAACTAAATCAACAATAATATTATAATAATAATAATGAGCTCGGGTTTTATTAAATTGCAATATTTACTTAAAAAATAATAATTATTATTCACAACAAAAATTTATCTCTTGTACAACGCCATGGATATTTAAATTTTGATTTTATGTCGATACTTCCTTACATAAAATAAATCTGAAATCACTTTCAGGATCAAAAACTATTGATCTTATTCCTTATGATGATATACGATTTTTTTTTTTTTTTTTAAATTACATCAACATTTTTCTTTATTTCATAAATTTGTAATTTACGAGATGCATTATTTTTGACATTTTTTTGTCCTTTTTCCATTGTCATGTAGCTTTTGCCTTTCTTCATTTTATTTTCATCCTTTCTTTTTTTCCTTTGTCTTTATATTTAAAATTACATGGAAAATCTTCATTGGCTTTCATTTATTCTCATTCAAATCACAATAAGTAATTAATAATATGCACATTTATTTACTCCGAAATTTAACTGTTTACATTTATAAGTATTTTTTAGATTTAAATATATAAAATGTAATAATATTGTGTTATTAAATATATTAAATAATATATTTGGTTAAAATTTTTTTTTAATCGGTTTTAAAGCAGTTTTAAAATCTTTTTAACATCATATATTCTCAATAATTGCTAGTAGCAACCGCGAAGTAATATGAATGACAAAGAAACAAGATTTTTCGTTCGCTGTGAATTGCAATTTTTAGTGTTTTGATATAAAAATTAAATTAAAAATAAAAATATTGAGATATAAACTATTGTAATAATTTTACATTTTAATAAGTTATATGTATTTTAATTACTTTAATTAAATATTTACTGTATAATTAATCCTTGTTCAATGATATTTTTTACAAATTTAAATCATATATACAAATTGTAACTTTTTAGTCTACTTTGAGGTATAATAACGTCAATCTGTGTGTTGGATTATAATAATGGACTTATAAAAGAGAATATTTGAGGTGATTTTCGACAAGAGAAAATAGGTTAGGAAAGTTTATGTCAGGTTAGATAAAGACCCCTCCCCTCTTTTTTTACTAAAGTTAGCACAAATCTACCAAGCTTTCCTAGGCTTTAGGCACAACGCAGGTGAACTAATGCCCGAATCATAATGATCTTTCCAACGATCATAGACCATTATTAAGGATTCCTACGTTTTGCTTAAAAAGGTTGTAGGTCATATCGCCCACCAGTAGACAAGGGGATAGGTATTCAATTCTAATTGTACCTCCCATTAGTATCACCTGTTAGCATCACAACTAAAAGATCTGATGGCAATTTAGTCAGTTGAATATGAATTTTTTTCTGGCCATTGGATGATTGTTGACATTTTTTGTTCTTTTGGATTTACCGAATTCAGGGATTCCATCTCACTTATTAAACTTTTTTTACATTCATGAAGGCCAGTGAGTGCCACATTAAATATTCGGTTTCGTCTTCACGTTGACACCATCGGTATATTTTACTAACATTTTCAAAAGCTTATTCAAATGATAGCCGACTTACCAGTGTCGCTTAAGCCAACCACTTTTCTTTCTCAGGAGTTTCAGCTTAGTTTTCCACCATGAAGCTCCATTTTTAAGCTTCTGATATAACTCTTACAGTTTTGCTCAAAAGTTTTTATAATAAGTGAGTTTTGAGTTACAGTCCTGTATTCAGTGGTGTACACAATTTCCAAGGAGGACTAGAAGTTGCTAAGATTAGCTTTTAATTCCTCCCAACTGGTTAAACAAATAAGTTTTCGTGTAATACATTATTCCCATCCAGAATTTTATATATTATAATTGTGATTGAATATGGAGACTTTACGGGAGGCACAAGTATCTTGGCACAAACTGATGATTGCATTGATAACTAAAGCAATGCCAATGAATTCCTTTCAGATTTTATTTTGGAATGGGGATTTATTGTTTGTATTTAGTAGGTCCATGCTTGTATTTGTCAGATATTTAATGAGAAGGCTTCCTTTAAAGTTGGTGTTGAAGCTGTCACAAAAAAATGGTCGGCGTTGTCGATGCATCCCAGCATGAAGTCCAAACTGTTGCCAGTACAATCCTCGATTAAAGTAGTTATCTCTCAGGTGGATAGTTGTGATACTCAGAGGAAAAGTATGATGCTATGATTTTTCTTTTCTCGCCCAACTGGTCTTTACAGAACATGAGTAAGGTAGCTAAGTTTCGCCCACAAAATTCCGGTATGGAGTCAATTAAATGTACTTTAATAACTAAATTTCATCCAACCGATGCTCCTATACTAATTCCTTCTTAGTCATCTTTAATAAGTTAGGCATCAGAGGTTCCGGGGATTTCCTTAGTCTGTATTGTAATTTGATCACTTGGCAGTGTAGCCTCACTGTTGTCTTTTTTATCGATCACCACACAGTGTACTCTACTAATTTAGAGTCTGCAATCGACGCTTTTAATGTCCTTAAATTGATTTGGTCCTTGTTCAATCACCCAGTAAAGAGAGTTTCCTCCTTTTTGCTGTCATTTTTGTTTTTCATGTCCAATTTATAGCTGATCACCCTCCATTCTTTGGTACAGAGCATCCTGGTTTGCAATATTTGTCAGTACTTTGTCAGAATGTATGAATTCCATCAAATACACCAGTACCTTTTTGTACCTAACAGAACCCTCCATGTCAATATTCTTTATTTTCTTTAGATACTTTTGTATTAAACAAGCCGTTATGGAAATTATTGATTAACTATATACTTGCTACTCCTAAGATATTAAGGTAACAACGACCGATTCCTTAATATAATTTTATTTAATAGTTTATTATCGATGTAAAGTCAGTAATATATTTGTATGGCGATGATACTATTTTCTAACGTCCGTAAATAAATAAATATAGAAACATCGTTCACCAATAAAATATTTGTAGCCATAGATGTCTTTTCTCTAAATAAATTAATTTAAAAAATTAGTTTAAATCTCTATTTTGAATAGTCAATGTTAGTATATAATAGTATATATAGTAGTATCTTAATGTAGAATTGTATCTCATGGAGTACTTTTCTAAATTGAGTATCTTCTGTGTCTCTGATTATTCTTTTTTCTGATTACAATTTTTATTATGAATTTGCTAACAGGTCACTCGTAAAATTATTTAATATCCTAAACAATTAGTAGAATGATGCATTTGTACTAAGGTACCATTTCAATATTTGAATGTGAGTATTATTATAATTAATATTTGATCTCACGAGCTTTTAGCGTGTTATCTGTTTTGTCTTAAAATGCCAATCGTTCTCTCGTAGAATTTTTTTTATTTACCCTTGATTCAATAATTTTAAAACGATCATTTCTTTTAATAGTATATATTTTTATAGCTTTGGTTACTAAAGTTATCTTCTTCACAGTTTACTTTATTGTTTCTTTATTTTTTATCTTTTATTTTTGGCTTCTTTTTAGAAACGTGTCCTTATTGACTGCAATTAAAATATTTTATGCAATTTCCTGTTCTGAACCAATGTCACCTAATGTATTTAGTTTTCACTGCAATTATAATATTTTATTAAACGATATGGTTTATGCATTTCTTCTTTTTTCACTTCACTAGATGTCTGGCTTTTCACATGTTTTACTTAGCTCTCTTGGCTTTAATTTATTCCAGACCATCTAAAAAGTTCTTGTGATCTTTCAAATTTCAAAAACTTATCTGTAAGTAAACATCATTGGTGATACTCTCAAACATTTAAAACTATAGACATTTTTTACCATTTTAAAATTTAATTTTTACTTTTGTTTCATTAGTTTTACAGCACATTGATACGTATTCGGTAAATGTTTATTTAAGTTGCCAAAAATATTTCGATAGTGATCCAAGTATATGTTGTCGCTTGCATTTCTATTTATTTTTTATGATTTAACATGTAGCATTAACAAGTTCTTCTCTACTAAATTTCCTTAGAATCTCAAATTGTTACAAGTAGCAAGTTTGTATCGAAGATGTCTACTGGAACGAGTGTGACGAAACTATATTTTTGTACGTAATTTTTCAATTTTTTATTCACGATATGAGAATAACATTAAATCGTCAAAACTTAATGGCTAATTAATAAAATTGTTTGTATTTTGGCACATATAAGCTCACCCTTTCCTTCACAAAGGGTATAAAATTAAATCAAACTTTAATATATAGGTTGAGTTAAAGTGGAGACAAGCGAGTTTTTTTCTAAATTTTCAGAATAATATTTATTTGTACACCTTATTCATTAATATTCTACGTATTTCTCACAAAACACTCTTTTTAAAACTGACTCCAAATACCAACTCGACAATTGTAAAATCCTTTCGAATAAGGAAAACCCATTACTTATTTTCATCTATCACTCGTGGTTTCTCCAAAACATGACACATACCTATATACTTATACGCCCCTAAATACCTATAAATAACATGAACTTGTAGGTTAAATATATCTATATAAATTTAAATTCTCTTGAAGTTTTTTTAACCACTGATTTTCATAACAATATTTTAGAAATCAAGCATTCTTAATGTTTATTCGTAATTTGATGTGTTCTTGAGAGGAATCCAATGAATTTCCTTATTTTAATTTACAGGTATTATAGTTCGATGTTCGATAAGACAATTTGTACTGCTTTGTTATAATAGATGTAAATTTCGATTCTGTTACCGTTTATTCCTCATTTCACATATACAAACGAACTCTTTTCATTTACAAGATTCTCGTTAATATTTCAACGATCTTTTTTCACAAATTTCACGAACCTCTTACACTGGTAATTCATAATTTTTATTGTACTTTTCCAAAGCATTATTCACCACTCATTAATATATGTATGAATATACATGGTGCATCCACGAAGTATCGAGTTTTTTTTTCATTTTTCGCCTATTCATCCTAGAAATTCGGGAGAGGTCTTAAAATGTCGACAAACTGTTTCCGTATTTGTCCTTTTTTTTGTTTTTCAATAATTAGGCGCGGCAGGATTTAATTTCGCGGGAAGGGTGTTTTTCAGTTTTTTGACACGGCGCGATGGAGCGACTACTCTAATAGCGTTACGCGATAAAATTTGTTTGCAATTAAAAAAAACAGTGTAGACACGTATAAAATGTTGCATATGCACGTAATTGCATGTCAAAATCGCAATGTGGAAAATGGCACAGAGCTTTTAAAGAGAGCTGAGAAAGAATCATCGACTAACTTCGATTTGGGCGCCCAAAATGTTTTCGAATGGCTAGGAACACCCGGCGCGTGTTAGAGATTTAAGATTTGGACTGTCGATTAACAGATTAAGCAATTCAGAAAAAAGTGAATTTAACGCGATCTACAGTGTACAATATAGTACAAAAAAAATTTATAAATATCGAAATTTTTGAAAAACATCAAAGCTGAAGAGTTTGAAATGCATTTAAAATTTGAAAAACACGCCTTCAAAAATGTGTTGATACAGGAGGAAATTATTTTAAAGAATTTAAAATTTTTATTTTACCCTGCTTATAAACCCACCAATAAATCATTCAAAAAAGAAAGGTAAGAATTTTTTTTTATGATCTTTGACAAAACATTCTCGCTTAGTGGTTTTCCGCTAATCGCTTTAGCGCGCCGTGTTAAAAATTTGAAAAACACCCTTCGCGCGAAGTTAAATCCTGCCGCGCCTAATTATCGAAAAACAAAAAAAAAAAAAAAGACAAATGCGGAAAGAGTTTGTTGACATTTTAAAACCTCTCCCGAATTTCCACGATGAATAGGCACAAAATGAAAAAAAAACTCGATACTTCGTGGATGCACCATGTATATGTACTAACTTATTTTTTACTGCAATTCACAGAATGAATCATTAGAAATATTATATATGAATCAGAAGATGAGAAATGTTAATATTTGCTTTAATAATAACTATTTAGTTAGATTTTTACTGGTTAATTAGATTTTTATCTCATGGATATTTCCTTGTTCTCATTTGCCAGACTGCAAAATTTTGCTCTAATTTTTTGTAATTACTCGAGTGAAACTTAATATAATAACTATATCTGTTATTTTGTTGTTTTTTCTTATGTATCTCGATATAATATGATATATTTATTTTTGAGATTCGCATTTTTTCTATGACATAAATATTTGTATACTTAAATTTTCTGTCATTTTTAGCTTTACAGCTATTCTGCTTTTCATTTTCATTTTTTCACTCTTTCGTTCTTTTTTACTTTTATATTTAAAATCTTATGATACAAGAGGAATAACAACAACAATAACAATTTAAAATATTAGTAATAGAAGTAATAATGATACTAGTACTTATAATAATATTCGCCAATACTTTTAATTTATATAATATATACAAAATAACTATTAGTTGTGAATATTTACAAATTTCGGAAAGATAATATTTATTTCTTTTTTTTTTGTTGTTTAAAATGTTAAACGAACTTTATAAACATTTGATGTCATTGATGACGCGACACACAAGCTGAGATTTAATCCTTGACGTAAACTTACCTTGGTATATTCGAAATTGACAAATCGACAACATAAGTCGTGCATAAATAACATCACTCGAATATACCAAGGTAAAAATATACTTTTGTACTTTTATTAAATTTATAATATTGTAACAGCTTTAATTTATTGTAATTTATTAATAAAAATAGGTCTCAAGAAGGCAACGTAAGTTGTCGAAACGTTGCCGCAACACACAGTTAAAACTTTGTTTTAATTTTACATCCATAAGGAACTTTCCATATTCTATATTTTATTTCTTTTTTTTATTGCAAACGTATTTTAATTTTTAAAAAATTCTACATATAAGAAAAGCATGAAATAGCAAAGGGTATTTGGAAAAATGAAATTTATAGGAATAAGAGAGATACAAACGAGAAAAGTAATAAAATATTATAAATATATAAAAGTAAATTCTATTCCCGGTCACAAAAATACTTTATTTCTAAAATTGGCAGATTTTATTTTATTTGCAAACATAATTTAAAGCTGAAGACTTGTCTTTTATATAAAAACCCCGACGGATGTGCATTTTCCGCAATTACGTGAAACGATATGGGAAAGGCACATGAATAAGTGAGGGAGTGAGAGAAAAAGAGTGAAGTAGAAATGTAGAATGTACGATATATAGACAATGTAATAGTGTGGGTGAAACCGATAATTTTCAACGTGTTTTGCTTCATGTATACACCTACTTTCTCTGCCTCTGTGTTGTCTGTCTGTCTCTCTCTCTCTCTCTCTCTCTCTCTCTCTCTGTCTCTCTCTCTCTCTCTCTCAGTTTCTGCTTTCCTCATATATGTGTTTGTGTGTTAAAAACTCGTTTATTCTCTCTCTTCATTTTGTCCCCTTTTATTTTTTCACAAAGCTCGTTTAGTATTCTGTGGATTATTATTTTTATATGATTAGACTTCTTAAATGATTTTTTCTTAAATAATATTTTTAATTCGTTTTCTGAATAAATATTTTTATAAATATTTATTCTGAAAAAATAAAAATGTATTTGAACGATCACTTTATCTTTTGAAATAAAGTAAATAAAAAAAAAACAGTTGAAAAATGAAATTTTATCGATTTTTTTTTTCAATATATGTTTCTAAAAAAATATGATATATGAAAAATACTAAAAAAAATACTGCCTTAAATAAGTTTAAGTTACATTTTTTTTTTCATAATTTTGTATTCCAAGAATTTCTTTTTCTTTATATTTTACATAATACTAAATTATTATAAAAATTATCTAAGAATGCATACATTACAGCCTATTTTAATATCAATATATTAAAGTATATACATATATTTTATAATTATGACCAAACAATATTATATAATTTATACAAATATTTTTATTTCATATAATTTACAATATAATATTTATTGACACTGTTTTAATAATTTTATTGATCTTCTTTACACTCAAAAAATAATATTTATTTATTTTTTACCAAGTAAATTTTAAGAATCTTGCTTCTTTTTTTTTTAAATTTAATTACTTTTATATACATAACGAAACACCAATAAATATTTCAGTATTTTAAAATATATTGTGGGATTTGTTAAATGGTAAAATTTTTCATTTTGTGATCATTTTTTTGATATAATCAATATGCATCTTGTAGCAAGTATTATTATTTAAAAGCTATTACTTAAAATATTTTTTTTTCTTTTATTGATTTACTTATTTGTTATAAAAATACTACAACCAATAATAAAAATATTATATTTAAGCAGAGTAAAATAGATTTAGCAGAATATAATATTCCATTGTAGTTATATAAGAATAATAAAGATAATGTTCTCATACTTTAGATTTATATTATCTCTTTTGTAGATGAACTTAAAGGCACATTTAATATTCATGTCACTGTATTTTCTACTTTATAATAATTAGTGTATACATAAAATTCAAGTAGTATAGAAATAATAATAATTTCGCAATTATGTAATAGTTAATTTTATACTTTTATTCATCGTAAGAATTATAAAATTAAATATAATTAAAATATTTTCCTCGGACTATTTATATTTTAAATATTGAATTAAAAATTTCAGAAAATAATAGTGTATCTACACAACCGTTTTTAAAAATCATAGATCATCGTAAATACGTATTTTTTACAAATCATTTTTATTTTCTACAACATTATAAAAACGATGAATTAATATTTTTTAAATTCTTGTACTTTTGTCTCTATTAGCGTTAATTATATAGCTTAAAAGCTAGCCATTATGTATATTATATCTCAATTTCCAAACGAATAAATAATTTTAAATAATACAAATATTTTATCGATAGTCAATTAGATTTAAATGTATTGAATGGAGGTAAACTGATAATATTACTAAAAAAATTTTTTTTAATTTTTATATCGAATTACATTGAAATGATAGAAAGTTATAAATTATGTGTGTTTTTGTTCTAATTCTTAAGGTAACTACTAATTAACAATTTTGTTTCTTAAAATAAAAAATAATTTTTAATGTTCAACTGAATACTTTAATAATAGTAATAACAGACAATAACAATATTATTTTATTTCATTATATATTTTATAATTTATGAGACAAATAAGCGTGATATATTTTAATATCGTTCATCTATGTATTTTAGTATAAGATGTTTTTATTTAGCACTTATGAATTAAAATTTGATTAAAAAATTATTTTACAATAATCTTTCTGTGATAAAAATAATTATTAAAATTATATTTATTTTAATACATATTCATAAATTTAATTGTTGTAGACACTTGACCTATTTAAAATTTTAATATATATTTATAAAAAGTATAATTTTGAAATTTCATTATATTATTTGAAAACAAGAGCAAGTATTTTATTTTAAAATGCATAACCTCGATTTTTTAACATGCTAAGAATGTAAAAACACTGTCAGTTATATTTTTATCTTTATTACGTTGGGGGGATTGATTACATATCTCATAATGACTTCTCAATAGATTTCAGTACTACTATTTAAATTGCACTTTAGGGATTAGAAAATAGTTCATGATTGCCATATTTTTAATTCAATATTTTTTGTCTACTTGACAAAAGTTTTGTTGGTTAATAAATCGATAGATTTATTTTATTTCGATAAAAATATTTTTATATTTTATAAATAATTATAGAGGATATTGGGATTAAATAATTTTTTTTATCAAAAAACAATAATATTCAATACTTATTAATTAAACCTTTTATTCAAAATTTATTTTACAATAATGCTGTATTTTATTACATCTTAGTTTATCTATTAATTTATCTTTAAACTTTGATCGATACAGCGAAATGGTAAAAGTGCAAATCAGCATTACTCAAATATAGAAATTAAATTAAAAAATTTGTTCGCAAAAATCGTTTCCTTTCTTGTAATTAATGAATATTAACCGAGCACTCATTC
Organism: Eupristina koningsbergeri; assembly: GCA_018907245.1. Classification (NCBI taxonomy): domain Eukaryota; kingdom Metazoa; phylum Arthropoda; class Insecta; order Hymenoptera; family Agaonidae; genus Eupristina; species Eupristina koningsbergeri. Next base: position 1,509,803 of record JACCHV010000001.1, read on the forward strand.
ATATGTTTTTATAAGCATAAAACAAGTATTTGTTCGCGTGAAATTTGATAAATATAAAACTCACTGCTATATTAGTTGCTTTTTCATTCTTTATCTCCTCCCCTCTCTTTTTTCATATTTTTCCCTTTCTTTTCAAGTAAAGTAGTAGCAAGCGAGAGAGAGAGAGAGAGAGAGAATAAAAGTTGAAAATATTTCATTCTTTAACAGTTTAAGTAAAATGTCACAAAAGCATATATTTGTATCTCGTTTATTGGTGTAGGTAGAAAAGTGCATTTGCATGGTAGCGCGTAATGGAATTTTTCCCTGCGATTTATTCAATAATTCTTTTTTTAAGTAAAATTTAGTAGAATTATGTATTAGAGTACGTATATACGTACGAGTATCTGCATAGAATTTAGCTCCATAGTAGTATGAACGCCCAATACATACGAAAATACTTTTATAATAATATGATGACTTTTTAATTGTTTTCTCAATTGTTATTTTGAATTAAGTGTCAAGTTGCAGTTATAAGTAATTTATCGATTGATAATATTTTTTATTAATGAAGAATAATTTCATCTATTTTATTTGACACTAATACTCATTGTCTCTAAAAATAATGAAACTTTTCATGTCAAATAATAAATATTTGTTTTGTATTCTATTATTGTTAATTACAAAATAATTTCCTATTTGAAAATTAATAAAACTAAAAAAAAAAAGAAAAACTGAACATCAAAAACACGATAAGGTAAAATTACTTTTTTGATTCTCAATTGCTTTTGAGGTAGTAAAGTATTGTGAAGTGACCTTTACATTTATGTATTTAATCGTACGTTTGAATATATTTAACTCACGGAACGGGATATATAGTCGCGTGCGTTATTTGGGAGATCGAATAGTAATCAGAAAATCTCTCTTCAATTCCTTTTTTCTATTTTTTTTTTCATACATTATATTATTTTTTCAATTTTATTTGTAATTTTTATCCATTACGTATTTTTAGTTATTTATGAACCATCGGAATTCACAAAAATATTTTATTCAAAAAATTAATTGTTCATTTTAATTTATATGAAATAAAAAATATTATTAATTGTTGTTGTGAAAATAGAATGAAATAATATCAAAAATTACTTTTTATATGAGCTGAAGTTCGTATTAAAAATATACAGATAATTCATTATTAAAATTGACAAAAAAATTAAAAATTATATGTTTAAATATTCCGTTATTAAATCTGTTTTAGGCTCAAAATAAAAGTATATGATTATTTTATGGATTTTTTTGTATGAAATAGAAGTTTATGGTTGTATATTGTTTAATTAAAAAAAATATAGATCATATATGTTAATACATATGTAAGGGATTGATAGAAGACAAAAAGTAATTCTAGAAGCTTTTTTTATTTAATTATTTAATATAAACATTGATGCTTGTATAAATTAATGTTTGATATACCAATTACAAAAATAAGTATGGAGATTTGCGTTAATGATTCTCAGTCAAAAGTCGGAAAGAGAGTGTGTGATCTCGTGGAACTTCTTCGTGTTGAAGCTAAATCTTTAATTTAGGTGACAACGCGCGCTTTGTCAGGATATCCTTGAGGCCAGTGCCCTACATGCCTAAGCCGTTCCAGATGACCAGAGGTTTCCGTATAACTTTTATCGAAAATATTATTATATTACGGCAATAATCTGAGTATTAAAACGAATAGGACACTAAATATAGAAGGTATGCTACTGCAATAAAATATTATGTTGCAAAAATAATGCGTACATTACACTTAAGATTAAAAGTATAACTAAAAGAATGACTAAAATAGTACATTATACATAGTTTATCCACGATGTATCGAGTTTTTTTTTTCATTTTGTGCTTATTCACCGTAGAAATTCAGGAGGGGTCTTAAAATGTCGACAAACTCTTTCCGCATTTGTCCCTTTTTTTTTGTTTTTTCGATAATTAGGTGCGGCAGGATTTTATTTTGCGCGAAGGGTGTTTTTCAGTTTTTTGACACAACGCAATGAAGCGACTACTCGAACAGTGTTACGCGATAAATTTTTGTTTGCAATTAAAAAAAACTGTGGAAACGTATAAAATGTTTCAAAAGCGTATGGACATAATTGCATGTCAAAATCGCAAAGTGGAAAATGGCACAAAGCTTTTAAAGAGGGCCGAGAAAGAATCATTGACGAGCCTGTATCTGGGCGCCCAAAAAGCTTTCGAATGGCTAGGAACACCCGGCGCGTGTTAGAAATTAAAAATTTGGATTATCGATTAACAGATAAAGCAATTCAGAAAAAACTAAATTTAACGCGATCTACAGTGTACAATATAGTGCAAAACAATTTATTAATGTCGAAATTTTTGAAAAACATCAAAGCCAAAGAGTTTGAAAAGCATTTGAAATTTAGAAAACACGCCTTCAAAAATGTGTTGATACAGGAGGAAATTATTTTGAAGAATTTAAAATTTTTATTTCACATTGTTTATAAGTCCACCAATAAATCATCTTTCAAACAAGAAAGGCAAGAATTTTTTTTTTTTAATCTTTGAACAAACCTTCTCGCATAGTGGTTTTCTGCTAATCGCTTCAGCGCGCCGTATCAAACAACTGAAAAACACCCTTCGCACGAAGTAAAATCCTGCCGCACCTAATTATCGAAAAAACAAAAAAAAAAAGTGACGAATGCGGAAAGAGTTTGTCGACATTTTAAAACCCCTCCCAAATTTTTACAATGAATAGGCGCAAAATGAAAAAAAACTATTCTTCGTGGATGAACCATGTATATAGTTTGTCTTTAAGTACAAATTGATTTTCAATTTTGTTTGTTTTACGAAAATCTCTTCTTCTGGATTTGTTTCGCTTACAATTTCAAAATCAGAATTACAGATATATTTTACGGGACTGTTCTTTCCGTTTTTTTTTTATTACACATTTTGAATGTGAGACAGTTAACAAGCTTATTACATGCAGATATATTATCATTTTCATGTTTATTTATTGACTTAGAAAATAGTATTTTAGATAACTTAAATATTACGTACAAAATAGTGAATATTATAATAAAACATACGGTATAATGATAGTATGCAATTACTTTTTGTTGTTTCTTGTCATTTAGTACTTCGTCGACTAAGTTGAATATATCTTTTAGTTTATGACTGGCAATTTCTAAATTTTCAAGATTAATGTTTAATATTTTTATTTGTTTTAATAATGATATATGAGTAGTATTTACAATATCTTTTATACTACAGTCATCTTCTAATATATGAAATTTCGGTATGTATCATGTATAATTGCTTTCGAATGAATTTTTCGTTAACAAAATTACTGACGGTGTGTAAGCTTTAGAACCTGCTTGTAACTCAAGAATACCGGAATTTTGTAAACTGATATCATATAAATATTTATTGTTTTGACAAGTAATACTTATATCTATGATTTTGGGTAAAATATATATCCATTTATTTTTATTTGTTAATCTGTTCCAAATACTTTTTTCCAATTTGGTAATTCGAATGTCACAGCTTTTAGGAATATGGGAGTTTGCAAATAATAATTGTATTTCGCAGGGTTACTTTGCATTAGTGTTGTATATGGGTTTAGACAATTTACAGATGAAAGACTTTATTGTTGATAGTTTACAAACGCTCAGATTATTGAGTGTCGAATACTGCATTTTAGCTCGAGATACAACCAAATATTTTATTGTGGGCTGAATGAAGATGTAAATATCAGCACTTTGCTTAACAGGTAATGGCAGAATTTTATATAAGCTGAAAACTGTTTCAGTTATTAGTGGATTTTCTATAATGAAATTTAATTTATTATCGATAAATAGAGCTTATAACCTGATTAATTTTAGAAGCTCGTGAGCATAATTGGTTTCAAAAGCGAAGGGGTAATTCAATACAGGGGGTAGCATGGTTACAGTTTTTTGTAATTCTTTTAAAAATTAATATGGAGGCAGAATTTTTGAATGTAAGATATTAGTTTCAGCAAATATGATAGCGTTAATTAATGTATCCACTTCATTATTTAGCTCATTGCATATTAAAGTTAGATAAACAATATACTTTCTTATATTTTGTTGCATCGTAAAATTCATATTTCTACTATCAATATTCTTAGTATATTCATTAATTTGTTTAAGGTTTTTATTAAATATTATCTCGGCTCTATGAAGATTTGCGATGGATTCAGTAAAATTCAAAATTGTCGCCTATACTATTTGAATTTGATTTTTTAATAGTCGGATTGTTTCCGTTTTATCAATTTAGATTTGATTAATAGCTTTATTGAAATAAACAGCATCATTATTATTTAATGTACCAGTAATTGTTTTAAACATCGTTCTGATAGCATTAAACCATCCTCTCTTTACTCTTTTGTGGCCGACGAGACCTTTTAAATAGTTTTCTTTTGATTTCATCTCCAGAATCATGTGTTCGTGAATTGAAGTTGATGAATTACATAGAAGTAGATCGCGATTAATAGTGTTTTTGTTACAATGATTAAATGCTTTCATAAAGGTGTTTTGAATTCGGTTAAGTTTAGTATCTATGTGTTGTAAATCTACATATGTTATCAATTTCCAATAATTATTATAGAATTTTAATTCTTGAATAGAGTCATAAAATATTCCGGGTGAATATTGAAATTCTATGGTTTTATGATTTTCAACCAGTATTAGTGTAATCTGTCTGTAACAAAGAAAATTAAGATGATGAAATTTATTTACATTCTAGCTGGTTTTATATTATTAACGTGTACTTGTACTTTTTTTCGTTTTTGTTTTATAACAACATTCGCGGATGATATAACGTCAACTATTTCGTACGGATGACTATAGTGAGAAGTTAGTTTCTTTGATTTTGAGAACTGTTGGATCTTTAAATACATCTTATCCCCGATATTATAATTTATAGATTTAGTCTTATATTAGTATATTTTGTTCTGTTCTTTTGATCTTATAATATTTTCTCTGACTGTTTCTCTAGTTTTCCTTAGTTTTTATATTAAATTTATCAAATAGTCGTCGTATGTATATTTGAATTCAGTGGGTTTTGTGATAGCAGAAGGGAATGTTGGTTTTGTACCAAAAATTAATTCGTAAGAAGTGTAATTTGTAGAGCTATATGGTGTAGTATTATATGAAAATGAAAAATAGTCTAAATAGTCATCTCAATCAGTTTGTTCTTTATTAACATAATGTTTTAAATAGTCTGGTAAAGATTGATGAGTTCTCTGAAGGGCTCCATTGGTTTGAGGATGATATGGAGTAGTTTATATTTATTGAATTTTGAACAATTTTGCAATGTCTTTCAGTAAATTAGATGAAAAGTCTTTGCCTTGATCAGTTAATATACTGTCGGGTATACCGAATAAGCAAATGAATTTTGTTGTGAAGATTTTTTGCTACGGTTTTAGCTTCGTGATTAAGTAAGGCATAAGCTAATGTAAATTTGGAAAAATCATTTTGTAAGGTTAGTGCGAATTTGTTTCCCAATAAGGTAAATGAACCGACTATATCTAGAGCTATTTTCTCAAAGGGTCTAATTAAAGTTGTAATAATCTCCATTGACTTTTTACTTTTATTTCTAACTAACTTATTAATTTGACATGACTCACAGTTTTTTATAAAATTGTAAATATTCTTTTTCATGTTTTCCCATTTGTAGTTTTCTTTGATTTTCTTATATGTTCTATGAAATCCAGGGTGTTCGGCAGTGGTTAAAAATGGTTTTCTTGTAATATAGTTTAAATTTCATTAGATGTAGGAATGTATTTATGATTTAGATAAATATTTATTAAGATATTTGTATCCTTAAAAATATATCTGAGCAACGCTCTAAAAGTATCGTATTTAGATATAGTCGATTTGTCAGAAAATTGTAGTAAATTAATTGTATTTTGTTTATTTTTTAGTAAAATTTCTTTCAAAATCGTGAAGCATTTAAATAAATTCTCTAGTTCATAATCATCCCAGTAAAAAATCTTTACAAGATAGTATATATTAACATTATTGTTTTTAACGAAAATAACATCATATAGTTCGGGGTTTTGGACTGCAAATATTCTTTATTATTATATTTAAAATTAAATTCTTTTAAGAAATTATTATTGAAACTTAAATCCTTAGGTTTGCAGGTAGCGAAATTGTTTGTTGATGAAGATATAGAGTCTCGGTGTTCGTTAACTTTGTCGTTTAAAATCAAATTTGTTTTTAATTTCTCTCTAAAATCCTTGTATGAATTGGTGATATAAAATACATTCCGTGAATTTTTAGGATCGATCGGATTTATATAGTTCATAGATATTGCGTTATTATCAGTAGTTAATGATTTACATTGATTATCAAATAATTCAGCTTTCGAAGGGTAGTCCGAATTCATATTGTTTAACATTGAAGTTTTCAGGTAAAGATTATTAGTGCTTATTTCAAATAATTCTTTTGGCTCTATGGGTGGTGGAATTCTACTAAGTGCGTCGGCATTACAATTAATTTTTCCTAATTTATACTCTACCGACAACTCATATTCTTTAATTTTAGTCGCCATTGGTAAAGCCTAGAACTAGGATCCTTTAAATTAAATAACCATAGCAAGGGTTTATGATCACTTATAATTTTGAATTTTCTTCCATACAAATACGGTCGAAAGTATTTTACTGCCCATACAATAGCCAGTAATTCTCTATCGATAGCCGAATAATTAGATTCAGCATTATTTAGGTTTCTGCTAGCATACGCAATAGACAGATATTGAAAATCGTTCAACTGTGATAATACGGCCCCGAGATAATATTTACTTGCATCCGTGTATAGTATGAATTCTTATTGAAAATTAGGATTCTGTAAAATAGAAGAGGTTAATTGTAATTTTAAATTTTCAAAAGCTTCCTGTTGTAAACTGATCCATTTAAATTCGGATATTTTTTTTAATAAATATGTTAAAGATTTAGTAATTTGGCTATAATTTTATATAAATCTTCTGTAGTAACCAGATAAGCCGAGAAATGATTTGATGTCCTTTTTGTTTGATGGGATTGGGAAATTCATTACAACTTTTATCTTTTCAAGATCGGGCTTTACGCCGTTTTCGTGTATATAATGACTTAAATACATAACTTCACATCTGAGGAATTCGCACTTATCGGTCTGTAATTAAAGATTTGTTCGCGAAGTCTATGAAAGATTTCTGTAAAATTTTTATTGTGCGTTTCTAATGAATCTGCGTAGCAAATAATATCATCCAAGTAAATTAGACATCGAATACCTTGTATATCTGCTAAGCCTGTTGCCATTAATGGAGAAAAACACGCCGGGAAATTTTTTAATCCGAAAGTTAAACGATTAAATTCATAATCTCCAAATGTTGTAGAAAATGCCGTTTTTTCTTTATCTTTAGGATCCGTTTTAATTTGATGGAATCCTGATGCGAGATCGAGGGTTGTAAAATATTTAGAATTTCCTAGTTGATCTAGAATGTTAGAGGTATTTGGAATAGGATACGAATCGCCTACTGTTATTTCACTTAATTTACTGTAATCAATTACTATTTGCCATTTTTGTTTACCTGAGCCATCGCATATTTTGGAATAACCCAAAGAGGTGGATTCCATGGAGATTTAGAAACTTGAATTATGTCGCTTTTAAACATTTGTTCTATTTGTTTTTTCACTTCGTCCTTGTAACATTCGGAATATCGATAAATTTTTGAAGTTATGGGTTTGTTAGAAGTAGTGTCAATTTTATGGGTTACTGTCTCTGTGCAACTTAAGCTATGACCTTCAAGGAAAAATATATCTTTGGATACTGTGCAAATATTGAGTACATAATGGGGTTCTTCGTTATTTTAATGGTTTAATCGGAGTTGCTTTTCTAGAGTTTTGATTCTATCAAAGGAATAATTATTTGATTCTATAGAATTTATATTCAAAATTTTGCAATCGGAACCTAGTTGTTCAATTTCAATATAAGGTACATCAAGTTCTATATCAATTTCATTTTTCATTTAAAACAGAGTTTATAGTTTGGTAATTTGAATAGACTTTTACGATGCTTTGGTAAATGTATAATCCATCTTTTAATATTTGTTGAATTCCTTCATTAATATTAGTATTTAAAACTCTTACTATAATAAAGGTTTCAGATCTGGCAGGAATTTTAATGATTTCGTTGCTTTCGTTCGTACACAAAAAGGTTCGAAATTGATTTGTTGAGTTTTGTGAATATTTAATGGAATATAATGATCATCTAATTGAATAATTCTTTGTTTATTATTAATTATCAGTAATGATTAATCAGTAATGACATCATTTCCTAGAATTGCTTGACATGGTATTGGGAATTTGTCATTTACAATGTGAAAAATAGTTTTATAAAATTTATCATTCAAGTGTATATTAATAAAACAATATCCTAATGTCTCAATATTTTCTGTACATAATCCACTAATTCTTACTTTAATATCGTCAGAGAAATCGACATCAGATAGAAATTTTTAAAGTTTAATTAAAGAAATACCGTCTCGTGTGTCAACTAGTAACTCTATATTTTAATGTAGTTCTTTTATATTAAGATTGACCGTGAATTTCGCGGCAGCAGGTCGTGAAAATTGATTAAGAATATTTATTTCAATTAATTTTGGGTCTCTGTGTAGTTTTCTGCCTTGAGTAAACTTATTTTCTTTGATATGGCAGCAACCAAAGAATGATTGCAGATTAAATTATTTACATGTAATTAATTAGTATTTTGCGACTGTGGATTTAAACTTGGTTCTGAATTGGAATTAATGTTGAAATTCGAATAAAAATTTTGTTTTTTGCTATTGTTAAATTGCTTTTTCCTACATTCCTGAATTACGCGACCGATACTTTTGCAATAATTACATGTTTTAAATTGGTTATACCCAGGATCGTTTTCTGATTCTTTGTTTTCAACATTTACAGTACTAATATTATTTTTGTATAGGCATTCAGATTCTACGTGTCCAAGTTTTTTTACAAAAATTACAACTTTTAAATTATCTATTTTGTCTATAGTTATTTGAAAATCCGTTGGAGTTCATGTTATTATTTATGTTTGTTCTAAGTCGACACTGAGAATCTGAGTGTCCCGGTTTATTACAATTATTAAAAAAATTTGTCCGTGTATGCTTAGATTTTTAAATTTTTCTGTTTCTCGTAAAGATTTTTGTTTTATTTTTTCATCAATAGCGTATTGGACAGCATCTTCAAAACATTCAGGTTTTTGGAATTCTACAATTGTCGTTACATCTTTTTTTAATCCCATTATAAAAATATTTAGTGCCTGAATTTTTAGTAATGTGACACATGCGATTCGGTCGGCCGCTGTTAATGTATCGTTAAAACTATTAGTAATTTTAATGAGACAATTTTCAACTCTTTGAAAATAAGATAATACATCTTCATTACGATTTTGTTTACTAGAAGATAGTTCTAATTGACATTGGCCATGTGATCGTTTATCCAAATATGTGTCATTCAAATATGATTTTAAAGTGTTCCAGTTTTTAAACGTTCGATTTCTAATTAGCGCTCATGATTTACCTATTGATTTTGTTTGAATTGTAGAAAGTAATGTTTCTTTATCTGCTGCTTCTGATAATTGAAGTACAGTATCACAATTACTACAAAATTCATATAATTTAGTTTTATCCCCGTCAAAACTAGAAAATATTTTTAAAGCGAATTCAATTGATACAGGCATTATTATAAATATTTTCCTTCTAATTTACTTAGAATTCGTCTTTCGATTAAAGATTTTGTTAACACTTACAGAAAAAGTAACAAATTCTTCATTATTTACAAGCTTGGGTTGGTGTTGAAGACAGTAATGATTTGGATTTTGAAGTCAGAGAAGTTGGGGAATCAGTGACGTCATGAATTGGTGATCGTATTGATGAATTAGTTATTACACAAATTCCGTGAATTCGTCGAAGATTCAGGGATGATGCAATGATATTTGGAGAATCAGTAGCGAAATTTTGTGCTTTCTTCCCTCTCGAATTAGGGTTTTAGTTCTTATTCCTCAAAAATATAACGTATTTTAACACGTTAATTATCTTGATTTAGATCCTTTGAATGAAACTTGATTTCCACGAAATATCCCACTTCTGACACCAGTTGTAAGAGATTGGTGCAAGAAAAAAATCAATTGTAGACGTTTTAATTAAATTTGTTTAATATTTTAATAAAAAATTTCTCACGTGTAGAGTTTCTTTTTATAATATTAAAAGTAGAAGTTATAATATGTTGAGATCACCTACATGTTATGAGAAAAAGATAGAAAGAAGAAATTGAGATATCTTAGATAATAAGTTACTGTCATTACCGTTAGAACAATATATTGGTATTAATCTAAAATATTTTATAAGAGAAAACAATCTTTGCTTCCACATGTTTAAATATTAGAATGTTAAAATTTATTTGAAGACGAGGGAGTGAGTTTAAATTATAATCAACTACTCCCGATATTCCTGTTTCTCTTTTACATCAAATATCCAGTGTAAAAAGGGTGAGAAGCACTCGAGATGCAATTTTCCGACTATATGAAGTAAATGGATGTTTTTTATACCCTTTCTGATCCCATGAGCTCCGTACACCAATTACGCACATGACTACCATATTAAATTTTTTAATTCAAACATAGAATCGACGGCTGTGTTAACATTAACTTTTGTAAAGTTTCATAAAATTACAAAGATCGTCCTCACAACTATTATATTATTGTATAAAAATTAATCAATAATTTTTATCAGTTTAATTCTTGAATTAATTATATTTTTATTTTCAAATTATATTTTCACTAGATTTTTCAATTTTTCTCTCCAAGTTTTTCAATTGCATTAATTACGTGTTCTTATGATACGATAAAAAATTAAATAACCTTACGTAATATGTAAATATTCAAGGTAATGTAAATTTGACAGTTATAATAAAGTCTTAACTTCACAATGGCCATGTTGCGGTAATTTATAAAAACAATTTTGTTTAAAATTAAAGTATTTACATTAACATTATCATTAATATTATAATAAAAAAATTTGTTTCAATTAATAATAAATTTTCGGAATATTTAATAAAGGCTTTGGCAGGGATGATAGACCAACTCGTTGAAACAAACATAGCGTTGTATATTTTTGTTTCATTCGACAAGGATATAAATTTACTATACTACTGTCCTTTTTTTTGTTTGATTCAATTTTTTGCTCATTTCTAGTGCTCGTAAAACATCGGTTACTGTTAGCAATAGAATTAGAAAAACACGTCTCGATACTTGTAATGGAACAGCAACATATAAAGGATAAATAAATAAATCAAATTAAAACAGTGGAGCGAGGTACGAAATCCTTACACACCCAATACTAACAACATACTCCTTACACCATATCCTGATATATACCTCGGCTACACGATGAAGGGTGCTCCGAGAAGTCGTTGTCAACGGAGCACCAAGACGAAATCTGACCTTGGTGGGAGCTCGTACGATCCAAGGTCAGCGGCACCGGTAAGTCGTCACATCCCGGTGTCGAAAGTAACAGCGATGTCGAGACGTCGGCCACTCTCATAGTTAGGTAAGGCGTAATATTTTATTGTAATGGCTTTTTCCTCTGCGCGGCTCGGCGGAGGTTTTTTATGCCAGGTCTCGCCAGGCGAAAATTGTAAATATGTCCGGCTATTCATTCGAATAGACGAGGAATATTCAAAAGCTCGCGGCAATGCGCCATATAGGTAAAAAACTGAATATCGGGATGAGGCGGCGGGGTGCACCGCATCCAAAGCGCGAATTTAATAATTAATTGTCGTGAGACTCTGAGGTGATCGGAGAGAGAGAGCGACGAGCCGAATTACAATAATAAAAGAAATAAAAGGAGCTTCCGATGTTCTCTTATTTTCCTGCTCGACATCCATCTCCAACAGTTACTATTTTTAGGAATAATATTATACTTTTTAATGATCCATCGCGCATGGGAAAAGCGAAAGCATCAATATGTTTTTATTGTACACAGGCTTCGTTATCGTTTAGTTCGAAGTAGATTTTATCTTTTTTTTGTACCGACACAATTTGACAGACCCGATACTTTAAATTTTGACCACACAAAATGCTTAAAATTTCAAAAACATAAAGATAGATACTCACAAAATTAAAAATAAATGGATGTAGAAATCGTCATTTACTGTACAATAATAATTTAAAAACTTAAAAATAACATACAGATTTTTTCATATGCTTTATGAAACAATTGCTCGTCTATAACATTTACATATAAATAATTAAATTAATATGTATTATTAGTCCAAGCAACAGAGCACATTTTAGATCATGAAAAAAGCAGCTAGTGATGTATATCAATATTCGTAAAAAATCAATAGATTCTTGTTTTCTAAAATGCCACTCTGATATTCAGGATTTTTTTCATTAACAATTTTATCGAAAAAATGCATTTTTTTACGTTTTTTGTTATAAAATTAAAAGCCTTAATTTAAACACTATAGTGTCAATGGATGATTTATAGTTAATAAATTGTGAATAAAATTCATTTTTATATAATGGGAACATTAGAAGTTGAGAAATTTTTAAATTAATTAAAAAGTTTGTAACTTTATTTTTTAATATTTACAACTTTAGTTTTGGAAAATTAAAGTGATCAGTGCGCATTTTACTTGTTCGAAATTTTAACTTGATCAAATTATTAGTTTTCCAGTAATACTAATATTAATTAAATTAACGAAATTTACGAAGTTATTTTCAGCTCAATGCACCAGACGATTTTAGTTTTTTCAATAGTTTTAAAAAAATATAATTGTGGTACAACAAATCCTGTATCTTACATTTTCTTTAAATGTTTGGGAATGTTTAACATCTGAGGATAAATATGATCGAAAATGACCAAGTACCCGAGGAGTAGGGAGAGTAAAAACCGGGGAATTGTAATATAGAGTAATAGAAGTGAAATCTGTGTTAACTAACCTTCTCCCTACTCCCTATCTAATTGCACGCACTCGGCCGTTTTTCATCATGTTTATCCTCATATTTTTTTCAATCCGAAATATTTAAACGTAATATAAGATACAAGATTTATTGCCCAACACACATATTTTTTAAAACCGTTGAAAAAACTAAAATCTTAATGTAAATTAAGCTGGAAATAATTTCATAAATTTTGGCATAATTTCATCAACATTAGTAATACTCGAAAATTAATAATCAGATCAAGCTAAAATTTTGTATCAAAAATACAAATTAGGTGATATGTATTTTGATTTAAAATTATGTGATAATAATGATAATTATGCAATAGAGATAACCGTTAAAATTTTTGTAATTACAAATACTATTTGTACTTTCAAGATATATTTTAATTATATATTAAATAATATAATTTCAATGATATATTTTATACATATATGTTTAACTTACCAACATTTTTTCATTGATTGGTTAAAAAAAATGTTAAAAGAAATATTCATTAAATCTTATTGAATAGAATAGTTCGACTAAATATACAATTGATAACATTAGAAGAAAATTTGTAAGTAGTTATTTATTTAAAATTTAATTCAAATATTTTCTTAAGCATCAAGATAAAACGAAATTATTAATTTAAAATAAATTGAAAATAGTATTTCACGTAAATCACTCATACGTATATTATACATATTTCAATACAAATTGAACTAGCCCAACTAGTTTAAGACTTTAAAATATTATTATCGGTAATCATAGCCTGCTCATAGGTCAAATGTCAGTGTGAAAGAAAAAAATAATAATAATTTATTCTTATCATTAAAACTAAGCTTTTTCAAAGATTAAACGGTCATTCATTCTCGAAATTTAATTCAAAATTGTGATCCATCAATTCATATTATATTTTAAAATAACATTTTAAAATATATAAAATAAATTTATATATAAAATATAAAATATATGCAATATATTTTTTATGATTATACAATTTTATTTACGGCTTATGCCATTTTTTTTTTTTATTTAGAATTGAAGTTTGGTGGATGTCTAAACATATATATTGATATAATGATATATTTATTTATATAGATATATTTTACCTAATTAAGTGTAAATTTTGTTGCAATACAGTATTTTTGTAACTTTAAAATATTTTAAAATGAGGTAGGATTTTATATATAATCTAGAAATACGACGGTAGGTTTTACTTTCTTCTATTTTGCAGTAAATATATTTTACAATAAAATAGATTTCGTAATAAAAAAAATATATGGAAGAATATATATGTATTTGTCGAAAATGACAATTCTTTTATTAAAATTAAAAAGTGTTCTTTTAATGAAAAAAAAAGAAATAACCTTTTAATTCAAATCAATTTAATTATATTTATTTTTTAAATAATAGGTTTTAAATTTTATAATTAGATATCTATATTTCTTCAAAGCAATATATGTGTTGATGATAATTAATTAAAGAGATTAAAAGAATTTAATAATTATGATGATATTGGCTACTAAAACAAAAAAAAGAAAAGTAATTTTAAATGTTTTCAACTGCTTTTTCAACTCATTACTTATTTGAATCTTGTATTAATTTATTTTTTTTTATCAATTTTTTTATATAATTTTATTATTTATTTTATATTTTTATATTCTCTCTTTATTCATATTATTATTTTGTTATTTTTATTTATCTCACGTATTTTTTATTTTGGCTCTATTAATTTTTATTTATTCACTACTCTATGTCATTTCTTTCATGTAGGATTTGATTATCAATTTAATTTTTATTTTAATTTTTTAATTGTTACTTTTATTTACATAGGTAATTAAAAATATGACTGAAAATTTATGCTAAATTTGATTAAGTTTTGTTTTAAATATAACCGAGATGATACATTTGAAATATGTTGTATAAATTAAAATTTTTTTGTAAATTCTATCTGTATTATCAAAAGAAAATTCATTTTCATAAATATTTTTTGCTCAACTTCTTGTATAGCCTTAAATTTAATAATATGTATATTAATAATGATTTATTACTATTAATTCTATAATTTTCAAAATTGAATTTATTCAAATAAACGTGCTGATATAATATGATTACACCACGAGAGCATACAAAAGGCAATCTTGGAAAATACATTACCTAGTCGCGCGAGATCAGAGGGGAAATGACCCACTCGTACGCCTACGCAATCCTAAATTAAACGGTACTCACGCAACCGCGATGCTGGGCGATGATGGTTATTCGGGAATCCTTGATGGATCACCGTGTTCTCGGGTCAAATCTATAACCATCTGGATGAAGAGAAGTTCCTCGAAGTTCTCCTTGAGAGCACAGGCGGCTTCGGCAGTTTTCGGTTATTTCACAACATCAGGGCATTGAACAAGCAACTTCACAGCGTCTTCAAAGGGATCCGCGTGCCGCAAATCGGGTCTCCTTCGAGAGAACTTTTTAGACGACGTGGAACACCCACAGGAGCACTCGTACAAGATTTTCCTCAGCGGGGAAAATGTCTACGTATAGGCAATGACGTAGTAAAAACCCAGACACGACTCGTAAAACAGAATTGGAGAAAAGTCGAAACTCGATTTGGTTCTAACGGACTGTGTTGTATGTCGGATGACCACGAAGTGATTTTTTCTAAAGTTTTCGGAAACTTCATGAGGAGCTTTTTTGAATTACCCTCTCCTCGTGGGAACCGCAAAGTCCTGTCCTCAACGCGTTTTCCGAAGTCATCGAACGTCACACTATATACATATGTATAAATAGTATACAGCTGTTTGCTTATTCATACTTACATAACATTTTTGGGCATCTTTACGAGATTTCATAATTTTACTTATGTTAAGATTTTCATCATTCTTTAAAATAATTTAAATAATAGTTTTTCTTTTTTTTTATTATTATTTGGTTTATACCTATTATTAGTTATAAAAAACAACAGAATATTATTTATTTATATTTCTGATTCATTATTTAAAAATATTTTAGTATTTATTTATTGATAATGAATGAAAAAAATGATGTCTATAAAATAAACTTTAATAAATATGTGTACATTTTTAGTAAAAAATAGTTTTATTAACGACATAATACTGAAAATACGTAATCGGTTAATTACTTAAAACTCTACAGTTAATTTTATAATATTTTAATATAATAACTTCAAAATTCAATATAATATAATATTGTACTATTTTTGAAACAGATACAAATAGTTAAATAAAAAAAGATAATAAATTTATCGACAAAAAAATAATATAATTATTGATTTAATAAATGTTTACTATATATTTGCATATATTAATAATAATATTACATTTTTATTTTATCCTTTAATTGCGTAAAGAAATTAAAATTTATTTTATTTTAAAATTATTGAGAATAGATTGTGTATATTTTAATTTATATTGAATCGTATATGTAAAACAAATTACAAGAGCTACTACTTCTCATAGAATTGGAATGTCCATTTATTTTTTATTCGATTTAATAAGGAACAATAAAATTAAATATTATATTTCTTATCAATTGATTACCCTAACATATTAAAAAAAATTAAATTAATTGAAATGAATGATTTTATTTTTATGATAATCGAAAATTGCATTTTCATTAAAAACAGTAATTTAATAATGAAGAATATAGTTAGAAGAATCTAAAGAATATTTTTGTAAGTTAAATTTGAAATTCAATATGAATCCAAGTGAATATGTGTAACTCAGTATTACATTTCATTACGATGTTCTGTTTGTTTTAAAAATTTAACAAAAATTTTTCGGATTCAATATTTATTCGTTATTTCCAAAATTCACATTATTATTTCATTAGAGTTATGAAGTTAACTACCACTGATTAGTTGCGGGTGACGTATGCGCAAACTCTTATACCCATAAAAGAGTATATAAACCCTCAATTTTCCCTTAAAGTCGTCATTATATTTTTGTAATTTATGCTGTTAACATTTATTTATGGTTGGTCAGAGTAAAAGAGTTGATGGTCATTCTAGAATTTATTTCCAAATTTTTTTTTAAAATGATGAAAGATGATTTTGAAGATTTAGAGAAGATTAAATCGACGACATTAAATCTTGATCACCTACTCTGTTTTTATCCATATTTAATTCATTAATTTTTTTTTAGTTATTTTAATAATTGTTTTATAAATATTTTGTATACACTAATTTGTACCTATTTAATTGTTCACCAATTTTTTTTTTTTATATACATACGACGACCGACGTGTATAATGCATACAAATATTTTATATTGATTGCTCATTTACATGTATGTTTTCTTTTATTATGTATTATGTATGTATAATACTTGCAGTATTTAGTATTTCCTGTCAGAAAAAATATTTAAGACACTGACATTCGATATGATATAAAAACACGCATACCCATAACACGCATTCACTTACTATGCCAATTAAAACTTTTTTTTTTTTTAATGTAAAGAATTTTTTAGTCGTAGTTTATCTTCTGAAGTCTTAAAAAATTATTTTTCATCAAACTACAGAAGTGATTTTTTTAATGAAAAAGTTATTGTAACATCATACTACAAAGACAATATGCCAAAAAATTTGAATGATCATGATGTACATTGATAAACAGAGTATATCAACAGCGAAATATAATATAATCAACAAAAACATTCTGATCTGAAAAATAGAAGAATAAAAAGCTTTGACAACGAGATATAAAAAAAAAAAAAATAAAAAACCAAATAAATAAATGTAGAGAATAAAAAAGACGAATTATTTTTAGGATTTTTTTTTAATTATTAAATATATTATTATAATTCTGTAATAGTCTTTACACTAATTTTTGGATATCTTTCGTAATTAAAATTATAATTTAATGCGAATGGAAGTAGGCATTTTCGAGATGGTTCGATCAACTACTAATTTCTGATCATGACGCAGAAGGAATTTCTAAAGTGATTTTAATAAGATGAATCTAGCTTGAAAGGAATAGCTCATGTAGCTCATGAAATTAGCATTATTAAATAACATTGCATGTGGATAAAAATAAAGTTGACTCATGATGATACATATTTGTATCTACTTTCTTATTGAATCGGTCCATGATTCTATTATTAATCATTAATTATATCGACAAACTAAGAGGTCGACAATAATTTTAAAAACTACGCATATCCGACCCAAATGAGCAAACGTTTTTCAATAGAATTCCTATTCATTTTCGCATAACTCTTGCAATTCAAATTATAGCTCATTACAAAGGAGACAAAAAGTAGAAGGATTATGCTGCTGAAGTAGAATAGATGAAAGAGAAGTATCAAGTTGGAGTAACTTGATAACTTGTGATGAAATAAATGCACACTATGTCTATTCCAGTAAAGATGATTACAAGATAATGCTCAACACTACCTAACTTATGAGAATGAGAGAGAGAGAGAGAGAGAGAGAGAGAGAGAGAGAGAGAGAGAGAGAGATATCAAGTGTGAGTAATTTAATAAAGAAAGATGAGATTGAGATAATTAAATAACTTGATCCAAGAGAATATTTTTTACAAAGTATACAGTTTGATTACAAAGAATAAATTAGCATAAGAATATTCAGAAAACACCGCAAATAACGATTCAATGCTTATACCTCGCTGGTGATATTACGATTTAGTAAATAAGCTCGCCCTCTAGCAAATGAAGTGTGAATTAGGGAGAACGGTAGTTCGACTAATATTTGAAAATTTCAAAAGAAATACACGAATACGGGATCAATCTGATTGATGCATGAATTCAAGGATTATAAATCAACAAATAAAAACAACCTGACAATAACGGTTGAAAGACTTATAACTATTTAACATTGTACTGTTTTGTTTCCAAGACATTTTTTTATTTATAAAAAATACTATTGAATTGTCTTTAAGTATAGTAATGTATAATTGAGAACAAATTTCGATAATTTTTGTCCTGATAGTAATATATAAAGTTTTCAAAACAGTAAAAATATATATAATATTAATTATAGTAAAATACCATTCATACAGCTAATTAATTATAATTTAATGTTTTAAAAAATTTATGAGAAAATTCTATTATAGTTTGTTTATTTGAATAAATTCATAAAAATATTTTTTTCTTTTGTTATTTTGTATTGTATATTTTGTTAAAATATAGTATTAGACTCAATGCAGGAACAATATAACTAGTTACTCCTAATTATTTTGTCCACATTTTGACAAGATATCGCTTGTCCTTGCCAAAGCTATATTTTAACAATTATTACAATAATTATTTACATATATTGAATGGCTACAAAAAAATATTTATTTTAAATATGATTACCTAATATTAAAGCGCAGTAATACGTGGGTATTTCATGACTTGATAGTCGTGACATAACAGTTTTGAATGTAAAAATATTTGCTGTCCTCAATTTATATTATTCGAATGCGTTATGTTATTGAGGATCATATGATGTTTAATGTTTAAATTTTGTGTATCTTCTTATCGATTAATAGTATTATTATTATTATTTTAATATGTATTATTTCGGAAATCAGTTTTTTTTGTAATTAATCTCCCTGTCAAGAATATCAAAATTATCTCAATCAATATTATGATTGCACTAATAGGAGTGTGCCGTAACAATCGACGTATTGTTGTTGTTTTTCATGTATTCGTTTATGCTACATTTGGTTTCTCCAATGTACATGAACGAAATATCTTTATATTTAATTTTATACACGACATTAGTTTCATCTGATTTTTTGGTTCTATCTTTGTCTTTTTTTATAACTGTATCTAGTCAATTGTTAATGTTCGGTATTAGTTTATTCTATAGTTTTTAAGATTTAGTACAAATTCAGACAATAATTTTTATGAATATGGTAAAGATATTAAAGTATGAAATTTGTCAGTGTTTTTATTAATTATTTTAATATTTGTGAGTTCTTAAGCGCCTCTTAATGTATTTTCCTATAAAATAATGAGGGTAGTCATTTCCTTTGAGGATAAATTTGACAATAAATGATTTTATTAATAATATATTTATTAATAAATTTTAACAATATTCCTATTTTGATACAAAGCATAATTGGATTTAAAATTGAGTATTCTATTTGAATGTGAAGGTTTCTGATATTAATTAATAATAAATAATTTTATTATTTTGATGAATAATTCTATTGTTTCTATACGAAAGTCAACAACAATACATCGGTTGTTACGGCACACTCCTATTAGTGCAATCATAATATTGATTGAGATAATTTTGATATTCTTGACAGGGAGATTAATTACAAAAAAAACTGATTTCCGAAATAATACATATTAAAATAATAATAATAATACTATTAATCGATAAGAAGATACACAAAATTTAAACATTAAACATCATATGATCCTCAATAACATAACGCATTCGAATAATATAAATTGAGGACAGTAAATATTTTTACATTCAAAACTGTTATGTCACGACTATCAAGTCATGAAATACCCACGTATTACTGCGCTTTAATATTAGGTAATCATATTTAAAATAAATATTTTTTTGTAGCCATTCAATATATGTAAATAATCATTGTAATAATTGTTAAAATATAGCTTTGGCAAGGACAAGCGATATCTTGTCAAAATGTGGACAAAATAATTAGGAGTAACTAGTTATATTGTTCCTGCATTGAGTCTAATACTATATTTTAACAAACGATCATGGGAAGTGCTTATCATCAAATTTGACAATATTTTGATTATATCTGTAGAATTTAAGTAACTAAGTTGTGATGCAATGAAAAATTTTGGATGTTCATAAAAATATCCAAGATTATGGAATTTTATTTTATATAATTTAAATTTTGAATGTTTGAAGTTTTAATAATTTTTAATTCTTCATATAGCCACTGAAGAGCTTAAAAATATTTTTTTAATGTATTATTTGCTACATACATATAATATGTATATTATTAAGTTATAAATTTAAAAAATATTATAAATAGAAAATATATATTAATGATATGTATAAAATGTAATTTTCTTATTGTTTATTTATATTTGAATAATGTGAGTTGGATCTGAGAAGCCATAGAAAAAATTTGATGTAATATTCAATGCAAATTGGAATTTAATAGAATATTAAATTATGGAAACTTATATTATATAAATTTTGGGAATATTGGAAATTATATTTATAAAACTAATATTAAATATAATCTAATATAAAGCATAAATATAAATATAATATAAATTAATATTATTACAAGTTAATTTGAAAGATAATTCATTAAAAATGATAAATAAAATACTATTTAATGTTTAATGTAATACTCATAAATGTAATAAAATTTTGTATGATCGTTGTAATTTATAATCTATATTATAATAAGTTCGTTTCTTTCTAGCAGATTATCGTGATTAATTAAATATTGATGTATTTCAAAAAAAACAAATGTCTGAAGTATTGTTCTGATTATCATTAATAAAATTGCTTGATATTTTAAATTTAAAATAGAATACCTAAGAAAGAAAGAAAGGATAAGGTTAATAATTTAAATATATATATATGAAATCTTTAAAAATATAGTACACGAAAACAAATATCTCAATTAAAACAAAATAAACATAATATGAAATACTCTTCGACAGAGAGAGAAAGAGAGAGAAATTGTTTCATTTTAAATTTACTAATTTTACAAAAGTTTTTTAATTTTTGAACTTATTCGTAAGAATCTCCTCTTGAATTTCATCAAATTTTACTTGAAACTGTGCTTTGCTTGTTCCATTTCTTAGACAAATTTCAAACATAAATTCATCTAAGCTTTTCCACTAATAATATTTTTATACAAACAATATTTTGTTCCTACACAACTTTAAACTATTATTCAAATTAATATTATAATATTATTATTCATAAACTTAATTTTGATCATATTAGCCTTACGACACAATCCATTCGCGTTCATTTGTATATCTAAATAAAATTATTATAGATATTATTATTTATTAATATAATAATAGAATCATAATCTTCATAGAATCATTCTTTAGAGTATATAGAGTATATGTATAATTATAAATTATCCTAGTGTAAAAATAAATGTTTACATAACAAATTAAATTTTTATACTAGGATAACTTATAATTAAATTGCATAATTTGATTCCATTCAGTCATTTCGATTAATTACTCTAGTCTGAATTTTTTGTATAAAAATATCGGACACTTGACTTAGTAAAGCATAAAAGAATCATTATTTTGTATACATTTATCTTAATTTTAAACATATTTATAATTTTATAATATTGTATATATGAATTAAAAAAATAGTGTAATTAGAGTAAATACAAGATGTTTATCCTTTTATTTATTTTTCACTATAGCGTTACTATACCTGAAATATCATATATTGGAAAAACCCGACCATTTTGTATAACTGTTAACCTCCCCCCCTCTATTCCATTATAAATAACACCCCCTCTTTGTAAAGAAAATGTATAAATATAAGTCTCATGTAGATAGAGTCAGTTTTTCTTCTTCACTTGTACTATAATACAGAATATACACATTTAAAAACAAATAAATCTTAGTCATTATTTCATTCATTGACAAAAGTATAATATAAATAGCCGTACTGCAAATTAATTTTACCTACGGTGTGTGCATATAAGAAAAGTAAAGTTTTCAATAAAAAACAAAGGTTTAATTTGCGCACATAAACACAAAAGTTGATAATTAAGTGAGTAAAGTGGAGAAAATATTAGAGAATAATATCAAAAGAAAAATCTTATCTTAGTACGAATTCTCACAAGGTCAAAAAGAAGACTGAGAGAGAGAGAGAGAGAGAGAGAGAGAGAGAGAGAGAGAGAGAGAGAGAGAGAGAATATATATATATATATCTCACTTGTTTCGAAAATCGAATTATAAAATCCACGGTTTATAATTTTTTCCGTTAGTGTGAGAAAGAAAATATTATTCTTATTACAACAATGCACATTCACTTACGCATGCTTTTGGGGCCAAATACGTAGCCATTTGTTATTTCTATACCTATATAATTTATACACAGACTCGAACGAATACAAATATCTATTCAGTTTATATAATCGTAAATATTATACAAACATTAAAAAGATTATAAAAAGTAACTACTTTTTTATTTATTTATTATTCTCGATTTTTAGTCCAGTAATTAATTCGACTACAAATTTATATTTTACATAGTCTTATAAAGTAGAATAAACAATAACTAAATAATCATTTAAAAAATAATGTGTACGTGGAATGAATTTTGCAATATTCTATTTTATAATAAACTATTATTTTCATTGTAAAAATAGAGAATAGTAGTGTAAAAAAAGGGAAATAATATATTGATATATTTATGAATAAGTTGATTAATGAAAATTAGTCAGTCGAATTATTAAATAATAATAATGTATTTATTGAATAACTATTTTAAAGTAGAATATTTAAATCCTTCTTCAACATGTGAGTGAAACTGATTTATTGCAATAGGATGATTATAAAATATCAAAATATATTAATTACTATAATTTCATTATATATGCACTTTATATCCGCATTCTGATCATTATTAGTAGGAGGTAATGTAATAATAATTAAAATAATAATATAATAGTAGTTAAAACAGAAATTTTTAATTAAGATAAAAATAAAAATTTTAAAGATAATATAAAAATATGGTTTCGTTACAACAGAAAATATTAAAAATAAATAACGAAAAAAAAGAAACTTAAATTTGTAGTGTATATTGTTTACAATTGTTCACTCAAACCTCATGATAATTGTAAATTAAAAAAATTTTCAGGAAATAGTTATTAAAAATATATTTGAAAATTAACAGTTTTTGCAGTGTATTTTATTGGTAAAGATCAAAGAAGGGGTAATAGTTTATGATTATGAGCTACAAAGAATTGCAAAGAAGTTCATACGGAAACGAGTTTTTGTTCGTTTTCTTTCTTTTTTCTTCATCCTCCCTCGCCCAGTTTTTTGACTGTATTTATCCCCACCCTTTATTCTCGTTCAGTTTTTTCTCTCTTTTTACCATTATTTTTACCTCCTTTTCCATTTCTACTGTTCATCAATACCTACATTTAAATATTTCTTCAAAAAATTATTTTTACAAAATTATTATGCATTTTTGTTGCATTCTAATTAGAAAAGTATTACAAAAATTGATTATTAAACTTTGAAAATGAAGCTTTGAATATAATTTAAGCATTATTTTTTCTAATTAATATTGAAATAATTTAATGTAACTTTTACTGATTTATATTAAAAACAGTAAATAATTGTAATCTGTAAAGCAATTTGTATCACATCTTCAAAACAAAGAATTTAAAATAAATTTTAATTTTTGTATTTAAATTTTTTGTATCATATTTGTCAAAATGTTGAAATACGTAATTCAAAATAAAAGCAATAGCAAATTTAAGGCACTAATGAGTAATAAATATTTATGAAAGTCTCATTCGAACTCTTGTCCGAGTCCTAAAACGTGTTTATTTTTGAGATTCATAAATGGCTTCAGATAAAAACTAAAATTCTTACAAATAAAATACAAAATATTATTAAAAGTCGATATTTAAGTCAAAAAAGTTCTAGGGTTAAATTAAGAGAGCGATAATAGTTGTTTTAAATCTTTATTATTTGTAATCTCTGTGATCTACACACAACACAGTTGTGACGAACGATTCTTCGTATTATGATGGAAGAAATCGTTATTTATCGCGTCAAAGATTCTCCTTGTAACGATTAGAATGATCGATGACCCCAAATCAATAGCTATCCGTCTTATGACAAGAGTGAAGTAATTCAACGGTGACTATGGTACACCGTATAGTGAATGCAATTAGGGATGCGTGTAATCACGTCAACCCTTATGCTTTTACTGTTTTATAGTGGAATAATATTTTGTAAAGAATGATTGTTTTTCTGAATTCAGAACCCATGTATAAACATCGTGTAAATCCTATACACTTAGCAGCTCGAGCAAAACTCCCAGAATTTGCAAGATTGCCTTTTATATATTCGAATTTCCCGCGAATATGATTTATTCTAAAGGACACTCGGCAGCACTTGTGTTCTCCTTTTTCATTTGAGGGGTGGAAGAACATCAGTTGCTCTCGGTCGCCGTTGGCTTCATTCAAACCCAATCGTTTAACGATGTTTTTTTTTAATCTCGCGAATCGCCAAATTTTTGCTAGTAATGTCGGAATAAAGTTCTTACGTTTGGCTTATATATAATATAATCCAATTATAAAACGAACGTAATTTTATATTAAATTCCTATAATATTGATAAAAAAAATGTTTGTACTTTAGAAAGAATTCTTTTCTATAAAAGAAACATTAAAAATTATTATTGTTGGAATAGGGGAGTATATAATAAATACATGTATATTTCGTAGTTAAATACAAATAATTATTTATTAAATAATCACACATGAAATATACATATTGGGGTTATAGAAAATTGTGTATCATGCTTCAAATCTTTTAGTAAACTGAAAAACGGTACACAACAATTTAGCTTGATGCAAGTCAAAATTGTTTCTTCCAGTATCAATTATTTATTTAATTATCTATGCAGTGTCTTTTTTTCCAACAATATTATATATTTAAATTTATAAAAAATTATTTTACATAAATTAATAAAAAAAGTTTATATTAAAGTTTAGTTATAAAATTGATTTTGTTAATATATAATTATTTATATTTTAATCATCATTTTATAATATTATAAAATTAAGTAAATATATTTCAAAAAATAGTTTTATTAAACAACTATAAATTATAAGTTATTTGCAATTATAATTTTGGCTCGGAATATTTATAAATATCGTATGAAATACGTATTTAAATTATTTTATGTATTTGTGCCTATTGATACTCAGTTTATTGAATTTATTTGTTACAATTTTTTTTAATTTTAATCGTATTGTATATATTATCGTGTATCTGCTTATTCTATAACAAAAAATATAAAAAACTTTTTAATTATCTACTGTAGATAAAAGGTTTATATTATAAATTTTAATAAAATATTGATTAATTCTTAATCAATCGTATATACATTGTACTTTGAATCTATACTACGTTTAAAATTTTGTGATTGAGGCAAAATCTTAGAACTAATATTTTGGACTTTGTTTACATTTTAAGATTTTATTGTTTAACATTTTATTTATTTCTCGATTTTTATACACAGATCAAGTAATCTTTTATATACATAATACTGATAGTATATTATTTATTTGTATTATCGATTTAGCAATCGAAACAATCAATATGAATGTCAAAAGTTTTTAATATTTTTCTTTAATGATTTAATAAATATTTATCCAAATATAGCAAAGATTATATATTTATATTTTTTATTCTTAACGTTGAATTATATTGTATTATTAAATTTTATTGGTTGAATTAATAATTATGTACTTGATATATGAGAGAGAGAGAGAGAGAGATTATTTATATACATGTATTGATATATTATTAATATATATTTTAAGTTTATCGATTTTAATTATAAATGCAAGTCATGTGGAATACAGTGATGAGAGATGGATGTAAAAGCAATTTTTAATTGATTTACAGACTATTATTATGAATACTATAGAATTTTACTTGATATTATATGGATGAGGAATGGAAGAATTCTAGAAATGCTATATCCACGAAACCTTGCACTTTCACACGCAAGCTTTATGAATCTAGTAGAAATCTAGAAAGAAAAGAAAGCAAATAAATGGATTGACAGATATCTTATTTATTTTAAATAGATGTCATTGAAAATTGTAAAGTCTTTTGTCTGAAACAAAGAAGGTTTTACCTGTAAAACGATGTATGTTTATTTCTTTTAAATCATAAATTTGATGGCACATTCAATCACAAAATAAATTTTTGTGGTATGTCGTAGTGGATAAGGAAGCAAGAACACTTGAGCTGCTTTCGCAATTTATGATTTGGAGTTTGGACATCTTCAGAAGAGATACAGTCAATGCATCAGAGTATTGGCATTCTTAAAAATATAAAAATACGTGATTTTCAGAAGAGGTTTCATTGAGTTGGCGTAAGTTATTAAGCTTGAGTTGGAAGATTAACATAATTATAAAATAAAAACAGGTACTATAAAAAAAAAAACTTTAAAATAAATATACAATAAAAATGAGCGGGCATATAAAATTTTTTTTTTTGTATTCAAAGAATTTGTTCTATTTAACTGTTAGTTTTAATTATTGTTTTTAAATAAAATTAACTTCATTATATTTATATAAACTTTTGCATTTTTTCATTCTTTCAGATACATTGTAAAGTAATTAAATTTAATAAGATAATATATTTAATAATATCTTTTTATAATTCTCTACACTATTCAGAAACAAATTTTAAAGAAATTTTATAGTATTCATTGTTAAAAATAAAAATTATATAAAATCCAAATTTTTGTGTTTGTATATACTGATATTTAATACTAATTAATATAATTTCAGTTAGTCCCAAAAACAAAAATGAAATAAGGATTGTATAAATATTTTGTTATTCAAAAATTAACTATTCATTATATATATTTCTATTTTTTAAAATTTCCTTTATCTTTAGTAGAAGTCATGCAATGATCTTTTACAATAAAGTATTTGCTATCTTAATTACCTTGACGTATAAAATATTTCTGGGAATGATAATTTCAAACATTTATATATTTCTCCAGTTTTAAAAATATTATTAGATTGAATCTATTTATTAGATATTGAAAATAGAAAATATAACAAATTTACAAAATTAACATTTTATAAGTTATACTTTAGTTAATTTGTCAATGAATATGTAGTAATTAGTTTACATGGTTGAGTGTATACATAATTTAAAATTAAAAATTGTATGGATTTCTTTGAAAATTTTATTAGAAAAAAGAAAGATATATGAAACAAAAAATAAAAAATATATACTGATGTTGATGTATTTAAAATTATTTAATAAAAACAATCAATATTTAATTAAACTTAAATCCTTGAATCTAAATAATAATTGGGTATATGCAATCGTACATAAATACCTTTATAAGTAATAAATAAGTGTGTGCATGTTGAAAGTATGAAAATGAAATACGTAATCAGGGTATTAATTTTGAATATAAAACTATTATCACGATTAAAGAAATATATGGCACAGAAGTTTTCAATATAACTATACAAAAAATATTTAAATTGTACTTTTATAATTTTTTTTATTCTTAAACTCATAATTAATATTTATTAACGACCACACGGAATTAATTTTATACGACTAGTTGAAAAATTTTTCATTTCAATTTTTTGTTCGTAAAACTGTACGATAAAAAATTCTAATGTTACAATATTGTTAATTGTTAGTAATTTGTGCTATATGAGTAAATTTTAAACGAATAGCTGGTAATTTTATGATTCCTGAAAGTTTGCATACATCAACCTCATATACATTAAAGTTTTTTATATAATTTTGATTATTGTACTTATGTACTGTATGCTCTGTTATTCCATCATTCCGGCGTAGGAATGAATTTGGTTACAATTTTATAATTTAACAATATTATATTAAAGATTAGTAATTTATGGTGAAATAATGATGTATATAGTATAGAGATTGAATGTGCAATGAATTTGTTTTTCTGCAATGGAATGCGTTTTTCGTATCGACAATTTTTTATCAATATTTTTTTCAGTATTCGAATTTATGCATAAACAAATAAAATTTAAAGTTATTTTTATTTTTAAGCAGTACATGTGTTTTTGATTATTTTTATTATTAAATATTAAGAATCTAAATAACAAGTTACGGACAATCATCCTTTTATTCCATTTGAACGTCTCATACCATGTGCGA
Source organism: Eupristina koningsbergeri (assembly GCA_018907245.1). Classification (NCBI taxonomy): domain Eukaryota; kingdom Metazoa; phylum Arthropoda; class Insecta; order Hymenoptera; family Agaonidae; genus Eupristina; species Eupristina koningsbergeri. Next base: position 1,538,648 of record JACCHV010000001.1, read on the forward strand.
GACTTACTTTCGTTTTCCGTCTCATAGAGAGAAAATGAAAGTAAGTTACGTCGTTTCCTGTGTCTGTACAGCGTATTCCAGCTTTGAATTTTTTTCCCTTGTGCATTTCACTTTTTCTCATAAATGAATATTGCAAATTGTAAAAACTGGTATTTTTAAACGGTGGAACTGTAAAAATTAAATACTTTGTTATATACATGTAAACCTTTAAAACAAAAAAAAAAAATAGATATGTAAGTTAATAAAATTAATTAAATCATTTGAATGGTTGATGGAAAAAATATTAATTAAAATTCATTCATATCATGAATTTTCTCTAAAAATTATATCATAAATTGAGCATTTGTCCATTAACGTACTTTTACTATTCAAAATTGTTTGAAAAGTCAGTTTCAATGCCGTATAATTTTAAAAATAATTGAATTTTAAGTAGATGAAAAAATTCACTGGTATTTGAGCGATGATAGCCTCTTAGCAAAGTAATGTTTAAACAACTTTTATTAAATAAATTAAAAATAATTATACATTAATTCATATAATACATTAGTAGTACATATATATGTTCTACTAATAAAAAACAGATAAAAAAAAAACTTACCGTAATTATTTTAAGTATAATTAGAAGAAAATGAAGTTTTTGGGCATTAAAAATTACTTTTTCGTGTCTTATATATCATTTTTGTATTTTTTTAAAAATTATAAGTAATGTAAAATATTGTACATTTCAACCATTTTATTCTTTATTTTAAGTATGTAAATTATAGTTATTTAGTACAATTTGATAGTTTCAAAAAATAATGGAGAATAACAATTTTTAAATATGTTGATTAAGAAAAGAGAAGTAAAATTTTGATCTTAATATTAATTTTTTTTACCCAATCATTATTGAATAACAAATTTTTATGAACAAGCAACAATGTATAGGTATATTACAAGTCTTAAATTTAGTATTTTTCTGCAGAATTAAGCAATTGAGTAGAGTCAAGAACTTTTTATGAGGAATGATAAGCGCTTGTCATAGCTTCTAAATGTTCAACAACACTAGCACCACTAACATGTTAATATAATTATCGTCTAATTAATACATGTACTACAATTGCATTCATAGGAATATATAATAATCGACGAAATGAGGCAGTGGGCATGATTTATTATTACAGCTGACACTTCGAAAAAATATTGTTATATAAAGGCTTTCTAATAAAGAGCAATGTGTTAGAAAAAAGAAGCTTTAACAATAATACATTAATTCTCATTAATTTTAATGAAAATATAGTTATAATAAACATTATATATTGATAATATTACATTAATTTACATAAGCGCTTGACCATGCGTTATCTCATACAAAGAGATTTATAAAACCTGAAGAACAATATATTCTAATTCGCGTCTTTTGTCTCATTTAAAAATATTAGATAAGAACAATTACATTAGGTATAATTCACAATAATCTTAAAGCTAAATTATATATTCTTAATACAATACCAGCAATTAGACTAAAATTACTGATATACAAGAATTCAATAACAAGTAAGTTATCACTGAAGCTGCAAACACAAGGAATACAAGGCTTTAGTTGGCGAACAACCGTTAAAGTCATTGAGTATAGATATGTATAATATATAAAACCCCAAGTAGAAAAATCATAAAGTGCATGTACTGGCTTGTATTGAAAAAGCTATCAAGAAGGCAGAAGGTAGATTTTAAAGTACAACATTTTATGTCAGTGTGGGTTGTTCTTTTTATTTGTTAAAAGAGGTCTTGTTGCATAAAAAGTTTATAGGTATCTGATTTTTTATTGTGAATGTGGAAGGAACTCTTAATAAATCATATATACCGCAATGTTTACATTGAAATATTAGCCTGATTTTAAGTTCACTCTGAACTTTCAAGATCGTGTCAGAGATGTGGATCAAGTTAAAGATATTTCTTGTCCGTGGAGATGTTGGATCCAGATATATTGTAACTATAGGCTATATTTTGTGATGCGGTATATGTAATAAATTTATTTTGCTGTAAGACCTTTGCAGTCAAAACATTAGGAGATTTCACCACCTCTAAGGTTTTGTAAAATATTACGGAAAACTACGATGGGTTCTTTATAAACTCAAAGTTGATGGTTGGAATATTCAATTTTATAAGTCTCAAAATTTTTTCGATAGCTCTAAATTGGATATCATCGAAAAATAGACTCATATTCAATCTTTTGTATTAACGACTCATTTAAAGCTAATAATACTAGCCCAATATGTTAGGCTAAATCGTGAATTTTTGTTTTTATGTTTTTTATATTTATATTTATAAAACGTCCAATATTAGGCACAATAGATGTATCTTTAAAATTATTATGGATGGTAACTTCCATAAACGAGATAAAATTGTAGATGTAATATCCTCGTATTTTTTTTAACAACTTCTCATCTAATTTCAATAATCTTGAAAAATGAAAACTTTAAAGATATATGATCGAATTGTAAACGGAAACTAGTTAAAATAATAATGAAACACTTTATTTCAACATGAATTGATACAAAGAACTACAAGGACATTCAATTAGAAAAATTACAATACTAACAAATTATTAGCGGAAACTAATGAAATAAGAAACGTGATTCAAGTAGAAAACGTTATCAGCAAACTTTTACCAAATTGCACAAAATAATATAAAGAAAATAAGGAACTTTCATATATCAGGCGATCAGTTGAAGTTATGCACCTATGAAATAACATTAATTATTTTAAAATCGCGTAGAGAGAATAAAATACAGATTATATAAAAATCGGAGTAAAACAAAAAAATGCTTTTTCTTTTGGACTTAATAGTTTAAAATTTAAGTTATTATCAACTATTGAGGATTCTCGAAGCCTAGTAGAAATTTGGAGTGGTGACAGTCTGCTACCAATAAAGAATTTACACACATCATCTTTAGGATAATACGCTCACTAATCAAAAATCGCTGTGAAACTTGTAACGCAAGTAATATAAATTATTTTCATCAACAACTAATTGTAATTCATTTTGCAATAATTATATTTTATATATTTGTTGTTACTGATATTCTTTAAGTTAAACGTCAAAATCGTAACTTCATAAATGTATGATTTTGTAAATGGAAAACTTACTAAATATTCATTTATATGCCTATAACATTTTGAGACATAATATAGAAATTATAGGGAAAAAACTTTATATTTTATATTTTTAGGTTATATGAATTAATGGGTCTCATTTAATATCTATCTCTTTGTGGATTAAACTAGAATGAAATTATCTTTAATATGATAGAACTTATTTGATTAATAAGATCTCGAAGAAGTGATTTTAAGGAGTACCAATGTGGGTGAAAGTGGTGTGTCATAGATTGCGAACAAGAACTGTAGAAATATTATGCAATTTATATATTCTAGAAGCATATGCAGGAGAAGAACTAGTTTACTTAAGTCTCAGCCATGAGTCCAAGCAGCACCACCAGACAGAAGTACCAGTATAAACCAATCGAAGGAATTGAGAAGTCACCAGTTGGTGTATAGCGAGTCAGTTTGGGTTTTTTTTTTAAATTATAAGGTGAGAGGAGGAGTAGCGAAATGATGACAAACATAAGCTTATTTACATTCAAACAAGATAAAGTAGAACCCAGTGTTGGACTAACCCCAAACTAATGATTCTACCGACTATAAACCCCGCAGGCATAGAAATAGTGGGAGCAGCATTGTAAAAAAAAGTGGAGGGTAGTTTATGCTTTCCAAAAGATTAAATAAGATATGATGCTAGCGGCGATTAGTAGAAGAGTTAATCGAAAAGAAGTATAGATTAAAGATAAGATTAAGGATGCTGAAAAACGTAAAATTATGACCTTCGTCATAGTAACAGTATAGAAAGAGCAGAACTGCACTGAATCTGGAAAGTTATGTTTGAAAAATAAAAGCTGATATCCATGATGTAGAATGACATTTGTAGATGGCACCCTTATGTCAAAATCAGTCAAAGGACAGTTTTATATCAAGAAGAAGCATTACGGATTTTGAAAAACAAATTTAAATTTTTTTAAATTTTCATTTTTTGTAATATTGGAAACGGTACAAACTTCACAGACATGAATTTCTGTGTGTGATGAATATGCGATGAAATCGATTATATATAAGAGCTGTAAGTGTGTTTAAATTCAAATTGAAATTCAGAGAGGATGTTTTTTTTAATGAAAACCGAAATTTTGGATAGAATGCCATCTTTGACAATTTTATTCGAATAGGTCAACACATTCATACCAATTACTTCATTTTCGTTATAAATACAATTTTTTTAAAAAAGGTACAGTATTAAGTTATAATAAAAATCAGTTCTTCATTTACTATATTAGAAAATTATTTAGAAATCAATTTAAAGAGTACATACAGAAATATATTTTGCAAACATAAAAAATATTGAATTGATTATTACATTGATAGAACGATAATAAGAGGATTAATGGAATTGTATCTTTTTAATGTCTACATTAATGAATTGTTATCAATGAAAATTCATTATTTAAAATTTTAAAAAATTATGTAACTAAAATTTATTACAACAGAAGTATTACAATATCCAAATTACTAAAATTAATAAGAAAATTATTTTATATGTATAAAATTTTGATGTAAATAATTTAAATTGAGTTACATTCAAATTTTAATTAATTTATATTTTATTTAATTTATTTTAAAATATAATATTAACACTTAATGACGTATCTAAAAGATTAAAAAATATGTACAATAACCCAATTGTTAATTTATATTTTATTCACTTTATTTTAAAATGCAATTTAACACTTATTGTATTTAGAAAATAAAAAAATATATACAAATAAATATATAACCATGCACACCAAACAGACAATTTATTAAGTTATGATCGAGTAATAAAACACAAATGCGACGAAAATAATAAACACAATACGAAGATTTAAAAGTTTTTAAAATACAATTATTTTTTAATAAATTTAACGAAATAATGAAGTAAAAGAAGTTTATACATTTTTAATCATAATTAATGTAGAATCATGAAGTTTATTAACATTTTTTATTTGAGCATCTATAAAATCCTCATGATTTATATTATCGTAGATTATAATCCTGAATATTTACATCTAAAAGTTTTGTGACAACAAAATCGTATACAACTAATTATATTAGTGAAAAAATTAAAAAGTAAAAAAAAAAAAATTTTTTTTAAATTTTTAAAGTGTATACTATTATTTTTAATATAACTATTGGGATCTAATTATTTCACAAAACTACATTACAGTCACATTAAGATATATTTTTCATTTCTCATTCAGATAAAAGTAAATCCAAAAATGTTAGAGATATAAATTTATAATTTATTTTTCCTATCATTCACATCTGAATCAAAAAAATATTTTACATTCATACGATTCGTGTGTGAATATCCATATTAAGCATTCCCAAATTAAAATTAATCTATTGGCTGTATATACTTTTATGTCTGTTTGTAAAATTAACGCAGATTATCAGAGAAAAACAATAAAAGAATATAAGTATGAGATGACAAGAATCTTGTACGTAACGACACACCTACTTATTATTTTCCATGAGGCTGTTTTGTGTACTAGAATTTACGTGTATATCTGTGATTCTGAAAAAAGAATAAAAAATGGAATATCGAAAGATAAACAGCAAAAAGTAAAAGATGTACATTTATATTAGCGATCCAGCATAGTAGCTTGCGCATACGCACATTCATCATCCCGCGTGGACTCCGCATAACCAATCGCCATCCCGATTTTTCTTGGACCCTTATCATAGCAACGGATACACCGAGGATATATAGCACCTCGAGTGCGTAGTCTCAGCAATAGAACGCTTGGGCCCTTTCTCCCGATCACCTTGTTCTCCCAAGCTTACTCCTGCTTCTCACGTTTACGGTTCGAGTTGATCCTCAAAAATTCAACTTGCGGTTAAATTTTCCTCACTTGTCCGAAGTGTTGCGCGCCGTAGAGAAGTTTTTTTTTCACTCGTACAGCTTATACAGCGGTGCCGCCGTTTTCCGCCTTGGTTTACAAATAAACTTCCATGTTATAAGGTCCGTTATCACAGGCCCTCGGAATATCCGTCCTTTTCTCTTGTTGAAAAAAATAATTCTGCTAAAATTGATATTGCATCCCCGTTTCCAGTGTATATATTTCTATCTCTATCCGTTCGCTGTTTCGCTCCACCGCTGAATTGATTGTCGATAAAAGAGAAAGAATATACTTCTTTTTTTTTCCTCGACACATTGTTCGGAAATTTGAAATTTTGTCTCGTGTGTTTAAACAATTGTGAAGTAATTATGTGAATATAAATACTATAAATTCAAGTAGTCCCGAACTCGAGTTTTGGTCCGTGTATTATTGTTATTGTTTGTGAACCACCTAACGGGCATTGTGTTAGTAGACATCGCCGGCTAAATGCTATTATTTTGTAAGTAATACTGATTCTGTGTTGTATTCCGAGATTTATCATCCTGCATGGCGATTAGCTATAAATAAATTTAGAATTTAAATTGATTTAAAAATTGACATCATTTATTCCGTTAAACTAACATCTGTGTTTTGTAATTTCTTTTGTTAAAGAAAGCTGGTCATTAAAGAGGCATCGCCCAGTGATACTTGTATTAATCTTTTGTTATATTCACTAGACCTGTGAGTAACATTTCCGATCCCTTGTAGACCGGCTGTCGCTTATCCCGGAGTTATGTTTTTTTAGTTTTTAACGAGCGAATGAAGGGCGAACGGAGCCGTCTCGTTACAAGTTGTCTAAGCAGGGACCTTTTCTTTGAAAAAATTTTCCGTCACCATTTTTTTATTTCGGAGTTGTGATTAGTCGTAATTGGCCGTACGTCTATTCGCGCGATATTGCGAATACACATATACGAGCAATTAGTATAACTGTACGGTACCACCTTTGTTATCATCCAATCCTGCCTCTGTTGTTTTCTGTTCATATCCTTTGCGTGCAGCTCGTGACTTTACGGCGTTTCCTCCTATATCTATATAAATCAATTAGCGCCACTCGTTATCGGATAGCAACAGTCCTGTTGCAAGCTTCCCTTGACTCCCCTTTCGCAGGTACTCAACTTGTGCTACTCGTCGGCGAGTAGCAACGATCACTTGTCAAATTTCCTATGTTAGCCTTCATTCCACGGCGCTTCAGTGAAGCATCAGGAACGAGGCATTGGGTGGAATGAAAAAAAAAACTATCCAAGATGCCAAACAAACCTGGCGTCACGTGGATGTGTGGTTTCAACAAAAAGGGCCTGACCTCCGAGTTCGCGTAGTTGCCACTCGCTGTGCTGGATGGTTCGACTGAGTTACGCCAGCGGTTGAAGAATTATGTTCTCAGTTACACTGTTGATTTCCTGGGCGAGAAACCCGATCCGGTAAACTTTAACGAGGACGCTCATATCACGGAGGACCTGGAACAGGATATGTTAAGTGTCCGGTCCTTCCTTGACGCCTTCTGCCCTCGAAACCCCACTCTAGCTGCTCTTTCCAAGTTGACTCGTACGATGGACAGGATCTGAAAGTGGAAGTTGCACTTCGATGGCAAAAACGTGTATGCTTTTCTAGAACAATTGAAGGAGCGTGACATGTATAATGTCATAGGGCAGTAATTGATTAATAAGATCTTCCAGCTGTTGAAAGGGGATACCTGATATCACAATCAGGAGAAATGCATTTCTTGGGATGATTTTATGACGTTCCTAAGCTGTAGATTCATTGCAGCTGACGAGTACCTAGCCTCCAACGGCAATAGAACACAAGGACACAGAGACCTTCTGAACCTCTTCTCTCTTGCATTGACGTGATGTAAATGCTTATGCGTCGCATGGGTGGTCTGATCAACAACTGGACTAAATATATGGTATGCGTATTGAACTGCAGATAGAACGTAGGAAATTTAAGTCAGTTTATAACTTTATGACGGAGGTAGAGGAAGCGGAGAGGAAATTAAGGGTACTGGAACGACATAATACTAAGACCACCGCACAATTTGAAGCCTCGCCCAATACCACAATAGACAAAAAATTAAAGCAGCCGTATCGGAAGAAGAATACCGACGAAGATACTACTTCACCATCCCCCTGTGATAGAGCGATATGCTGTTGAAGGTGTAAGAAACCTGGACACACCCAAGCTCACTGTACGACCCAACAACGAGTGTCCTGTTCTACGTGCGGGGAGGACGAAGTTTATACGAGGGACTGCCACGGACTCTCGCAAGGAAATGGGGAAAGATTCTGGGAATTATCTCCGTTATCCCGGTCCGAATAGACATTCGCTCTTTTGTGGAGGTGAGAATTAACGGATCCAGACTTAAAGCTCTCATTGATACAGGAGCAGCGATCTTCTTCATCAACGAGGAACCCGCTACCCGGTGTAAGTCTTGGCATAAACAGAAATTTACCAATCGAGTAGTCATGGCCGATGGCACGTTTGCAACCCTGGAGAATCAATTATCTACAAGAGTCTCGTTCCAAGGTTGACACTGGCTCTTAAACGTCACAGTGATGGCTGGCCTTACGTGTGATCTACTCTACGGAGTAGTTTTCTAAATGCCCACCGAATGCTCAGTACAGATTTGAAACATACCATCTTCCTGCAGGTATGTAACGTGAGGATAAGATATCTAGCTATGAGCCAAGAGTAACAGCTGTCCTACATATTCGAAAGAGTGAAGGTGGAAATGGAATCTATAAAAGGCCCGACTTGATAGAGTACCATATCTTGCTCATGTACACAATCCTGCTGAAGCAACGTTACCGTCCTCATAATTCGACTATGCAACAAATCATAGATGCGGAGGTACCAAAGGTAATCGACGAGGATATTAGTGGAACCCTCTAATAATCTTTGGATTTCCCCAATTGTCATGGCGAAAAAGAAAGATAGAAAATACGGATTTTGCGTAGAATTCCGATTAAATTATAAAACAATAATAGTGTTGATCAAGGACGCTTATTTGCTATCGAAAATACAAGCGACCCTAGACAAACTTCACGGATCAGTATACCTATCCACAATTGTTTAAAAAAACAGATATTGACAGGTATCTTTGACGGAGGAAAGCAAGCCACTTACTGGTTTCATCGTCCTCGACCTTGGCCTCATGCAGTTTAAGGTCATGTCTTTTCGGCTCCACTTCGCGCCGGCCGTATTTCAATGAATGATTGATCGGGTGATCAATCCTTACTGAGAACCCAACGTGTTCTACTATTTAGATGATATTATTATTCTTAGCAGCAGGTTTGAAGATTATCTTCGGGTTGATTCCGCCGTATTGAAACGGCTTCATGGCCATTGAGTAGGGTATCTAGAAAATCAGGAAGATGACCTGCTACTGAGACAAGTTTACTTGAGACAGGTGGAAGAAACAATCACCCCTGTGGTTTGAAGGTAAATTTGTTTTCCACTCGCCGCTACTATTGTCTCCTTTTATCTCCTACATCTCCTCTGACGCCTATCCTCATCCACTGCTTCGCCGCCACTTACTCAAACTTCAGAGACAAGATACCGATTTCTCTCGAAGGGTTCGTGCCGAAATCGTGAACAGCCCGCGTGCTGTCAATCAATCGATTACAACGATACCATTTTGATGAATCGATTTGCCGAGCAGTCATGCAGCGGCAGCAATAAGACCCATCCACTCCACCCGGTCAGACGAAGTCTACCGGTCTGATCGCCATCGCCCGGTACAACTACCCCATCATCACCGACAACTCCAGCCACTCCACCATCAGCAAGGGAGCGATTAGTGGTGGAACCAGCCCCAGCGACAGAGGCCAACCCTGTTCCACCCTCACCATCAGCCGGGGCCTCATGAAATCAACCCTTTAGGACAAGGGTCCTCCCTCCTTCCAGCCCCGAATACGACCCAGGGCGGCGGTAACCATTTGTTTTATTCATACACCTGTGAACAACGTTCCCGATCTTTGTCAGATCAATTCCCGCTTATCACGTTGTTATTTTCTTTTAGTTTTCAACAAACGATTTTTTTTTCTTCTGTCCTTCACTGGTGAGCCGTCTGGTTACAAATATTTAGAACTCTAGTATAGGATAATTAAACTGATTAATATACGCATTATTTGAATAAAATTTCAGCTTGAGCTGATTATTAGTTATTGAGTAATACTGATGTTAAATAAATTATACGAAAATTTATGATGTTTTTTCCAACCTAAACGATTTTAGTTTTTTTAACGAATTTAAAAAATATAATTATAGTACAACAAATCTAATATCTTGCGTTTTGTTAATATCTTTCGGATTGTCTAAAATATGAGGATAAAACTGACCAAAACCTCGTATAACTGGCTTAGCGCGCGCAATTTGATGAGGATTGGGCAGAAAAAAAAGATAAGTGGTTAATTAGCGTGACTTCCACTTCTGTTATTATATATTACAATTTTCCTGTTCTATACTCTCCACTCTTAGCATGTATTCATTACAAAATGCATTCAATAAAAGCGAAGTAATATATATATATTAAAAACAAATGAATTAATAGAAGTAAATAAATAATTATTTTTTATAAGTTTCCATAAGCAAATACGTATAAGACCAAAAATCATCGAGGTTTCTTAAATAAAAGAAATCATGAAAATCCTACAAAATAATTAATTTAACATATCTGGATATTAATCTAATTGAAAAATTAATTAAAAAAAAAGTAAATGTAAAGTAAATTATAATTCAAAGATTATTTATATCATAAATAAATATAAAATAAATTACTTTAATATCATTTTGGAACACTATTGATATTGTAATAAAATAATATAATAGTTTTATTTGTTTGTTTTTATATTTGTTCATAATTTAATATTGTGCAAATATGCATCGATTTTTTATTTTTTCTATTTATGTTTTATTTAATTAATTATTTAATTTATTTGAGTTTTCTATGCATTAATATGTTACTTGTATGTTTAGCTTATAATTATTTTACTTTTTTTTTTAATTGTAATTAGTAATAGAAAAAAATTGATCAAGATAAAGCAAAGTTGCTTAATAATACATGTACTCAATATTATATCATGTCATACAAACTTTCAGATGTTAAAAATTAATTTTTTTGAGTATTGTACAAATTATATTGGAAAGAATAAAAATCTTATTTAGAACAAAGATTATTTGTCATACACACAAAATGTTTTCAATGAAAATATTTATACATGTTTTTACAAATGTTATTAGTTGTTAAAAGTATAGCATTTATAATGTACAAGTACTTTAGACTAATTTTATTGTATATGGAAAACTATTTATATTAAGAATAAGATTCAAAATTTTAATTTTAATTAATATTTAATTATACGATATCTTATTAAAACATGACAATGTTCCTGGCTGAGCATCTGTAAGGTTTTAAATTTTACTCTTATTGATCATTCAGATTTTTTCAACTGAAGTTACATTTATGAACATGTATATTATGTACAAATATTTATCATTCTAGAAATGTTATTCGTATGACAACTAAGCTTTTTATTATAAAATTTTCTTAATATTTTCCTAAAAGCTGTGCATTGAGAAAGTAAAATAAGAGTTAATAATTTGTAGATATATAAACTTTTGACTGGCATAATATAAAGAAAATCTAAATTTGAGTTTAGAATTTGAATGTAATACCAATAAAACTGTCCTTGTACAGTATATTTTTCTCAAAAAAAAAAAATTAAAATACTATGATTGCATTTACTTTTATGTCATAAAAAAATATAATTAATATGAAACCAAGATCGGAATAAATCATTTTAATAAATTTTCCACATTATTTATTCAAATACTTCCCAAATATTCTAAATCGTAGAAAAAAAATTAAATATATTAAGATACTTATTGTGAAATTATATTATATATCAAAAAAATTTTTCTCAATTACATTAGAAATTAAAATAAATATTCTAAAAAATTATAGTATTATAATTATCATACAATTAAAAAAATAATGAAGATTATTTTATAAAAAGTCTTCCAAAGTTACTTCATAAAATCTGAAAAATAAAATTTCAAACAACCAAAGCATATGTGGCAACGATACTCAAAAATATTGTAGTATATGTCACGACATCGCAAAAGATTCGAAAGATCAAAAGGTTCCATATTACCATGTCGGCTCGTCAAGAATCAGCCCATGTTTATCACACGGAATATAATACCATAAAGAACGAAACTTACATCTTTAAGTCTTTCCCATTCGACTTAGCAGTACTCATTTGAATTTGGTTTTTAAATTTCTTTCTGCGACTATACATTAATTTATCTCTTTCTCGCGACTCGAATCGGTCAGCAGTTCACTGTCGTGACAGCCGTCCATTGTCAATCGTCGCACTGACACCGCCGGCATTCTTCCGTTTTCCTTCTTGCTTTTCCCACTTTCCCTTCTTTCCTGATTTTACTCGCCTCGATGTACCACATTCGACGTAGAAATGCTCATATGTACATCACACTTTCGTGGAAAGCAATCATCGGTACCTCTTTGACTTCAACAATGTCGTCATCCACGTGGTTGAGACATAATTTGGAGTCCTCTCTCTCTCTCCCTCTGTATTGCACACATAATATTTGCTAATTAGAATTATATATTTTTTAAATACGCATGTAGAATATTAATACTATTAACAATAAACAAAAATTGTTGTACCTGAAAAAACATTAAACTCTTAACTTTTCATAGGTAAAAAGAAAAAACATTGTATCAAAATGTAAAATGAGTATTTACGGATTATTAAAAATATATTAAGCAAAGCGTTGAAATCAATGAATGTAACTGACATACTGCATTCGAAATATTATTTCACCTAAACATCTAACCAAGGGATCGCGTTAGGGCCAGGCCGTTTGACAAGGGCAGAGCTACGCCCATTCACAACCAAGATACTCATAAAAAATCGATGATTTTTTGAATTATATGATTACGCTTATAGAAACTTATATTGTTAATAACAAAGTCATTCCGATATGAAATTATTGATGTACGTATAATTATTTTCTATGTAATTTAATGTAGAATTCAAACCTTTTACCGTTAGACGTAGCAAGTTTAATGATTTTTTGTTATTTAAGAAAAATCGATAATCTTCGGATTTATACATATATACTTATGGAGACTTAAATTGCTAATAAAAATGTCGTTTATACACAAAGTCGTGATTTGTGGATAGTAATTTTTTTCGGAAATTAAAGCTGAAGTCTGTTATGAAATTTGCTGTGGTGTAATTTAAAAATATTTTTTGCTATATATTCAATTAATCGGTGATTAATGTATATGCTTACTGGTATATGTTTGTTAACAACAAATAAGTCGAAATATCGGATTTTTTTTTATTTAAATTTTTTTTATGCATTATATTGTGTGTAGTATTATTTTAAAAATATTTATTTTTATTCTTATATTTTTAATATTTGGATTTTTTTTTAATTTCACCCCCTGTTACGAGTAGTTTTTAAGGATGAAATGGATTTTTTTATTTATTTGATTATTTTATTGATGTGTGATGTGCACTATACTGTTTTTTTAGAAAAATTTTTATTTTTAAAAAAAGTTCAATTTTTTATGATACGTGTAACGTTATAAATTGTAGACTCACAATTATTTTCAAGAATTTAAAATTTTTGTTTCAAACTATTAATAAGTCCACTAATAAATCATATTTCATAAAAAAAGGTAAATGTTTTCTTTTTTTTATAATCTTCACACGAAACATTCTCGTATAGCGTTTTTCCACTAATCATATCACCCCGCCATGTCCAATAATAAAAAACACTCTTCTCGTGAAATAAAATCCTGCCGCATCTAATTATCGTAAAAATAAAAAAAAAGGAACAAATGGAAAAAACCTTTTACATTTTAAGACCTCTTCTAAATCGCTGCGATCAATATTTACCAAATGAAAAAAAAACTCGATATTTCGTCGACAGATCATGCATTACAAAACAATATTATAATATTAAAAACATGAAAATTAATAAAAAAAGTTTTTAATGCATACAAATTTTTTTGCTTAAATAATTAAAATAAGCTTTTGTCATATTTTAATAAGTATTTTTATTTAATTTATTAAATACTTAAAATTAAATTATTTCCAATTATTTCGAGCTTTATAGCTTGTGTTATTTTTTAAATCTATTTTTAAATGAAAGGTTAATATTAAATTTATTTTTTAAACAACTCATTTTATTTTTCAGTAATTAATTTTATTAAATTTTTTATCTAAATAACATAAAAAAATTAATGGGTTTTTATTAATTTACATATAAGCCTTATTCATATCCAAAAGTTCGTAACAATAAAATTACATTGTGCAAATAATTATATTATAAAAAGATATTTAAAGTTAAAAACTATTAAAAATGTTTATATTAATTAAATATTTATAATATAATCGTGAAGTAATCAATATTATATAATGTATATATTTTATTTTTTCATACCTTTTGATTAAGTATAATAAATGAAAGGAGAGCTTGTTGTAGAAAATTATTCTGATATTAAATAAAATATTATAGTTTTTATATAAATTGTCATATGTTTGTCATAATATATAATAAATAAAATTAAATAATTCTTCATATTTTAAAAAAATTCTGTTAACGCGATGTAGAAAGCTTTATTAAAAAATGATTATTTGTAAAATAAATTGTTTACATGCTTACTAATGTAATTTTCATTGTATTTTTATTATAAAATATTATAAACTATCAATAAATCAATATTAATTTAAGTCAATATCAAAAGTCAAAATGAATAATTACAATATAACTTGAAAACTATAAAATGTGCATAACATATTACTCAATTGATCAAGATGATAAAATCAGAAAAGATTAGAAATATATTAAACGATGATCGAATAATAAAGACCAAGAATCATTGTGTTTGAAGGGAAAAAATAATTCATGAACAAAATTCATTTATTAAAAAAAAATGAGAAAAATGATGAGGTCCGTTAAGCTTCCTAATGGCAGATTAGAGTAGGTCAAGCGTTGTTACGAAAATTAAATGAGAATACGTTTTCATCAGGAGAAATTAAATTTGATGATTCAATAAAAGACTGATTTTTTAAAACATCGAAGATAAAATAAAATTCGATTTAAAAAAATTAAATAATAAACACAAATATCTCGAAACCAATTTAACTAAACTACTTTACTTAGAAAAAAAATGTACATCAATAACTTTATAGGTGATTATTCAAAATGGACAATAGTTTTTGCCTTAAAATAATATAATAAATTCTTGCTTATTTAAAAAAGATAAATTTACATAATCGTTAGAAAGATTTTTCATGTCGATGAAAAATGTATTGAGAAAGAATAAGAATTTTCTATTCAATCGATTAAGCTACAGAGTATATGGAGAAAAATTTTCAGCAGAAATTAAAAAAATAAAATATAGAACTAGAATTTTCGCCACTGTATTCTGTGGAAGATAACAGCAAAGCTTAATTATTTAATCAAAGAATTTAAAAAGAAAATTAAATAACTAATAATTGACGGTAGTTTATCTAAAACAATATGTTTTTTGTCAGCTTATGTAGTAGTTTATTTCATATTGTATATTAAAAAACAACGCAATAGAAGTTTAACATATAAACAAAAAATTACACTATACGTTTAAATAGTATAGTTTGTCTAAAAATCAATGTTAGAAATAAAAAATTATCTATTACGTTTGGAACAACACGTAAAATAAAGTTAATTTTATTTTACAACCACATGTTGCTAACCTCCCAGGAACATTAGAAAGGTTAAACCATGTTGCGACTCAATGTGTACTCGTGTTGCACTGACCCCGAGCGCCGTTAGCGCCCCAGCCGACTGGAAAGTAAAACTAATCACTCCAGCTCAGGCATAAACGATGGCGCATAAGTGGTGTACATATCGCCGTCACCGAGCGCCGCTTCTCTCACGGTTATAAAAGGCTGCGAGAGGAGGCCGAAGACATCTTTTCCCGATTCAGAAACCAGACGGAAGGATCTCTCTCCTGGTTCAGGCTATTCTTCGCAGTACAGCCAGCCAACTTTCGGCGAACCAATTGCTTTTTTCGCATCAACATCAGCTGATTCGGATACAGGCTGTTTTCCGCAACATTACCATTCGTCATCATTTATGCCATTCTACGCTGTTCCATCATTGCCGCTCGTTATCATATATATATCCGCTTCTAACCGTTCTATTCCACATAACTTTTACCGTCCATTACATAATATCTCTCTGTAAACGAAAACTGTTTTTATTGAATACACGCACAGATACCCGTCACCCTCCCCATATGAACCGTGACCGACTTCGAGCCATACGGACTGGGGAGGCAATATTATACCTTCTAGGATTCTAAAAATAATAAATTATATAAAGTCAAAATACATAAAATTCAACGATAAATTGAAGTACAAAGATTCAAATGATATAAAGATATATATTTATATATTTATTTATCCTAAAAAAATATCAATACAGGAATATTTGGTTGATACCATACAGCATAAAACCCAACAAAAACAAAAATAAAATATATGCCTTTCTTTAAACTAAATTTATTTGAAAGAATTTAGATTTTTAATGGTATCCATTACGACTACTACCAATAATGAATATATTTTTTATGTACCTAATAAAATTAATTAACATGTTACATAATATTTCCGGTAATAATGTGTAAAACTATGTAAGAGAAATAAGTGTAGCAGGAATAGATGGAAAATATGTTTAAAATGTAAAAATGTAATTGGAACCTATTTTATAAGACTATATGAAGTATAAAATTATTACCAAGTTCATTCCTGAGCTGGAATAATCAATAAATAATAATAATATATTTTTGAGTATTAGACATATTTAAAATACGTGATATAAATATTCTAAAAATTACTTGTAATCCATTTGGACCATAACCAGTTTTTAGTAATGTTTTTTTTTTTTTTTTTTATATCAATAAGTCTGAAACTTTGACAATTGTTTCTTGGTTTAAAAAGTTTTTTGAAATTTTTTTTTTGATGATGAAAACTAATGATGTAATTCTTTTTTCAGCTTTTAGGTGGTGCCTGCTTCAGTCATGGTCCTTATACATTCTACAAGGCTGTACGTATCAGCAACAATCGCGTGCTTCGATTGGGAAGCTTTTTTCTTACGAAACTTTGGAATGATGCTGATCTCGTGAGTATTGGGGAACTTCAGCTACTCTGGATCGATAGCAGAGGACCGAACACACCCTTGGCTTCACTGAGGTTATACTTTCTGCCAGAAAATACTCCGGATGGACGCAGGGATACACACGGAGAGGTGAGCTTCGAAATCCAAATTTTTTTCTGATGTTTAAAATTTTACCAATTTGTCAGTAAGCAATTTTATATGCATACTATATTAATATGATTATTGAAGAAACTTAGTTCTTATCGCATGTATTGTAAAAATAACAAAGTTATTTCTCGGTTTTGGCAAGGGAGTTTTTCTTTGCCCTCATCAGGTTTTTATTGAAAAATAAAATTAACATTATAAATAAATTGATAGATAAATAAAAACATATTGTTCAATACAAAATTAAAATTATTGTACACTTAATAGGAATAAAGTTTCTTCGATATTTATTATTATGGAGGGTGTTTTTTTAAATTCTATCAATTAATGTAATTGTTTGATATATCAGAAGAGAAAAATGATTTCTCGAAATCAACTTGTAATTTCTTTTTTTTTTATTATTATTAATATTTCTTGAACACTGAATTAAACTATGTAAAACACATGGTTTCTAAACTTGCATACTATAATTTCATTATAAATTATTTTTTACTATTTTACATGAAGTCATTTAAAAATATTTGATACTTTGTCATTCAAATATTAAATAGTAATTTAGAGTACTGGACTACATCAATAACTTCAAATGTTTTATTCTTATTTATCGTAAATATTATAAATTTTGAAAATTATTCTAGTACAAAATCATAAGAATTTTATTAAATTTTAAATTAAATTACGTTGAAATTCAAAAAAAATTTATGTATTAAATGTTATATTGTTTTCTTCATCTACGATATATATTTTCAATTCATAAAGTAATTGTTAAGTGGAAGAAATATTTTATATTTATCTATTACATTTAAATAATGCAAATAAAAATATAGATTTTTTTTAAAAAGTAGAATTTTGACATTTGAGGTATATTTTATGTAATAAACTCCATTAAATAGTAATGTGACATCAAATTATTTAGATATATTATACATTAAACAGAAATTATAACTTTCATAAAAAATCATTGAATAAAATAAACTAAAAGTGTTTGTCATAATAGCTAGAAATGTTTTAAAATAGTAAATATCATATTTATAAATTCTAAGTTGTGCCAAACAATGTTTATCTTTTTTAAATCAAACACGGCAGTCTTAAAAATAAAATCTTTCAAATTTGTATAATGATATAAAATACACATGAAAAGTAACTGAATATATGAATGAACATATACAGTTTTATTTGAATTTACATTTTTACATAAAGTTTTTATTATTCTATCTATTCTAATTATTATTTTTTAAAATATAATCATTTTTTATTACTTTATTATAAGTAATAAAATTATTATTCTTTTTATTCTCTACCATAAATATAATTTTTTTTTTTATTAATTTAATAATTAATTTTGTGCTCGTAATTTCTTCTCTAGATTTTTATATTTTTCCTTGTTTTTGATTCTGCTCTCTATATCCTCTTAAAATATATTGTCTTTTTGTATTTTATATAACTTGCAAGTTTTTTTTTCTTTTTTCTCAAAATGCTCATTTTATTTTCACTGTTGAACTTAAGTCACTAAAAAATGTGCTTATTTTTGTTGTTAATTTTATTTAATTCGATATTATATTTCTTATAATTATTTTCGGTTTTCGTTTCTTTTAATTATTTGAATTTATTTATTCTTTATCTTTCTTATTAATTAATTACTATCGTTTGCGTAATTGTTTCTTGTTAGTTAATATTTTTCAACTTCTATTTATCAGAAATTCGTTTTTTTTTTATTTTCTTTGTATTATATTGTTTTAGTACTGAACATAAATGAAGGTAGGCACTTTCTTCTATTCTCGGTCTTAAAAATTTATCATGCATCTTATACATGCTTATAAAATTATAATATAATTTGATAAATTTTATTTTTAATATAGAAATGTGTATCATTTTTTTCCCAATTTATTAAAATAATAATAATTTGTTGTGTTGAGATTCCTGTTAACGAACATACATTTCTTATTATTTAAATATATAAATATTAAGACCTATTTTATTTACTTTGTTGCACACCTAGTCACCCATGTCACCATGCCGAAGCTCGGGTTGGTTAACCTGGAATATAGCCGGAACACTATATTAATTTGCAATACTAACAATATTATTTAATTAATAATAATTATTATCACTCACTTTATCATAATCACTATACTCACAATAATGAAATAATAAATTATTATTAAATATATAAAAAAAAAATAGTCAGCACTACTGAAATTTTAACAATTTACTTATTTTTTGTATGTATATATTAGAATTTATTCATACTATTTCGTACTAATTTCTCCTTATAAATTACTCACTAATCATTAAATTCATAAATGGACAACACTGCCAGAATTCGCGAATAAGGTGAATGTCATTGAAAACATCACAAATAAATAAATTATATAGATAATTATTTTAAAGAATATAAAATTTTACCTTTATTTCCCGCGTTGATAGTTGAATATTCATAAATATAAATGATATATAAGCAATTACATCTAATTATCCTTGATTTTGTTTATGTATAGAATATTGTAATTAATATATTATTAAATGGATTTATGTAATATGAACACCTATCCCTTTCTTTCTTTTAATATCAATTTTATTAAATCTCTTCCATATCCTCAATATTATAATAATAATCTAATTCATTCTTATGTTAATTTTTATGTTAATGTCACAAAAGAATTTCGGGAAGAAAACGTGTAAAATCACAGTACAACTATATATTGACTATATAAGTGTCAATATATTTGAAATATATTGACACTTCTGTTCCTTTTCACTTTCGCGAGTTCACACGAAATTACTTAAGATCTGTGAAAATTGATCTATTACCAATAATTTTCAAGGGATTGATTTACATTATCAGTCCCTTGATGATAATTGACGATAACAATTACTAACAGATTTCAAACTCTGCGACAATCCTATATATACACCAATCACTATACACCAATACACTACAACACCTTTCCTTCTACATATTAATTTAATAAATATAAACACTCACGGCCCTTTCGATCATTATTTATTTTATTTTATTTTATGTGACGAATGGACATTCGTCTTAATTAAAATGTACTTTATCTTATATACTTAAATAATAATTCCTTAATAAGTATATATTAAATAAATTATTAAATCATATTTTGTACTAATGCCAGGAAGATATTTTGAGTTAACTGGGTCTATCACAGTTGTAGAACCTAGAAATTTTTTTGAACTTATTAAAATTATTTAAGAGTTTAATATTGTATCTCAATTATTGCATAATATATAATTAATTAGCTACAGATTTAAAACGGAAATGCATGGAAAGACTTTTTGAAAATTTAAAAACACATGCGCTAAATTTTTTTTTTACATGTAAAAAAATAAGGAATTGAAATAGAGAAAATACAACATAAATTCCAGAAATTCCAAATAAAAGTTGGCAAAATTAGAGCTCAATGTAGTTGTTAAGTTCTGTATAAAAGTTAGAGGTGGATACACCCTGTATCGCAGGAAATATAATTCCAATACTGTCTCTTTCTTGTTTTTTTGTACTTTCGTAATGTTGTTCTTTAAAAGTATGTTTGGCTTCCATGTAAAATATTATTGGTAAAGTAAGATGGGAAGATTCAGAGACAATTCTAATTGTAATAAAATCAGCTACATTCTATTTTGGATATTTTGAATCAAAGGTTGAAAGTGAATTTCATTTTTTACTGATAATAAATTTTAGCTTCTTTTATAGTAGCAATTATACATTTCAACAAAAAAAATGTTAAGAAAAAAATGCCAATATTGGCGATTAGTAATTCTAATGAATTATTTATTATTATTAATTATTAATTAGTAATATGCTATTTTATATTATTTTTGTTTAATAACATGCATTCGACAATCAATTAGATGTATCGATTCAATTATTATAAATAAATATTCTTTTGCATAATCGTATGATTGCAATTACAATTTAAAATTCTGCTATATAGCATCTTTTTTTATATTAATTGTTAATTAACTTTTTTTTTGTAAATAATAGAGAAATATTTAGAAGATGAAATTCATTAAGTAATTTAACTTCGGGAGTAAAATGTAAGCAAGAATCGTATTATACTTATGAAATGTTCTTAATTATTTAAATATATGTACATACTGTTTTTATGAATATTGATAATTAATGTAATAAACTGATGATAATAACGATAATTAATATATGATGTATTGAAAACCTATAATTCATCAGTTATACGAGTCTTAAAGAAATAATTTCCTAATCAATACAAAAATGAAAAAATTATTGATTTAAATTAAAACAAAATCTACTTAATTAAAATATGTATAGCAACTTTATCTAAGCGTTCTACATCAACATTTTAAAATTTATAAAAAATCAATAAAAACAATATTTATTAAGTGGCTAATGTTCGAATGTTAATCTACATATATTATATAAAAATTCTAATTTTAAGATTAAATTTTCAATTAAATATTGCCAATATTTTTAAAGCTTTTTATAAAAAAATGAAATCCATATTAGTAAAACTACAAATTTACGATTTAAAATATAAAAATATTAATATGAACTTAGTACACATGAATATAATTTTTTGTATTTAATGAATTACCTATCAATCATTTTTTTTATTCGTTTGATTTATAATTTTTATGTTAAAATTACTTGACTAATGACAGTATTATATGTGTCTTTATATAATTATATCATTAAAAATTCAATATTAAATATTACATTATTATATAATTCATTAAAATTTTTTATTATATAATATCAAATATTTTAACCGATAGTTTGTATTGCTCATTTACCATATATAACTGATGTATCATTAAATAATGTCAAAATTTCTTAATTAAAAAATAATAAACAGGAAGGCACATAATTTTTAAATAATAAACACATACATACTCAGTGTAGTTTGAAATGTTGAGTGCATAGTTAATTTTCATTATTAATAAAAAACATTTTCATTTTCAGTTTACGTGACTCTTCAGTTATCTCAAAGTAATACATGTTATTTTATTACTTTGATGATTAGTTTTTTATTTTAAATTTATTTATTACTTTATTACTTTAAATTTATTTTTAAACAAAGTAATAAAAAACAAAAAAATACATCTTTATGCAGACTTTACGTAACTCTGTTTTTATATTAAATAAACCATTTTTTATAATTTAATATAATTTTTTACAATAAATATTGTTTCTTTTCTTTATTTCGTATTATTAACATTAAATATAGCATTAATTTCATTTTTAAATAATATGATTTACTTAATTACGAATTTCAATTTTTTTATATTCTTTCTAATAATATTTATATATTTTAATCTATTTATTACTGTGATTTTTTCATAATCTTAATAAATTTTTTTATTTCAATAATTAACTAATGCATATATATTAATTGTTCGATTACTCCTTTGTATTTTTTCAAGTGGATACAGATCCTAATAAAGTTTTATAGTTAACTGTATGCTTTTGATAAAATCAATAGAAATATAATTTTATTATAACCAATGTTATCTTTATATAGTTTTAAATGATGTGAATTTAGTACGTATTCAAATTATTAAAATTTTATTCAGTGCATATTATTATATTTTATTATTGATATCATATAATTTTAATTTATTATTTAAAGGAAATAATTTAATTAAAGTAAATTAAATTGAAAAATGTGTACAACCAATAGATCGATAGATTTGTTAATTGTGTCAGGTTGTATTATATTCCAGTTGAGTTCGCCAACCTCTGTAATTTTTTTTGTTCTTCTCATTTCTGATCAAGAAATAATACATTATATTTTAGTTGTATATTTTTTTAAATAGAGGTTTTAATTTATGTAACTTATAATTTAAAATTTTGTCTCGTATTGGCATATTGAATAGATAACAGTGATGTGTTAAATTAATTTAGTAGACTTGTGAGAATTTGTACGTGTAACAACTTTTCGAACATTATGAATTTAGTATAAAATCTTAAAAACAAATATATTTCAATATGAATCAGATAAAGTGAAATATATGTAACTTCTATAATTTAAAAAATAGTAATATAATACTTGACTGATATATTTATATAAATAATATTAAAAATATAAATATGTTTGTTCATATTACACAACAAATTTCATAAAGACAGATAATACGTACATGCTTTTATTTTAGTTAATATTCAGAAAATTATTGTTATTGATGAAACATTACAATAGTTAGTACAAATGTTTATTTTTTAGTGCTATTTATTCATAAATATTTACTTCCTCATTTTATTTTTAATAAATTATCTTAAGAATTTATCGAGTTTAATTTATTTTTATTATCTTTTAAAATATTTATCAAATTAAAGTAGTCGATATCTTTGATGTAATAAATATTTTACGAATAAATTTTTTTTTAATATCTGGTTACCTTTGTAACTTGATTTATAAAATTTTATTATTTTGTTTAATACTTTTATCTATAGGGAAAAAGAATTGAAGCTATGTGAGTTACTTTAGAGATATAGTAAACGTGAATAAGGGCGGAAACTCGCATATCAGTAAAGAGGAAGAATATATATGTAGAGAGAGAGAGAGAGAGAGAGAGAGAGTAGAGAGAAGCAAGTGTAATACCATATAAAAGCTCAGATATTTACTCATGAAATGCAGTTTCTCGATTAGAAATATAATCACTTGCATTCTTAATTAAACAATATTCTTTAGAATTATTGATTGTAATTAATATTAATATACGAAAGTTATATAAAAAATATTTAATAATAATTCTATCAAAATTTTTTTTGTATACTTTTTTTTACATTTTCGTATATTAATATTAATTGTATAACATTTGTATTGTATTGATTGTGCATGTTTGTAAATAAATTAAAATTTAATAAAACATTATTTTTAATAACTGATGTAAAAGGAACTAAAATAATTGCTTTGATGAAATTATGTAACAAAATAATTTAATGTAAGCTGAGGAGGCTTGAATTAAATAAATAATTAAATCATTATTGAAATACCCAGTATTTGTTGATAATTTTTAATGCAAAATATTCTCGTTATAAATATTTTACAATAAAAAAAGAACATTACGAACTCGAGTTTTTAATTAACATTAATAATGATAGTAGCACAGTTTATTATATCAGTATATTATATTTATTATTTATTATATATATTATATTAACTGCGTAAAAAAAAGTATTTTAAATATAATAAACTAACTCAATTTTTCTTTATTATTATTTACCAAACTGTTATAAGCAATTTAAAAACAGAGAGTATGGAAAACAAAGCAATTTATATTAATTTTTCAGATAAATAAAATATATAGAAAACGAAAGAATTCATCTACTCGGTATAACATCCGCTTATTCGTATTTTACAATTTTATCCGTTTGTAAATGTGGTCTATATTATATAAATAAATAATTAATTAAAGCATAATGAACTGTTTCCACTCGTTTATCTAATTTTTTCTATTAATTCGCCTATTTATTAATTACTGAAATTCTTAAAAGGAATGTTTCAATGATATTTTGTCTTTTTGTTGTGAATTTTTATTTTTCTAACATTTTTTATTATAATTGAGTACCGTTAAAAATGTTCGCTAAATTGGAAGTGTATAATATAAGTATATACGAAGCGGCGAAGGCTAGGAAATAACTGATTTATTGTCAAGATTATTAGTATTGTTAATATTATTATTGCTATTGTAAATGAGGGTATTAGTATTATTATTGTTCTTTCTGGTCAATATTTTGATTCTAGTTTTTATTTGTTTTTTTAATGAAATTCATAAGATAATAATTATTTTTTAGAATATGCTTAACTATTTTTGCATTACTTTTATGAAAATATTTCGGAAATACAATATTGAATTGCGTGAATTTTTAACACGAAACATAATTATTTTATTGTTATTATTAATTATGGAAATGTTTAAAAAATATACTTCTTTATTTTTGTCTTCAATTTTATGAGTAAATTGTAAACTTTTATTTTACTATTACATTTTATAAAATAGCGAGAAATAACTATTATTAATATTGAACATTTGGTAATTTTCATGATAAAGTAATTACGAAAATACTTTTTGACAATAATTGATTGTCAATTTTTGACAAAAGTAAACGGAGCAAGTTTTTTATAAAAAAAAATGTGCGTATTTCTTTTATAACGTAATTCCAGTCAATTGTAAAAGAAATATTGAATGGAAAAATTTTTGTAAGAAGTTAAAGACAGAAAAAAAAGAATAGCTGCAATAAAATTAAAGTTACCATTCATCATTATAATTTATGTTGAGACATTACATTAGGTTCATAAACTTATATAGGTTTTGATACGGGAAGACAAGAATGAAATAAAAAGTTGAGCACCACTGATATGAGGAAGAACAGGAGAATTTCGGTCGAATGGGTGTGAGACACGAATGTACTGAAATGGATAAGGAGAAAAGGTGATAGAGATCAATTAATATCGCGGGATAAATTTACTATTATCGGTTGTAAAAATAAGGATAAAACAAAGTAATGTATTTGTTTAAAAAAAAAAAAAAAACAAACAATTAACTTCATAGTAAATATCTTGTGATAAAATATCATGTGACCCATTTTCTATTATAATATTCTCATGTACGAGTGTGAGAACATGTAATATATAAGAATAAAATCTAACTGAAACTTTATATAACTGAAGTTACTTGACATGATATTAATTAAAAAATTTAGTTACTAAATAAACTAATAAAATATATAATAAGAATTAGTAGAAGCAGTACTTCTCATAAATAATTCATGTTCATAAAAATTATAAAAAGTAGGTAAATTAAAATCACATTGAATATTATTACTTTAATAATGGTTGGACTAGTATGTGTTTGGTTTTCAGTAAATATTTTAATATTTGCAATATTTTTTAATGGAATAAGTAATGGTATTATAAAAATGTCACATAAAAAACCAATTGCAACATTGAAGTTTCCATTAAAAAATTTTTTTGAATTATGTGTTGCATTAGAAAAAGGTAGATAATTGTGAGAGTTTGATATTTAGTCACTAGATTGAGAAAAAAAGGTATAATTAAAAAATAAAAACTACATAAATATAATATAAATATAAAACATTAATATATGTTATATAAAATTTAAAATAATTGAAGATTATTAATATGAATAGAATTATTAATGGAAAATGTACATGTATTGATTTATTAAATTATTACATTTCTAAATAAATAAAACAAGTTTAATAGTTTTAATGTAACTATATATTTGAATGATTTCACAAGTTGATTTAGAGAATTTTAAAAATTATACTAATTTTGACAAGTAACAGTATCAATTCATTATGCAGTCTTTGAAATAATAATATTTATATATTTTTTACTTTCTTTGTTATCAATTAAAAAGTTATTATTTTAATATTGTAATGAACCAATTGTAGCTAATATAATTATAAAGAAAATTCATTTGTACATAAATCGATCAAAAAATTAGAAGATAAATCTTTAAATTAATTATAAAATTTGTAGCTTTGCTATTATTCAGTATTTTGAACTGTATTTTGTGTAGATTTAAACATTTTACATCATTTTATTTTAACAAAATTTCAATTCTAACGTATTTTTTATTAAATCGTTCTTGAAATATTTATCATAATATGTTATTAAAAAAAAATTTTTTCATGAAATGTTTAATGTATAAGTAATTCCAAGTTTAATATTAAGCAAAATTTTTTTTGAAACGTTCTATTCATAACGTTTTTTCGAATGAATAATCCCAGAATTTTACTTCTTAATGTCCTACTCGAACCATCTTTCAATCGCCAACTTTTAAGAAAATCACTTACGCCATCTGATATTTAATAACAATTTATAATTAAATGTCAATTTATATTCAAAATAAAACTAAATTTAATATTTAAAAAAAATATTTATTGTATAATTTCGTTTTCTCCAAAACACTTTTATTTATAAAACAATGTATTTTTAAAAATGAGATATATTTAAAAATAATTTATCTCGAATAATTTAACATGATAAAAAACGTATAATAAAGAATGGCTAAGTATACAATTTTAAAATTAATGTTAATCTATATAATTAATCTGTAATTATTATTTGTATTGTTATCTGTTTTAGTGTTGAAATTTAAAGATATTAAAAATTTTTTTAATACATTTAGTTTTTTTTAATAAGCGCATTATTATGAAATCTATTAAATTATAAAAATGAGAATATTTTATCAATAAAAATACAGTAAAATATGTATATATTAAATGGTTAAATTAATATAAAATTAAATATAAAATTAGTTTAATTACTTATTAAAAGTTAATAAAAGTATTTTGGAAATAATAAAGATATATTTCACGAATAATGAATAAGGAAGATAAAGTTACTAACAAATCAAAATATCAATTAATCATACATACAAATTAGGTATATATACTTCTTAGCTATTTAAATGATTAACCAGTTAATTATTCCTTAACATTTTTCCCTTTAACGTACGTACATGCATGTTTTACATAATAAAGTGCACCAAAAAAGGAGAATGAGAACGAGGGTGTAGGAGTGATGGAGAGAGGGAGGAGGAGAGAGAGATAGAGACCTAGGCATTATTGGTTTTTGTCGCGCATGCTTAGTAAACGACTCTTAATTTAATTAAAATTTTTTCTAATGTTTGCTATTTAAATTATAACGAATTATTTATTCAATTATGAGTACTATTATTCAAATTATTTTTATTCTTTAACCTTAACTAAATATACTAAATATAACAAAAATAAATTCAATTTTATGCCAATGAGTTTAAACATAGAATCTGCATTTATATCATATAAGCATTGATTCACGATTGAAGGAAAAAAAAGAAAAAATGAAAAAATATTCATTTCAAGATCGTATTTTTAAAATTATATTTAATTAAAATATATTGCAACTGTTGAAGAACTTATGAATAAATAAATTTTTAATTTTTTTATTACATTCATTCTGTTTATTTAAAACATTATCTTATAATTACTTAGCAAATTCAAAAAGAAAATTAATTTTGAATGCTCTAAGTATTATACAAAAAATAATTGAATTATTATTTTTTTAATTTCCTGTTTTTTTTTTAGAAATGAATATATTAATTAAACGAATTGAAACAAAATTATTAAAAAATAATTTGGGATTAGAAATAAAAATTATAATAATTAATTATAATTAAAGATCAAAATAATATATATAATTTTTAAAAAACTTTTCCTTCTTTATATTTCAATTACTATTTTGTGTGCGTTTTTTTTTTTGTTATGAAAGATATTACAGATCATATAAAGTTTTTTTTTTATTATTAATTTATATTATTTTATGTTATTGATTATTTAATTCATAATTAAACTTCATTTTTCAAAAAAAAATATGTTTCTACCTTAAATTCTAGCTATTATAAAATTAAAATATCGCAAATTAAATTTCTATTGTATTTATAATTTTAAAATACATTTAAGATTTATAAAAAAAATATATTGAACATAATATACCAGAAAATTGATTTTTATTTTCATATTATATTAACAAATCGAGATTTTATTGAAGATAAATATTTTTTAAATTACATAAAATATCAAATATATTTAAAAATAATATTGATTTCAAGTAGATTTTGTAACTACTTATTCCATAAAAATCAATTTAAGTAAAGAGTCTGTTACGAAAAAATATTATAAAACTAATAATGATATAGAAAATTAATAATAATATTAATTATAAATTTAATAACAATATAAACCATGTTTTTCAATCTATACATCAACTAAATTTTGGTATATTTACAACTTTTCTTAATCTTTAAGTAATTAAAAGTTTATAATTAAAATAATATAAATAAAGTAAATCAAATATTAACAAATAAGCAATTTTGAATATTTTATACCTCAGAATAAAAAATGTTATTGAATATATATTGTTCAATATAAGTTATAAGATTTAATTTTTTTTATCAATGTGTATATATCACTTTGTGTATTAAATGTTTATAAGTTAATTTAAATGTTATATTTTACTGTCTATTTATATTTTTTTTTTATTTTTAAGTGACTCTTTTTTTAATTTCGATGCTTTGTTTAAAAATTAAATAATGTCAATAATTTTTTTATTACGTCGATCATCAATAACAATAATACAATTAATGGGAAGGGTATAGCAAAAATTATTATTCTGAATTGTAATTTAAAATATCTATAAATATAAGAAATATCACAAATGTAATATGATTCACAATCTTATAGATACGAAGTTATTAATATAAAAATTCTATCATAAAAAATAAATATTAAAAATAATAATTTTAAATAGTCTATAAATTTATTAATTATAAATTTATTTAATAATTGTACTAGGAAAATTAAATTTATAGTCATGTATAATGAAATAACCATTTGGTCATTAAAATTGGGTATGAATACACTTTCATATATTTTTAGAAATAAGTGTACTTATAATTTAAGTAGATTGTCTTTTTATGTTATATTTTTATGACAATATACAAACTTTTTAATTTTTATCTAATCTTTAATAGGTAATAAATTAATTTTTGTTTTTTAATTAGATAAATTCAAAGAAATTATATTTTTATTTTGAAAAATAATGGAATAACAAAAAAAAAGAAATTAGTTTATATTTTCACAACTAGCTTTTAGTTTAATAACTCACATATGTTTTTATATTTTGAAAAATTGAAGTTTAATAAATTTAAGTTTAACTCTTATATTTATAATTAATAAACAAAATTTTAATTATACAGTGAGATTTTTTCCATATCTCAATATGCTTATGTAAGCGTTTTTATTCTCAAATAATAAAAATAAAATGAGTTATTAACTCAAAAATACAGTTACAGTACATTTCTTGTTGTATATTGCAATTATAAATTACTATAATATAACTAATTTGATAGTATCAAGTGTATTGATAATAATAATACAAATGCTTTTTTAATAAGTTTTAATAAATCAATAACTTTTTTTCTAATAAATTAATAATTGATGAATGTTATATTTCAAAACATTTAAATATTTATTCAAAAATTCATTGTAATCATTAGTACATAATTATGTTATTTTATTATAATATATTTTTTGATATATAAAAGTTTTTTTAATAGAAAAAGGTACTAAGATTTATATTTTTTTTCTTTCACAGTTTGAAATTTTTCAATAGGTATGGATGTATAATGTAACTTTGTTTGTGTAAATTTCAATGTAAGATAAATATACAACTTTATGAGTACGGTTTATGGACAAATTTTATAAAATAAGAGGGGAAAAAGTTATTTTTAAGATTTTTTAAAAATTTGAATTACAATGGTATTAATAAATATCAAAAAATAAGTTGATAAGGGAATATAAATATTATTTTTAAACGTTGAACTGAAATATATAGTAAGATACAGGAAGAATATATTAATAACCTCGAAAACAATCTTGAATTATTATAAAATTAGTAATAATTCTAGTACTAATTAGTCTTAAATTGTTTAAATTTAGTACATCCATGTATTAGATACAAAGCAAAAAAACTATCGAGTGCAAGTAAATATGAGAATAATTTTGGATAAAATTTGTAATAGATGAAAAGTTTTTATTTTAACTTTCTTCTACATATACTTATTATAGCAGTTAGTAATTCAAGCAGTGTGAAATATATAGTAAGTTATATGATAAAATTAGGTTAATAGTGAAAGAAATAGAGAGTACAAAATATAATGAAAAGATGAAAAGAGTAAAAAAAATATGTACAAAATAGGAGAAATAAAAAAAACTATTGAGTAGAGAGAATTTAAATTATAAAAAAGATTTAAATGTTACACTAAGCTAGACATAAAAGAATATAGATAGTAATAATAACTAAAATATTAGTAA
Organism: Eupristina koningsbergeri; assembly: GCA_018907245.1. Classification (NCBI taxonomy): domain Eukaryota; kingdom Metazoa; phylum Arthropoda; class Insecta; order Hymenoptera; family Agaonidae; genus Eupristina; species Eupristina koningsbergeri. Next base: position 1,569,872 of record JACCHV010000001.1, read on the forward strand.
TTTAAAAATAAAATAATATCGATTAGAACGAGCGATGGAAGAAAAATAAATCGAGAAGCTTATGAATATAATATGAATACAGAGAGTAAAGGATAGTAAAGAGAGCATAAAAATAAATGGTAGGATTTAAAAGTAAAAGAATCTAAAACTGAACCAAAAAATCTAATGAGTAATTCAGTAAGCAAACAAAACAAAAAGTGAGCTAGAAATGAACTCAATCATTTTTTAGTAAAACGAAGGTATAAGGAGCTAATTTTTTCCTTTAAAAGTACTAAAAAATTCAGTTAAGGGTAAAGTGAAAAATATTATTGAAAAAATTCCCAGAGTGAAAAGGTAACAAAAAAAAAACTAAAAATATATCTTGAGAGAAAAGTAAAAGTTTGTGTAACAGAGAATTATTTCAGAAAAGAAGACATTAAAGTAAAGGTGGGAGTGACAAAAGCTAAATCAACGAATATATAAAAGTTTTAATAGAGCAGTGTATAAAACGAAAAAAGAAAAGTAGGAATTACTTAAAGCACAAAGTAATACTTTAAACGGAGACATGGGTAGGAAAAATATATATAATATATTAGATGATGCAATCTAAGATTAAAAAAGTAATGAAAATAAGATACAGAATTCAGAGATAGGATTGAAAAATATTTCGGAAAAATTATATGGAAAAAAAACGTGATAGCAAAAAACAAAAATTTAATAAAATATAAATGTTTAAGGTTCTAATAAAATTATTAGATGTAAAGAATAAGGTAGAAGAAAGGAATGATATTAATGATGTGCAAAGATTTAAAAAAAAAGAAAGAAATTTAAAAAAAAATGAGTTACAAAATTAAATAGCGGATAGAATGTCATAATAGACGTGTGTAAAATAATTCATAGAATGTGCAATTTATATTTTTTAATGTATAACTAAACGTGATTGTAGAAGTTTTAAGGGTATGTCTTTAATGATTATAAAATATATATAAAGAAATATCAAAATATATATTGACGACGACTATATCTAATCAGAAAAAAATATCAAAAAAGACAATGGATTTCAAAAAAGAGAAAAATTATAGATTCAGTACATATTATATATTAAAAAGAGAAATAATATGTATAACAACGAAAGAAATGGGTACTGGTTTAAACATAATAGATGCAAAAAAAATTGTACCAAAACACTTGTTAAATTATAATATAAAGGAGCTGTGTCCTATGTAAGAATATATAAAGAAGTTAGAAAATGTCCTCTTAGCTCTATACTGTTTAATATAGTTAGATTTTAAAGAAGATTAGAAAAAAGATTATAATTAAAGGAGTTAAACAGATGATGGATTCATCACTTATATGATATATCACTTATGTGGATGATAGTTGCGAAGAAAGAAATTGTGTTAAAAAAATTAAATATAATTTTAAAAAATTAGGTTTTGATATAAATTATATAAAATCAAAGTATTGTATTGCAAGTAGTCTAGACACAGAAAGTCTAGGTTCGAGTTCAAAATAAATAATAAAAAGGATTGAAAACATACTTTTCTTGATTTTGATTATCTGATATTATCAAGGATGCAGTGTGAATAAAATATTGTGAGAAAAATCTACACTGCAATTGTAAAAAAATATAATGTACATAAATATAAAATTTAAACACAGAGAACATGTACGTAATTGTTTGTAGAAAATGTGATATTGCACGGTATCAAAATATGAACGCGGAGAATTATTAAATTATTACTAAATTATTAAAACAGTGATGAAATTTAAAAATAAAAAAATAAATCGAAAGGAAAACCAATGGTAGATTGTTTTAAAAATATATATTTAGAAGTAAAAGAAAAAAAAATAAAATAAAAAAAAACACAAAGAAGCAAAGAACTACGAGTATATATATATACACCATAGAATTATTGAAGATATATTATATATAGAAAATAATGCTATGAAGGACTATCCATTAGGAAGTAGGCGAAATTATTAGAAACCAACCAATTTAAAAATAAAAAACTAAACATATTTAGAAATTAAAGATTTATTGAAGCCATCCTGAGTAGAAAAGAATTATCCATATGAAACACAATGAAATGAAAATAAACTTTATAAATAAAATTTAATAATTGTAAATCCTATGAAAATTTAATAATGTAAATACAGTATTCGGTTATAGATTGACTTTAGAATCGATTAATATGAACAATTCAACTACTATTAAAGTTTCATGTCTTTTTTAAGTATATTAAAACGTTACACTTGGTATTAAAACTATTTTTAAAATATTTTAAAATATTAAAAAAAAATTTCCTATATAAGAATATCAACTATAAATATATGATAAATGTTTATAAAATTCATTATAGATTCATAATCAACATCAATTGCACATTTGGACGTTACTTACATTGATTATTTATTAATTATGTGCAAATATTTATTGGAGAATGTATTTATTCAAGTTTTGTAAATAGAAATAAGATAAAAGATTTATATTTCCAAAACCAGATTGAATAAATTCTCCATCATATTTACAAATCTATTAAAGAAAAGATAAATTGATACATAGATAGGTAAGTAATTTTAATTGTATACAGAATTTTGTATAAGAATTATAAAGACAATGACAAAGTGATTATAATAAAAAATAATATAATCAGTTAAATAAAGTAATTCACTTTTAATAAAATGTAGTTCGAAGTTATAATTTAATTTAGTGTTCGTTGAAATTTATTATGCATGATATTAAAGTAGAATTAACTGGAAAAGTGAGGATTGTTTAATTGTAATGAATGGATTTTTATGGATAAACAGACCTAGAGAATTATAAGAAAACTAAGATTGTAATCAGTAAATAAGACCATTATTTTGAGTTTGAAAGCCAAAGATTTAGAAGAAAGTAGTAAGCCTATTGACAGATAAGGAATGCCGTAGAAGAACTTTCAAAGCATAACTATGAACTGCATTTATCGTTTTGAAATGAAATATTCTAGTTCTTGAAGAAAAAAACAAGAACTTAATTAATATAAAGGAGATACTATTCATTTTGAATCCAAGGATTTGTCATTTTATTATATAAAACGAGAATAACAAAATGTCTCACCAATTTTATGTTCCTGGTGTGTGCATTAAATAGTAAACAGTGAAAACCTACATTCAAGCTGAAACAAAAGAAGAAGACTATAGAAAATTGAAGATATAAAGAGAAAATACAGTGAATACTAGAAATGTAAGAAAAAACAAGATTAAAAGAAAATAAATAGGGGAAAAAAGAAAAACCAAAGAAGTTCGTCAGAGAAATATGTGTAAAAATAGTGGATAATGTAATAACTAAGTAGAGAAAAAGAATAAAAATTTAAATGTAAAGAAAATGAGAGACAATGAAATGCAAAGAAAAAGAGAAGTAAAAGAATTCATAGAAAAAAAAAGAATTTTGTTAAAAAAATAAATGCAAATTAAGCGCACTTTGTCAACGTAATTTCATTTTTGTATTATTTCATCATTGCTTTTATTTTATATAATTACAAATAGATATTTACAGTTTTTCATATAATTGACAAAAATAAAACTTTAGAAATACCAAAATATTGTAAACTAACATTTTTAAATTTAGCCTTTGCACATATAACTATGTATAACTAATAGTATACAGAAAATAGTTAAAAACTTATTAAAAAAGAAATATATATTATTTAAATAATAAAAATAATAAATATACAACATAAATATTTTTTTATTTTATTTATATTTGACCTTCTATTTATTAAAAATACACTAATATTTTTTTATTGGATAATTATAACTTTTTTACATTCGACTCTTTAAAAGATTTTTTTGTTTTTATATTGTAATATTCAATTAATATAAATAAAATGATAATTTAAAAAATATTAAATATAAATTAAAACAAAAAATTTTCAAAAATTGTTAAAAAAAAAGTTTTGTTTTGTATATAAATAATCAGAAAAACTTATTTAAAAAAAGTTTATAAATTAAAATTTATTTCTAAAGTTGTCTATTCACAAAAAATTGATAAACATATTTAATATATTGTATTGTATTGTATTGTTTTATTTCCATAAAACTTTTAATAAAGTACACAAAAATATATTACAAATTATAATCTTGTATATAAAAGCAAAAAAAAATCATTTCTTATTTTTGTTTTACATATATCTACAATAATTTGTTTGTCAAAAATGATTTGAAAGTTACCTTACTTAAGTAAAGAAATTTTAATAATAATTTGAGTCACTTGTAAAAAAAATTTATTTAATTTATTTAACATAATAGCCATTCTTCAGTTTAAAAAAGTTAAGTTATTGATTAAGATAATAATCCATGGTATTGTCTAGCAACATAAAAAAGAATAGTAAGTATTCGATTTATAATACTCTTTATTTAAATGTATAAGTTTATATATTAATACAATGTTTTATATCTACTTAAATTAGATGTAAATTCTAAATATATTTAGAGAAGTATAGTTTATTTACATTTTAATATTTTTTGTTAGGTACACATGTATACAAATATAAATATACATTAATACACAGTAATAAAAATGTACGTGTAGATTTAAAAGTATTTGTGAAAATTTTATGAAAATAGTGAGAGAAGGATAAAAAACGAGGAAAGAAAGAGAGAACGAGAGGGGGAATTGATGCTCTCGGTACAGAAACTCGTAGTCATAGCAACCTATCCCTTCTATCAATTCTCTTTCTTCTCTTTTTCTTTGTCTTTCTTTGCTTGACTCTCATTTTCTCTCCATTTCATTTCTGTCATCTTTCTCTATTCAGTTATTACTCGCTTACTCTTTCTTATATAATCTTTCTTTTTTCTTTCATTTCTTTTTTATTCGTTGAAATCACTGTAATAGTAAGATGTATGCTATTTTTAAAATAAACCCTGAGGTTAAAGAGAAACAATAATAAAATTATTTTAAATATTTATTGTGTTTAAAAATATGAACATATAAAAAAATTAGTATTTCACAACTATTGATACTGTTTTAAAATAACTTCTAATTGATTATGTGTTTCAAATTAAATATAATATATAAAGTTATTAGAACAAAATATTGTTATGAAATGTCAATTTTATTTGCAAAATATGAAGCGTTCTTGCAAGTTTAGAGTTCACTTGTAGGGTTTACATTAGTATTGATTCGCATGCAATACAGAATATATAATTAAGATAATAATTAAAGATACCCTCGAATTATATCCCACATACTTCTTTTACTGAAAAAAAATTTGACATCCACCTTAATTAAATATTGATATAGTATATTAATTTATGTTATATAATTATTTCTAAGAGATTTGATGTTATAATTCAACTAATACACTGTTCTAATTAGAAATACGAATTTTACTTTGAATAAGTAATACAGTATCACTCATGATTAAAATAATTAAAATATCGGACAACATATATTGATTATATTAATTATACTGGGCATAAATTTAAAAAAAATATAAAATAAAAAGTGTAATATTATAATCTTATAACGTATTTTAATATGAGTAATTCTTTATTAATATTTCAATTAGAATATAACATAACTGAACATTTGCATTAAAAATGTTTTAAATTAAATCATTTTGATATATATCTGTTTTTTAAAATTTAATCGTTGATCAATAAGACTGTGTTTTATCAATTATTATTTAAAATATTTTATCGTGATTTAATAAACTATTTTATATCACATTGACTTGTTTGTATATATCTTTATTTATCCTTTATTTTTGAAATCTCATATGAAACTTTGGGAAGGAATAGGCAATGTACATCGTTGATCTTTTGATGTGTATTTGACTTTTCTAGTTCTTCAGATGTTGTGATATCACCTATATTGTTCTATTCGGATAATTTACACAAAGTTAATATATTTTTCATATTTGCATCTATTTTGATTGTAATTTTAAAAAATCTTACTCTCAGATCAGGATAAAATAATCCTAATTATTTTAAACAAATATAGCATAATTCCTTACAACTTACCATTGGTCAAATTATCACTTTGATAAAAGAATTTAATTAATATATTTGTATAAGTATCTGTTAAAAAAAATTGAATTATGTACTTTATATTATAGGTCATCTAATAACTTGTTTAAGGTCATTTAATGTCTATTTTACAAACACAAACTGTCCTTTTTTCAGACTAATCATTGATTACTTGTGTATTATCCTTCTTTGTTATCAGTGTCAACTTAATGATGGGGTGAAAGTAAACTTTCAGTAGAAGGTCGAAACTTCTTACTATGTTCACTTGCAAGTTAAGCCTTTATCTTAATTTACGTATTTAGTACAGATCCATACAAAATCGTGTGCAAGAGTCTGAAAGTTATCTTACTTATATATGAATAAAATATTCCGAATTTTAGTATTAAAGCATGTTGAAGGTCCTTAGAATGTAGCTAAAAATATTTCTCTAGTTTTTTTTGTAATTTGTTGTTTTCTTGAATGGTTTTTACATCTTGAATTTCTAGACTAACTGTTAAACAAGATATAAATGTCGATTCTAATTAGATCATATATATTTTGTTATGTATTTGATACTCGAATTTAATAAGTAGGAAATCTGTTAAATCTTGACAGCATATAACAGAATTCGTTCAATAAATATCATTGACTTGTATTAAACATGTCTTTGAGATGACTAATTTATTTTAATAGATTTTTCACATTTCTATCTTATCAACCAACAAAATTATATGTACCGATTGAAATGTATAATTCCATAATAATTACAGTCTTGTCTTATTAGTTACATCTTGGGTTTTACTAGCGATTCGGTGAATAAGGATTTTGCCTTAATTATCACGATGTGGACATAGGCTTTCACTCACAAACTTTTAAGAAATTGCAGATTAACTTATTTGTGTTTGTCGGTATTTTAATGCTGTATGACTTTTATAATATAATGGACCTTCTTATGAAGGTTATCATTTATCATTAACATCACAAATTTAAATAACATGAAACTTAACCAGTTCCATAAATAACAAAAAACAATCTCGTGTGTGGGTTTATATCTATTTCTTACAAACAGCGCCCGAAGTCACAAAAATCTCATAACCATCATTGTAATTTAGATGAGAGACTATCTTATATTACTTGACTTCTAGTTTCTAAAACATAATGTTCAAAGATAATGCTGTTACGGTAGATTTCTGTAAGCATCGCTTTGTTTGCACTTTTTTTTAATATCTGTCAATTCATCTTTCCTTAGGATTCGTGTTAAGTAAAAGTAATAAACTATAAGATAATATGTTTATAAAGTCTGAAGTACATCAGGCCACCAACAATCTACGTTAGTCTAATAATGGTATCCGTTATGGAACGGTCAATTTTTAAACCAAATTATTTTCATCATATTAAATCCACCATGATCTTTTAGTTGTAAATGTTCCAAGAAGTTTATTTAATATCGAAAATAGACGGAGTATAAATTAGATTTTACGAATTTTCATAAAACCTAATTTGTCAGAGAATTCGGTATCTAAACTTTTCCTAGTTACAATAATTTAATCTACTTATAGGCTGTTTAAATGACTTTAAAATTTAGCACACGTGTTGTAAGTATTGAGGGGATATTCTTTAATGCTGGTCTCACGATATCGAGATAATTGTACTTAACTTAATTTAAGAAATTATTTTTCATAGTTTTACATTTTACATTCGACGAATCTTTATGTTCTATTGAAAGGTTTTTTTGACTCTGCTCGGAAGTTGTTTAATATTTGTCTGAGTTCTCTAATATTCCATGGAAGAACTCGCTTAATTATTTTTTGACTTTTGCTTTTACAGTATTGCCTTATTCCATATTCGTTTAAGAATATTCATTATAGTCCTAATATGGTTTAATATCATGACTTAAAATTAGAACGCACTGAAGATTCAGTTCTAATCTTCATTTATCACAGATGCATTTAAATCAGTCCAACTTATGAGCTGTTCATTTTGACATTATCTCTTATGTTTGGGTATTCAATATAGAACAACGTAATTTGAGGTGGTTATTTTTACATTTTTATAATCATTAGACGTCCACTTTACTTTAACCGAAAGATTTCTCAACGCATATTTGAGATTGTCTCATTAAATCCATATTGTCTTTACGAATTTTACTCAATATAATACTTAATACGATTGAATAATTTTTTTTTAACTCAGCTTCAAGTAATCAAGTTCTCACCAAACGATTTATGTAGTCTGTAGCCCAGAAAAGAGATTTCACATTAAAATAAATTATAATTAGTATCTTTTTGTTTGTGTTCGTAAGCTGATTATCATTATCGTCACTTTTTATTTAAAGCATTTTCAATCAGTTCACACAATTCGATTTATTTTATATAACACATTTTATAAACCAACCTCGATTTAAATAATATACAAACTCACCGTATTCGTATTTGTTTATATTTTAAAATTTTATTTTTATTTGTATTTACAGCTTCATTCTATCTGTATTTATGCTTTAATTAAAATAAACTGTACAGTTAACATTTATTATATTTTTTATTTAACATTCTAATTTTATTGAAATCTTGCACAACATATATTTTTTAAATTTAATTTTTTATTTATCAAAGAGGGCAAGATATTATATATTAGTAGTATATTATTAAAATGATATTGTCAACTTTATCCTTGTTCTATTTTTCATCTCTGTACTCAAAAAACAATTCCCAACTACTTCCGTACGTAATATAAGTAGTATCTATCATTATACCATATATCATCAGTAGATCTATAATTCTATGTACAGTCATGTAAGATCTTTAAAATCTATTGAATCATTTTAAAATAGCGTAATTATGAAAAAAAATTCAGTTTTACGCAAAAAATATACTTCTTTACATCCCGAATTCGCATTTCTTAATCATCAAACACATATTAGATAAAGATATGTAAAAGTGTTCTTAATATATACTCAGAATTTTTTAATTAATCAATGATTAATTTACCTTTGACCTAGAGGTACAATTATTTTTTTCTTCTTTAATTTAGTTTCAAGAAAATGCGTCTACTATTTCGAGTTAAAGTTTAATTTTTAAGTTATAAAATTGAATTTTATTATAATACCATTTCGTATATATTTACGATCCGAACTTAACATTTTAAATACTATTTTTAACTATTCTTTTAATAATATTTTAAAATATTGAACTCAGATCATAAATATATGAAAAAAAAAAAAAAAAATTAATTTGTTATAAGTGAAAACTAGATAAGTCTTTCAATAATATTTTATTCGTCTTTGTTCAAGTAATAAACATCTAAGATCTAATTGAGGCATATGCATTTATCCATTTATTTAGATGTAAGTGATGTATCAGGTAGTATATCTTCCTTTGATTTATGTACAAACAATGTTCTGTATTCAAATTTGGAGGACAGATAATATATGTAGAGCACACTTTAGCACAAGTGTCTCTCGACCTTTCCTTAACAAGAGTCATCGACCTCCTGTTTGGCAATCCCTAACCGCATTCAGTTATTCTATATCTATATATAGTAAAATCTTTTTTGTGGACAATTATTTTTCTAGAGATGGTCAAAATAGTTTCACTTCATTCTAAGTTCTTTTTTTTTAAATTAAAAACCAAAGGGAAGTATTAATATTCTTCGTATGAATTAAAGGCAATAGTACAACTAACTTAATAATAGCCATGGATATCTGATTAACATATAACAATTAATTATACAATTAAAGTTAATTATTAACATTAATGTAATTATTAACATTGAGATTAATAATTAAAAAGTATACAAACATAATATTGTCAATATACTTCTTATTAAAATTTAAATATGGTATTTTAGAAATTTATTCAAAGAATAGTTAAGAATAGTTAAAATACATATTAATAATTAACAATTACACAAACATCATACTGTCAATATAATTTCTATTAAAAAATTCTAGATTAAATCCAAAAGTTAATATTTAATTTCTTTCAATGTTTAAAAGTATTATGCAAAAATATTTGAATTAGTTTTTAATGGGAGATTAGTTATACAAATCGTAAAGTGTATAAATTATGATTCCATTTTTTAAAGGAATAAACTAAATTTATTACTATTTCAATTATTATATTTCAAAATACTTAAAAATAAATAGAATTGGTCTTTTCTCTAAATAATTAGTTGATATTTTAGAAAAAACTTGAGTTGTTTACGTGAATATTTTAAATTCTATTGCATAAAAATCAATATTTTTTAAAATCTGGTTTTATTTATTTTTAATTAATAAATAATTCTTCAATTCAATTATATTTATTAGGAACACAAAATGTTTTTGTTATGATAGATATTTGTATAAAAAAACAAAATAATGCAATCAACTTAAATCAAGGGGAAAAATAATGGTCAAAAATATTCAACGATAAATAAAAATTTGTGATGACGGGTGTCGTCAATGGACTGATAGTCTTTCTCTTCCCCTGCCTTTCCATAATTCCAAAATAACGGAGAAATCTACAGTTCTCAACCCTCCAATAATCCTATAACTTCATTTTGTACTACCCAAGTTCTGTAAGAGACCAAAAACTAAACTTTCACATAGAAATGATATTGTCCACTTCAGGGTAAGACGACTGAATAGTAGAGGATAGAGAGAGAGAGAGAGAGAGAGAGAGAGAGTATGATGCTGATTGGAAGTGAATTTTATCCACATGAGCTTTATGTTATGCACTGCATAAGTTTCCCTACTCCGATCCGAGTACGCATGAAGTTTGAATATTATTGCCCCCACAGAGATACTCTCGTAAAATAGAACAAATATTATTCATCCTCTCATTGCATTTATTTACAGATTCTTCTTTGGTGTGCTCACTGCTCCACCTAGTACACATTGAAAAGTCCGTGTACATTTTTATTGTAAAACCCACCCAAAGTTTGTGTTACTGCTGACTGTCTTATTTACTCGTAATATATTTGTTTTTTAGACAACTGACTTAGGAGAAATTTTTATATTTGTATTCGATAATACGATGTTGCATCCATTATGGAAAAATATTGTGTTTAATTTGGTAATGGTCAAATAGATACCTTCTGTTTTAAATTAAAATGTTACATTAAAAACCATACAATAAGTGTAATAGCAATAGATCGGAAATGGGTTTTAAAATGTAAAATTGTAAAATGTTAAAACCTAAGATGTAACTGTATCCTAGCTTATAAGCGTATGTCAATATAAAAATGTAACCAAGTTCATTTCTGGACTGAAAGGCAAAAATTAATAAGTAATAATAATAACCATACAAATTTAAAAAAAGAGTGATGATTTAATAAGGTTTATTGTTCTTTTTCATCGAGCCTTTATTAATAATAAAAAATTATAATTTTTAAAAAGTAATAAACAAATAAGACATTTAATTATAGTATTTTAGTATGATTCTACAAATAAATTTTATCTATTTTTCAATTAAAAAAAAAGGGTTCCCTGAGTTAAATTAATGCATTTTGTAGTAAGAGAAAAGGTGGTCAATTACTTATATTATATTTGTTACATAATTTCTTAGATAAAATACAGGGTTTTGCATGTCTTCTTCTGCTTGAGGGTATTATTTTTAATTTAAAAGTCTAGAATATTTCAGATATCATTTGTGACATATCATGCCTGACTTACAACGAATCTGTTTTTCCTATCAATTTAATGATTACGCCCTCAAGATTTATTAGAATTACAGATATATTTAAAAAAAAAATTTTTTGTTCATTCACTATTCATTAATTATAACAATTAATTTTATAAACCACTTTATTTATTTCATGTTTTATAATTTTATCATTCTCTAATTCAATTATCGAAACACACATTTTTATCATTAATATTTAAATTATTAATTTTATATTGTTTAATCAATATTATATGAACATTATTATTCATAATTACAATCAGGATTATTTTTATGTTCATATAATCATTATAAATTGAGTCATTTTTTTTATTGGTCAAATTTTTTAATATTATAAAACTAGTATTAAAATTTAATTCCTATAAAAAATAATTTAAACATTTGCAATATTTTTAAATAATAACTAATACAAATTTTTTTTTAAATTAAATTTTAATTAAATAAAGTTTTAATTTTAATTTAAAAATTTGAATAAAATCTTAATTAATACAATAAATAATAAATTTTATATATTTTTTGTAAAGTTATAATGATACAATAATTACATGTATAAAAAAAGACTCACTTCGAATTTTTGTTTTCATAGTTAAACGTAATTTCTTTGATTTAAAAATTTTTTAATGGAAGATTCGTAATTATTAATCTATAAATAATAAAAAGGACCTTTGTATTTATATTATTCTATACGTATTATTTGAATTTTATACCATATGCGTTGTAAAACATGAAACAAAATAATAAACATAAATTTAATTTTTATCTACAATGATGTATTTAATTATTCTATTAGAGGAAATATTTATAAAATATTGATTATTATTAATTAAAATATCATATCTACATGTAATAAGTTTATAGAGGATATTTATTTGATTTCGTTTGTTTATTCTCAGTAAAATGTTTGTTTGATATAGTTAAAATATACATTTAAGAATTTATATTTTTTAAATTATTTTTAATTCAATAATATTGATTTTAAACTGCTTTAACTTCGAATATATAAATTTTATATGTACTTTAGTATAAGTTTGAAAAATATGGAATAATTTCATTGTATTTTTAAAAAACGGAAAATAATGGATTGAAATTATGAATTAAAAATATATCTATGCAAAGAATAACATGCGTTGTTGATCATAGCCGCTAATCAATACACGAATTTTTATACGAACAAAATAACAATTTAATTATACAATTTTAAAAATCAATACATACAGAATTATACACGCCACCAAGTGGAGAAATATACTACTACTAAACAACAGAATAACACAAAATAAAGTACTTCCCGAATTGAATCAAAGTATTCTCCACCAAAAATTTGATTGACTTAGAAATAATTTAATAAGACTAATTGTTATTTACAAACATAATAATGAATTTAAATTGTCAATTTTAATCAAGAAGATAACGAATTACTTATTTATATTACCTAAATTTTTTAACTTAATAATAATAATAACAACAATAATAATAATAATAATAATAATAATAATAATAATAATAATAATAATAATAATGTCCTAAATTGGAAATATTGAATTATTTTGAATTCTATTTCTAATTATAAAATATATATTTTTATTCTATTCTATAGAAATTGCAACAACTGTAGAATTAAGAAAAATTAAATACGCCTAATTAAATTAAGATTTAAGTAATTCAGCAGGTTGCGCACAGTTTTGCCACATTTGATTTTATGAATGTTACGGGCCAAAGTTCGGCGACCTAGACACTCGTTCCTGAACCACTTTGACCAAAATCGAGGCATAAGTGTACTGTGACTAAGAATTAAACTTAAGCTATTGTTTAACGACAACGACCTCTGCTTGGTAACCCTTGCTACAATCAAGTGTTGACGTTTACTGATATTTCTGATTCTTAAAACAGTACATCAAGAAGGATTTTTATACCCTCCAGAATTTCACGCTAAGAAACGTTTGTATACATAAATTTTATCAATGGATAGATAATTCCTTATCTATTACTTGATCTCCTGCCCTTGGATAGCCGATTAATCCCAAATACTATTAAGTCTACAGGTAATTACGACCGATGACCGAGTTCAGAAATTAGAGAGTCATTGATTGCATTACATATAAGCTGTGAAAATTATAACAATAACTCGACGAGAAAATAAAATTTACACAAATTTCATCATATTATGTAAATTTGTCCAGAACATCCCTTTTTCTTAAGGAGTATATGCTTCTTTTGAGTTTTAAATAATACAAAAAAACCAATTAGATCTAATAAGAATAAAGGATCTTTTGGACAAAACTTTCGTAAAAAATAATACTATGGAGGGAGAGAATTCAAACTTAATTTATTTTGCAATGATCATATGTCGCATATCCTAAACGTTTCTTATGTATATTTATTGTCTTTATGAAAATAAGGGTTACCTTCTCGAAAAGTTGTCAAATTAATTAAAGAATAAATAATTGTGATTTTATTCGAATTTTCCTTATTTGATCCATATAAATTTCTTTGATTACATAAATTTGCAATGTGCAATTTTTTCGTTTTGAGATTTTATCCCATCTTTCCTTTTCCTCACACTCGTCATCAATATTTCGTTTAAATGTTTCTTCTGGATCAACAGTATGGTTTAAACAAATTTTGACCAACAAACTCTCAAAATACCACAAGAGCATTCGATCAATTCGCAAAGAAAATAAAGTGAAAATAAAATTCTATAAGGAAACCAAATTGTAATCTTAAATGTTAATCGCATGAATAACGGTTAGCTATATTATTAATAATTTATTTAATAAGAAATATGTGCCGATTAAAATATGAAATACATGAAATCAAGTAACAGTAAAAAAAAATTAAATAAAATATTAATCAGATATTTTAAAAGAAACTCATATTCTGCATATAGAATTTTAGAAAAAATATAAAATCGATCAATTTTTTTATTACGTGAAATGATTAAAATGTTCTATATTTTTAAAAAATCCGAGCATTTTAGATTTATTTTTGCAAAAAATTAGATCTTACATCATCATCATCAATATATTATATATAAAAAAAATATTAATTGCTTTCCATTATAATTAAAAATAAAATTATATTACTACAACCACTTTAGTATTTAATATATTTTTTTTTTCTTTTCTACAATACAACTAATATTTTCCACATTTTAATTAAATATACCACAAAGAATTAAAATAAATGCACAAGATTTTGCACCTTACAAAGCCATTGTGAAAACAATTTATATAATAATATATCTAGCAAATGATGTATGTATAATATTTTTCTATATTTTGTCGATGCAATTTTGCTGCAACGCATATCTCGGATATTATCACATTACTTTTATTTTCTTTAAGTTTATGTTGATTGTACACATTATTTTGTAAAAAAACTATCCTGTCACTTTTCTATTAAAAATATATTTCGTTCTATACGTGTAGGGAAATCAAAAACATTCTCATATTTATAATTAATTATATTTGATACTTTCTACTTTAACCATTATCAATATTGAAAATAATATGATCGAATTGACATTTATAAATAACTTTGTATATTATAAAAAATTTTATTTGTTAATTACATGTTGATAAGATCTATAAAGCTATGTTAAATTTGTTTAAATTATATTCGCTGGCATTCTAAAATTTATAGACCTGGCATATAAAAGTTTTCAGTGTACATAGAAAGGAAAGGACCTTTCATTTAAAAATTTTATAACATTATTTAATTTAACATTTTATTTATTTTTTATTTAAATCGCGAAAACCGACCCACAGTCGCGCTACATCTAAAATAATTATATTTTATGTATATAATTTATAACTTTTTAAAGATTTTTGCTTTTTTGTTATTTTCATTTCTCTCTTTTGTATCTTATTTTTTTATTTATTCATTCATTCATTTATTTCTACCTTAAAATCATTTTATTTACATATCTACGTGTGCGTTTTCTTGTTCTAAAAGCCAACCAAATTCAGTATTTTTTCCAAACATCTACACAATTCTATAAATAATAAGATTGACTAATATAAACTTATACTATTCCTGATTCTCATAATATTCGTATGCTACGTAGCTGTAAAAATGAAAATTAGAGGAAATCTTCGAAGTAGTAAATTTGACTTTAAACGCGACATAGAATGCATTCGTAGAAAAAAGATTAATAGATAGATAGATAGATGTACATTTATTTATGTATAGATGAAAAAGGTTTACATTATATTTAACTAATTATAACATACGAAAAAGATTAAGATGCATATTACTGAAAAGAAAAAGAGAGAGAGAGAGAGAGAGAGAGAGTGAATGGGAATATATAAAATAGATAAAAGCCTCACCGGATCTGTCAGACATATACATGAATGATCATTTTTCTATTACATTTTGAGGACTTAACTTAACCCTAATACTTCCGTAACACTTCATAGTATTTATTTTACTTACGTAATTTTTTTTTTTTAATACCTTATTATTCATTAAGAAATTTAATACATTATGTCTAATAACATTTTGTTTTTAAATTTAGTAATAATAAATATATTTTTTCTTAAAATTTAAATAGGTTAAAAATATAAACTAAAAATTTAATATTTTTCTATAATTATATGGCAAAATAATTTAAGAAAAAATATTTGTAGATGAAAATAAAAATTATTTAAAATTTTCACAATTAATTTTCTACTATTAAAAACAATAAAATTAAAAATAAAAATTTAATAAAAAAAACATAAATGTAAGATTTCTTTTTGTATCCTTTTTTTATTAAATTCATATCTTGTATTGTTTATTATATATCAGAAGTGTGCAATGTTACAGAGTTTTGATTTTTTATAATTATAAAATGAAAAATTTTTATAAAAATTTTTTTAACTTCCTTTACTATAATATCAACTGTAGAACATCGTCTATAAAAATTATATTTATTGTTGCTATTTAATAATCAAAAGGAGTAAAATGCAGATAAATATGCATTTAAAAAGCTTACAAAAAATGATCAAAAATATTTTAATGTAAAAATCTTACAATTTTTTTTTTCCGATAATAAGAAATAATATTTTTTTATAATGTACGGTAAATCTTGATTTTATATTATTATAACGTACAAGCAATTGTCAAAGATAATTATTGTTGGATGTTGTCATTAAAATATTTTTAAACCATAGATGAATATAGATTAAATAAATAAAAACAATTTCAAAATAATTTCAAGAAATTTCCGTCCTTGAATAGATAAGGCAGGTATAAAAGAATATTCACTGTATAAATAAAAATGAAATCATTGAATATATAGATGAATAGTTAGTAAGATATTAAACTTTGCAGCAAGATAGTGTGAAAAAAACATATCAAAATATTAAGCAATATTTTTTAAAAAAAAGAACGGAGAGAAAAGTAAAGTAAAAACTATTATGATGTTAATAAAAAAATTAGCAGATAAAAAATACGTTAAAGAGAAACTAATCGTGGTAGAAAATTTAAAAGATTTAAATAAATTAATGGAATACTAATACGAGTGCAATAAAACTGTATAACCTGTATAAACTATATATAGATTAAGAACGAAATTGAGTATAAATAAATAAAAGGGAAAAAATTTGAGGAATACCACATAAAAAGCAGATTAAAATGTAGAAAAAACATTCGTTAGGTGTAAATATTTTAGAAAAAAAATTCAATAGTAGAATTACGATATGAAAAATTAAAAACAAATGACAAAAGATAGCAAAAGTCAAGAATCAATGGAAAAATAATAATAAAGAAGTCATAATCTTACATCTTTGGTGTATTTTTCACCTAAATTAGTAAAGCAGTTTTTTGACAACTTGAAATAATGATGATTTAATTTGCGAATTGAGCGAATTGCGCCACTTCTAATAGTTAAACAAGAGAAAAATAATGACGCAATGACTGCCTAATAATGTATCAACCGTCTGCTGATAAAATAACGTACAAAAGTTTTCACTAGTTAATTCACATTAGTTAATTAATAGTTAATCCTTAAAAACCCGTGTGGAATAAAAGGATATACTACTGCTTTTATTAGTATTTTAGGAATAAATTAGTAGTATTGTATTAGTAATAATATAGTACAAATACATCAGTAGTATTAGAATTGTTGTGTTTTAAAATTATTGAAGTTATATATATATATATATATATATATATATATACAAAAAGATTTGTAAAGGCCGTCGTGTCAATTTTGGTTGTAATAACAGGTGGGTACATGCCCACGTCGCGTTAATTATTAACACATGTATTAATATTGTCGACTATTGATGGTAGATCAATTTTTTAATCTTTTAAGATATCTAGAGTTGCATTTTATAGATATAAGCTTTAATGTACCTTTCCTCGAATTGCCTAATGTCAGGTTTTTTCTTAATATATTTATAATAATTGCATACTTGTGATTTATTGGTCGAATGTATTTTTAGAAACTACCTATCAAAAAACCACAAAAATTCGTAAACCAACAAAATGTCACGACTTGGTTTCAGAGATCAATTTTAGAGAGTTAACTCCGTAAAGATATAAAAAGCTGAGCAAATGTTTAGTATCTTATCTTCTAATCGAACGCTCACTCATGTAAATTTGTAAATGTTAATCTTACCTTTAAACAAGTGTGTTTTTCTTTATAAAAATCCATTTTTCGGATCATTACTTTGAATTCGGTCATAAAGCGGTCCAATTTAATTAATCGCGTACAAATATCTTCAACTATAACGATCTATTCTAACTACTCACTATTACTACAACACTGTGCTACTTTCAATAGTGTGTGTTCAGTGTAACCTACAAAAATATGTATCGGTTGCAGATATACACTACTACATGCCAAAATTTGTCTTTTCTCGAACGCCTCAAACTGCGCTTGAAAAATACTCTAAACAATTCATAATTACGTATTAAAATGGCATTACATTTTTATTGAATTATGTTTGCATCCACTTTACTATCGCATAGTCAACTGTTTGAATCTATGGTTATACGTGTGCTAGCACATTTCTCTGTAACAATTTAGCCAGTAAATGATAAATATCTAATGCTCACGTAAAACTGGATTTACTCACAAAATTTATAAAGCTAAACGCATTATACTTAATTATAAACATACTATATTGTGTATTTTTAATTCAAATTATGTTTTATAATGTTGACTTGGTGTCTATTATTTTGAAGAGTACTAAAGGTCGGCTTTTATCCATAACAATTTAGAGCGTTCTTACTCGGTCTGAATTCATCATAATGAAAAAAAGTACTAAGAGCAAATTATTTTTAACCGACAAAATCATGCGTCGTAAATATTCCTCTATTATTTTTGCTCTGGTTTATAGAATTTCTGGAGACATCGACTATCAAATCTTTCTACTATTTCATTGAATCTATATTAAGAGTTTCCCTATAATTGTAAATTAATCAAACAAGTTTCAATTCAATGTATAATCAAACACAATTATAAAATAAATCTTGATCTTATAAAGGAATAGGAGAGGTTTTTGAGTTATACAAATATTTTACAAAATGAATCATAACGATTTGGTGTATACTTTTATTTAATTTATCAGTAATTTTTTCACACATACTAATTGTTAGATTATAACATGAATTATGTTGCTTGTATAAGTTTAAAAATTGTGTCAAAATTTATAAAATTCACGGTCTTCTGTAATTCATAGTGGGCTCTCTAAAATACTTTATTTTTACATCAAAAAACTCTAACGTTGTTATAAGTAACCAAACAGATGTTACTTCGAAACTTATTATATTTTATCATAATCTTAATAAATCCATCGAATTAATTTATAAATTCGGAAAAGTTAAAAAATACTATAACTTTACCTTTTTTTTCTTTTACTTTTTATAAAAGTAAGTGAACATATTTAATGATGCTTTAAATTAATTTTCATATATTTACTATTAATTTACACAATGAATTCATAATATAAAAAATCTGTCCTCCAAGTAAATAAATAGAGTTGCTCGTTTTCTTAAAATTAATCTTAGATGGCTGTGAATATCGTGTATATGAAACACTTTTATTTATGTAAAGTAAGATTTATGATGCGCAATTCAATTTTTAATGTATGGCCATGTTTCATTTTGGTTATTGAGAGTTGCATATTAATGTGTTTATTATAACAATTTTATAACGGTAACATATTTTATATTATTTTAAAATTCGAAGTGATTTTAACTTATTATTTGTAATATTATGTATCAATATTTTTTAAAAATTTTAACTACATCGCAAAATGAAAATAATATGATTACTTACGATGCAAAATTATAAAATTTAGTACAATGTTTTAACATTCTTAAACCCAAGTCTTTGAAATTTTGATTGTATTACAAAATGATAAATTTGTGTAATACAATTTTCTTATATAATGTAAAATTATTTTAATAAACTTTTGTAATTATATAATAAATTAAAAAAAATAATAAATTTTCAAATATTCTTCTGATTAGCATAATATTGAAAATTTATAATTTACTTTATGCTTAAACTGAATATTAAAAAAACATAAATAAATCAGAAGATTATTTATTCATTTATTATATTATAAAAAATAATATTTTACATTTACAAATAATTAAAATAATTATCGATGTTAATTACGTACGGTAATTTCCGTATAAAAATGTATTATAAACAATTCAGAGATCTGGATATTTTGTGATTGATTTGACAAATAATCTATTTGACCTTTGAATAAATAATTACATAATAATAAGTGTATAAAATTATAAATTCTTAAAAATTATAAATAATTAAAAATTAAACAATAGTACAGTAAATTTATATCCTTTTTAAATGTGAGCTAAATTAAAATACATCTTCTGTCAACGTTTCTTAATGTCAACGTTTCTTAATGTCAACGTTTCGATGATTTAGTCTATCTTTCTTGACAAGGCTTTTATTAATTATACAAAAATTTTATTATACATTCAAACAAAAAAATTTTTTATTATAATATAAACATTATAACATATAACTAGGATCATAAGCCAAATCGTCGAAACGTCGGCGTTAAAAGAAAATACAGTGTTTTTATTTACCTCACATCCATAAAGGATATAAATGTACTATACTATTTAAAATAGAGGGTATTTTTTACAAGATTTTTTAAAAAATTGAATAATGTTTTATCACATATATTTATAAACTTTTAACATAAATATTAATGCATGATTAATAATATTTTCGACAAATAACTATAATATTATTATTGTAATTTAAGGAATATGTAGTAAAATCTAATTGATTTTTATACTACATTTATCATATTCGATGTTCCTGCACTTTAAATTAACAATATAATTATTATATTACCTGAGTGTAACAGACAGTATGATTGTAATATCTACTCTTATCTCTCGTTCGTATAACATACAACTTGTACATCAAGCTACGCATATGAATAATTATCACAAGATCTAATACAGAGGCTTAAATACTTCTAAAAATGATCATTTGACATTTACCGTATCACAGTTCTGATATCAATAAATCGTTTGCCCAATTTCAATGTGACATATATAATAAAATACACAAAATTTACCAACCCTTATAATTGCAAATAAGCTTAACTCATTACCTTAAGTTTTTTTAATCTACCTATTTCCAAATTAAAATCCAAGTTAAAGTCGGTACTTTAATTGTAACGCCCTCTTTCCTTCACTAATCACCCATAAAAATACAGAAGACTTTCCTTGTCTTCTCGTTATTTCTACATTCAATGACTTTTTACGTACTTGTACATTAATTTACTGAATAAATCAAAATAAATAACTTACTAGTATTGTATACGATTGATGTTTTTATTAATATATATATATTTGTAAGTATTGGTAAAATGAAAAGGATACAAATCTTAACATTCAATTTTTCAATGTTATTAGAGAAAAATATAAATAACGAAAAAAACAATTGTTATAATTAAGTTTATTCAATATATATGTGTATATACATGGTTCATCCACGAATTATCGAGTTTTTTTTTCATTTTGCGCCTATTCGTCGTAGAAGTTTGGGAGGGATCTTAAAATGTCGACAAACTCTTTCCGCATTTGTTTCTTTTTTTTTTTATTTTTTTGATAATTAGGTGCGGCAGGATTTTACTTCGCGTAAAGGGTGTTTTTCAGTTTTTTGACACGACTCGATAGGGTAACTAGTGGAAAGGCGTTACGCGATAAAGTTTTGTTTGCAATTAAAAAAAGCAGCGTGGAAGCATATAAAATGTTGCAAAAAGCGTATGGATATAATTGCATGCCAAAATTGCAAAGTGAAAAATGGCACAGAGCTTTTAAAGAGGGCCGAGAAAGAATCATCAACGGTCTCGATCTGGACACCCAAAAGGCTGTCGAATGACTAGGAACACCCGGCGCGTGTTAGAAAGTTTAGATTCAGACCGTCGATTAACGATTAGAGTAATCGCGGAAAAACTGGAACGCTATCTATGTTGCACAATATAGTGCAAAAACATTTAGAAATTGCGAAAAAATTTTGAAAAACATGAAAGCTGAAGAGTTTGAAGATGCATTTGAAATTTGGAAAACACGCCTTCAAAAAATATGTTGATACAGGAAGAAATTATTTTGAAGAATTTAAAATTTTTATTTCACACTGTTTATAAGTCCACCAATAATTGATCTTTCAAAAAAAAAAAGATAAGAATTTTTTTTTTTTTTTTAATCTTTGAACAAAACATTCTCGCGTAGTGGTTTTCCACTGAACGCCCCATCGTGTCGTGTCAAAAAATTGAAAAACACCCTTCGCGCGAAGTAAAATCCTACCGCACCTAATTATCGAAAAAACAAAAAAAGGAACAAATGCGGAAAGAGTTTGTCGACATTTTAAGACTCCTCCCAAACTTCTACGACGAATAAACGCAAAATGAAAAAAAACTCGATAATTCGTGGATGAACCATGCATATAAGAGTGTGTTCAAAATTTTAGGAAGAACAAAATGTGTACAAATATAAAAAAAGAAAAATGAGAAAAAGGAATTATTTGTGTATGAAGAATGTAAAAACTTACAATCCAAAGTAGTAAGGTTTCTTCACGTGTGAGTCTTAAATAAACTAATTTTCACTGATGTATCTGTTATACTGAATCGTAATTTTGTGTTAAATTTTCTCTGATTACTATGTAAATAAATATATTGCTTTTAATTATTATAAATCCCATTAAAATAAATTTGTGTGAATTACTGTTGTACGCTATGATACGTTTCATTTAAATATTTTAAAGATTTTGATAAACTTTTATATCATATAAATATATCTTTTTTCATCCTACTATGTTTATGGTTTGAGTTAAGAAAGATCCCTATTAAGAAAAAGTTGTTTTCAGAAAATATATTTTTCGACATATTTTTCTAGCGCAAAAAACATCTTTTAACTAATTCTTCGGACTTAATGAGGATAACAATATATAAACAAAATATAAATATTATAAAATTTGATACGAAACACCTTCCATATTGTGTATTTCAATAAAAGTAAAGATCCAAGTGAGGTGTAGTATGAATAAAATAAGTTATTCCAATTATTTCACTGATGTTTTAACAAGGTTATAATAATACATCTATGGTGGCAGCACGCTCTCATGAGTAGATTGGGACAATGATATTTTTTATAGGGAAAATAATTTTAAAAAATGATTAATTTTGGAGACTATTCATATTAAAATTAATGATAAACCGACAAAATGACTTACAAATGTTAAATTTTAAACATCGTATGATCCTCAAAATGATAAATAATAAAATTACGATGTAGACCATGACGTAGTTGAATCGTATAGATTGAGGTGAAATTAAATAATGTTTACATTCAAATTTAAGATGCTAAGACTAACACGTTGTATAGTACCGATTTATTCCTGCGACAAAAAGTTAGTTAATTCTATTTAAAATAAAGAAAATTTGTATCCATTGAATATACTTATTATTATAATTGAATAATTTTTGTAATAAACAGCCTAGACAAGGACTTATTTTATTTATACTGCACCTCACCTGCATATTTAATTGTATTTCAATAAAAATATAAATATGTTTTAAACAATTTTCCTCGAACATGGACCTTTTATAACTTTATAATATTACAATAATGGATTCATCGTACAATAATTTTCAATTAAAATTTTTAAATAATTAGATAATCTTTCCAAATTATGAAGAAAAAATATGTATTTCATATTGAATTTACTTTTTTATTTTTTATATTTCACTTTAATTATAATATAATTACTCGCCTATTTAAACAATATTATTATAATTATTTTAATTATTATTATACAAAATTATTATAAATTGAAAATTTCAACAACAAGAATTTATAATTATTTAAATAAATAATAGAATCTATAATATAAGCTAACTTCAATATTTAACATTTAATTTTAATTCTATTATATAAAATTAAATTGTGTATACTCATTAAACTTTATGAATAAGAATAATTGACATTAATGAAATAAAATGCGTCATTATAGTAACTAACAAATTGGGTATTGAATTATGTAAATTTAAAAATATTATACAAAAAAGTATTAACTAATAGAAATTTTGTATATATAAACCAAAAAATAGAGCTTATATAATAAAATATTTCTCAATACGCTAAGTATATGAAAAAAATCTGAAGTATCTTATTTTCTAAAATAGTACTCTAAATATGTACTTACAAAATTTTTATAAATATGAAAAAAAAATCCTTTTATTTGGTTAAAATTGTTGATAAAAAGTTAGTTATTAAATATTTTAGCATTTTAGCAAACAGGAAACTACAAATTATATTTATTTACGATATTTCATATACATAATTTGCTGTATTTTCTAGCGATCAAAAAATTGTTCTATTGCTTGATTAAATATTTACTAATATTGCTTGAAATGTTAAATGTACAAAGTTTACGATTTCCTGAAATTAAACAGAAAACAATTGTTTACAGAGTCACAAAAAGTAATATTCAACTGTAAATGATTTAATTAAAAATATTAATACTTAATAATAATCTTCTTTATTAAATTTGTGCATTCATAATTTTAGAATATAGCAATTCAAAACAATAAATAGAATTAGAACTATTACCAAAAACAAAAAAATCAAAATTTCAGATTTTCCGTAACAATACATAATTTAAAATCATAATTTAATAAAATTAAAATTACAGCTTTACTTATTTTATAAAATATATTACTTTTTCATTGCATTTTTAATATTGATTGAATAATCATTTTTTAAAATACTATAATGATTATCATTAAATATTATATTATAGCTACCTTTCAATGAAGGTAATGCATACATTAAAATAATTAAAAAATATAATATGGAGATTAAGAAAAGTTATTTAAAAAAAATTTTAAATGAAGAAAAATAAAATTTTTTTGGCGTTCGAATAAATTTATAATATGTATTTTATTTTAATTTATAATATATATACAATAGATTATTCAAAAGAATCTTTTATCGTGAATGCTTATTTTTTTTCTCTTTATGTAAAAACCTAATAATAAATACTAATAATGTCAACTGCAATACAAATATTTTGCCATTAAATTTAAAACTATATAGGTTAATGGGATACTAATACCAAAATTAAAAAAAAGCAATTATAATTTTAAACTATGTTACGCGTTTTCTATAATATGAATTTTGTGTCATAAAATTAAAAATAGTATTTAAAAAATTATTTATATTTAAAAAATTATAAATTATAATTAAAATTAAGCCAATGAAAAAATTATTGTGAGAATGTCGTCTGTATACGTAAGTGCACATATGTTCAGAGGAGTTACATTATAATCGCGAATAATGTAGATGATTTGAGAGAGAGGGAGAGAACTCTCCTTCTCCACCATCACTATACATCAAATTCAAACCCGTGTTTATGCGTGTATAAATAGATACATATAAATAGATGTGTGATAATAACAGGGTGCGAAGTAAAGTGAGTGAACATAAACACAATATTTTAAACAAATACATTGTAGGCGATTCGCTTTAGCATCGTGTGGATGGGAGGTTGTCTCTCTTTCTCTCTCTCTCTCTCTCTCTCTCTCTCTCTCTCTCTCTCTCTCTAATAATTTACATTACTCGTAATTGTAATGTAACTTCTCTGAATATGGGTGCCCTTACGCTCCATTATGTGTGTTGCATTTGCACACTCTTACATCATTTTCTACGTTACAATAAAATCATAAAGGATTTTATTATATTTAATTATTTTATTCTGAAGCGATTAAATAATTGAATTTTAAATATAATTTATTGAATTTTTCTAAATTGAAATAATAATACGTTAGAAAATAGATTAATTTGTATTTAAATTTTTATTATAAAAATGGAATTTTAAAATTTATTTTAAAGTAATTTATATTAGAAATAGTTTTAGGTTATTACAAAACTACACCAAATGCAATATATTTTAATTAACAAGTCATAGTCATGTATAAATATGTGTGTATATATACATTATAATAATATATAAAAATTAAAAATATAATTAAATTTAAATATATATTTTAAGATCACCTACAGTATTTAGTTTAAAAAATACAAGGACTAACAAATGTTTCTAGTTTCATAATAAAAAATCATATTAAATAATAGTGGTGTAAAATAAAAAAAATAAATTTGTGACAAACAAAAATTATGTAGAATAAAAGTGTTGTATTAACAATTGATTTTATTAAAAAATAAAGAAGTGGAAAAATATATTCACGTTATAAATTTATTAATAATACTTATCATATTTATTTAATATGAAATTTTTATAAATTTATTATTAAAAAAAAATATATAATGATTACAAATAGTTTAAACTTATGTCAAAATTTAAATCTAAGATAAACAAAAATTTGAATATAAAAACATAAATTTAAACTAATGAAATTAAAATAATAAAACAAATAATTGGAGATTACTTAAAATTTATCCATGCCATATATAAATTTTTTTTACATCGGTTGAAATAAGACCATGAAAAGTATTATTATTAAATAGATATATTTTTAATACAAAAAATAATTATTAAAATAACTTTTTTATTTTAGATCAATTGACTATAACTTGTTTTTGCTATATTAATTAATTATTTAACTTTTGTGAATACTCGAACGGCGCATATGTATAATTGCTAATTAACTCAATAATAAAACGTCAATAGAGAAGCGCACGCGTGCTCTACCATAATCAAAACTCCTAAATAATAATATATATTTCACGATATTTGAGTACTGAAAAATAAATTGTTTAAAGGGTAGTAGAGACATGTTCAATCAATAATAAATGGGGCCAATATTATCAGTTTAAATTTGAAAAATGTGGTCGATAAATTTTATGACTTAATATGGTAATATTTAAAATTATTAATACTTTTATGACAAGAAATGAAAATAAAGTATACTCTACGTAAAGAAAAAAATAGTATTAAATAGTATGTTAAAAATAGTATGTGTTTTTTTATCAACATAAATTGTTTTATTTAAAAATCTATAAAACAAATTACAAAAATTTTTATGTATATTTTTTGTTTTGTTTAATTTAAAAAATTTTCATTATTTTTTGTATTAATATAAATTTTCTATTACTGAAATAAAAAATTGATGAAATTAGATTTTTTAGTTAAAAATCTAATTTTTTGAAGTTTGATTCATCTGAATATGGATTAAAATTAAATTGAAAATTATTTGTTTTAAAGTTTTAAACTCAATTGCGAACCACGCAAACAATCAAATGTTTTAACAAGAATGATAAATATTTTTACTATTTCTTTGTTTATCGACAACAGATATTCTGTATTTTTATGCAAACAGCTATATTATAATTGTGGATTATATACAACTCATATGAGATTTACACACGAATACAACAACAGTATCCTCGGAAATAATGAGGTACATGGAGTTTGCCTTCAACAATGTAGTGAAGTTATGATATCAGCATCAGTTAGTGCAATTCACGTGGAGATGTGCTTATGCAAGGGTGTAAGGATATAGGGAGTTGGGCTAATGGAGATCGATTTTAGTTGTCCGAGTCACGACACAAATGAACATTGGTAAAACAGAGACCCATGTTGCGATGCTGATAATTATTGAGCATCTCAGATTATCTTGTGAGTTGTTTATTTCATTATATGAGTCAAATTACATGGTGACATTTTACGAGCGTAACTATTTTTTCCTCTAATTAAAAGAATGTTTCCTGTGCCTATTCGAAATATTATATACTCTCTTGGTGGTTTAAAATAAATAAATGTATTGTGTATTATTTACTTTTACTTACAAATATTTAAGTAGGTTTCACAATTAATTTGTCTAAAACAGTATTGCAACTGCCTTTGAGGTTGCTACCCTGTGACGGGTGGCACAAGTTATCTCCAACAGTATATTAATTTATATCGCTTTTTAAAATAATTTATAACTTTCTATTTCATTATTTTAGACACTCGTCTAAAATAATTAATAATTCTCAAATTTTGAATATTAGACCATTCTTTAAACACAACGGTTTTGATGAATTAATCAAACTCACATTTTTTTATTAGATTTGACAACAAAATTTTATAATTTATTATATTCATAATCTCATTCAGCGATTCTTAGAGCGTCTTTAGAAATCAATACTGGTTTCCCCTTTCTCTCTCTCTCTATTGAGCGGTAGAATAATTATCACTATAATCATAGAATAATCACCATAATTTATTTTTCATATGTTCATATATATTTATATATTAGTATGGAGATTGTTATAAGGATCCGAATAGGTGCAAATAAAGTATAATAAAGTATTAATTTTTAACCCAAATAGGCTGTTCAATTTAAGTGTACGTAGGATTCTATAATTATAAATTTAGGGATGAGGAGGTGGAACTGAACTCCTCACCCTTACTATTTCCAATCGCAATACCAAGGGTGATAGTGCAGCGTATATATTTTTATAACTTTAATACTCAAATTTGTTCAATTTATTTGTAACATATGATAACAGTTTTACACCTTCCATATACTATTACTTTACCTGCCAAAAATGATATAAATATTCATACAGAATGTTAGTTTTCAGATTTTCTTTGTTCGCCACTCACACAAGTTGTAAATATTATATTATATACTATTAAAACACGGTAAAATCAAACAGTTCGTTTTTTTATACAAACTACAAGGATTCATTTGTGATGTAAAATTATCGAATGAAGAGCGCATTATTAAAAAAATAATCTTTCATAAATAAAGAAGAAAAATTATTGCGCTAAATCATAGACTAAAAACAAAGAATTAATATGTCGTATTATTCTTCATATTATTCATTTACACTTTTTTCCTACAACAACCTCATTATTAATAAAACATGAAAGATACCTGCATTCAACAACTTAAATATACATATACATGGTTCATCCACGAAGTAACGAATTTATTTTTTCATTTTGTGCCTATTCGTCGTAGAAGTTTGGGAGGGGTCTTAAAATGTTGATAAACTCTTTCCTCATTTATTCATTTTTTTTTTGTTTTTTCGAAAATTAGATACGACAGGATTTTTCAAATTTCAAATGCATCTTCAAACTCTTCAGCTTTCATATTTTTCAAAATTTTTTCGCATTTCTAAAAGTTTTTGCACTATATTGTGCAACATAGATAGCGTTAAATCCAGTTTTTCCACGATTACTCTAATCGTTAATCGACGGTCTGAATCTAAACTTTCTAACACGCGCCGGGTGTTCCTAGTCATTCGACAGCCTTTTGGGTGTCCAGATCGAGACCGTTGATGATTCTTTCTCGGCCCTCTTTAAAAGCTCTGTGCCATTTTTCACTTTGCAATTTTGGCATGCAATTATATCCATACGCTTTTTGCAACATTTTATATGCTTCCACGCTGCTTTTTTTAATTGCAAACAAAATTTTATCGCGTAACGCCTTTCCACTAGTTACCCTATCGAGTCGTGTCAAAAAACTGAAAAACACCCTTTACGCGAAGTAAAATCCTGCCGCACCTAATTATCAAAAAAATAAAAAAAAAAAGGAACAAATGCGGAAAAAGTTTTTCGACATTTTAAGACCCCTCCCAAATTTCAACGACCAATAGTGGCAAAATGAAAAAAAAACTCGATACTTCGTGGATGAACCATGTATATTAAATATTTACTTAAAAATCGTTTTTTAATTATCAGTTACACTTCTTTTTTATCATAGTTTTAACCAAATGTATAAGAATCGAAGGGGCATCTAATGATAATTCTAAAGCATGAAATTCCTCTCAATAAATAATTAATACCATTGCATTATTTCCTAATATTAAAGAAAAAAAATTTATTGTTACCCGAGGTTTTAAAATCGGAATTTGTATGTCCATATGCGATTTTAAACGAATTACAAAATTGATTAATTTTAACGTATATTTCCTATAATACTCGTTGCTAAGCGAACTAACCCCTTCAAGGAAAAATTAACCGTTGCTCTTCCTGAAGTGCTCAAAAATATAACACAATAGAAAATATTTGGAATAACCTATAAGGCTAAATATAAAAAACAATCGAGGAATAACTCCAAATATATGTATTAATAGTATTCATCTAAAAGTATCATGAGTATTCCCGAAGAGAAAACAGTTACACTTGTATGATATATGTATGATATAAATTATTTCAGATGTGACTTAAAATGTTAATTATAATAAATGGTAAAATTACCGATCTACAGTGACATCTTATGGTTGTAGTATATTCGAGAATTAGTAAAAAAAATTTTATTATCAAGAATTGCTTTGGGAGAGCAAAGTTTCTCATTTCGAAAGAATTTTATACTCCAGAATGAACCTGGTTTCTCGTATGAAGAATTTCACCTTTTGAACATTTTATATACGAAAAATTATACCATTCTCGAATAGTGCAAACCTTAACAATACACAATTTTGTTTAACATACAACCTTAAATAATAAAAAATTTAAAAAACATATTGTGCGACTTGATGAGCTGGAATTGATCCTCCTTATTCATTCTGTTCAAAATAATACTGAAATCATTGACATATATGTAAATGAATAAAAAACAAATGATACACTAGTCGATAACAATTCAATAACCGTTAATATAGTAGTTGTTAAACCTCGAGTACATCAATAAAAGTTTTTTATTCATAAGTGGATAGTTTTGATTCAATGAGGTGTATGTTAAATAAAATATTTTCATTGAATAAAAATTTTTATTCAATGTGCACCTCCTTGGATTAAAATTATTCTCTTATCAATCGAAAATCGATGTGTTTATCATCAATTTTCATGATACAAGTTTTTATTTAATCTGTATAAACGAATGTTTTTGTCCAATGCCATACTTTTTCTTGTGTATTGAAATGCTATATTTTAATACATTCAGATGTTTTTGTACTAAACTTATTTGTATATTAAATATTTATATTAATAATTTTTATTTTTAAATAATTATAGTAATTGAAAATTCTTAAATAAATTATTTAATTATGAATTTTTATACGATACTTATATTATTGATAACATGCTAAAAAAATTAAAAAATAAACTATAAAATATCCTCTTATGTACTTTTATAATTCTGTTTAAAAATTACCTAATATAATTTTCTTTTTGTTTCAGGTACATTAAGTTAATAATATTTAAACCATAACCTAAGGCATGTAGTAGTATTTATATGTAAGTTATAACAATTCTATAAGTTTAAAAAACTAACAGATAATTTTTAGAAAGAATAATTTAATAAATATAATTATGAACTAAAAATATGTATATTAATATTAAATTAATGTTGTAAAATCTTATATAAAATTAAGAATATTTTGAAATATTTTTTTAAGTCTTCCTAAAAAAAGTATGTTATCGATAAATAATTTTAACGTTGAATTTTTTATTTTTAATTAAATCATTATTTAATATATGTATTAACATTTTTTTATAAACGTATCTTAGTGTTTTTAATGCAATTTCGTTTCCTTCATGACTTAAAAATATATAAATGTAAGTATTTCTAGATAGTATTGAATGAGATTAAAATTATTATTTTTAAATAAAATTAAATAATAATGTATATAATTAATATATATATTAAATTTATGGATTTATTAAAAAAAAATTTTTTTTTTTCATTTTAAAAAATAGTTTTAAAAGTTTCATAAATGTTTATATATTATCCTTTAATAAATATAAAACTTAAATAAAAATTACATTAAATAAAATTATATTTTATATTCTAAATATATTTATAATTATTTTGATCAAAAACTATATTTCAAATATTTCTTCATTTATTACATAATTAGAATTTTTTATAAATAAAACATTTAATATAATATTAAATCTTCTAGATTTTTTACAAAACATCAATTTTTTTATTATTTGGCTAAAAATATGTATATATATTGTTACCACACTTTTTAATCTCAGGTATGCTTACCTGACGCTGCCGCTCAACTACGCAATCGTTTTCTTTGCCTTCAAACGATCCCTGCGGCGGCGGGATTCGGGTGATCGGGTTTCGTTGTCTCTTTCAGCTGTAAATGTTTGCGAATAATCAAGTGCGGGAGGACTGGTAAATGGGGTTCTATGTAATGCGATAAATAACACGAAAATGTATCGTTTTGACTATCATTTATTCATCCACACTTAGTCAGTTACGCACGGGGCCTGTTAGATTTTACAGTTAGAACTTAAAAGTACTAACAATTAAATCTTAGTACGCTTTTCACTGTCGCTTTCTCCCTTTCGCTACTTCCTATTAATATCTCAGGAACCTGATGATGTTGACCGATGAACAGGTGACGCTCACGAACTCTTCAGAAGGTCCGCTCCTCAGTTGCCGCTGCTTGGATTTTCTCACCTTTTGCCCTGTCACTATTCACACCTCACCAATCAAACAACACCAGCCCTGAATTCTCCAAAGCACCTTAAATTCACTTCGCTCACACCAATGATATATCAATAGGAAATCAATAATAGCCCGCGAGTTTCCCCTCGTATTAAAGTCCGACTTTCCGCCGAATCTTCCCGATTCGGTTTTCGAACATCCCGAAATGGGTCTTAACGCGGGACGCGTTACAATATCTAATGAAATGATCATTTTAAAAATAAAACTTTTTTATAGCTATTATCATTATAGCTATAGTGTATAATGCTTTATGAAGTAAGTAGTTTAGTTAGTTTTGTTTACGAAGAGACGGTGGAACACCTCGCGAGGTTGAGCAAATCCCATTGTGCTATGATCTCTCTGATTTCGTTTCATGCCTACAAAATCATACCCTGCTACACCGCCATTACGTCCTTCCATTGGAAGCGTGTGACCGTTGACCACGGTGGCACTGGACAAGCTCTTCGCGATCACATGTTGGAGCTCAAGCCCAGCATCTCAGTGATCCCAGTGTCCATGACCCTCAGCAAACCTTGATATAGTTCCAATGCAAGAGATTGGCGCGTATTTATCTCTATATACCTGTACTTGTCTTCTTGTTACTAAAATTTCCTTAGCGTAGAAGCGATCTTGTGGTCTCCCTTCCCCAGCTTCTGTCTACCATATATATATTCAAGCTCCAGGAATCAAACTGTAGCTCAATACCCAATCTCCTTAACCCGGCTAGTCCAACCGAGACCACGATTTAATTTTGGGTTGCATTCTACAGATCCCTAAGTTTCCTGTTTTTCTGTAACCTATCTAACTGTGTTATTGCTTTTATTGTGGTGTCAATTTCTATTTTTCTGAGATCTTCAGGTTCCAGAAATGACACCTCTAATGTTTCCCGTCTTGTTTTAATGAAGGCTGGGTGATAGCATAGGAGATGTTCTGTTGCCTCATGATTGTTTCCACATCTGCATGTTCTATCAATTGTTTTGTCCATAAAGCGTAGGTGATACCCAACGCGCCAAAGGTCCATGAACCATTCTACAACTCTCCTTATTTCTGCTCTTTTTAGCTTCGCAATCTTTGAGTGCCATTTTAAAGAGGGCTTAGAACCAATCAGTTTTTTCAATTGTCGGAGTTCCTAAGCCTCATTCCATCTTCACTTGGTTTCATTCTGAAGTCAAAGAAAAATGGCTTTTTTAATTTCCGTTTTGATATATTCACCTTGATGTTGGTCGACCTAATGCCACTGGCGCCCTTTTTAGCTAATCTATTCACCTTTTCGCTACTTATGTGTCTTCGATGTCCCGGTATCCATATTACGATTATCTTACTATTTTCTGCTAGTGTATGTAGATAGTTTCTGCATAGTTGGACCTCTCTCGAGCTAATTTTGAGGCTTTCTATGGCTAGCAGAGATGCTTGACTATTAAAACAAACGATGATGACAGACTGATTAATTTTATTGTTGATTATTATCTTATGATTTCGATTATGACCCTAATTTCCGTTTAAAACACGGAGGCATGTTTGTCGAGAGTTAGAGCAAGTTCATTGGAGGTGCTCACTTCCCATGTTTCCGCGCCTATTCTATGTTCATTTTTTAATCTGTCCGTTTACCAAATCATTCCTATACGTGGGATGTTTTGTTATTATCCCAGTCTTCTCTTTTCTTGATGACAAATTTGTACTTTTGTTCATACAGATGTGTCCAATATACTTCATCGCAACTGTTGTTTTGTTCTACGTTTAATCCTGGAGGAGTTTTAATCATTAGATACGTATGTTCTAGGTCGAACTTTATTCGCTGGTATCTATAATAGGCCCACGCAATGATTTTTCTATCCAAGCGAGTAATTTCTACTAAAGTTTGTATTGAGATCTCTGATGTTGTTTTCATGGCCCTTGCAAACCTCTCAGGATTTGTCCTTGTGTTTTATTAACAAGATTAGAGATCGTCATGAGTTTTATCCTGTAACCCCAATTTATTACGCCGTTTAAAAAACTAGATTTGATGATCGCATCATACATCCATTTTAGATTGTATGACTGCACTCCTCGTGTATTACCAAAGATTCTCTTGCACGCCCAGTATGTGTTAATGGCCTTTAGCACTTCACCTTAATGTGAATTTTACATTGTCCTAGATTACACTCAGATATTTTTAACTGAGCAGTCATTGAGCTTCAGTCCACTTATTGTCTTGACCTTTTACCTGGTCGTAAATAGCACTATTGATCTTTTTTGGATTAACTGACAGATCCACTAATCGAGTCCAGGCCTGCACTAACCCAAATACGTGACACATTAAAACCGTCAGTAAACTGAAGCCATCCCATTTTATTATTATTAAAGCATCATTTGCATGAGCCTATGCGCAGTATCCATTGTTTTCCAAAGTTGTCAGCAGCTTATTTATTAATAAGCTCCACAAAATGAGAGATAAAACTCCCTGAGAATATCTTGTTTTTATGTAACGTGAGTTACATAAAAACAAGATATTTGGTGAAAGTAATATAATTGTGATCAGATATAGATACCTCGTCAAAGATTTTTCAATTTGCACACATTTCGATAATCGTTGATGATGCCGAAGATATATTAATAAGTTTTTCCCTTATAGAGTTTTGGAAAGTTGATTTATTGCTTAAGTTTAGTATCTGTAGATTGGTTGTGAAGAGATACTCTATTAGTCTGGTACTTCGTGAGTTGGTGTTTGAGCTGCCCCAAATCTTATGGTGAGAGTTTGAATTACAGCCCATCACCAGCTCCACGTTTTTTCTTTGGTAGTATTCAATCAGTACTATTATTGTCCTTGGATAGCAGCCTCGTTGTAATACGGGTAGTACACCGATGCTATCAATAGTATTTTATTTCTCTCACGCTTATCCATGTAATGAACAAGTGCGGTGGCCAAATCTTAGCTACAGTGGTTGGGTTGTAGTTTCGTCATAATAGTAGAAAAATAAATAATATAAAGATTGTAAAAAAAATAAATGGTTCAATGTACTATGCAATAATAAAATGAGTATGATAAAAAAATAAAATACAAAAAAATAATAAAGATAAAAAGTTAGATACATCCACAATTGTATACTAAGGAAAAAAGTCTATAGTATTTATCATGTAATTTAAGTCAAAAAAAATTTCAATTTATCGTTTCAAAAATTAATGTATTTTTTAAAGATAATTTTGAGATT
The DNA here is from genome assembly GCA_018907245.1 of Eupristina koningsbergeri. Classification (NCBI taxonomy): domain Eukaryota; kingdom Metazoa; phylum Arthropoda; class Insecta; order Hymenoptera; family Agaonidae; genus Eupristina; species Eupristina koningsbergeri. The sequence continues at coordinate 1,605,575 of JACCHV010000001.1, forward strand.
TGAAAAAATAATTTAGAATACGGGTAATGGTATAAAGGAAGAGTTTGAATTTCAGTGAGGATCTATTCGTTTTAAATATAATAAGTATATTCAAAAATAGATTTAAGGGTGCAGTAGTATATGCTTTGCAATTTTGTAAGAGTTCATAATATATCTTTTATGGATAATCTGTATTAGATGATGTCCCATTTGATTGCAGAGAAAGCATCAAGATACTGATTTTACAAAATACGAGGATGTTTATAGAAGAAATTAAGATAAACCTGTCCATCTAAGATTTTGAATATAACTTTGTTTATTCCTATAAAATTCATTATTGAATATGGTACCTAAATATTTAACATATAAGAGTTAGGGACTAACTTGTCTATCAATAATTATTGCAGGATAAAGTTTTCTATTCTTAAAGGAAAGAATACCTTGAAATTTTTTAGGTTTTAAGGAGTTTACGATTAATTCTCTTGGGGTATTTATTGTCGGAATATCATCTGCAAACTAATAGATCCAAATTTAGTGCATCATGAAGAGAGATACTGAAAAGGGTTAGCCCCACCCTGAAATTTTGTGGGGAAGATCTGAAAAAAAGGATGAAAATCAAAAAGATATTGTCAAACCTGTATTTGAACAACCTTTGTAAAAATTCAGATTAATCGTTTCAATAATGTAGGGAGGAAAATTTGATAGAATTAATTTAAGTATGATGCTATTTGAAGAAGAAACATAGAAGTCGTCATTCTATTGTTTAATTTTCCAGTGATGAATTTTGTAATTCTTAATGATTGATATATCGAACTAAATTCAGTTATGAAGATAAATTAAAAATGAAAAATGACTTAAAACAAAGATGTGGTTCAAAATAACTGTCTCTGTTGCGTTACTAATTGAAGAAATAAGACTGATTGTTTTCTGAATATTTAACGCAGCACTTTTGCAATGAAAATTTAAGTAAATGCATATCTTAATGAGATTAAAAAAAAGTCATAATATAATACTCATAAACAGATTAAGAAAGTAACACACACATTTACAAAATAAACTAGGATAAATAATTAATTAAAGACATTTTGCGAACTAGGAGTATTATGTAAATAATACCTATCATTGTTCGAGTTACACTTTGATGACCATTATTATGCTTGTTATTGTTATTTTATTATTATAATTATTATAATTTTTCCCTCTGACATTAATCTACATAAGTTCAATTCTGTAAAACTAAATTCAACTTAATTTCATAGTCATACTTTGTTTGTTTCCTCATCTTAATGCTTTAATCTTAAAAAGTGTTTCTCAAAGCCTTTCTTAATTTAATTGATTAGTAGTCATTAGTAATAAAACTAGTAATGGAATTATTAGTTTCTTAAAACCCTTCCATTTTATTCGTACCTTATTTATTAATTCGAATAAATTGGGAAATTGACATACACTTTAAACCTTTAAATGGCAATAATAAATATCGATTTATTATAATTATTATCAGTATATAAGAATGCATTAATTCATAAAATATACATATTAGTATAATATAAATAAAATTATTTAATTAATTAATTAATATTTGTTTAGTATTTTTCAATTGTTCCTAACATATGTAACATACATCAGTTTCTGTTACAACTTATCAGGTAAAATTTAAGATATTAACGATAAAAATAATGCAGAACTTTAAAAAAAATTTTAACATTTTTTTTAAGTTAAAATGTATATACGTGTTACAAGTATATCATTAAAATATATATATGTAAAAATAGAATAGATAATCATTACAAATATATTAAGTCAAAATATCTTTAAATGTTTTTGCATAAATTATACATATATTAAATTCGAATATTCTTGAATACACAATTTAATTGATTTAAATTATATCCACTGAAAATACTTATACCAAGTAATATTTAGATTTTAAAAATTTTTTTCCATCGCTTAACAAAATTCCGTTAACAATATACACTAGAACTGTATATATCGTACATTATTATCACGTTCAAATTATAATATAATTTTAAATAATATTAATTCATTGATATTATTAATTAAAATTAATTCATTTTTAAAAACCATTTTTGTACTAAATGTATGTTATTTAAACATTATGTATTGTATTTAAATGAAAAATGATGAAAAAAATGAGCTAAAAAAAAACTATAATTATATAATAATATTGAAAAAGGAACTAATAAAAAATAAAAATAAATCCTATTAACGAAATGGGTACTAAAATTGATATCACGCAAAAAAATTATCAATAACTAGAAATTTTTTATTGAGTCATATAATATAAAATAATAAATAAAAGAGTCTTCATTGATCATTTTTTATTATAATATTTTAGCTAAGAAATAACAAAATACATTGCACTTATTTAGAAAATATTATTAAATGAGAATTTATTTATAGAGTACTAAATAATTTACAATATAAAATAGGAATTTTACTACAAATACGTTTACCAGCAAACAATTAAAATTTCATTTGAGGTTGTACATGTTTCATTTTAATAACTACACATTTTAATCATCATTCTCCTGCATAGATACAAGACATCAGGTAACGGTATTAATAAAAATTAAATTATTAATTAAAGTAATAAATTAAAAAACTTTTTTTTATATCCACCACAGTTTTCTTTCGGACTCAGCTGGGAAAGTCCTTTTTCGACGTTACCCACACAATCATTCTAAACTATTGTTTTTAACCACATCAAATACATTTACACAAAGAATATAGAAATGAAAACAAAAAATATTAATAGTAAAATTACGTGTTAATATTTTTTACTTACATTTACATATAAAAGATTATTACATCTTTTCTGTGTCTTTTTTTATTGTTATGAATCTTTTTCATGTTTTAACAAATATTTCCTATGTAATTAATTTTCATATAACTGTAATTTAAAAACAGTAAAAAATATAAATCAATATAAATTTTTTAATTCGAATACATGACTCTATTAACGATGCTTTTTTTAAATTAAAACCATAACACTTCACTGTGCTATTATTTTTATGTGTTTAATAAATATTTTATATAGTTTCTTTGATATAAATAGTTTACTTTGAAATCTAATATAAACACATTTTTTTAAATTAAAATTGATACCCAAATACAAGTAAATTTTTATTTTCAAAAAATAATTTCATTGATGATACTAAAAAGTAAATATTTATAATAGTTTTAATTCATCAGCATAAATAGGATCGTTCAATGAATAACAATATAATAAAATAGTTTAAAGGATATTAATCGAAATACAATTAAATTATAATAACAGTAATATTTCATCGTAATAAAATATATTTTATTTGTTGATTATTCTAGCTTCTCAGTTCAGGAATGAACTTAGTTTGTACATTGTTTACACTTTATACGTTCTTATAAATTAGGTTCTAATTACATTTTTATTCTAACAAGCTTGTCTACTATGACTAATTCATATTTTTATATATTATTTCCACAAAGATTATGTTACATATTTGACTATAAAATGAAATATAATATGGAATATATAAATAATTTTTAAATTAAACAATTTTCTTTTTTTTTTTGATTTATAAAATACTTAATATTTGCAAATTTAATAATTGTCATGAAATTTAGTAAAAGAATATAAACAATATAAATAAATATTTATAAAATTTGAATTTTCTTCCTCCATAGTATTATTTTTTACGCAAGTTTTATCCATAAGACCTTTTATTTGAGGGACTTTTTAAAAAAAAGTCTTTTTGGTTTAATTTTAACATAAAGAGCATATATTCCCTAAGAAAAAAGAATCTCGCAGAACAAATTTATTTAAAAAATAAATGAATATTAATTAAAAGTACTTTTTAAATGTATTACATGATTATCTTTCATTTTAATGTATTAAATTGATTAATAATTATAAAAATATCAACTTCCAATTTGAAAAAGTATACAAAATATGCACAAAAGAAAAAAAAATTTTTATGATTTTATGAGGAGTATACTGATTTTGATGTATTAATCTATAATAGTTTTCTATAACAGAAGATGTAAATTTCTGGTGACTTTTTGGTGATAAATGATGTCAACAAATATAAAAATGACGTCGCCTGGAAAAATTATGCTTTTCATAATGTGTCTGAAGTGTGTACCGTAACATTGTAACAAAAAATTTAGTTTTCAAAAATTTTTTTTTTAAAATCAACAGAAACTTATAATTTATTCATAATTATGATCATATTAATTAATAAATATTTATTTCATCTCTAAAAACTATCCCTAAAAAAGGGGTGAAAATTTAAAAAAAAATTATTTATTCATTACAATCTATTTAGTATCCACTTACGATATTAAAAAAAATTTTTGATTGTTAAAAAATATAAACAAATTGTCGATCAAAAAAGTTTTAAAATCATTAAAGTAGTACTTGTTTGCAATTCAATTGTTATAAACAAAAAATATTTCAAATGCAATAATTAAACAATGATAGTATTGTTTGTTAGAAAGCAAGAAACAAAAATCTCAAGTTTCATTAAAATAAATTTATTATATTGCTTATTCTAATAACATTATTATACGAATGAATAATATATTATGTTTTCAAAGTCCATGAAAAAAAAAACAATATTATCTTATTAATAATAGCTTATAAAAGTACTCACCTACGGATCTCAATATTTTCTGCTTTTATATGTCATTAACAATTTATAAACCGCATTTCAATTCTTTTTCAAGACCTGAAGATTATTTTTTTGAGATTGTTCAATCATTAATTTTTAAGCCTATACAAGGGAGTATATAGGATATATATATATATATATATATATACATATATATATATATATATACAATTGAAAAGGCTCTACATACTCTATATATATATAGATAGATATATATATAGAGTATATAGAGCCTTTTCAATTGTTAATAACAACTTTTGCAGAAGCCTTCTCTACGAGGTTTCAATGTTTTTTTTGTTTTGTAGCTTATTAACAGTTTATAATTGAAATTTGAAGTTATTATCAGTATGTTAAAAATGTTTAATATCATTTATTTTATAAAAAACTAACCATACTTTAATATATTTTATATATTATTACTTATGTATTTTTTATGTTTGTATTTTCTTATTATTTTTAATATATATATATATATATATATATATATATGTATACACATAGATGTTGTTTAATGTTTGTAAAAGACTATAATGATACAAGCACTTTTTAACATAATATCTTTAGGGACACTTAATAATTTGACAAATACACTGAGACGTGTTACAATGATTTTAGATTTTAATATTTCTTGCTTTTATTAATAATTTTGTACATCCCCTTAAACTCCTTAAAGTCCTTAAACGAGGGATCGGAGTGGTGATTTTGATTATCTCATCAAGGTAAAAAATTCATTTTTTCTTATTATGATATTTACGCTACATGTGTGAGTAAAATTTCTTATTTTCGAACCTTCCTTTCTTTTATGTGTATGTGTGCGTGCACAAACGCGCGTGTGTATGTAAATAGTGGTAGTAAAGATCTGTGAATTCACCTGTGTGTCTGACGTGTTATTTTTACTAAAGTGGTACTTGCACATATTTGAAATTCCTCGACTGCAAGTGTAATTGACAATTGTAATTAGCTCATATCCGGAATGGAAGCCCAAAAGAGTAACATCGAAAATATTTTCTGTTCTTCCGAATAATCGAGAGACAGTACTTTATATTTAATTTTTTATTTATAAAAATGCCGTAATTACTAAATAAATTACCTTTTATACGTTCTTTATAGTCACTTAATTGTTTTCATTTTATTTTTCGCAAACTAATTACATTTTCAAGCTCATCACCAGGAAAACTTTTTATGTTTATCAATTTTATATTATATTATTTTATATTACGTATTCATTATGTTGGCTAGCCTGTAACTATGTTAACCGTCGAACTTATTATTCTTATCTTTTTTATACTTATTGAACCACATATTTTTTTTCCTTTATATAGTCATTACAATTATCATATACACAACATTATGTTTTATTTTCATTTTTTATTCTATTTTTCAATGAAATAAATGGATTAATGATTGTTGAATGAAGAGTATATTCAACCAATTATACATATACATTTTACATATACACGTACATACATATTATATTTACAAGAGCTTTTATTGATATTTTTTTAATAAAAAATAAAAATCGAATTAAATACATAGATTAATGTTGTTCTGTAATTTAATATATTAATGTTATTTGACACGAAACATGAATTTATTCTAAGTATATTGATTATTCTTTAAATTTGAAAATGTAATTTAAAGACTAACAAAACTTTTTAATAAAACTTTTATTGAAACAGAAACGATCATCTTTATAGCATTTTTAAAATTTTTATAAAATTTTTTCAAAACCAATGTTACCTCAACGTTGAATCCATGTTTGAGTTTGAAAATTGTGTTTTGACAACAATATAAGTTAGAGGTTAAATATTTTTAATTCGTTTTTACATCGATTTCTCAAGAAAATAAAATAAAGAATTAATTAAATTCATTATCTATGTATTTTGAAAACAAAATAGCTCGGTATATTAAATTATAAATTATTTATTATTTTTTGGACATTTTATAGTGATATTACAATTACTTTTTTCCGATATCAGTTAAAAATAAATTTATTTTCTTTTCTTTTTAATGATTATATTAATAGAGTTATGTAAAATTTTATTTGTACATTTTAAATGGTCATTATAATTAGTAAATTTTTTTCTATTCGGTTAATTTGATTTTTATTAATAAAAATGAATTTATGATCTACGAGTATAAATTAAAAGAGAGACAGTATACATTTAATTCATGTTTATCTTTTAATAAATTAAACCAATCAGATGAAAAATTATTCGTGGCAATTTGTAAATATAAAGGTGAAATTGGAAGATTAATTTGTTTTTAAAAAAATTTATCATAAAAGATGTAACATCGAAAAGAAATTTTACGATTTGAATGATATAAAATAAATTAAATAGTGCTGTATATAAAAATGATTTATTCCTTTAAAGTTTGATTGTATTTTCTCTTTTTCTTATTTCTTTAAAAATATTTATTGTTATTTAGTGTACAATTACATTTAATTATTCTAACCTCACACTTTAATAAAATGAAAACAGTAAAGTATGTATTGATAAACCAAGTTAATTGTAAGTATTTATATATTCGATAAATTAAATTTAATTTAAATTTTATGTCAATCATTCATTATATTTATGTATGTTAGATAATTAAAATTTTTCATTATAATTATATATACATTACAGTAATGAAACACATTTCGTTGCTATTTTTAAATATTTTTACTCATTTGAAAAAAAACCTTAATAATTTAATAAGTAATTTTCATTTAAATCGTAGTTGAATTTTCATGAAAGGATTTCTCGAAAGAAAAAACTTTTCATTTTATATTTTCATATTGCAAAGTATATATTTTTCATAAAGAGATAACTTCCGAGTCTTTGATATCACCGATGGCGCATGCGTTTTTTCCAATATATTAATACTACGAGAGTGAATTACATTGAAGGTGTATACGGTAGTATGCACACGTACGATATGATGCAATGAAAAGAGAACTTAGATTCTCACAAAATTCTAATGTTGTATGATTGATGTTGTACTAATTATATAATTATACAAGGTATTGATAATTAAATTTATACTAAGAGTTAGATACATTTTGTAAGGAGAAATTTGAAGAAATGAACTTTAAAATAAAGTTTTTGAATTTAATATTCTACTCGATTCAGTCGTAAATGCCTTCTTTTATCAAACTTATTCTCTATTACATCACTTTTTTCTTCTTTTTTTTTTATAAATATATAGAATTATCATGCTTCATATAATTATTAGACTTAAATAAATTATTGTTACCTCGGAAAAATAATTTTATTTTTTATAACTCATTTATTCTTTGCAAGTGTTCATTTTTTTAAGCTTATTTATTTAATTTATTTAGTATATATGTAAATATCCAATATCGTATCGTTTTCGGCCTTACAGTAAGCAAAAAATTTTTAACTTTCCTTTATGAAAATATACCTTTCAAGGCTATTGTCATGCAAAAACATTGAGAATTTATTATAATAATAAAAATGTTAATTTCTAAATTTGAATTATTAATTTCATTTAGTTTGAAGTAAATTTTTTTTTCGATAAGTTGATAGACAATTAATATTCAAAATTTCTATAATTATAATTTTTTTCTGAAATTTAGAATAAATAAAGCCTAATAATTCCGTGCCTAAAATCAAGTGAAAAATTAAGAAAAAAAAAATGAAAATATTAATAATAGTAAATATGATATCATTGGATAATTTTTTTCAAAGACTTTGTTCTAAATGATGAACCGGTTTTCATTGTTTTTTATTTATTATCACTATTCGGTGTTATCTCTAGCATCAATTTAAACCAAAATCAATATTTTGCTCAAACTGAAACTGAAAATACATGTTAGTAATACGCTGCACCATGAATATAAAGTATAAAATAATAAAGTATAAAATAAAAATTCTAGAAATGTTCTTTGAATTGGCGCAATACAAATTGAACAGTTTAATTTAACATTTATAAAGATTATTAATAACGATGAATTGAGATGAGAAAAAAATTTTTTCATTCCTCTTCCAATCGATTTTTAGAATATGTTTTGCAAACTAGAACATTATATATATATTGTATCTCTCCGAAATAAATATTATTTTTAAGTTTATTATTTATAACTAGTATAAAAATTAAAATGAAATAGTTAAATCGAGTTTAAATTACTTGGATATTTTAATTACTAATACAATTAAAATGTTATATGTATAAATGTAATAAAGATTATTGATAACAAAGGAAATTAATTATAAGTGGATAATATAACCAATGAATATTAAATGTGCGATAAGAAAATTAATATATTTTGATAATAAAATAATTAAATATTGATATCGTGAAATATAAGTTTCATTTGCATCTCTATAGTCAATTTACGAATGTTTATCCAATAACTGTATGAACTGCATTGTTTACCTTTGCATGTAATACAAATCATCATAGTTTCAGAGTTTCTTATAAATATGATTATTAATAATAATTCAATATTGATTGAATATTGCAAATGTATATCTTGAAACAGTATAAAAGTCCTTCGTATGTTATATGCATTACTCATTATGCAACAACTCCTGTATGTGAGTTCACAGTGTGTGTAAGAACGAAGGTCACCTATGAAATCATAGTCCACTCGAATGAAGATGAAGATGAGCAATGATTAATTAAGTAATGATTAAGTTTATAAAAAACTATTGTCATAGTATAAGCATATCATAATCCTATAATTAAATAATTATAAAGGGACGAGTGAAAATTATTCAACTATAAAAGTATGTAAATATGAATGTATGTTATACTCCAAACTGTATTCTAACACATTACTTTTGCATCCACAGACGTATAATATATAAATGTGTGTATGTATTAGAAATAAGTGCAATAAAAATAGGTGGAAAGGGTGTTTAAAATGTCAAAATTTAAAAATGTAACTATAACCTAGTTTATAAAGGATTATACAAAATATAAATTTGTATAATCAAATTCATTCTTAGGCCGAAAAGCTGGAATAATCAAGAAATAAATAAATAAATAAATAAATAAATATATAAATATATTTAAATGTTTATATGAAAAATGTGGATGCAACATCCTTGCTGTAACTTTCCATAATTGTTTTCAATCTTGAAATTGGTTCCCCGTATTTTCTCGTCTTCTGCATCCTGCCGCCAATTTTCTCACCTTTTTTGCATATTTTGCATACATATCTCATTAAAATTCACTTGATAGATGAAACGCCCAATGAGAAGTACTTGTTTACATTTTTCTATAATGAAGACTATTTGATGTTTCTTTACCATTAAAATATTTGTTATTCTACACTATAAATATTGCATTTTAATTATGTTGATGATTAAAATATACAAGTATTTTTATAAAATGAATTTATCGATGTAATTTTCATTTTTATTATATTTATAATTAACTTTAAACTACAAAATAATATTCATTTCATAAAGATATAATGTACATACATTATGTGTTCGAATAGTAATGCCAATTTATGATTTTTTAATCCACTATTTATTCTAGCTACTTGGGAAAGGTTAAAAAATGCCCAGAGAAGTTTTTTCTATTTGTTTCTTTTTTTCTTCTTTTCTTTTCCAATCATTAGAACCCGTTTGATTTACTTTGCGTGAACGGTGTTTTTTAGTTTTGTAAATAAAATCTCGCCTCTCCTAATGATCGAAAAGAAGCACATGTTAGTAACTTATTTTTATTTGCATAAAATATTAATTTTCATCATGTTTGATTTTTTACATAAACGAGTTAAACTACCAAAGAAATATAAATGCCATGAATGTGGCAGTAAGTAAAATGATTTATTATATTACTTAGTTGAAGATGCAAGGTCTGTCTAAGCTTAATAAATAGATTATTTTTAACTACGCAAATGAGTTAAATATAAGAGATAATGACTTCTATAAATTACCTGTATTAATAAGCTCATCGTACAATTTTATCTGTGGAAAAGAGAAATCAAGTTCCATAATACCTGGCGGTCGACAGTGGCATTAATTGCTGAAGACAGGACTGAATATGCAAAGAACGTGTTTATACTGCTCGTATTGAATTTAGTCACACCTCAACTCAGTATAAAAATCATGTCTGATTGCTCATTAATCTTCTCACCACATGACCTTTATAAAGCTACGTTACTAAAATCTAACGCTTATTTGATTCTGTAACATTTCTTTTGTTGGTATCAATTTCCAAAATTTGAAAATGGTAAATGAATGTTCATGGTCTACCAACGCGATATGAGATCTATATGTCGAATAAACTATTTTGTCTTGAACAAGAATAGATCCTATTAAACACCGTCAAAATAGTAACCAAGGTCCCCAGTTAATCACAACGGATATCTGGTTCCAGCACTTGACTAAAAACACATGATCTTAATGGGTAATCAATCCAACTACTTCTGTGAAAGAATTGATTAACAAATTATGAGTAATCTTTCAATATGAGTGCATTAAAACACATTTAATGCGGTGAATGGAATAGGCGAAGTTATTCTTTTTAAAGCCAAACCGGAAATGGTAGGATTAAATTTAGATTTTAAGGCTGAGCTAACCATTACAGTTGTCTGATCTCTAACTATGATAGTAGTAGAACCACCAGTACTTGACATACCTACATTGAAATTTGTAATCCTTAAATTTAATTTATAGCCAATCATTCAGAGATAACAAAATATTGCATTTCTGAATCCAGAACAATTCGTTTGGTAACAGACCTTATATAATAAAGACCTTAAAATAAGAAATACAGTGCTAATAATACATTTTTTCTAATTACTACTGACTACCTATGCCTTCCGGTGATATCAATGTCTTTATCTAATGAAGTTGAGACAAGCGACTGAGGTTGTAAAGAGCGGACATTAATATAGTTTTTATAAATAGTTTTAAGTTAATATAATAATACTTTATGTTATGTTTGTTATGATATACTAGGTATCTTTGTTTGGAGATACAGTTAATCGCTTAACGAGCTTCAGGGTCTTGATTAGGATGAGAGATTGAGCATTTCAAAGTAGAATTTCAATGTTTGGTCATAGGAGGTCGCTGAATCTACTTATTTTATTAATTACATTGGAGTTTCAGCAAGAACAAGAAAAGTTGGACGACGAAATAATATGTTTAGGAGACGGCTTGAAGGAAGAAAGTGATTGGAAGTGTAAAGTGGGATGCATATTGTGCGTAGCATTGCGTTTGGGATGGAATCCTAAGATAACAGAGGTAGTTGGAGGTATTTTACTACAGATTTAAGTTATTTTCGGAAGGCTGATTTTTTTAAAGAGTTGGTTTGTTGATTATGGTTGGGAAACTGATGTTACTGATCGAGTATTGAAAAGAAGATTTATTTGGAGTTTAAGGCATCCTTGGTATATTTCCCAGTATTCTCACAGCAGTTTGGGCAAAGAGCCTTATGTTTTTATTTAAAATTTTTGGGTAGATTATTGTGAGGTGAGAAGAGGTCTTTTTTCTTTACATCGAAAATAGCGACCAGGAAGAGACTTGATGTCTTCAAATGAACAATGGTCAGAGGCTAAAGCTTGTCACCATACCTCTAACATGAACTTGTGTGGTAGGGTAGCTCTGCTCTGTGAGGTAGTATAAAATAAAAGAATGCTTTCGATTAGATCTTTATGAACTCACCGTATGACTACCATAAACTAACAATCCTAAAGCTTATGTATAGTATATTATAGTTTCTTATTGCCTATATGGTAATCCTTTTAGGGTGATTTTTAAAAGGTCGAGATAAGATTTAATTGTTATCCAGTTAACTTGTTTCTGATTATTAAAGTAGGGGAAAAAAACCTTATGACAGTAGGGGGTTGAGAGATGTGATTATATGTAGTTACAGAGGTATTACTGGAGAATGAACTAAAGCAATGAGAAAAGACCTAGAGTTAGATCGTTTTTTGATTTGTTTGACATCTTTGGAGTCGAAGGATGAACTCCTAATACCTTTAGATTTTCTGTGGTAGACTTTTTAGGAGCTATTTTCAGTAGAGATAATCATGGAAGTATAGATTCGAAAAAGAGGGGAGGGATTCATCGTTACAATTGTAGTCTCATCGGTCGTTGTAGTCACGGAGTTAGTATGGTAGACGGTTGTGGTATTAAGAGTAGGATTACATATTACAAGTTGTTAATTTTAATATGATGACAATTAAGTCATTATGGAACGGAGAAGCGGAATTCATAGTACCGGATGTTTATCATTTTGTTGATCAGTAAAGTCACCTTAGTACTCATGAACCACGTAGTCCTTATTCTTAGAGTCCCTTGGTATTTGAATCAACCGAGGGAAGTCCAGGTTGAGAGTACATGTTCCTGGGTTATGACACCAAGTCCGAATCCGGTTCGGATTTTTTAGGCGCGATGTATGCGAGTGACTTTAGGTGTGCGATGGTGTGGGTGTGCTTATGGTATCTGTAAATTTGCTTGAGTAATAGAACATGCGTGTTGAATAAATGAGTATATGATTGAAATAAATGAAAATTATTAACGAATAAATAAATAAAAGGTTAAAAATTTACAAAAAAATGACATCAAGAAAGAAACAAAAGTGGTTTTAATATATAAAAAAATAAGAATAGACTTATAAAATATGAGGAGGTTTCTTGGAAATGCCAGACGATGAAAAAATACAAATATGACGACCGTACCTTATCAACTGAGACACATATATCATAAAATGGCAGAACAATAAATATAGTATTGAAGAATTAATAAATTAGACATTATTATCTTAATAGTTAGTTATTTAATTAATTTATTAGTTACAGGGGACTTAGATATGAATAACTAAAGGGTATCTTCACAATTATACTCGTCGCTCTTGTGCACTTATTTCCAACCTCGTTACTAGTTTGATTTACTTGGAGTTCAAACTTAGACATTGGTATTTTCAACCCTAGATAAAGCAGATTTTATACAGATCTTATTAATTGTTATTATTTAATCCGAAATAATCACTTTCTTTTACAACTGCGTACATGTACATTTTACAATGAATCGATAATTTTAGTACCAACTTTTCTTTTTTATTACCTTTGAAATCGAAATAAGGCAAGACAGCAACATTATTCAGATTAAGATCAAACATAGTATAATTGAAATATTCAGTTATACCATGTTTGATCCTAAAATATATGTATATTTGTTTTTTATAAATAAATAAATATAAATGGAATATATTTTTCAGATTTTACATATTGATTGAATTAGATATTTATTTCTTAATGTATTTATTACAATTATTTTCTAATTTTTGTTTATTAAGTATAATAAGGAAAAAAAATAATAATTGTTTAAATCATAAGTTAATATATAAATAGCTTAATGATAGTTTAAAATTATTTTTTTAGATTCTTTATCATATCTTTTTCAAAAAAAAAAAAAAATTAAAATATTTCGTTTGTTATAATAAAATCAATCAATACAGAATATTAATTTTTTTTAAATAAACTGAACATTTTGATCTAATATTTATTGACTTGTAGCAGAACTTGTTTTCAGTAACATTAATTTTTAAAATTAAAATTATTTTCATGATATTAATTATTAGTAATTAATATATCATATGTTTAAATCAAATATTAAATGAAACCTTATAAACTTTTAGAATTGATTAACTATGTTTAATTTTTATAAAAGAATTAAAAAAATTGATTATAAAAAGTAATTAAAATTTTAAATAAGAAAAATATATAATGAAAAATTAATAAAAAATAATGAAATAAATTTAAATATTAAAAAATTAATAAAAATAGCAACAAAATATATTTGTAAGTATATATCATTGAAAAGGAATAACGAAATAGAATATAAAAATTCAATTTTTACATATTAATCTTTTATATACTTGAATTTAAAAAAAAGTATTCTTAGTGAAAGAGAAACTTTGTAAAAAAAATTTTTTTTTAAATCTTTTGAAATTGCTGTCACGACGTTACAATAACAATCCTCATTATGCCTTTATTAACTATAAATAATCATTTATTAAACCATTATAAATAAATGTATAGAAACTACTAATAACACAAAACAAAACAAATTTAAGTCGCTAATTAATGAAAAAATACTTCTACCGTACTTACTAACCATAATAAATAATATATTTATTTATTATATATATATAAACTACTAAAAATAAAAAATAGACCTGGGACAGATCATGTATATTGATTAATAGAAGTATGGGAAAAATGTATTCAATAAATAGAAAAGAAAAATTGTAATTATTAATATTAATTATTAGTATTGATTAATGATAATATTATTAATAAACTAAAATTAAACAATATATTGTTATAATTAAAATATATTTTTTAATTTATTATGAAATATACCATTGAAAAATTAATTTTAATTACTTCGTAAACATATGTATATGTAAAGTAATGATACATCAATATTAGTGGAGATACTCAGATTTGTTAGTAGTTGGATCGTAAACTTCAATTTTCTTTCTTTGATGCACTTCTTTTTCTTTCCTACTGAAATACTTATTCATAGTGTTCAATTCTTAATTTATCTTGCAGACATAATATCCTTTTCTTACTTGTGATACTACCAAACAAGATTTTAACGTTCAAATCATATATTTTCTCACTATAAGATCGGAAATGTCATATAATTTCTGATTTTGTTCAAATTGATTTCTGTTTTGAAAAAATGTAGAAAAAAGTACAAATATCCATAAATAAATAATGAAAAATAAGTTTCAACACTAAATAAACAATAAATAATTTAAATAAATACAAGATATTTTATGTATTATGTACAAGAATCTCACCACTACTATTAAATTTATTTCATACATTGTATAATAAATTTCGAAGTAAACTTTAGAAGCAGACTAAACTTTAGACAAAACTAAACTTTGAAAAGGTATCGTACAAATCAAACTTAAGTAACTATTAAAAATAAAAAATTCATACTTATTTTTAATATATAACTTCCCTAATTTGTTATTCCATTTTCAGTTTACTATTAATTGTTTCCATATATTTCAGTGTATAAAAATCCTTCTACGGTACTTAATCTTTCCTTATCCAACTTCTTTTTCTACTTTAATTTCAAAATCATATATATACATTGTACTCCATAGAATTTCTGAACTGAAAGATTTGCATTTTCCTGTTTTTGAAATGATATTCCTAGGCTTCACATTTTTTAGTGCGAAAATATCTTTCTTGTTTCTTTGTTTGATATGATTATTACAATAAGAAATTGTAAAAAAGAGAAACTTTTTTATAGCATAATAAAAATAATTTTAACTAGTTTTAAAAGTTTACTAAAAATTTATCTAAAAAATAATGAACTCTTTTGAAATTTAATTAAAGAATTTTAATTATAACTGAGTAACTTCTTTTTTTTCTTTTTTTAATATTATTAACTTTAGGAGTACAAATAAATTTATATAATTATTAAAAAGATGTAAGGTTTAGAAAATGCGGATTTGTTACTCCATCAAACAAATTTTGCTTTTTAAAATATTTAACTTTTCAATTGTGTAGATTGTATTACGTAATATTGTTGAGCAACAATAACATTTTGTGTTATTAGGATGAGGTGCTGACAATCTCAGAAAAAGTGGTGGTGCGTGTTCACGACCTCGTCTCCTGGTTGTCACCATCCCTCGAATGGTCCTGGGGCAGGAAGGTTTCGTATCCACCGACGCCATCCTCGTCACCAGAAAGCAGTCCATATCCCCAGGTACTATCGGATCCCGGAATCGACTTCTCAGACGTTGAGCGTCACCAAAAGGATCTGGAGGCACTAACCACAGTGCGCCGAGGAGATGCCAGTGGACAAACGAGGGTGGTCGTTCTTTCCTACCCCAGGTATTGTCGCTACCGAGCTCTTCTTCAGCGACTCGCGGGGTCAGAACCCTCTTGGTTATGCTCCTCGATTGCCGCTGCTCTCGGAGGGTTCACGGCGTTGCCCGGTACCAGGGTTTTGTTCTGCAGAGATACATTCGATTACCCGGACCTCGAAACACACGAGCTCCTTTGCAATCATTTGGGTAAGATTTTTTATCCAATCACTTTTTCCTACCATCAAATAAAATTAAAAACCCTTTGATAATTTTGTTCACCGATGGGTTTTATTTGTACTACGACGAAGACTATTAAAAATCAAAAGATATTACAACTTTTGAATTAAGACTTTGAACCATTTATGAACTATTTCCTTTCGCAAAGAAATAAATTTGGGTGAGATTTTTTGTCTAATTACTTTTTCCTACTGCCAAATAAAATTTAAAAACCCTAGGTAATTTGCTCATCGGTGGGTTTTACTTATATCAAAATGACGAATACTATCATAATACTCTCTTGAGTTAGGGTTTGAAGTATTTCTGAATTACTTTCTGCAGCAAAATAAGTTTGTTACAAATTTATACATTTTTTATAAATTGAACGTATTATTTTAACAAAGCTATCAATTGTTCAAGCTCGGTTTATTTAATAGTACATCAAGTTCATGTGAAGCATTAAAAATTTTTTTTTAATAAAGATAAAGCTTTAATATTTGTGTTGTCCTTATATATAGTAAGAAAAGACCCAACTATCCCTTCTTATGTATTACTTTATTACTAGCCGTTAACTTTCATTTATCATTTATTCATTTTGTTTCACCTTCATCATTTTGTTTATCATTTATCTATTCTCCATTTTCAATTACATTATTATTCTTTTGCTAGTAATTTCTCCATGTCAGTTCACCTCACCAACATTTTCTCGTTTTAAATTATTTATTTGTATAGAGTAATATTGGATGCAAAACCAAATAATTTGGTTTTGCATACAAATTCTTAAATGTGATAAAAACAAAAACAGTTATTCGCTGAAATCAAAATATCATTATGATGTGCATTAAAAAAAGATATTTCTCAATATTGTGCATTTTTAATTCCTAAATTAATTTTTATAATTCGAATTGTTTGAAAACGTGATGAAAATTTTATATTATTATTTTTATTTTCATATATTCTCAATGTCTAAATAAAATATAATTTGGCACGATATAAACTATGATTAATCCTTCAAATGTAGAAAATATAAAAAACTCAATAAATTTGAAAACATAATGATAATGGATATTTTAATAAGAATAATGAAATTACTGTTTTAGATCCATAAAAATTCAGATTTAACATACTAAATACTTTCAATGTAAATTCATTTCGGATATTTTAAGATTCAAGATAATACAAATTTATGTGTCTAAGTTTTCAGAATTTACTTAGTCATAAATACACGAATTTGATTGCACATCTTAACTTGTACTATAATATAAAGTTCTAACTTTTTTTTAATTTGAATATTTTATGAATATAGAACAGTAAAGAATTATTTTTTTTATTTTAATTATTTAAAAAATAATTTCAACTTAACTCATTTAAAAAAGCAGATAAATTTAAAAAAAATTCTTTTTAACAAAAAAAATCCGATTATTATTATTAATTAAATAGTACAAAAATATTTTAAATTATTAAATTGAGTATTCTTCAAGTATTTAAAAAAAAAAGAAATTATATTATTTTTTCTTATAACAATATGCCTAGTGATAATGCTAACAAAATTATTTATTTCTTTTATCATTATTATTCATACGCGTTATTTACATCAATCAAGTAATTAAAACAGTAACGATTTTTCCAGTGTAACTCGTATTAAACTGAATATTTAATAAGTTTTTAATATAAATCCAAATTGCTATTTAAAATTTTATTGAACTAACAATTTAAATTGAAATTAAATTTTTAGTTAAAACATTTTTTAAATTTTAAATTAAAATATTTTTTATATTAGAAAAAGTATAATATTGATAAATATTTAGACCAAGTAATAAAGCAATTTGCTTGATCTACACACAATAATAATAATAATAATAATAATAATAATAATAATAATAATAATAATAATAATTGTCATTATAAATTTATAAAAAATTTTTTTTTTATTTTACTAAATACATATATGCATTCTATTCTTAAAAAAAATAAATTTTCTTTTTATAACTATTAAACATAAAGGGCATTATTAATTTTTTATAATATATATATATGAATTTATTAATTGATTAATGTAATTTTTTATTTAATCATATTTTTAATGTAAAGCAACAAATCATAAATTTATCATTTAATTTAATTTTTTCATTGAGTATTTAATCTTATACAAGAAAAAATTAATGTTTTAAATTGAAATGATTTGTTACAGTATTTTAATAATTAAAACATAAAAGTATATTTGGTAAAAGTAGAATAATAAAATATTAATTGTAACCATTTATAATTTTAAAAAATATTTACATTATTTGATTAAATAATTATATATATTACATATTTTTATTATTATTTTATCGTCCAATTATGATTCAAAATAAAGTTCATACCAGGTAATGAAATTTTAAAATGAATTTGTATTGGAACAAAGATATTTATTTGGTTATACAATAATAATTTAAACTTAATTGTTATGAACACCAACTTGTTAATTAAGTTGCAAAAATCTTAATAATTTTAATTTATGATTAAAACATTAAATAATATGACTAAATTCTTTTAATTTATGCAAAAAACAATTATTGTAAGGTTGAGATTTACGCTTTATAACAATTAACAATATGATACTTTACGATAATAATTAAAGAAAAATTACATAGAAAAATTGAGCCAAATTAAAATTTTCAAACTTTCGTATAAAAAATAAGATAGAAAATAGTTATAAAAAGAAATACATAAAAATAATAAATGCTTGTGAGAATGAATTGCTAATTCACATAAACCATATATTATTGAATTTGAATATCAAAGTACTTGAAAATAAATAATTATAATGAATAATCTTAAAACAATTGAATGTAAAAATTATTTAATTGTAATTTAATTATAAATTATTGTAATATTTTTCCTCGGTAACTATTGTTTAGAATTGCGATTATATTTATATGGTATTTAAATAAAAGAATGAAACTATGCAATTGAGCTCACATTGAATATTGAATCAACAATAGTGCTTCGCAATAAATAAATAAAAAATTGAGAATCACGAAAAGAATTTGTTTAACAATTGTCGATTATTTTGAGAACTTTGATTATGGCGAAAAGATAAATAATAATTATTCGATAGGTAAATCGAGTTATTAATCAGTCTTTAATTTTAATCATTAATTAATATATTATTTGATATCATTACATATTATAGTTATTTATTTAATTAAATTTTTATTAAATCTTTTATTTAAATTATAATTTAACTTATATATATATATATAATTTATTATATTTATTAATTAGTTATTAATGAATCCGTGCGGATCAAATGTATCTGACCAAAACAAAATGCGTTCTACGCTTAGCAGTTGAATAATCGAATTGCACCTTGCGTTCGCGGGGTCACGTGGTCGGCGAGCTCCCCCACCTCAGCATCGTTGGTGGCATCGGGGCATGCGTACTAGCAAACTTCAGGGGTGTCGTGCATCCCCCCCGGGGGGGCGGAGCGGGAGGAGGGTCAGGTTCGCACGAAAAGTTCCGCGGGACACGTCACGTGCGCGACACGTGAACGAGGACCGATATTCCTTTGTGTCCGACTTTGTCCGGGCGAGTCGATCACTTTTTTATCCTTAACTAATTAGTTTTTGAGGAAACCGGGGAGCTGGACATGACGATTATCATGAGGATTATTAACAATCAGATCGTCGAGCTGGAGATCGACGGGCGCAAGCGTAAGGACTCACTCATTAATTATCAAACTTTTCTTTTTGTATTTCGTTTTCTCCTTCTCTTCTCTGCACACATTCATTCCCCAACTTCATTTCATTTTCTTTTTGGACAATTTTTCTCGATTTACCTTTCATTTACAAATTTTTGATTTACTTTTTCAATTGTCGGCACACGTGAACCACGTGCTATTTTATCATTTCTAATAATACCTATTTTATATTTGTTGCAAATCTTAATACAACGCTACATTTTTAATAGTCGTATTGGTAAACTTTTTACATTAATTGTACACACTTTTACTATAAACCATCAATTGGAGGTGCTTGTTTCTCGATTTTTTTTGAAGAAAATTCTTTATTTGTCTTTATTGATATCAAGTCGATTTACTCGTTAAATTGTATTTTAGTTGAAAAAAAATATTGTAAAAAACTATTCAAATTTTATTTTAATAAGATATAGTTGGTGCTTGCATAAAATTTTTTTTTTTATTCAAAAATAAATTTACAATTGTAGTTTTTAGAATTTATAGAATCATATTATTTGAGTAAGTAAACTTCAGAGCTTTATAAAATATTAAAAAAATAAATATAATGTAAATTAATTAGTTATTTTAAAATGAAAGAAAGAAAATTATGATTTTATTTCTACAAAAATGCTGTTATTGGTATTCTGAAAATAGGGTAAGATTTCAGTGAAAAAATTTTATTTTGTTAATCCTATCGTTTTCTGATTTTACGTATATTCATTTAAAAATTTATAAATAATTTTTTTTATTTTTTTTTTTTTATAAAACATACACAAAACTTGTTTTGATATTTTATTTTATTTTAATATATTATTTAATATTTATTGCAAATTAAAGATAAAAATATATAAAATAAATTTAATTCGATAAATTTAATTTGTTTCACAAATCAACGTTATAAATTAGTTTTAAAATATTATATTTTTAAATTTATTAA
This sequence comes from Eupristina koningsbergeri, assembly GCA_018907245.1. NCBI lineage: Eukaryota > Metazoa > Arthropoda > Insecta > Hymenoptera > Agaonidae > Eupristina > Eupristina koningsbergeri. Next base: position 1,626,903 of record JACCHV010000001.1, read on the forward strand.
TATTAGTTTTAATTGTTATTAACACTAACAACAAATGGTGGATGGATCAAGGTTAATTACTTGTTTTTCATATTAATGCAATTGTTTTTTTAACATTTAAAAAAAAAAAGTTTTTGTTACTTTTAAAAATAAAATCATTACGACATCATTATTCAATATATTAATTCATTTTCAGTATTTTACTAAAAATTCGAAACGTACATTTTCGGAATAATCAAAAAGTGTAATAATACTGAAGTAAATATTTACATTTCTATTTTCATTTGCTATTTTCATTTTCATTTTTAGATGTGTTTAAACTATAAACAGTCAATTCCGTGATTTGCCGTAATGCATTAAATTTTATATTGATAAATATAAATGTTCATTCAAGTATTTTTATTCAAATAGTATTAAAAGTTAAAATATTTTTAAATCAGTCATAATTTAATAATTCTTATTAATAATAATGCAACATTAAAATTCATAATTAATTAGATAAATTTATTATTAAATTAAAATTAAATTATTAAAAATATTATTCTTTACATTATACTATTTATTTGATAATTCTTTTTTAATACTATCTATATAATCATCGAATAAATTATTAGATTGCAATAATTATTCTAGAATAATTAAATATTGTAATTTTTAGCCACGTAAACTTATAAATTTCAATAATTTGTTAACTAATATTCAGTATTATTATTTAAAATTAGAACTAATTCTTAATTTTAAATTATTAATTTTTTCTTTTAAAAAATAATTGTTTTTTATGTGGATTTTTTATATTGCTATATTTATTAATTGTAAAATTTTACATTCAGAGATAAAATGTACATGTGCAATTGAAGTATACATTTAAAAAATAACAATGAAAATATTTTTTTATTTTATACCAAAGTAAAATTTATTATTAGTATAAATTAAAACATTGTGTAAGCATTAAATGGAATTAATTAGTTACCATTTTTCTCCATATTACTCAATGGTATTATTCGCAAAATTTTACTTTAAAATTTTTAAAACAATTGCCGGAACATTAATATTAATTAATAACATGAAATCATTGATGCTAAATAATGTATAAAGCTAGAAAAATTAAAAAAAATTTAACTTGTAAATTAATAATTTAACTTTAGCATCCTAAATATATTTTTTGCTATAAGTACAATTGGTTTTACATAAAATTGATTTTAGTCGTAATAAATGATATCAATAAAAATTAAAATTTTTATTCAAATTTTTATAATAATCAATAAATATTAGTCAACTTAATGTTTTAAAACTGTATTACTTATCTTGGAAATTATTATTCAATATTAAAATTTTTTTTATGTATAGAAAGAATAAAATGTGGTTTTAAGTTTTATGTAAAACTATGGTTTTACGAAACTGATTTTTTAAAAAATAGAATATCTTGTTCTTAGATTATTATTATTATTATTATTATTATTATTATTATACTCTTTTATTTTGCTTTAGATTTATTAAATAATACTAATTTTACATAAATATATTTTTCTTAAAGCATAAATTATAATAACAATAATAATCTAACAATTACTTTATTATTTTATTATGTTAATTAAGAGAAGTATTGTAACGAATAAACACATTTGATTTAATTCCTTAAAATATGAATATTTTAATATTATTTTATGTTACATATAGATTAACGAAATTGAAGTGTAGAGATTAATTTTGTTTAAATTATAATTAAGAATGCTAGTTCGGCTATTTTAGTTCAAAATAAGTCGCAAATGGAATTTGAAGAAAAAACACGCAATATTTTTTGCAATTAGTTAGAGACATTAGATACGTAGAAAAAGAATATTTTGAAAAACTTATTTATACTAGTGTCGATTAAAAAAACTTTTTATTTACCTCTAAAAAGTCAATTTTATATATCAAAAATATTATATCTTCGATGAAGAATTTTATTAATTTATGTTAGTAACAAATCTCACGAAATTCATTAACATTTTTTTGCAAATATACACGACATAGTGAAATATATAATTAAATTGAATTTTGAGATACAATAATATAATTAATAATAATGATAAAGTAATTGATTTATATTTATATTGACGTGTTTTACACTACAACTAATTAAACCTGGAACACAGATTTTGAACATGAAAATAAATTATATCAGTGAAAAAATTGCTTGAAGGAAATATCAAATTTTGCTCGAATACTTTGTATTGTATCAATAAAAAAAATCTTCCGATTTCTCATAAACAAATCCGTCGACCATAATGATTATTTTTTTCTTTTTTTTTATCGTCATAAGAAAATGCAAAAAATGTGAATGGATTGATTTTAAAAAATCATGATGTCAATATAAATCTGTCGATGAGAAATTGAAAATATTTCATCAGCAACGAATGTAAAATACCCAAACATTATTTGAATTTATTATCGTAGCAAAATCCTTAATTGAGAATTTAATCTATTGTATGATAAATATATATATATATATTATTACTTATTTATTCAGTTATCTTTATTACTTTTTAAACTTTAATAAGATTTAAATAATAAGTTTGTATCTCAGAATCTAATAACGATATTTAAATTTCATAAAAATGGAAAAAAAAGGATAATTTCAAGTTATATTACACTAAAAAAGAAGAAATAGATGGTGGATAAATGTTTTGTACTAAAATTCGTTCAGCATTTAAGTATGAATGATTTAAATAATTTCAAAGGTATTTTAAAATTAAGAACAATGGATTTTTTAATAATTTTTAACATTACGCACAATATAAAATCAATTCAAGATTTTCGAGGAAATTTAAGATTGAAATTACAGATTTGATCAAAATTAAACTATATTTAATACTTTCAAACTAACCACCCGTATTAGCATCCTTATGTTTAAAAATGGTAGTAACAAGTAAAAATAATTGTTATTGTTAATTAGAGGTGATACTATTTTTTATTTTAATTCATTTTTCAGCACCAAAATTAAAAGGACGGCCTCGGAGGAAGCGTAAAAAGCGCAGTGTGTCCCCAGGTGAATCCAGCAACGAAAGTGAAGCCTCGGTCGCGTCCTCGGTGGCTGCCTCTTCGTTCAAAGGATCATCCTTGACCTCGGGTCAGTCGAGTATCAATGCGACAGGAAGATCTACTTCATCCGCCATTCGACGCAGCGAGCGAAAAATTAGTGCGGAAGAAAAGCGATTTGTCAATGACGTCCAAAACTTTATGAGTTCCCGAAACACTCCTTTGGGCAAAATGCCCCTATTGGGATATAGACAGAGTGGGTATCATTTATTTTTCAATTTCATACATAATTCACAATTATAATATTTCATAATTTTTGTAAGAATTAATTGATAATTGAAAATTTTTCGAAGCATCATGCTTTAGTCACTGATGATTATATTATACTCAAAACTATAACAAAATTAAAAAATATTTTTGAAACCAAAGTTTTCTTAACTATAAATCAAAGCTCTACTGAATACTTTAAAAAACATTTAAATAAAATTCAATTTTTTTTTTTTAATTTTCTTTTAATAAAAATAATATATTCATGTTCATTGTGTTTGTGTTCTTGATAATGTTTCAATATATTTGAATGTGTTAACTTTGACATTATTTTTACCATTTCTTCATATAAAAAGAGATATTAAAAATAGATTATATTTCTATTTTTAAACAAGAACTATTACATATTTTTAATTTTATAGATGAGGATTATTAAACAACAATAGGATTATTAAATTTGAAATTTCCTTTAATAAATATGTTTTATTACATTTTTAATATTTAAATTTTATATGAAAAATTACATTTGATAAAATAATTTATATAAACATTTTTTTTATATTATAATTTTTATATTATACTATATCCATTCAAATAAAAATTTGTATAAGCGTTTTGCTTTCAATGGCTATTACTTTTTTATATAGCGTTTAAATGTATTATATTATAGTATTCAATCAAAAAAAATTTTATCAATTCTTTCCTGTTTAAACTTGTGTATGTGTTATTCAAAAGTAGTGATTAATCAATAAGTTAATTATGTTAAAATATAGTGTTAAATATTTAATAGGTTTTGTAAAAAAGTAAAATATATATTATAAATCAAGAATTATATTCTCTTTACAATTTGGTACTTATTGTTTATACTATATTATTTTTATGTTATATAAATTTAAATATATACATAAAGTTAAAATAAGTTTGTATACAAATTTTATTTGCTATAATAATTTATACTATTACTGAATCAATTAATAAATAGTTATAGATTCATAGTTTGTAAAGAATTATGGATTTACTATTATTATTTTCCTTTATTTTTTAACGTTTATTTTATAATTTATATATTATTTTGTTTTAGTTGATCTATTTCTGTTTTACACAAAAGTTCAAGATTTAGGTGGATATGATAGAGTTAGTGCTAATCGTCTTTGGAAATTAATTTATGATGAAATGGGAGGAAATACGGGTTCAACAAGTGCTGCGACAATAACAAGAAGACATTATGAGAGGTTTGAAAAAAATAGCTTAACAACCTATATAATCATAAAGTAAAGGTACTTTTATTAATTTTACTTTTAAATTTTAGATTACTATTACCTTACGAAAGGTGTCAAAAAGGTGAAGAGACAAAAGTTCGACCAAATCATGGTAGCAGACGCGTCAAGACACCCAGTATATCAGATGTATCTGAAGATTCCATTGAAGTAAAGAGAGAGACTGAAAGTCCCCCATCTTCAGAGACACCTCCTCTGTCCGAGTCGACTAATTCAACAGTTACATCTCCTCCTCTACAATCAATTATCGTGAGCTCGGTAAATATATATATGTATAATTATTAGTATAATCATATTATTTGTATAATATAAAATGAAATTAATCAAAATTTATTAAGAGTATAAGATTAAATTAACAAGAATTTTTACATTTGTTTTTGTTTGTTTAATGCTGCCTTTTTTTTACAATTTATATTTTTTTCCCATTCTTATCTATTTGATATGTCAATTTATTCAATATAAAATTATTTAATATAAATTATTTAATTATTTAATAATAATTATTTAATATAAAATCGACATAGTTTTTTCTTGTGGATAAGAATAAAATATACGTATAATGTTATTTATCAGTTCAAAGTATTGATTAATATTATTTCAAACATTAATAACAAAATTATCCTGAGCGCGCACGAAGTCGACACGTCCTCGAGCAGAGACCATCACACCACCCTCCGACTGATTTTACTATAGTATACTAATATAAAATTAAAAATTTTAATACAAATCAACAGATATTGTAAAATATATTAACATAAGGAATAAAGTAAATGTATAAAATACTAGTTTATTTAAAAAAAGTTTTTGTTAATACAGTGGATTTTTTTCAATTAAGTTTTTTTTAATCGACATATGTTACATTAACTATTTCAAAAATTTCTGTTGCATTTTTTTTTTAATAAAATATGTGATAAAATTTAAGACTTTTTAAAATTATGTAATATTACGGTTATTATAATTACAACTGATAGTAAAAAACACACTGATACCCCAATTTTTGTTAGCTTGAAATAATTGAAAGAATTAATTGTATCTTAAAAATTATTTCAAATAATTAAAAAATTAATTTTATTTATGTTTAAATATTTAAAAAGTGTTGAATTATTTAAAGTCACTTTTTCACTGTTTTAAATAATTAATCTACACAAATTATTTATTTTTGTTATTTATTTATTGTTGATTCCAGCCTTCTAGCTTATAAATGGACTTGGTTATAGTTTTTTACACTTTATAAATTCTTATATACTAGGTTCAAATTATACTTTACAATTTAACAAGATTTTCCTACTTATATTTATATTTACATTAATTGATTCGATATTATATTACATTATCTTGCTATATTTATTTATTTATTTTTATCAATATATAATATTTCACCTTTCCTTCTTTCTTTTCTGTTTTGTCCTCCTGTCAATCTCTACCATCGCCTTCAAAATTCCTAATTTTTTCCTTGAATTTTTGAATTACTTTCCAACGTGATCATATTTTTTTGTCTTTTATAATAATGTAAAAAATTATTACAATAAATTTAATATTTGTTATAATAGCCATTCTTGCCGGGTGAGAAGCCTCGTCTGGAAAGTGGAAAAACGTCATCGTTGCGTAGTGTCCGAGTAAAACCTGAGCGCCTGAAATCCTTGAATACAATAATTGCAACCAGCAATCCAGTGCTTCCCAACCAGCAGCAACTACCCAGCTCACCAGGTTCCCTTTTCACATCAACGACCTCCTCAAATACGACCTCTTCGTCGGCTGCCTCCTCGCCCACTAGTACCCCGCCAACCTCGACTACCCCGACCAACGGCAACCAACATAGTGTACTTGAAAGGCAGCTCAATAGCCCGTTGCTTACGCAACAGGTAACATTTTAAAAATTTAAAAGAGTTTGGAATCTTTGACATTGAATTTGTATCGATCTGAGGAAGTTGTTTAATTTTTTAATTTAAGTCTAAAACTTTTATAAATTTAAACTTATCACTATTTTTAATTTCTTAATTAAATTTTTTTTTTTCTTATTCTATTCAACAATATTTATCTATTATGGATTTACGTTTTAATTAAAAAGTAAAAAACATAAATTTTGTTATAAATTGTTAAGAATGTTGTAATTTCAAATGTTCAAATCCAAATTTCTTAGCAACAAAATTAAATTCTACTAATTGTAAATATTTCTTTTCACCTTTCATCATTTTCTTATAACCCAAATTTCAAAAAAGATTTAGTTTAGTTAAATATATCTTAAATATGTATATGTTGTTATTATTAATTTATTACAATTAAACTACCTATCAAGACATATTATTCCTGTATTATTTAAAAAGTAATTTCAATATTTACTATAAATGAAGATCTATTTAAATGGATTAATTGTAGAAATCATCCATAATTAACATCTTGAATAATATGAATTAAAAATTAAGTTATTTTTATAAAAAAAAATATTAAGATCAATTTCTAAATGAGAATTGTGTTGTAGGTACCTCCACTGTGTTCACCACCTGGCTTGCCTGTTACTACAGTAGTAACGAATGCTACAACAGTAGTAACACTCACTCCACCTCCTGAAAAGGATATGAAGGAGATCAAGCTCGACCCTAAGCAGACCAGTTTGCTTGCACATGGAAAAGAGAACATACCCTTGTTTGAGGAAAAGAGTCCTATATTTGTGGATAAGCCCAATGTTGTACCACATTCACCTGAAGTCATTGACCTTGAGACTGAGAATGAAACTGGTGTTAGAGATAAGTTAATTATTCCGAGTTTTAAAAAGCGAAAACTTGAGATACTTCGAGAGGGAGGACTCGAAGTTACACCTGTTGAATTGGGTAAGTAATTCTGATAAACTTTATTTTTTCTAAATTTTTAAATACTCTTTTGTACAATCAATATTGGTGAGTAATGCATAAAAAAATCTTTAGAAGTGTGTGAATGAATAAATAATGTATTTGTTGTATTGATTATTTAAATTTTTATTTTCGATCATTACGTTTATCCTCCTTGTCAAGACCTTAAATTTAAATAAATAAATCATATAAATTATCACACAAAAATCGTTACAGGGTAAAATTTTGTTAACTGAAGCATTTAAATTTATTGACCATTGAAATACTATTTATTTTCTGTATATTTCGTTACAATGAAAGCTGTTTTTAATAATAATTTATTAAATATTAAACAATGTTTTACAAACATTTACTTTCTATTTAATGAAATTTAATTATGTTTGTTTTCATAATCATAACATTTTCTGTGTGAAAATAACTTACATAGAATATTCAATTTCTGTATTTTTTAATATTGATATATAAATAATTTTAATATCTTAATTAAATGTAAGTTCAATTGGTAAATTTTAACTTTCGAATAATTTTATTTCATGTACCACCTCATATAGTATTTAAAATTGAATTCAATATATTATTTTATTTGATTCTAAAACTGTATTTGCATATTTATATCATATAGTTAATTAATAATTCAAACATTTCATTCATTTTTTTTCTTAGTTTAATAATAAATTTTATTATTTATTAATTATGTATATCCAAGTTTTTCTAATTATTATCTTTTGGAAGTGAAATTTAAAATAAAATTTAAAGTTTATAATATTTCTTCACTTAAATTGTTATCAACTTAAACTTTACTGTGATTCTTAATTTTTTGATTAATTTTTTTTGTTTTCTTATTGTTTTCAACAATATTTATCCACTGTAAATTTACATTTTGATTAAAAATAAGAAACATGAATTTTGTGATAAATTGTTAAAAATTTTACTGTTGCAAGGTTTAAGTCCAAATTTCTTAACTATCTGTTTCACGAAAAAATTCAATTTTACCAGTTGCAAATGTTTCTTTCCACCTTCCTGCATTTTCTTGTAATTCAACTTACAAAAAAGTATTACTTTTATTTAGCCCAGTTAACAATATTTTAATCATACATATGGCCTTATAGTTTACTACAATTTAACTACTTATCAAGATACATTCCTGTATCAATTAAAAATTAATTTCAATATTTACTATGAAAAGAGTAGTGATTAACATACCTATAAATTTTCAATACAAGATGAAACCTGTATAAATGAATATAAATATACATGTAAATGATAGTATTTAAAAACCATACATTTATATTATTTGCTTTTATTTATTCGATTTATTCAATAGAATTAATTATAAAAAATATATATACAATAATGAAAAAAATAAAAAAAAATATTCTTCTGCAGATGCCCGACCAAGTGTAATTCAACCAATGATGACGACGAGTGCAACAACGAACTCAAGTACATGTTTGAACACGTGCCCACTAGTAACTGCCACAATTGCCTCGTCATCCACTCTTAAACAAGAAGACAAAGCAGCCATGAGTGGTTCGTTTGCCCTACCGCCAACAGTAGTGATACCCAAACTTATCAATGTAACGGTGACCCCTGACATCGGCCGGACGATACCCAGGTCGGAGAAACAGCGGTTGTACACTGGATCATCTACGAATCGGTCTCAGTCCGTGTCATCCATAAAAGAGCATCAACCAACAGATCAGGTTGCCAATGTCTCGATAATCAACCAAATTCCTGGTGTCAACAGCCGGGTGATAAATCTTGGGAACTCAAATAACGCCACGCTGTTGCAGCTTTACGCGAATGCAAACGTCCCGGTTCCGCACAGTTTAAGTGCAGTTGTACAAGCAAATCAACGTTTTGGACCTCCTCCAGCATCCTCCATGATGAATGGCAGGTTGTTGCCACCTAAGGTTACTCAGTCAAGGTCTATTTTTAGTAATAACGAGAAGATGGTATATGGTAATCCGAAGGATATACTTGTAACACCCAAATATCTGTCCAGTGTACTTGTACAACCACATCCATCTAGAAATTCAAGGTTATAATTTTACTAATTTATGATTTTGGTTCTGTATTCTTCCAAAGTCTATATAGCATATTATAGATTTTAATATGAGGATAGCACTGATATTATCATACAGAATTTTAATGTACTTTTTATTATAATAAACAAATTAATTGAAATGATCATTTATTAATTTTTTTGCAACTATATAAAATTTTAAAAAGACAATAAAAATAAGAGATTTATTTATTTTTCCTTATTGCGCAGTGTTTTATCTGCTTTAAATGCACGATGCAACGAAGCCTCGACGGGTGACATCCTGGATCTCACCCAGAAATCCACTACCAGTGGCGGGAAGCCAAGCTTCAATCGCCCAAATTTAGAAATTGTGAGAGTACCTATCGTACCCCGGCCGAATCCTCTGAATCTTGAGGTTAACCCTAGAAGTGCCATGAACATCGATAGTAATCATTGCAAAGATTTGTCCGTTAAAACGCCACCTCCCCCTCCTCCTCTTCCTCCACTGCCTCCTTTACTTCCGTCGGAAGCATTATCAGCACGTAAAAGTTATTTTGTTGCTAGTAATATTGCATCCAGTCCTGGTAATTACGCAAACGTCCTTGATAACCGTACCATGGCTACCAATAATCTTGAAATCACTCTCGTCAGTCCAAAAAAGTCCAGTGGACCTGTTATAAGTCAGCCTCAACGAAGTCCACCCTCTAGGAATAATAATGTGGTAAAGAACAAAAAAAATCAATATTTAAGCACATAAAAATTAACTGGAATTTACCTGTAATTTTTCATATGATCTGATACTACTGTATTTTAAAAATTTTTTTATTTTACAATGTTTTACTTGTGAATTTTATTGGATTTTGAAATATTAAATTTTTCATTACACCTAATATAAATTTATTTATTATTAATAATAGTATAGTTTTGATTTAATAAAGTGCAGTTTGAATAAAATACAAAATTATTTTCTTAATTAATGTGCCTGCTTTATTCACCTCATTGAATCAAAACTATCCTCTTCTCAAAAATATAAAGTGCTTATAACCAAATTTCATAATTTATTTATTATTGCATACACATTTTTAACGTTGAAAATAAACTTAATTTTAAATATTAACTGATGTGTACCATTCAATCAATATTTCAATTAATTGAATATCATTATAATAATATTTATCCCATAATTGTAATGTTCCATCAGATGACACCGACGTTGTCCGTCCAAAGGAGACAACTTCAACATCAACACCATATAAACGGGAAATTCCCATCGAGATTACCTTCGGAGCCGGTATCACCTTACACTCCTCGTAAACCAATGGTAACGAGCGGAGATGGCAGTGGCAGTAGTCATCATCCAGTGATACCTAATGTACCAAATCTAAGTCATTTAAATGTGAGTGTAGCCTCAGGATTTAGTAAAGCAAACCGAACGAGTGGTTATCAACAGATGGCAATGGAAAAGAGAAAGACGTCACTTGAAACGGGCTTGAGTAATAAGGACTATCAACGCAGGACAAGCGAAGGTGATAAAGTTTCAATGCAACAACATCAACAACAAAGAGTTGATACTGGATCTGTAACTTCGAAACAGCAATACTCCAGGTCAGCTTATCTGAATTTATGATATGAATTGTAGTTTTACATAATTGATGAGAATTTCAATTATGTGTATACAAAACTAAATACTTAAATTAATTTTCTGTCAATTGTAATAATGATCATTATCAAATAATATTTACATTCGTAATTATAAATAAAATACTTATGCATTTCTTGACATGCTGTTTTATTTTTACATATTATCAACTTTATGTAAAAGTCAGTTATGTCTACTATATATAATTCTTGTTAATATTATGTTTTGTTTTGTATTACTTTTCTTTTTCATTTTTTCTATCCTAAATTATATTATGTAATGTTTCAATGTTTAATATTTATGTAATATTTTGTTTTTTTGCTCCAATTATTTTCCAATCTTTTATTTTAATATTTGTATTTATTCATTTCTTAAAATAAAATTGAATTTTTTTAAATTCGATTTCATTATTATTGTTATACATTTTGATAACTTTGTCTTTTAAACAACTATATAAATTAAATAAACATAATATCTAAATAAATTTTTAATGTTATATTTAGACATATTATACTGTGTTTTTGTGCTATCTTTACATCAATAATACAATTGTTTTGAAATAAGTTTCGTAGTAATTATAATTTTTTAACAATTTCTATTGTGAAAATTGATATGAATTTTAATTATCGTTTTTTAACAACTTCTATTATTATTATCTGTAGTTCCCGACATACGTATCTATCTATTGAAGTTCTTTGAATTTGAATTGTTAAAAGTAAATTTATAGTAAAATTAACTTTCATAAATGCTTATGTATTTTTAAAAAATTAAATGTTTACCATTAAAAAATAAAATTTTAAAGAATATAGACAGATTCAGTATTTAATATGCATTATTTATTTTAAAAAAATGGTTGGTATCAATTTAAAGATAATATCTGATTTAAAATTGTCAATTTTTTTAAAAAGTTAATACAAATATTTGATTTTTTGACAATATTTTTTATTGGGATATATTTTATTAATAAGTATGAAGTTTGTAATGTTACAAGTGTCATCAAAAATTAAATTTTTTTCGACTAAAATAGTGCAAAATGTATATTACTCATCCATAAATTGATCAAATAATTTAAAAAAAATTTGATTTTATCCTTACAAACTACCTCTAACAAGGGATGTATTTTCAAAAACATTTAACAATTAATAAAAACATAAAAAATGAAAATAACTATGAACTAAATTATACTACAGACAATAAAATACATAGAAAAAAATTTTTATGAAAAAAAAATCAAATATTTCGGCATATGTGTTATTAACAAATATCTTGCTATAAACATATACGTTAATATTTATATACATATAATAAAATAATAAAAACGTATATTGTTAATAAAAAAATTATTGATGGATTCATATACGTTTTCAATGCAGAATTTAAATTTGTAATCATTAGAGGAAGAATGTCAAGCGATTTTTTTTTATTTAAAAAAAAATAAATATTTTTATGACATTCTGATAGGCATATGGAGACTTAATTTGTTAATAACAAAGTCGTTAGGATACGAATGTGTTAAAGTGTGTATAGTAATTTTTTTCACAATTTAATGCAGAATTCATCTATGCAATTTCTTAATAGATAATTCTAAAAAAAAAATTTTATGTTTAATAAATCGATGCTTATGTAACGTAAATTTACATGCTTGTGGCAAGATATTTGTTACTAACAAATATGTCGAAATATTTGATTGTTTTTTTATAGAAATTTTTTTCTATGTATTTTATTGTTTATAGTATAATTTGAATCATAATTCTTTTCATTTTCTGTTTTTATTAATTGTTAAATTTTTTTTTTTTTAAATTATTTGATTATTTTATAGATGAATGATGTACATTACACTATTTTAGTCGGAAATTTTTTTTTTTTAAAGTTCAATTTTTAATAAAACTTACAACGTCAACTTCAGACTCATTTATATTAATGTATTTCATTTTTGTTATATATTGTAAGAATAATATATAAAAATAATAAATAAAAAAGTATATCTAGTAGATATAGTAAGAATTAATTTTCAAGAAAAATTTAGAGTTATAAAAAATTTATAATCAAATATTGGCTAATAGATATGAGCAATCCAATACTTTATTAATCAAAAATATATATAAAGGTTATACTCCAAATTAATAATTGTAACATTTCTAATAGTCATCCAGATAATTTGAATGGGATTATAAATTTATATCATAACATAAGAATGATAACATAAATTATATTTGCTTTCTTTAATATTTGAGACTTTTTTCGATAAGTTTTTGAAATATTTTTGTTATACTTTTATTTCTCCTTCTCTCATTGTATGTAAACACACAATTAGTCCATTTTTCCATTCATTCTAAATATTTTTGCTTTTTAATACTTGATTTGAAATATTTGATATTACCTTTAGTATTATTCTCCCTTGATTCTTCCACATTTTGTTTGTTATATTTTTTTCTCCTAATATTTTTATAATTTCGCGTTCTTTATTACATTTTATACTTATTTATATGAATTATTTTTACCTTTTTTTGCAATATTTATTTTATTTCTCATATTGAACATTGAAATTTTCGTCTTTTATCTTTCAACCACTTTTTTATTTATCTTTTTTCCTCCTATTTATTTTTCTTTGGTATTCCTTTTTTTATGATTTAATAAATTATTTTTCTTTTATTTTTCTACATATACTGCTTTATCTTTTTATACTTCATATTTCTTACATTTTCATATTTTTTCATATCACTGTATTTTCCTTTTCCAGTATACTGTGTCCCATCATTTTTTTATTATTTATCTTAGTTTTTTTTTTTTTTTTTTTTTTTTTCTTTCATTTTCAGCCTATAGTTTTTTTTCTTATAAATATTTTCAGTTTTTTTTTTATAAAAGAATTCGATTTTACTTCAAAAAGTTTATAATTTATTTTTAATTGTAACTGATGCTTCTTATTCTTTATGTTTTCATAATTTCAGATATAAATTTTGTTGATCAGATTCTATTTTGTTATTAACTATCATTATCTCTTATTATACAAGCTGCTTCATTATTTATCATAATGTAGTCAAAAACAGAAGTCTCAATTTTACTTATGTTTGGTAAAAAAGTCTTCATTTTTTATTTTTCCTTAAAACATAATACTCCTTTTTTTCTAACTTTTCTTAATTCTTCATTTTTTTTATTTTTTTTTTTTTTATCTTAATTCTTGATAGTCTTATCTCAAAACCTTTATTCAACTACTGTTATAAATAGTCTTGGTATTATAATATCTTTAAGATTTTTATAATTAAATATTTGTATTAATAAAACTGGTAAAAATTAAAAGATTACTGTTTAATTTTATATCATTATAAATTTATTTTTAAGATCTAAAATTATACTTACTTCTTCAAATAAATATTATATTTATAAGAAAATATTTTACATAAATATAATTAAAATAAAATGAATTAAATTTTTTTTTTTATTGAAAGATTTAATTCATAATATTTAATTAATAATACTTGTAAAAATAAAGTATTAAAAATATAAAAATTCAATTATATATTTATTAAAAGGAATTAATTATCTTTTAACTTTTCAATTTAATATTTGTTATTTATTTAAGCTATTTCAATTGTCACAAGAGAATTATATAGTTCAATTTAATATATTGTATTTTATTGATATTTGAAAAATAACCAATTTTGTAATGTAATCTATTTTTATTTGATTATAATTATAACAACAAAAATAATAAAGAAAGAAATAAATACATACAAATAGTTTATAGAAAAAAAATCTAATATAAAATTTTATAAATGTGTTTAATAAGTTACATGAAATCAATGTGTAGAGTTTAACGATGCTTATAAATAATTTAAATTTACAATAATATTCCAAGGTATAAAAGTGAGAAATATTTAAATATCACAACTTACTTGAAAATAAAATATCTATTACATTTATATAAAAAATAAATATTGGAGAATCCTAAATTTATAAAGAAATAAAATACATTAAAACTCTTATGAGTTTTATTTAGTTTATTACTATTTATTGTATTAAAAATGTAGGCAATAAAGACAGAGCATATTCAGATATTTCAATTATATCAGTACATTTCAATTAAAACACATCCTTCCATATTGTTGTTTAAAGAATATAAAAAATTTTTAATAATGAAAAATATTAAAATAAATACTTTTATTTGGTTAATGATTCGTTAAAAAGTGAAAATTACCAAAAAGTTTATTAAAGAAAATTCTTAAGGGCGACAAATGACCATATGAAAATATTATAAATATTTATAAATTTTAATTATAAATATTGTTTTAATAATTGCAGAGAGTCCGAGACAACTTCCCGGAGACACAGTGTGCCCAGCTTGACAGCAGGATTCATGTCCAACATCTCGCAAAACAGCCCAGCCTATCTCGCGCACCAGCTGGTCGCTGCAGCCAACAATGGATCACCAGGATCATCACCCGTTACAACCGCAGCTGCTGCTGCCGCGGCCGCTGGCAAGTTTCTTCCAATCCTTGACCCTATGTACTACTCGTCTTTCTACAATGGACTTTTCCCCGGGCCAATGCCCACAAACCCCGGGCCTAACCCTTTTCTGCCTCCGGAGTTCAGCGCTTACTACAAGGAGTTTCTCGCCTCGTCCTCGTCAGCGTCCTCCCCCCAACAGAGACTGCAGCAGCAACCGACTGCGCCTACGTCCAAGTAGACCAGCTTATCCAATTGTACCATAACGATCTCAATGTGTTCGCGAGCGATTAAATTTTCTTTATCTCTTCTACTTTTTTGCAACCGTTATGGTGAAGCTGTACTTTAATGAGATGTGTGTGTGTTTCTGTATGTGTAAGTGCGCCGTTCTTTGTATGTGTATGTATTTTTCATTTTCTATTGCCTGAGAAATGGATGTACTTTGTATTTTATTTCTGAATGTTTTTGGAAAGCTGAATTTTTATTTTGTAGATTACGAAAGTTCGACAATGAAGAGAATACCGAGGATGCGCTAAAAACTTTTTTACGTAAAAACATTTTTAAATATTGTAATTACGAACTCATTGCTGCGTTTTTTCTCGATTTTCTTTTGTAAATTCATTGATTGTCTTTACATTCTTTTGTAAATAAATAATTACAAATATTTTATTATTGAAATTACGAAGCGATAATTTTTGTTTTTATATTTATCATTGATTTGAAAAACTTGATAAAAATTAGTTGACAAAGGAAAAATATATTAGCAAACGTTTTTTTAAAAGATTTATATAAAATTCATATGTTTATATTTGAAATGTTAAATGTATTAAATGAAAAATAGGATATAAGTTTTTTACCTAATGCTGGTAATGTCAAAGATATTTTCGCAACGATTAATCATTTTTTATCCAACGTTTAGTTTCAAATACTGCGTATGCGTATTAATTAAAATTATAATTTTATCTCGATTTTCATTTAACTTAGTCAATTAAAAATACAAGCATGATTATCTGAATATTACATCCAGTATTTCATTCATAAATGCAAAAATAAAATATTGAATAATTCTAGTTTTTGTAATTAAATATCAACAAAATGTGAATGATAAAAAAAGGTAATTTGTTTTAATAAAAATTGTCTTACTAAATGGAGTCGTGAAAAGTGAAACGATTCAAACGATTTGTGGCTAATCGTACTTTTAGAGCGCAATTTTCCTTCCGATTTTCATTCTACATGCGCGATGTGATAATATTGTGTATTCGTAAAATGTAAAAATACCATTGCATAGTTGATTGCACATGTATAACAAAAAGTTTAACTATGAATATGTATTTTATTTGCTTAAACATTTACACAAAACTACCACATAAGTTTATCGATTTTCACCAACAATGATAAGAATAAAATTTCAATCACATA
This sequence comes from Eupristina koningsbergeri, assembly GCA_018907245.1. Taxonomy (NCBI): domain Eukaryota; kingdom Metazoa; phylum Arthropoda; class Insecta; order Hymenoptera; family Agaonidae; genus Eupristina; species Eupristina koningsbergeri. The sequence goes on from JACCHV010000001.1 coordinate 1,643,817, forward strand.
CACACAGGTAATAGAGCTCATAAACAATAAAATACGAGAAAATGAGAATTTTTTTATGTTTTGGGAGTAATATAATTAAAAAGAAAATAAATAAGAGACAATTATTATATTTGGGTGTCTTTTCTCTTAAAGAAAAACTCACTTGTTAAAAAAACAATGAATGTCGAATGTAATCATTTCTAGACTGTGAATTTGTAAATATTGTACATAATTTAAAAGTGTAAGCTTAATTGTAAGTCGCGATGAATAGTCTAATTATCGTCTTTAATCATTATGTAATATCTCTAATTAGAAATCTATGATTAAGATTTTAGGTATGTGTGTATAGCCCGTCCTGAACTTCATGAGTCTCGTAGATGTAGCGAAATTTTCGGCTAATTTCTATTACGATAATACATTTTAAAAAATGCAAAAATTGGTTTTGACACCACTTAGAATTTATCTTTGTGCAATTATTATTTATTGTATGTTCTGCGTTATTCATCAAAAAACTTATTTAAATAAAAAAGTAATCTAAGAACAGAATCATTTTTTTAAGTATCTAGGGATTAATTTTTTGCAAGATTATTTTGTTTTAAAATAAGTTTTGTAACATATTTATATAACTTTTTTTATTACACACAAGTTTAGTCGTAAAAGTATTTGTGTTAGTTAGAAAATATTGTAGATTTAAATATTAAATGTTATAATTTCGAATCATCGTATAAATGACATATTTTATATTATCTCAAATTTTTGTTTCTTAAACTTAAATTTTTTTTTTAATATACATAAATTAATTAAATGAAACATTTAAAAATTGATAATTTTTAAAGTAATTGTAAAACAATTCCATTTATTTAACAAAATATATAAAACATTGTAACAATTCTGATCCAAAAAATTTTGTTAAAATTTTACGTGTTTTTGCTCTCGTCTAATATCAGTTTTTAAAGTGTGAATATTGGAAAAGATATTAGTGCAAATACCAAACCGAATCGCCAAGAAAAATCCTCATAGTTATAAAAGAAAGAAAAGATAAAAAAAATTTGGAATCGCAATTGCGCGCGACTTTCTTAATCAAATAAACTTAGCCTTTATTTTTATTAAAGCGTAATTTAAATTTGTTCATTATGATCTGTGAAATTTGTGTTAAACGTCGCTTATAATAATTTCTCCTTAATCTTCGCGACTGAATAAAAAAAAGTAAACTATTCTATCAAAAATAATTTTAATTCATTCATATAAAAAATGTTAAAGTGTACTTTCGTAATGCGAGTAATTAAAAAAATTTTTTGTGACAATGAAAGTTTATAACGAATAAATAATTAATTAAAAAATAATTGACAATTTTAATTTCTTTTTTTATTACATATAATCTCTTCAATTTTTTAATATCATTAATATAGAAATTGCAATATTTAGGCTTTAATAAACTTTCGAAACTTGTAAATTTTAATTGTAGATTCAGTAGAAATTTTCTTATTAATTTAAATTGACGAATAATCTATTAATCAAAGGTAAATTAATCTGCAATTAAAATACTTCTGTATTTGTAATGAAAAGACTGTAAAATTTATTTTAATTTTTCACCACACTTTATATTAATAAATTAATAAATATTAGACAGCATCTTCAGAATAATATTTCTATGAATCCATTCTATATGTATTAAAAACACTCCCATTACAATGAAATGCTTATTTTAGAATTATAAATCAAATAGTTTTTTTTTAATGGGTCCAATCAAAAAGTTTTGTAAAAAAAAGATGCTATCAATCAAGTAACAGAATATTAGTATATAAGCTTTTTTAGTTAGAATTTTATAAGTAAAGTTTTATAAAAAATATCATTTTAGTATATTAATAACATGGTACTAACATTAACATTTTTTTTTTAAATTTAAATGGTTTAGATTATTAAAAATATTTAAATGTCGTGCTATTTATAAAACAAATCCATCTTAAAATAGAATAAATTAAAAAATTTAATAAAAATGTTTTAGATTTTGTCACCGTTAAACAATTACTTTATTTTTTAGTTATTTTATACACATACATGAAAATTTTTTAAAATAACATTAAAGATATAATGAAATTATAAATTGAAGCAAATAGTAACAAGAAGAAAACAAAAAAGAAAGATGTATTTGTTGAGAAAAAATTTGGACTATGAAGGATATTTTTAAACAATATAGGGAAGAAAGAAGATCTGTCCTACATCAATATCTCGAGAAAAATGCACGAAAGCTTACACCATATCAGAAAAAAATATAACATATATATATTGAACGAATTTACTGAAAAATTGTATTAAAAAACGCACTGATCACCATTATTATTATTAGTATTTTGTTTGTCTCGAAGTCTCGCGTGATGGTAATTTGTTTATCGACGTTATTAATGATAAATAATAGTATCATTAATTACATCAATAATATAATAATAATAAATAGTCAATGCAAGTTCCGCGAAAAAAGTTTTATGTAAATTATATTTATATTTTTTTTTTATTCGTAAAAATTATTTTTTAAATATCAAATTTATTTTCTTTACATATATAAGTTTGTTAAAGTAAGTGAATTTTTTTATCGAGGATGCTGAAATAAATACAAAAAAGTATAAATAAATATAAATGCAAGTGTCTTATAATTTTTTATTTACTTTTTTATTAATTGTTTAAATAAATTAATATTATTATTTAAAAAAATAATTATTGGAAGATTTTCGATAAATGACAATTTAATAGAAAAAAAGGAAAGAAAATGATAAAATTTTATAATAATTCCTTTTGATTCCTTATTAATATTATTATTATTATATTTTTATTTAACTAATAATGATTACTAAAGATAGATATAGTTATTGTTTACATATGAATATTTTAGTTTCTTAATTTAAAAATAATCTATATTTGTTTATGAAAAAACTCAATTTTGTGTAACTTGAATGAAAGAATATTGTAAAATAATGATTAAAAAATGAAATATTTGAATGATAATTTGTTATATTTCGTAACGTAATGAATTTATTACAAATTTTCCTGCGCTACACACAATATTAATGATTACACTTCACTATACAATAAATTATAAATAAGGAACGAATTCTGTTAAATAATTATTGTTCGGGATAATAGTAATTTCTCCGCCCAATTATTACAAACAAACACTCCACTATTCTAAATTATACAATTAAATTAATTAATTCAATTATATTGGTCAATACTACAAAAAATAATAAAAATATAATAATATATATAAATGAATATAAATATATAATAATTAAAATCCTTACCAATCTTGTAGAATTAAATAATAACCTTAATACTACCTTGATTTAATATATAAATTATTATCGTGATAATAATAATGGTAAGAATATTTATATAATTTATATCAATATAATATTAATACATATTTATATTTTCTTTTTTTTTCGCAATATGTCTCTATTTATTTCTCTCTATTATCACAATATTTTAATAATTTATCTCTTTATTATTCTCTTTCTTCTCTCCAATATCTATCACTTTACTTTTAATTATTAAATTTTTAAACTCCCAACTTTCAATTTTTATTATTTTTAAAAGAAATCTGGAAAACGAATTTATTGTTGTTTTCCTTTTCTACTTGAATTTCGTCTGAAAATCTTTCAATTTGCGGAACTTTTTCTATATCACCAATAATATTCAAATAATTAATTAACATCACCAATACTCGTCAATCATTGGTGATAACGTTTCTTTACACTGCTTTAGCCTTTACTACTTCAGATCCCCGTTTATTATACAGTAGTCTCAATTATTAATCATTTGCGACTCTATCGGTAATATCCAATATTGCCGTTACCGACAAACACGTGAAGGCGCGTGGAAATGAGAAAATCGTAGTCTTACTCCCACTCTTATGCAATTCTATAATATGTATAGATATACAATGTTCATTTCATATGTGCATCTACACCGCCTCCTACACATAAACTATCATCCGTATAATATTTTCTCGACTGCTACATTATATAAATATGGCGCCTTTCAACCTTGTGTTGGTAAGAGGTTGCGAGTATATTGAGATTATTATTAATTAAATAAATAAATATCTCTACTGCTGTGACGGATTCATTCGTCACAAACCTCCTCCATAAACCATGACTACTCCTAATCATGCCAAAAACTACCACACATTCAACCCCTTCTTGGTCTTTACTACTTATCCGAGAGACTTTTAATCTTCCTAATTTCTTTAATTATCACATTTTATTATAGGATAAATTCCTAATATATTATATCATGTGGAGGAACGAATCGTATCAACTCTGACACATGTACTTTTGATAGTCATTGACTAGGGTTCGATACTACACAAACGACAGGTGACCTCTGTTATTTCAAACGTGCCCTCGTACTTAACAGCTATCTTTGCAAAAAATTTCTGTATCGCGTTAGATAACCTGTGTGTTCTTCTCATCACCTGATCACTCACATGAAATCTTACATCCACTCTTCCTTGGTTGTATGTTTATTTTTGCTTCACCTTCTCCCTTTTTATACTGCACTAAATGCCTCAGTACGTTCAGCTGTTCGAGTCGATGCATCTAAACTACAAGATTCAATTGATCTACTAATTTTTCACCTCTATTTCCCTTTGCAAGCTCTTGACTGGGGTAAAGTGTCGTCCATAATTGAGAAACGCTGGTGGCACTTTGGTAGTGCCTAGCACTGTCGTATTTACCACGCGTACGAACTCATGAACGTGGATATCCCAACGGTTATTCTCCTTCATAAATGTAGCTATTATGGTTTCCAGAGTTCTATTACTACGCTCCACTTAATTCGCCTAAAGATGATATGGTGGAGTTGTAACTTGACGAACCCCATATTCTTCAAGAATCCCCTTCAACCACTTATTGATAAATTCGATTCCATTATCGATCAGCAAGTCACTTGGAATTTTCTACTTAAACAATATTAATTCCTCAAACGCTCGAGCTACTGTCTTACCCTCTACTAACCGCAATAGTTGAACCTCAATCCATCAAGTAAAAAGATCTTGAAATACTAACAAATATTTATATCTGATTTTACTGGGCGAAAACTCCATCAAATCAGCCACCACCACGGTATTTCCACGGTACCAAACAAGCCAACTGCAAAATTTTCAAATCAATTCTAAACTAATAAATTTATTAACATATCTAAAACTAATACATTTAATTAAATTAGATCATTTTACTTTTTATTATTAAAAATATATTCACAATTTTAAGTTAAAATTGATAAATCAAGAAATTTTTAAATAATTTGTTGATTTTTTTCAATCTATTTCATTTTTTTACAAAAAATTAAATTATAATTAAAATTAAAAATAATATCTAGTATAATATCTGTGCTTTCGTTGTAGTAGTGTTCCATTGATAATCAAATATTAACATCTTCTTACTCATGTGTATGGTGAAGTATTTAAACTCGCTTGTAACATTGACATTGTCCAGGAATACCTGTGAGAATCAGTAAAAATGTTTAGATAATTTAATCAATACTATTGAGACAACAATTAAGAGAATTTCTCTCTTCTCAAGTATTCATTCTAAAGTCATTCTTGAATAACGATCTCGTGATTGATCGAGAACAAACGGCCAAATGCTTCCAATCGTTTCATTAAACTTCTATGTCGACTATCACTGTTTTGTACCAAAACTGTAAGAAAGGCACTATACAGAAAAATTGGAATTATTCATCCAGTTTTCAGTGGACATTAGACACAGTCTCGTTAAAAAATTATAATTATGTTTCAATTGTTTAAGAAAATATAAGGTTTCAATTTGTGAAGTCAAGTATTATAATAAAGAAATAACACATTATTGCATCAAGGAGCCAAATCCATTCTTTATACTCAATAAAGATTTTAGGGAAAACCCATTGTAAAATGAATTTACTTTACAAATCTAAATATAGAAATTAAAAAAGTTATCTATCGAATAGTAAATTATCTGTATATTTAATCTAGTAAGTAAATAAATATTGCCCCGCTCTTAAATTTAATAATTGCAATACCTAGAAAATTAGTTACATCCAACGTATGTATCATTTCAAAAACTTTCATTAATTCTTGATATAATTATTTGATTAATGTTTCACAACGATGCAACAATTAAATCAACATTTATAACGTATATAATTAAAAACCTTTTTTTCTCTATTGTTTTCGTACATATATAAACACACATACATGGTTAAACTACATTTAAAACCGAAAAATATCATAAAATTTGAGAAATGCTCTCTCCAATATTGTATCAAACTTTATAGACTTTTTAGAAGTTTTAACATTTATGGAGTGCTACAATCGAAGTGTTTGGGTTACTTTATAAAAGTCTTTTCTTTTAGATTATAATACAAATATTTAGTTTTTATATCAAATTGTCCTAGAATTTTTTTTCGCATTATGCAATGCTTAAACTTAATTTGTTAGTTTCGAATTTTACTACAATGATAAAAGTTTTCATATGAGAAATAATTTTATTTTAATAATATTCTGACAGTTCGACTTTCTGCAATTCGTACATCATACGAAATTTTTTCGTCAGATACAACTAATTCTTATTATAAAAGGATGGATAAATAATTATAATTCAAAGATACGTTTTAAATATATATCAACACATTTGCGAGTACAAAAGGCTCAAAACAGTATTTTAATCCATTTGCAAATTTTTAGAAATTACTCCGAGATTACCTGTTTACTACAGGTAATTAAACAAGTTCGCCCAAAATCAACATCAATTTTCTACATCTATATCATTATTTACATTCTTATCAATGTTGGAATAAGGAATATCTATATAATTTAGTAAAAAATAACACAAAAAAACTCTTAAAGAAAATAATATCCTGCCTTTAAAATGACCATAGGAAGAATCAAAGTAGTATATTCAGGTTCAGAGGATATAAGGAAGGTGATCGTTCAAATTACAACCGGTGTTTAGAATCAGTGATAGAAGTGTAAAATATTTATCACCGTTACTTGTAGATATAAAACCTTAAAGTATCATGCATGGTTGTGCATTTCAAACTTCTGCCGTTTAACATCAAACCTCTAACTCTCTATTCGGCCACTAGATGACAAGCACCTATATATTATTGAATTATTCTAACCGGGATAATAATTAATCACGCGTTAATTTCATTAGAGCTCTTTTTTTACTATTTTTAGAAGTCATTATTCTTCGTAATATTTTCATTCAACTTATCCTGACACGCTCACATATCTGCTTTTAAGAGAGCCATCGCTACGTAATAGACTGTAATTATTTCGATTGTTCATACAGAAATTACATATCTTTGAAATTGTCTATTCGTTTTGCATTAAGTTAGATAGTGGTCGAATTATCTAATTAAAATTATATAATCTTTCGTGTAATTAGATAGTTTTCATACTATCTAATTGTTTCAAGATAATCTCGAGTGAATCTATCTCTCTCAATCTTCAAGCTTTCTTTTTCCTTCGTATCGAGCCTCAATTTATTCTGTGAAAGCTATTCAAAGAGTACTAGAAACACTATTACTCAAACAATATACTATTTTGATACTTTATAAAAAACTGTATTATTTTGGACTTCGTAATTGAATCTAAAAAACATTTTATAAATATACGCGTTACACTTATATGAACATATATCGTTAGACTATAGAAAACTGCTTGAAGATGTGACATGAAATTTAACAAATAAATTATTTTTATATTAATTTATAAACTATCTATCTATGTACAAAATATAAAAGTATAGATCCAAAAATGCAACAATGCAAATAGTTTTAATATATATAAGTACAGAAGCTATTGTAATATAAGTAATAAAATATTATATAATCCTTAAGGTTTAAAAATATAAAATAAAATTTCTTTTATCAAACTAAAAATAATGATAAATAATGACATGTTTATAAAAAAATGGTAATAAAATTATATTGCATTTCATAGTTCGATGTTTAATTTTTATTTTTAATGAATTTACTTATATAAATTTGTAATTAAGTTGGTAAGTGATATCTGTAGCGAATAAATATTTATGATAAAATAAAAGAATAATTAATAAAAGTAACATATGTATACATATATTATCAAGGATTGAGAAACGATATTTTTATTTACTTTTTGATTCACAAAGACAAATAAAATTTTGTAGTAAGCCAAAATATAAGTTTATATCATAGACGAAGGAAGGTTTTTAAAAACAAAATAAAATAAAATATTGAGAATAAATGATATTTAATTAAGCGTAGGAGAGATGAAAGTGTACAAATATCGTGAAAGTATATTACATTAAAAATTAATTATTTATAAGTGAATATTAAAATAATTAAAATTTTATTAATATATTAAGATTAATTTATTAAAATTTAATGTTAATTATAATTATTAATTGTTTAATTATTATTACATTTGTATCGCTAATATACTATTTATTATTTCATTATCTTTTAAACGGTCGGAACAATTGGGTTTAACATCGGTCGTATAAAATATTTAAATGTTACATATATAAAATTGTTACATAAAATTCTATTAATGTACATTAAAATTTATAATAAGCAAAATTTAGTAATGACAATAAATAATAAAATAAAAAAAATGATTAAAAAAATTAAAGAAACAAATATGTAAATAAAATATTATGTAAAAGAAACAATTGCATTGTCTCTCTTTTCCTCTTTTTATTTTGTCCATATTTTTTTTTTTTTTTATTTCTCTTTCTTTATCTTTTTTATCGCTCTTTTGGTTTTACCAAGTATCGTGCAAGGGAACATATGCCGCGAAATTTAAAATCGTTTTACAGAGGCTATAAACTGATAACCTGTTTAACCAGTCTGACGAGAACATTTTGCCTTGTAAAATCGGTCTCGTTCTTTTTTTCGTTTTTTTATTTTTTTGTCTTTTAATTTTTACTTTTTCTTTTTTTTCGCTCTTCAACTTTGACCAAATCATCTTTTCTCTTTCTCGCATACCAACCACCGGTCTTTTTGACCGGTCAAGTTTCATTTCACACTGAGCTATTTGAAAAACTAAAAAAATTTTTTTAATATATTTTTTTATCAAAGAAAAATAAAATTAACAAATATAAATATACTAGTTAATAAATAAAATTAATCATAAATTTTGCTTAGGCTTATTAAATTTAATATAAAATACAATATTTTCAATACATTTTACATTTGACTTTATATTCATAAATAAAATTATTTTTTAAATATTTATTATCTATTGGAAGTGATCATTTTTTCACAATAAATTTTTTTTTTTAAACATATTATTTAGACTTTAAATTTATCATTTACAAATTTTGCCAACATATTTTACATTAATTAGTAAAAATAAAAAATGAACAATCTATTTAATTTTAAAATTAAACAAATAATATTAATAAAGTAAAATACGTGATTTTTACCACATATTTTTATCACTGTATGAATATTTATTATAAGCGTTTCTATTTCAAAATGCTTTTCTACACAAAGCATGTATATATATTTATAATTAATTTAATTATGATTCTATAAAGAAAGAAACTCTACTCTATATTTTCTTTTAAATTAACAAGGAAACTTTATTTTTATGTTTAAATATTTGGATTCTTTCATTTAAATGATTCATAAGTATTTTCTATAAAATGGTTAAGTGACGAGGATACATTTAATTAAATTAGAATTATCGAATAATTGACGCATATAAATTTGTAATTTAGTATATAGATTAGAATTATTTATTGTTAATTATTATTAATATATTATTGTAAGTATTTAATACATTTTTAATAAAAAGTCTTAAAAATTTTAGTCTAAAATTATTTTTAAAATATAAATTATAATAGTTTGAAATTTGACTGTAAATAATAATTTTTTTAATTGAATATTAGACTTAATTTTGTAAAACTAATTTATATAAAAATTATAAATTATACTGTATATATATAATTATAAATGTTGTTATTAGAAAATATAAAATTAAAATTTTTAAATATTTATTAACATTTTATGAATGCAATATGTTGTAGAAAAATATTAAAGTTTGCTCATAAATATTAGAGTTTAAATCTATGTTAATTAGTTTGACAGCATTGGAAGTAATGACCATAATGTAGTAAGTAATAATGCCTTTGAAATAATATTTTGTATAAATCTATTGTAAAAATGTTGTTAACTTGGATGTATTAAAATTTATGTGAAATATATAATAAAAAAAAACATTATATCGTAATAAAGAAAATTACCTATACGCTAACGTTTCATAATATTACTTCTATTTTGAACTTGTTTTTTGTTAACATTTCTTTGCAATGTTAAGTATTTATACAAGATAAGAAAATGCTAGAAAATATAGTTATTTCAATTAAGTTAAATGTTATAATAGTAATCAATATTTGTCTTTAATAAATTAATATTTATTAAAGAGCTAATAAAGTTATCATATTACAAAAACAATTATGAATATTAATATTTTTATGATTGACTTTCTTGGTCGACATAGATCTCGCCGGCGTCCAGATTCGTGTCGACATCGGGTTCAAGGGGAGGGTTTTTCGGAATAAATATTGCGGAGTTGTGCTAAAAAAAATATGGCTTTTAATAATAAAATCAAAGTTTAGTATGTTTCAAGATTTCTATCACAGTGACTATATAATTCAAGAATACGGACAACACGGTTATAGCATTTTTCAGGAAAAGAATAACCCTAACATTATACAACCAAATATCCGATGTCGCGGTACAATATATATATAGAACATTGACAAAAATATATCAGATAACATACATTGAATTTATAAAACGCATATAAAATATTATTTGAGAATATTTATAATATAAATACATATAAAAATACTGATAAATTTATGAAAAACAAGGAATATGCGGGAAAGGATAATCCTATTTTATCCTACGTTATGTCTCCATTTTTGTGTCTCCATTATCCCTCCGGGCGACTGGACGTGGTTCTGCCGCTCTCCCTGTTAGGACTGTCCTGACGGCCCAGTCGTTCTGGTTTCGTCTTTGGTTGAGAGCCGGTGTTCGAGACAGCGTGGCGAGGTATTTCTGGCTGACCAGGGAGCTCCATTGCTGTGTCGTCGGCGGATGTTTCGACGGTATTCCATGCGTTTAAGACGGATAAGCTGGACCGTGCGGGTACGAAGACCAGTTTTCCGCACAAGCTGGCTTCGCTCGCTTCGCTGATTGTCCAGGTGTCGGGAGGAAGTCGACGTTATACACAGATCTCCACTTCGAAGGGTTGCGCGCCCTCGCTTATACCTTCTTTGGTAGCACGGCTTCTTCGTCGAGCATCGTGCGGGGGTAGGGGCGCTACAGCCGTTGCCGTCGGATTCGCGGTGGTAGAGGTGATAGATCGGTGGTGGTGGGGCTAACGCGGCCAGGGCCTGATGCAGCTTGCTTTCGAGGCGCCGCGATGGACTTCATTTAGTGACACTATAGACGTCACAACATCAACAATTTATAATATATGTATTAAAAACATTTTGATTTTTATAATTTCATTAAATCATCTACAAATTATATATTTTATTATGTGTTGCAAATAAAATAATTTAATCAAATAATAATTAAGAATTTAAACTTATAGAAAATACCACCCAATGAACTTTTTTTACTGAATTATATTTTAAAGAAATTAAATTGTATTAAATTAATATAGATTTAATTTTTATGATTACATTTAAAAATTAAAGAACTCGTTACTAAAATAAGTAGAAAGTCTATGGGATTTTTTAAATTTATGTTTATTGAATATATGTTTAGAGAATTATTTGAAAATTTCTAGATTATTTTATTATTTTATTACATGCTTTATATTATAGAGTAATCAATTATCTTACATACTACCATTACTAACACTCGTTTGTTTTTCTTTTTTAAAAATATTCCCACTTGTTTATATTTTTTTATTTGTGTGAAATTTCTTTTTCAAGATTTTTAAAAAACAAAATCTTCATTCAATCTTCAAAATAAATATTAAATTCAAAATTATTAATTTATAAAATAAAAATTAAATAAGCCCTGTATTTGTATTCTTGTTTGATTTATTGAAAATGTAATAATTACAGATATATTTGTAAAAATGTTTCTAAACTATTTATTATATTTAATTTATGACTGTCTAAAATAGTTGTAAAATTTTCATAATTATACACGATATAAATATCTATTGCATGAATATTTACATCACATTAGGTCTATATGCAATCGATGTTATAATCTAGAATTATTTAATCAATGTTTATCAATCAATAGTTTGTCAATAAGCAATATTTCGCTAATAATTTCGTTCGTTAATAAGCAATACATCAATATTTATTTAATCAATATTAATTAATATTGCAATGAAGAGTTGGTTACGAAACTTTAATAAGTTCACATCAATCCTCATGATTCTTTTTTAAACATATTATTTATTTCTATTTATTTACATTAAAATTATTGTTTTCATGTAGTTAAAATTGAATGCATTTTACCAATTAATTATACATTCAACCTTTTGAGTAATAGTTGCTCCACTTGTATACTTAATTTTTCAGAATAAATTATTGCCACATGTCAATGCTTATGGTAGGAGAATGTGATTTTTATAAAATAAATTACACAAAGATGAATCAATATTTAATACAAAATAACATGTAAAAACTGTAAATATCGCCAAACAATAAATTATATCGATTTTTTAGTACAGCTGCATGAATTTAAGGAGAAGTGATTTAAGCAAGTATTACGAGTACAGTCGTATTACGTAATTATCTTATAATAATAATAATAATAATAATAATAATAATAATAATTGTTGTTGTTGTTGTTGTTAATATTGCTGAATTAGTTGTCTGTACGTCTTTCACCCTTATTATGTGAAAGTTTAGGTCACATCAATTGACGATCGTCAATATAATATAAACATTTACTTTTATTATTACTATTATTATTATCAATAAACAATATCTTCATTAATATAAAGTTGAAATTTTTTTATCCTTATTAGGTGTAAGAAAATAATTATAGAATGAAAATAATTATAATATTTACAAAAATATTTCGAACGTTAGCTGTCGAGACCAAAGATATATATTTATTAAAAAAATTAAATATAATTTTTTAACATTTACAATAAATTTTTAATTATAATTTTATTAATTGTAATGGATAAATTCTATAAATGACAACATATGTCATGTTGTCGATATTGTACACATGGAATTTTATAAAATAAATTTCTCATATTATTTATTAATTGGAGAATATACTCAAAATTCTAAGAAGTCTAATTACAGAAAACCCACCCAATTCAAAATGTTATTTATTAAAATGAACAATAATAGTAATAATAGACAAGAAGATACTAATAATATAAAGAAACATTTTGACTTAAAAGTTTCATTATTAAGAGTTGTAACATTGTCTCGATCAATTTTATGTTTACAATTATTATCATTTATTGACAAGATGAATTGGTTGCGTTTATTTTATGCTCGCTTGTTCTGGTTTTTAATGCTCGTTTTATCTCACTGAAATATATTACTGAGCAATTTAAGCATTTTATTCCATTTTTTTCTGACATTGTTTTTATCCGATTTTTTGGTTATATCTTTTCCTAATTTTTGCTCATAATATTATATATTATATTTTGACACACAAAAGTCAGTTTCAATCCAATTTTATGGAATTTAATAGCATTTTGAAAAATTTTGTACTAGTTTTCAATGGAAACCGATTCAAATGGAAAATTATTAAGTAATCTTTTCCTCTGTTATAAAAGGTAGATCGAATCTTTCTCCATTATTAAAGCCAACTACAGCATTTAATTAGTTTCCCTTAAGCAAGACTAAATGGAATTAAAATAAAAGAAAATGATTTACTCCAATTTAGATGTTACTTGGAATAAATGGATTCAACGATTTGGTAAATATAAAATTAGATTGTAATGTATTTTAAACTAGTTTCCAGAAAAATTTAACAAATAAGTCGAATGTTTGATTCTGTTGATGAATCGGTGTAAGGTTGAAAGGATGTATATTGTCCAGTCACTCAATGGAACAATTGTTTTGTTTTTTATTCGGTAAGTCAGTTAGATTCCGAGACAAGAGAAATATGAGAAGTCTCAGAAGAATTTAGAAGTGTTTCTAATATATGCCTACTTGAATAAATTTTTGAAAAAAAGAATTTAATATCTTGAATAGATATGTACCTACAAGCCATACGAAATATCTACGACAAAATAAAAGTTCAATCTTGAAACTCAGGAAAAGTATGTAATAATTACTACAAAATTATCTCTAATATTCAATCTATTAAAAATCAAAACTTTCTTGTAACATTTTACAAAAATCAAATGTAAATATGTAGTGAGTATCATTTAACAAATTAGTACAAGGCATTTAAATTCTCACTTTTTCAGCGATTTGAATTTTACAGCAAGGACAATTATATGTGTAATAAGACAGTTTCGTTCTCCCTTCACGGATGAAGGGAAGAGCTGAGCGCTCGTTAAAAACTAATTGAAAAGAACGCCGGCATAAGCGGCAGCCGGTCTGCCAGGGATCGGGAATGTTGGTCGCAAGTGTAGACAACAAAAAAAAAAAAACAAATTTAAATAAATAAATGTCACCGGAGGGCTGTCATTTAATGAGCAGCTCTCTTAAACAAATACAAAATCAATGACGTAGTTAGTAAGGTCAATTTGAGTAAAATTGAAATAGAATAATATAAAAGTTTATTTCGAGACCTCTAATCTCAGGAGCAAAACAGTGTTTATTATTTACAATATTTAAAGTTGCGCCTATTCGTCGAGTATCCGCCGGTAGTGCCACGGACATAAAAAATAATAATAGCGACCTGGACACAAAGACTCGATAATTATTTTAAATAATTACTTTATAAAATCTGCTTTCGAATTTTTTTTCAAACACAAGTAAATAAATATCGACACACGGCGAGAAAAAAAGATCAGTCGGAGGCACAATAACGCGGTAGCAATGAACTGACGACAGAATTATCGGATTGGAAGAGAACTGAAGGGACGGAGCAGCTCGATTTGTAGGGATGGTGCCCTAGGGAAGGTAAAACAAAAAACAAAAAAAACGTAATATGCGGAAAGGATGATGCGGTTGGGATTTAGGCCAGATGTATTCTGCTCTCGAGACTAGTGCCGCGGGGTACTAAATAGCCTCGGTATCTCAGCGCTCGGTATGTGCGGATGCTGGTGTGTACTTTATCGCACGAGGAGATTCGCGGATTTATGGAATCCGGGATAATAATTGGTCACGAATCATTAGTTCGAGCAAACTACTGTATCGGGCTTGGTGACCAAAAGACTTGAGCGGCCTATTCCGGGCTCGTCGCTCGCCTCGGCAAGTGCCAATATGGCAGTTTACATGCGTCAGAAGTTCCGGGTAGTACACATGATCGTACCGAAACTTCTAGCATCGAGAATATTTCATGGCAGATGTATCAATTATTTGCATAAAAATTATTACGTCACTGAATGTACTTAAACTAATAAGTGCTTCGTATATCAGGATTAGCAATACACTAAACTTCATATTAACAAATACGATAATTCAAATTCTACCAACGCCAATACTACAATTATAATCGATTCAAATTACAAACGATTTATATCAATATTCATGATACAATTAACAAGTACTAACCTACTTGTAAAGATGAGCAAGAAATATGAACTGGTATTTGAGGTTGATCAAGGAATGATGCCTTTTGCCTATGATTATGATTTAAATATTCTCTAGCTGTTTCGACGAACTTAAAATGTATGGGTTGATACTTATACTACTGTAATTCCAACAGTAAAGCCTCACTCGCCTTATTATCCAATATAACTAATTTAAAACCTTGGATCTTAGCATTAGTACTGAATAAATTTACGCAATTTTTACCAATTATTCTAGGGTAAAATTTGACCGTATTATCGACATCGATTCCTGATCTTTACTGTCTTGCAAAAATGGATTGTATACTTGACTGCATAGCAGATACATATTCAACTATCATTTATAAAGATCTAATATAACAAACACTAATGTCATACAATTAATTGCATTCGGAAGAATTGTATCAAATCCAAAAGCCAATTGAATAGAAGTTATAAAGTAATACAAAACACGTTAAATCTTCACTCTCCGAAATACCAAAAAAGTATTGAGAATTAAAGGACATAATTGAATAGTCTATTTTATTATCAAATCAAAAGAACATTTTAATAATGTTTATTTTAGAGAAACGAGTGAACTTTCATAGCAATATATTTTATATTCTTAAAGTAATCACTATCTTCGGATTCTCCTAATATTGCAATGATCTGCCTACGTTAATATAAGAAGTCAAAGGTAAAAGACATTAATTTTCATCGATTTGATATCAATTTTACATATAGAAAATCCGTAAAAGAGTATATCACCAAAAAATGATACTATTTACCACATCATATAATTATAAAATTTAAGGCTATGTCAAGTTCAGTTGCAATAAAACAGTCGAATAAGCGGTCTTTAATGTCACATCAATCTATAAAAAAGGAAGCTTATTTGGTAACTATCTTCTTTAGATATCAAATTACAAATGGATATTGATTTGTTATTACAAGATGAAGATTCCTGTTACGTATTTAATTAGTTGCGATTATAATCTTTTTAATTACTGAATCGCGAGACGAAGTTTTGCCAGGTTCGATTCTGCCCTAGTCGAAATGGTGAAAGCGTTTGTAAACTTTGTAAGGTTAGGAAATCAAAATAAATATAAGGTCGTTATTTAATGAGTAGAATATTGTTTATTCTATCTAATAAATGAACGAGAGAGTGTATGCTATAAAGTGTATTGTAAATAGACGTATAGACGATAAGTGATCGCGTACAAAAGATCAATTGTATCCAAGCAAAATGTAAGTCCGAACCGAAATAGGCTCCGCGGCTTCGCGAAAGATTGGTACGAATTATCTCGAAACTCGATTTGAATCCTGTAATATGTATTTTTAATTTTACTCATCATCTCGACGGGGTGATTCGCAGATTTACGATGGTTCACGGTGTTTCCCAGCCGCTTGAGCAGTGCTCGATCAGTTAATTCTTCTAATATTCCACGACAGTCCCTCGCATCTGCCTTTCTGGTGGAGGCGCGTGAACTTACAAAAATCCGAATTTAAGAGTTCTTATTACTCGTGATCTGTAGGTTGCTCGCGCGTCGCATGTGTTATCTCTTGATTTCCTAGGGTTCGTCACGTATGCGAGTGCGGAATGCACATAATAATATTACATATGTGACATTCCATAAATGCGTTTTCTCTATAGATATCAAGATGTTTCGGCTATTAAAAGATTGCAGTAAAAGAATTAAAAACTACAGATTAAATAGTATTAAATCTGCTTTCTTTCTAGCGCACCAAGTCAATCAACAGTCTGCTGACGAGGACGAGATGAAACATCCTCAAACTACGAACGCTTTACGAAACCATTTTTATGAGTAATGTTCTTATTGAAGTTGATAAATGTAAGTTCACTTTTATACTTCGAAATCAATTAATTAACCTGCTACAACATCCAAACTCATAAATGATAAAATGGAGTGCAAACAATCGAAAATTGTTTGAAAGTTTCATAAAGGTGCACTGTAGACTGACAATATTAGTTTTAATACCTTAATATCCAAATCTCTAATTGTCTTGATTAAGAAACATATTTCAAGTATTGCTTTCAAAAACCTTTCATATTTTCTCAAATAGAAAATTTAAGAGGATACAATGAGTGCAAATATATATAAATGAATACACTAGCAAATATAATTAATACTGTGTATTATAGTTTTATTGCCTAAGAAGCTGACAAACTATTTTAAGTTAGATAATTTTTCAATTCTGAACAAGTAGTATGCGATAAAATTGTCTTTCTATAACTCTAATCGATAAATTAAATTTAAACTTTTAAATTAAATTTCGATATTTCTACTGGCACCATTTATAAAGTCCTTAATATTGTTTTGTTACACATTAAAATGAAATAAATATGGTTAAATTTGTAACGAGACGGCTCTCTTCGCCCCCCCTCCCACGGATGGAGGGCATAGTCAAGCGCTCATCGAAAACTTAGAAATATTTTTTTCTCACCAAGATAAAGTGGCAGCCGGTCTGCCCAAGAATTGGATCGGTGACAGGCGAGAATAGTCAAAGAAAACTCAAGATAATTATTTATAATTAAATTATCACCGACGCGGCGAGTTCGTTTATTGGTTTTTCTATAAAAAATACAAAATTACAATTTCTAGTCATTAGGCGAATCGCATAAGTTATAATTATCGCTATTTTAATCTACACCGAATATATTGCGAAAGATAAATTGTAATTTATAAAAATTTAAATTTTTAATGGAATAAACTCGACCGGCTCTAATCCCCGGCAATGTTTATTTCGTAGAAACGTCTACTCTGTGCGCGCGATCGCTGCGGATGTCGCCAATAATAACAACAACACGGAACGTAAACACACGCGCGGCCGTTGTTCGGTTTTCGAGTAATTATTTCGAATAATTACTTTACAATATTTTCGCGCCGACCTTCCAAACAACGGTTATTATATTTACGGATTATTATTTCTACCCACGAAAAGAGATTTCGCGACCTATTTAATACAGATGAATTTAATCGGAAAAAATGGAAAAAATATAAAAACGAGAAAAATCGTTGATTTTACCGATAAAACAATGATTTATCGGTACCCACGATTACGTTGAAGACTTTCGGTATTCACGGCTTAACAATATAATCGGGAGCAAAATAAGGACGGAACAAAATTTAAACGGGAATGTGTATCCGGGCGGTTTAAAGAAAACACCTTGGATACGCAAGTAGGCTTGCTCGAAGCCAAGGTGCGGTTTAGATGTCAACTCGCAATTGCAAGGGAAGCAATTGCAAGAGGGCGTAGATTCTCTGACATTATCCAAGGAGAATTAAATGAGATTGAAACAGCACGTAAAAGTGACAGTTTCGGATTTTGTGCTAGCATTAAATAGTATCTAGCAGGAGTGGAAAAATTTTGATTTATTGCCACTGAATATTAACAACAAGGTAAGACGGAAGGGAAGGTTTAGGCAGAATAGAAGCCAGAGATGATCTACCACGAGCTAACGCTCTCGGGCACCTCATTACCTCGGCTCGGCGCGCGACAGAAAATGAGCAGCCGATTGGTCGTTCGCGGCCACGAGGGGTCCGGGCGCGTGCCGGTACACGCGCAAACGGAGGGCCTAGATGTGGTATTCGGAACATCGAGGGGGGTTAGCCGCGTCACGCGCCTAGCAACGTGTGAGTCTCGTTTCAAATTTATAAAAAAATAGTTATTATTAAATCACTAATCATATAAATATAATTATTCGATTTTTTATACATATTTTTAGAGTTGTGCACATCATTTTTCTTATAACTTTTTACGATTGAATTATAATTTACAGATTAATTAATTAATTTATCCAATGTTCCTTCGTTAGAAAATTTGAAAGTTTAATGCTGTAATTACTATTAATAAATAACAATTTATAATTTTTTTAATAAGTTGTTTAATTTTAATTTCCATGAACAACTTTAAAAGTAAGACTCTATGATATAATTCATAAAACTATAGTAAAAAGTCGAAAATGATTATTAAAATTATGTTTTTAAAAGAGGATTTTATTTTATTATCAAATTAGAAAGAAATTGAAACAATTCAATTTTATAATTATTCCAAAAACTTTCTATTTATAAATACTTTTACTCTTGATAAAAGACTTTAAAAATTGTAAAGGTGAATATTGTTTTAAATATTAATTTCTAATTTTTCATATTATTATAATATTTGAAAACACGACAAAATAGTTTATAAATTTCCATACAGATAAAAAATAATATTTATACATTTAAAATTATAAGATTAAGCTTCTTTTTTCAAAATAAATATATGGGTTTTTTTTATCAAATTCACTTGCGAAAGTAGAAATCTAAAGTCTAGAACTCTAAAGTCAAACTTCATACTACGATAAAATAAATTAATTAAATAATCTAAAATCTATATATTATATGTGCATATCAGACTGATCTCAATATCTCAGAATCAAATGATTGTTGTTTTATTCATCATATAGATTAAACTTCTGGTATTGACTTTTGATAACATTAGTATCCAATGTTTTTTAACACTAGCTTATAAAATGATAACTTCGCGTCTCGAAATAGCAACTCCTGTGAGGTCAAGGTAGTGCGTAAAGTAGCGTTTTTAGGGTTGGGGTAGGGAAGAAGTGAGGAACGCTCGGAAGAGACGAAACTTTATTGATTTTTTGGTGATAGTCACGTGCCGAGTTCAGCTCAAACTGCGCGAAGGATAAAATATAATCAGCTTATAAATTTTTCGTTGGTTAAATCTTTAGAATCGCCAAAAAAGTTGAAGAAACAATCATGGCTGAAAATTCCTAAAGTAAAAAGAAACATTGAATGCTGTCATTATGAAGAAATTCTGCAATTTTTCCGTTTGAATTATTCCAAATGCTTTTTTAATTTTATTTCATTTTCATTTAATTATTGTAAGAGATAAGACACTTATATCATCATACAGATATTTTTAATAATATGTACAACATAATTTAATGGTAAACTTTTAACCATCTCGTACTTAATTTACAAAGGAGTTGATCGATACATGCAATAAATATATAATTACATTTCAAAGCTTAAGAAAAGATCAGTTACTCTAAAATGCATTTCTTAATGACAATATATATTTGTTTATATATTTTATTTAAAAAAATATTTATAGCTCATTAATTATAAAATTATATTTATTTTACTCGAACAAAAAAATATTAAAAACAATTTCATGTAAATGAAATTATAATTAATATAATTTTAATAAAGAAAATTACTGAAAATGTAATGTAACATGATGAATATTTTAAACGTTGTTTTAAATTGCATTCTCATCTTTTCATGTATCTGGTTATTTTTATTATTGTTTTTAATTAAAAAAATTTATTTCATTAATTTAATATTCACCTTAAGAAATTTTATAATAAAAATAAAAATTATTTATAGAAATATCCATCTTCCCTTAGACCTATTATTACTATTTTATATTAACAATTGAAAAATTATATTCCAATCATTTTATTTTAATAAGAATAACGTATAAAAATTTTTTTTATGAATAATAACACAAGTGTAATCTCGTGCATACTACTTTAGGATTATCATATATCATAAATTTATAATTTATTATTATGTTTAATATTAATTTATATGACTTATAATAAATTTACAGTGTATTTTGTAATTGTTTGAAACTATACTAATATGTCGATATTATGTATAAACTCTGCTTAATACGTTAAAGTTTTGTCGATTATGATTTTAATATATTATAATACGAATAAAAATATCTAATTATTATACAAATTTTAAATTCATATTTTAAAATATTTATTGCTTACATTAACAAATTATTTGTGACAGTACACAAAAATGTAATTCTGTATTAAAATTTTTTTGAATATACTTCATGAGCAAATAAAAGGATAATAATTTGAAATTTAATATTTTACAATTGTCGATTCATTAAATTTATTATCGATGTTTAAAAAAAAAGTAAAACTCTTAAGATACAAAATTTAACAAAATGTGTTCGTTAATTTATAATTATAAAATAAAATAATTGAGGTGATTTAGCTCAACTTTAAGTTGTATAAAATTTTAACAGTTCATTAAATTATAATGAGGAAAAAGGAAAGAGCAATTTTTTTTTGAAAAAGCTATAAAAAGCGGAGATTCTTACACAAACACTTAACTTAACAAAAATATGTCAAAGCTACGTAATTTTAGATTCTTACTTAAATTCTTTATTCGCGGAAGACTATGAAACAGCACGATCATATCAAAAATTGAATGATTAACTCAGGCCATACACCTATGAATCGATACTAATATTTGGGAAGTAACATGGAAAAGATAAAATTATAAATCATATAAAAGACAGAGAAAATATGAAGAAAGTAAAAAGTACTTTTTACGCTGGGAATTAGTGTATTTTAAACTCAAGCGTTAAGGACTTTCCAATCCTGGAAATCCGGAGTGGTTACTGCTGCCTTCAAGAAGATGCCTACATTGCTCATTCGGAATACATATTTCTAAGCTACAACCATTGCAAATAACAATTACGCAAGTAATATTAAGAAAAGTATCCATAAACAATTGTAATTATTTTGTAACAACTTTATTTTATAATATTATTTTTACTGAAAATCTTAAATTTAAATTATAAAAATTGTAAACTAACTAACATATAAATTAGTATAGTAAATGAATAAATAATAATTAAATAAGGAAATATATTAAATATTCATTTATTTACCTATTACATTATGAGACGTAACACGTTACTTATAGACTATTGAGAAAAACGAAACATTGAGAATGAAAATCTCAAGAAAAATTGGATGAAATCCATAAAAATCTTGATAAAACTATAAAATTAATGAGTAAAATTATTAAAATAAGAAAAAAAGTTAAAAAAGAGATGACCAATTGTGTGTAGACAGAAGGATAAGAAAAAAGAATTTAATAAAATAAAAATATAAGCAGAGAATATGGAAGCTGCAAAGTGATATGTTGAAGAAAAAAAAGGTGACGAAGGTCAATAAAATGAGGGGAAGGTGAAATTGGGAAGGAAAATGAATAGTAAAAAATGTCGGGGAAAAGACAGCAAAGATAGAGAAGATTGCAAAATATTTGAATTTGAAAGAAGTGGAGGAAAATGAAGAATTGGATAAAATAAAGAATATTAAATGGAGGTACAGAATGGTATGTAGAATATTTGCCTTATCCTGATATATGAATTTGAATGTATTAATATTATTTTTTTATCTAGATGTAGATGCATAAAAATTACATAAACAATTATTTTAACAGTTATATTTAAAATTAATTGATGTAATTAAATAAAGTATATGATAAATTTATTGCATAATGCAATTAGATATTTTTTATTTATACAATATGTTAAAGTTTAGTTTATTAGAAAAACTTTACACGATTTTTATTGACCTTTTCCTATATGCGTTATAGATAAAGATAGAAAATGGAATGTAGATCACTCTAGAATAACTACCATTTATAATTTTGTTTTTTTTTCTGAAACGAGCTTTTCGAGTGCAAATTGTTTTCAATATATATTTATATTGAATAAATTTATTATTAAAATCTTGCTTTTGATTTTTATATTTTATTTATATTTCATAACAGAAAAACATTGACAGAATGTAATAAATCGTGTATAACAATGAAATCCGAACATGTATTTTCAAATATAATAACAATCTGAATAATGATAAATTAATTTGAAGTTTGATGTTGTGCACCTTCCATATTTATTTTATTAATTATAAATCACTGATCCGGTGAGGTGCAGGGTGAATAAAAACAAATCTATTCAATGAGTTACGTCTATAATTAATAAAATGATAAATTAATATTTGAAATAATATTATTATTTTTTCATTACAATAATTCCGGCTTTTCAGCCCGGAAATGGACTATTTTCTTGTCGCGTCTTATTTGCATCTCATTTAAAACTAAATCCTTATGCTATTACTTCATTATATATATATTTTACACTATTATCATAATATATTATCATACATAGTCTTAAGTCAGCGTGTTTAACCGTATCTCCAATGCTCTTTTTTGTTTTGTTCCCGTCACTTTAGTCCTCCTTGTTTTCGCTAGTTTTTGTTTAATTTCTCTTATGGCTCTTATTGTGTACCTCATCTTCGTATCTTTCAGTTCCTTTATCACTACATCATTTGTCCAGTATCTTTGTCTTCTCATATCTTCCGTTATCTCTCTCATCTCGTCACAACTATTTATCAGATTTGTTCAGTCAGCTCTACACCGCATAGCTCGCACCTTTTTTCTTCTTCCCCTATGCAATATTTGTTCACTACAGTGATGTTCCCATATCTCGTTCTCGCTATTGTTCTCATGATCTTATTTTTCATTATCTTTCTTAGATACTATGGCTACCCCTTCTCCCGTAATTGTTTGTAGTTCCTGTTATACCTTGCATTCTCAATCCTACCCGTCCTCTCTTATATTTATCTATCCTTTTCTCTTATTTTTATTTCCACGTATATATTTTTTCCCTCTCCTTTCCATAGTTCTATCTATCTTCTGCTTATCCCTAGACTGTTTAGTTTCTCGGTTTAGTCTATTTCCTTTCTTTCCTTTCAAGTTTCTTTGTTTTCTTCTAGGCATTTATTCATTCAACTTTCCTCCAATAACCAATCCATCTTCTTTTCGATCTTTAGCACCTTTATCATCCATTCACCTCTCGTCTCTTGTTCATCTGCCTCTTCGTATACCAAGTGTTATGTCTAAGGTTAATTTGAGTTTATTTTGAAATAAATTTCGTTCTTTAAAAATTTTTAAATTTGAATTTATTCAATTATAATATTTATTACAATTTTTGTTTTATTTTACGAGTAAAAATAAATATATAATATAAAAAGAAGACTTCAAGTAAGAATAAGCTTTAAAATAATATTACAATAAAATGCGGACACTGCGTATATTAAAAAGAATTTATCGCTCGTTTAACGTGTAGCGTTACTTGTTTTCAAACGTTGATCTCGATCGGCTGTTTAGACGTCCTTTCGAGTGTAGCTTGAGTAGTCCGGAAGAGCGTTGTGGGTTTTGAATTTCTTCCTGTGTAGCTTGCTGTCACCACTCCGTTGTAGTTGTGGGTCCGGAGTTCCCAATTATGATAAGAGTTTGAGAGTTTCTTGAACGACAAGTGCAGAGTCGAATATCGAATACAGTTTAAGTTTTAATTGCTTATAGATCAACTGAATTAAGAATTGACAAAAAGTGCATAATAATAGTTAGGTGTGGCTTTTATAGCCTTTTAAATCTTTCCCCACCATAACACCTATAGAGATGAGATTTGTAAGAGAGTGATCTTCTTTGAATTGATAATTTTACAATAGTCCGTCCAGGAATTTATCAGTTATTGACCATAGACAGAAACAACGACCTTTATCTTCGTAATTTTAGCTTGATTTTGTATGCATAAAAGTTAATTATATTCATTTTCGTGATAAAGATTCGTTCGTAATTGAATCTTTATTTACAATCGATATGTCGCATGCAATGCGACATTTAATATTTAAATAAAAAAAATAAAAAAAATTTTCTGACATAACACAAGTATTTTGATGTACAAAAATCCAGCCCCAACATCCATATGAGGTAGTCCGACTTGATTTTTTCCGACCCTTTAATTTCCTCCATTTCCCATATTTCCGCTTCATAGTCGATCATTCTTCTCACAAGTGTTATTATATAGCATTTTTCTTATTTTGAAATCTCTTACAAACTTCCTCTCTCCTCGTCCGCAAGTTTTTTTTACAGCCATTTGCACTTTATTCATTCTTTCCTATATGAACGTATCGTATGCCCCTTTCCTACTAAAACAGAACCCCAACTACCTAAATTCGCCAATTATCTTAATCTCTCTGCCTTTCCAACTCCATTTCGTATTTTTACTTCTTTTTGCTCTCTTGACAATCATTATTTTTCTTTTTCCCGTGTTCATCTGTAGTTTTCTCATCTCCAGTGCTTTCTTTAAGTTCTTTATCATGGCCTGCATGGCCTCTTTATTTTCTCTTAGTATCGCTAGGTTGTCTGCATATGCCAGTGTCAAAATGCTGGTCCCTTTCATTTTTGTCTCTCCTGCCTCCATTTGTCTCATTACCTCCTCCAGTCATGTTGCATATATATTTAGCAATATTAGGTTAAGGCCACAGCTTTATCTTGGCCCTTTTATTGTCTAAAACCTCCTCGAAAACGTATCACCCATTCTTGTCCTTGTTCTTGTCTCTTCGTAAATATCCTTTATCCTATCTCCTATTTTTGCACTTAGTCCTCTTTTCCATAATCTCCCATAGCAGTATCCTGACTACAGTATAAAAAGATGCTTTGATGTCTATGAACGGCATCTACATCTTCTTCTTTTTCCTGAGTGTTCTTTTTATTAAATGGTCCAGAGTATACTTGTTGTCCATCATGGACTTTTCCCTCCCGAAGCTGGCTTAGTTCTCCAAGATTATATCTTTCCTCTCTACCTCTTTATCTAATCTGTCCTTCAAGACGTTGGCGTATATGTTATAAGCAGTCGATAACATTGATAGTCCTCTATTATTTTTTGAGTCTTCGATGTTCCCCTTCCTGTGTATAGAAATAATTATTACCATTCTCAATCCTGCCAGTATGCCCTTTTCTTTCCACATAATATCTCCTTGAACCTATTCTTTACCTCTGATCCTCCATATATCTATACCTCGTTCCCTATTTCATTCACCCTTACTGCCTTCTTTTTTTTCAAATTTTTCTGTGCCTTACTAATTTCTCTTCCTTCTATCGACGTATTACACCTTTTTTCTTGTCTTTTGTGTATTTTACTGCTACCGTTCTAGTGCCTTTAAGTAAACTCATAAAATGCTTCTCTCACTTTTATATGTCAATCTTCTCTTCTGCTGTTTTCCTCTTTCTTTCCTCTCCTTGTTCAGATATCTCCAAATTTTACACTTATTCTTTATTTTCTTTAGGCCCTCCTCTTCCTTTACTTTCCACTTGACCTTCTTGCTCTTACAGATTTTTTTCTAAACATTTTTTGCTCCGTGTATTTCACTATCTTGATGAGGTACTTTTCCGCTCAACTAATCCTTTCCTCTTGTATCGTTCGCAATTATGCTTCGTTTTTTCTTTTCTCTATGATCTTCCGATTCCATTCTTCCAACTCTCTCTATCTGCCTTCACTTTTTTTCCCATTTCTCTTTCTTCATTTTTACGCCCCATAATACCTTCATTATCTTCTCGTTCTCACTGCTTATCCATTCATTGAACTCCTATCTTTTTTTTCTAATTTCCATCCTCTCTCTTTCTCTTTCTGTCTTTTCATTCTTTCTCTCTCTTGATATTTCTTTAATCATCTCTCTTAGCTCATCCATATCCTCGAACGATACCTTTTAATCATCTTCTGGAGCTTTTCTAATGTTCATTGTCCTATTCCGTCTCTAGCCACTCTGTTTCTTCTAATTACCATACTCTATCTCCCCCTTTCTGCTTTCATGGTATTACCGGTATATTATCTAGATCCGGTCCCATTATTTCACCACCATTCTCCTTCTGTCTCACTCCCTCTATCTGCATTCTCTCTCTTGAAAGTATCCCTCCCACATTCTGAATTGCATTTAATACCTGCTCAATTTATCTTTAAATAATTTTAATGAATAATTGATATAAATAATAATTCACGCATTATTGTCCACTTTTCAGAAACCGGATGTAATAATAAAGGTTGTTAACAAGAAGTCATACTCTAGGTTGATAGACATTAGGGTTAATACCCTAAAATATAACACAGACTTTCTTTGAGTTAGCTATATGGCACAAGTTGTTTTCACTATGTGTTGACTTTGAAAGAATCATACACTTAGGTTTAAAATATGAGACGTGTAGAATAAAGAAACCAAGGATGGTTTAAAATTAATCAAGATGTTATAAGGATTCAAAAAGGTGTAAATAAAAAATAATACCACGTATTAATTCTTTGTTTTTATTCGACGTTTTGACAGGATGGATCTTTATAATAAGTTCTGCATTAAAAAAAACATGAAAGATGTATACATTTAATAATTGCAATCGTTTAAATTTTTTTGTATTTCTACGTAAATAAAAACTTGTGCTTTTTGGTTACAATTGCAATATTTCAATATATTGCGCGATGTCGCGAATCGTTTGCCTTTTTCACCGAGGTGAATAAACTCGCGAAAAACAAACGTTTTAATTCGCGAGACGCCAGAGAGCAACGATCTGAATTCGAACTTAACGAATCAGCTCCGCGTGGCGAACTAAATCACTCCCCGACGCCCCTCCTGATCGAGAACGTGAAGTAGGAATCGAAGACGGATCGCGGAAATAAAAGGTGGAACACACCTGGCCGCGGGAGCTTAATTTTGTGCGAGATACTGAAGAGTAAACTCCTAGTGATTACACGAGGAGTCAATCGACAATATCGACCGCAAAACTATTAAAAATTCTAATTCGTGTTTACACGAATTATAATTTTATTTTTTTTTTGAAATTACTTTAAATTTAAAGTTAAATACTAAAGATTTGACGCCTGTCATAACAAGGCGATCATCACTGCAAACAAATAGTCACGGGTGACAATAGCTCCGTGTTACGATATTTAGAAAATAACATCAATAACCTGTCATAACAGGGTTATTGACCTCTTGTAAAATAAATATCAATCGAAATATATGTAAATACTCTCCGTCATAACACGGGAGTACGGGTAGTTAGAATATTTATTACCCGCGGAATTCAAAATAATAATATTAAAAAAAAGTATTATTATTTTATTCTTTCACAGGTACCAATTGACGACGTAAAAACTGGAGACGATTCAACAGCTAAATCAACGTCGGAAACTCCTGTAGAAGAAAAAAATCTTCCCTAATTTTAATAAAATAAATCGATCTTTATTTTATTTAAATAATATATTTTATTATTTTTTTATTATTTCCCTCCTTTGCACCTAAACACGACTGACCGACTATTCGTGGCACAGTCGATACCTTACACAATTATACGAACGACGTTTTGTGGTAAATTAAATACAATAATACGGTATCGGTTTTCAATTATATTTGCGGAGGAATGTATTGCGATTTTTCTTTCTTGTGTCATTTTTAACCATTTTTCAAATTGTATTATTGTATCTGCACAAAGATCAGTATACTCATACAATTGTGCTGTGTTGCGATGAAGGCACAAAGTGCCCTGAGCATTCTTTCGTTGCATGACAAGTTAAACTTAAAATTCTTTTACTATTCGAGCTTCCTTTAAGAATTATTTTTTGCTGCGCTACTTTGTAAAGTTGAGGCAAATCGTAGTATTAAAAGAGAAAGCCATGGATATTAATAAATTGACAAAATTTAATTAATTTTTTTTTTCAAAGTTAGAAAGAATACTCTTTATTGTCTATTAGTAAGTAACAAATAAGTTCCTGACGACTGTATGCAATAAAATACTTATATCTTCGACGGTGATGTTTCAATAATAAAAGTCTTGTCTTCTTCAAGATTTATTGATACAATAAATATAGATTAAATTGAACAATTACAATATAAATACACAAAAAACATTACACCTTTAAAATATTTCCCTTGGTACAGTTTCTTGGAGATTACTCTTGTGCAACTTATATTAACACTGTATCAAGTTTAAATATAACGAAGAAACGTTTACGTTTGTTTACATAGAGCCAGTGGTATATTTTATTAACAATCTAATTAGATTTATTTATTTTTTATCGAACTCGTTCATATAATAAAATAAAACATTACAATATGGTTCTCTGTATATAAGTAACATTTTTGAGTTTTGGCGCTTTCTGTAATTATGCTCTCAATTTACGATTGGAATATTATCCCAGTTGATCATATGATCATTATTTTGCAAGTGTATTTGAATGATCGAGTACGTGTTATTTTGCTTTTTATACTTCCAAATGAGTTTCTTAAGGATTCATTTTGTTTCTCCTATATACCGTGCATTACAGTCTTTGCAATTTCTTTTATAGACAACGCCTGCAGTCTCACATGTTTCGTTGCCGAGCTTTATGATGTTATTTAATTTATTACTAATGATGGATAAGATATTTATGTTGTACGATTATAGTTTATTACCAATTTTTTTTGTAAAACTTGGCTATGTAAGGGAAGGAAATTATATCGTCATATTATTATTGTTTAGAGAATGTTTATAATTGATCTTTTATAATCTATATTTAATATATTTATTATAAAAGTAGTAAGGGTAGTTGTTATTTTGTAATATGTTGATCACTTTATTTAAATTACACTTATAATAACATGTGTCCGATAGTAAAATTGTTCTGTCTACTAAGTTCTATATAATATTCTTCTTTTGACTACTTTAATGATGCAAATAGAAATTCATAATTTTATTGGAGCACATCAATTTTTGTTACCAATTTGTGGCTATGTAGTTATTTTTATTGTGTATGGTATATCTAGAAAGTTTAAAAATTTAACTATTTTTACCTCATGGGTGAATTGTAGATAAATATTATAACTATTGAAGATATTCAAAAATAATGTCATCCTTAATATTTTATAAACAAAAATAATAACATCTGCGCATCTATAATAAAATAAGTGGGAGTAGTTATAGTGTTGTTTCAAAATATTAAAGCGCTCCCTTTCCAAATTTTCCATAAACATGTTGAAAATGGCCGGGCCCTCCGACTGGTCGCTGGGGAGAGGCAGATGTAGGCTACCCACGGGTGTCCTGAGAAGGATGAACAGAATCCCGTTTCTACGTCAAAATCGCCCTTAGAACGGCATATTTGGGTTGAGCGGGCTACGCAAAAGGTGCGTCCTGACAAGGACGATTCGGTTTGGTGTTCGGAAAAAAGAAAAAAACCAAAGGAGTCTTTCGTTTTATCTCAGGAGAGGAGAGAAATAGTCAGTGTACTTCCGATGCGGCCTTCTGGTCCTCAGTGATCCTTGCCGACCGCTCCGGGCCCTTTTATTCCATCGATAACGCTCCGCCTCGCCAATCGGCGTGAACATGACACATCGGGGCCTGTGTCAAATTTGCGAGCATACAAAACAATATAAAACTAATTCTATGATACAAATCCAATCACAAACAAACAAACATACGACAGACTAGGACAATGTAAAAATTTTAAACAGAGAACAAAATTATAGAAATAGACAAATTTCGGAAATACTACACATTCAATTAAATCGATACACTGTAAACAAACAAGGGGACACCAATGTATTAAACTATCAATATAAACAACTAACGACAGCGATGATGTGGTATACAACTGATATAAACTCTACGTAAGTGTAACTTGCTATATTTAAATTTGACGACGTGACAACACAAGTTGTGCAAAATAAGTTTTATAAAGTAGTAGACCAAGGTAATATATATTCTTGTATTTTATTTTAATTGTAATTCGTAATTTAACTGTTGTTATAATTGTATTAATTTATATAATAAAACAGGCCTGATGAAGACAAGTAATTTGTCGAAACGTTGTCGGCATTTAAAACTATTGTTTTATTCAACTACACCCTTAGGAACTAATTTCCAATACTTATATATATATATATAAGTTTGTAAAATAAGCCAAAATGATCACAATAATTGTTTATTTACTGATTTAAAAACAAATTACCTGATTAATTAGTTTCTACGTTGCATTGATAAAATTGTAAGTAAAATTCTAGAAAAATTAGAAAAATAATTAAAAATCTTGACTTGAGAAAGTCCGTATTGAAAATGTGAGCTGAAAACGCCAACAAGATAAGGTCAAGCATGTCAATACTTCATCACCAGATCCAAGAATTATTATATACTGACATATTACATTATATATTATTATACATTGATTTATTATAGTATATATTGATTTGATTTTTTAATGATTTTTACTAATAATTGACAATAATGGCATACTAATGATTTTTAAACGAGTAGTTGAATTTTTAAGGAATTGACATCAACAGACAAAAAATTATTATAATATCGTAAAAACCGAAACTAAATATATATACTAGAAGTAGAATTTAACAAAAAATAAAACGAAATTTTAATATTAAAAGAAAAAAATGAAAGAGAAAAGGTTTGAAATTGAAACAATTGCATTTTTTTAAACTTGTCTGCAGCATATTCCAATATTTCTTTGGTATTATGGAAATATTATAAATTCGTTGAATTATTACGAATAAAGTATTCATTATTACCATAATATAAAACCCTAACCCATAGCATAAAATGCAATTTAGTATTATATGTGGATTGAAAAAATTTTTAAAATATTATCCTGTTATTTTTATTTTTTTTTTACTTATATGTAATTATTAAATTACTTATACATTTTCTTTCTGATTTCTCTCTCTCTCTCTCTCTCTCTCTCTCTCTCTCTCTGTTATACACAGATGCTAACTCTTTTAACGTTTTCATTATTATTCTTTACATCGACTACAAGATGATCGTCGATGTCACATAACTGTGAAAAGTATTTTTATTAGTTGTTTTTCAATTCATATCGGATATGGAAAATATTGAATTTCTTTTTTGATTTCGGTTTCTATAATGAAAAAAACATTTGCGTGCTCTAAATATCATAATATTATAATTATTATAAGTTTTAAATAATCATATTTGTTATAAAATCTTTCTTCATTATTACAACTTAATATTAAGAATGAAAATACCAGAGAATCTTTATCAGGAAAAGATACAAATTTTATGCTTTACACTGTAATAAATATTTTAATGTATTTAAAATGACACATACCTGGAGAATTTTATTTAAAAAAATTTTATCTATGTCATTTTAAATTTTTAAATTGCATATAGATTCAATTATAATTCTAGCATACATTTATGTTCACTTTTATCTATTTGTTGATAATATCTAAACTTGTCGGTTTATTGCAATTCAATCAATTTTATTCATAGGAAATAAATAGTGGGTTCTTTAATTTATAAAACTTATAATATAAATATAAACTTATACCTAATATTAATTTATAATGATAAATTAATATTAGGTATAAGCAAGGACATGCAAATTGAAATAGAATATTAAAAATATTGTAAATTGAGTATTATAAATTGTCCGACCTATTGTATTAAAATTAAGCAACTCAACATTTTTTACACAATGAAGATTTTATTATTATGTACTGTATGTTTATTACAAACACGTTTAGTTTAAATAGGGAATTAAAAAAATAGTTCTGAGATTAAAGAGATAATTAAATATAATAATACAAAATAGATTACTTTAAACGAGAAAGTATTTTTTTGTAAATTATTTTCAATTTATAAAATGCTTTTTGGTCGCGTACCTGCAACTGTGCTGGAGCCCGTCGGGAATTGGCATCTAAACAAGTTAATTTATTTATGATAGAAAAAACCCAGTAATGGGAAATTTTTAGTTTTTTTCATACTATTATTAGAACTAATTTTCAATACTTATACTAATATGGAGGGTGTTCCCTTAAATTCTACAAATTATATATATATATATATTTCGCATGTATAGGTGCTTACACAAGAAAACCAATTTTCATTGTTAGCAAAATTTTATTTAAACATAGGCAATACGAAATATAGTGGATTTAAATTCAAATAACTATTTAATCAAATTTTTTTGTAAAAGGAAACTGTTAGCATTTAAAAACAAAAGCAAACTGAACTTAGCTTGTTTATGATTATCTATTTTTTTCTTATTAATATTTTTGAAAATTTGTAATTTTAGTTTATTCACTCTTGCAGAATTTTAAATAGATTGTACGAATGAAATATTGTGTTTGTACATAAATCGCATAGGTGTAAAAAACAAAATTTAAGTTTGTATTTTCAGATTTTTAGCAATTAACAATAAAATTAAAAGAACAAAACTTTGAGTGATACAACATGCTTTATTTTTAAAGAGTATAAAAATTAAAATAATATATGAAATATCTGTTTGTTTAGTAATAAATACTTCCGATATAAACAAAAAGAATAAAAATTAAATAATTTATTACGGTATTAACATGATTAAATGCTTAGATTTTGTGTGAAATTTTAAAAATAGAACATATAATGGTAAAAGCATTTTTTTGCGGGGCGCGCGAATTTGAAATTACGGCACTTCGAGAATTCGTGCGCCTTGGTTGTTTAGAGAAAGAAATAGACAGAAAAAGAGAGAAAGAGGTAAATAAATAAACGTATCAATGCACAGAAAGTAGTACAACTGTTCTAGATACAAATATTTTTCAGTACTTTTATAATATTATTGATTATATATATATATATATATATATACATATATTTATTTATTTATTATATGGTTTTATTTCTGTACTTGTATTTTTACGTAGTATGTACTTATGGTTCGTTACTGAATACATTCATGTATTATTTTTAATTGGTATAAATTAAAAGTACTGAATAAAAGATTAATTAAATTAATATTTGAAATAGTTAAATCATTATTTTATTATTATTGACAATTAGAGTAAAGGTTAAGGATTTTATATTTGCATAAATTAGGAATCCAAAACAGAGGCAAAGAAAAAGAAGAGATAGAATAAATACAGTTGCTGATTTGACTTCGACAGTATTTACTGTCTCGTCATCTCCCTCTCTCTATTTCATTTTCCCGTCTATTCTTCAACTCAATTTCACTTCTCTCATGCGCTCTCTCGTGTGTGTTTCTGCAACTACACAATCTCAAACATTTTCTCGTTCTCTCCCACTTTTGTGGGAAACTCTACTCTCGCTCCGATGTCAATCTAACACTGATATTTTTTACGCTGTGAGTGTATCGGTGAACCCACATCGACATGTGTGTACGTGCATCTCGCCGAGTTCGTGACGAATGCCAGTCGTGTGGCTGAGAAATGGTCGCCGTCAAATTTTTCATATGGAATTGTAAATAAATGCGATTGAATAAAACAAATAGAGACGAGTGTTCGGTAGCGTGAACTACCTTTCAAATTAAATTTCGTTCGTGATTTCATTTTTAAAACAATATGAGTACACCAAAGTTGCAATTAAAGTAAAGGGCAAGAGAGCAGTGAAAGTACAGTGAAAAAAGGACAGTAAACCTACTGCTAAAAACAAAGTGAGAAAGACGGAAACAGGATAAAAATTAATAGAGGACCTTTCGTATCGAGAGAGTGAGAGAGGGGGGAAAAGAGAGAGGGAGGGAGAAGAGAGAGAGAGAGAGGACTCCAAATTATGTCTCAACCTCGTGGATGACGACATTGTTGAAGTCAAAGAGGTACCGATGATTGCTTTCCACGAAAGTGTAATGTACATGTGAGCATTTCTACGTCGAATGTGGTACATCGAGGCGAGTAAAATCAGGAAAGAAAGGAAAGTGGGAAAAGCAAGAAGGAAAACGGAAGAATGCCGGCGGTGTCAGTGCGACGATTGACAATTGACGGCTGTCACGAAAGTGAACTGCTGACCGATTCGAGTCGCGCGTCCCCTGCTTCCTGAGGGTTCCCTAACTTTTTCCCGTCAACTTTCCTTTTGTCCAGATAAATTAGTGCGTGCGTGTGTATTTTTTATCCACATTATTGTTTTAGGGCAGCATCGTATCTTTATCTGTTTTTTTACTCGCATCTGGTTCGCGTTGCCTTTATCTTGTCCAAATTTTGGAGGTTAAGTTGCCGGTACTACATCATAACCTAAAACAGGGCTATAAGCAAACAAGTTTTTCGTATTACGTTGAGTGAGAGAAACGCATTATTTTGTTGCTATCGGAACTTTTAAGTAAATTATTCTTTGATTGAGTTGGCAAGGTAAAAAGTGAGAGCAGAAAGTTTACTTCTTTGGGAAGAAAAAAACGAGAATGAACTCGTCATTGCCGAAATTATGAAGGCAAATGGGACGAACAATGGTGATTATTTATTATCGGAAACTAAATATTCTTTAGATACTTACATTTTGATACTTGCTTGTTTGTAATTAAATTAATTTTCAGATTGTTCGGAATTTAAAAATCAATAGTATTCTATGCTATCTTATTTTCATTAAATTACTTTTATTTTTTGATTTTATGTTTAAAGAGTATTAATAATTTCTGAAAATTGAATTTATTATATTGTTTATTATCTTATTTTATTTTTATATTAAATTAATTTAAGAAGAAAAAGTAGAACTTATAGTTTGTGTTTAAATGTAAATGTATAATTTTTATAATATAATATGTAAATAGCTTATATCCATTATCATATCTAGACAAAAGCTAAAAAGTATAAAACTATTTAATTAAATACTAGTTTATTGTATAATAGCAAAAAATGATTAAATTTAAAAGTATATCGAATTGTATACAAATTCATTGAACTTTATTGTGTTTAGAGTAAATTATTTATTTGCATTACCTAATCTGTACAGTTGGTTATCATTCAGGCTGTAGCCGTCTAAATACACCATTGGCACCAACCACACTGGAGGATCCAGGAACTCCGGCCTCGTGGAAGGGGCCACCACAAGGCTCGGAAAATTCACCATTTACTTCCAATTCAGTTCCGGGTGGAGGTCCTAACTCAGGTCCTTATAATAGCACAGGAGGTCCTCCAAATAATGCTAGTAGTTTCCAAGGTTCAAGCTCATTTCCTGGTGGTGCAGGTAGTCCAGCTGGAGCTCCTCCTTATCAAGGCCCTCCAGGATCTGCTACACCTCAATATACTGCATCCCCAGCACCAAGTGGTTCTTCCACACCTGGTCCAGGACCTCCTCCCAATGCTAGTGGTTTTCCACCACCACCGAATAATTCTGGACCTCCATACAATGGTATATCAGCATTTTTTGACAAATAAACAAATTTTATAAAAAACATTTAATAATAAAGTAAAAAGCTATTCTAGTCATAGATTAAGTTTTTATTCTAATTTTTAGTTTTTTTTTATAATATTTTTTTAATAAATTAAATAATTTATTATAATTATAATTATTTAACAATTAAAAAATTAATTTAAGTATTCATTTGGATAAATTTGTACTGAAGTAAAATAATTTTAAGCATAAGTTTTGATTATTTATGTTGTAATATTCTAATTTCTATGTTTAATGATGAAAATCTATATTATAATTATATAATCTATATATATATATATATTATTACATATAGACTTGGTAAAATATAAAATATTCATTTTTTTAATTTTTAGGTATTTATAAATTAAAAAGTTTTTTAAATCTTGTGTAAATATATAAAATTATTTTACATTCATGAATTTATATTTTTAATTGAAATTAATTACCTAATCTGTATCAAATAATGGTAATTTGCTCTTAATATCATATATATTAAATTTTAAATAAGGAGAAAATAAATATGTATAAATATGAATTTGGTGGTCTTTTTTTTTAAGTAAATTGAATTAATTTGAACTATTATCTAATAAAGTTACAAAATTAAATGTAAAATAATGTAACAGAAAATTTATAATAATAAATATATAGTTTAACAAATAATTGAAAGATTGGATATGTAATTAATAAGAATGCTTATTAGTTAAGCCTTCAACATATATTACTACTTCATATTAAAAAAATAAAAATTTAAGAATTTGTTCCAAATTCAATTAATAATATGAAAATATTTTTATTTTAATAAATAATAATTTAAATTAAGTATTAATGAAACAAAAATCTTATTATTGTATATGTTGTTCATTTTATATTATTATAACATGTAAAATTGCATTGTATTGTTTATTGGATATGTTTATTCAATATAATTTTATTAAAAGCATTATAGATAAAAACTAGTTTACATTATTATAGACACAACTCTTTTATGTTTTGTGAAATTAAAATGTAATTTTAACTAAAATTTACTGTCCTATATATAAATTTTACTCAATATTTAAAGGAAAAATTAATTTTTTCTAAATATATTTTTATTATAATAAATATTTTACTTGAAATATAGATTATAGTGTTAGTAAACAATAGATAATGCTTGTAATGTCTATACAATAGCATTGGGTATAAAAATACAATATTTATTATATGTATAATTTGGTATTTTAATGAAGTATTATTTTATTATTTTTATTAACTAGCATTCTGATGCATAAATTTCTCTTATATTTATTTCTTCTAATTAAATAAATTCATGTTATAGTTGTATAAAATAAATTTAATGTATAGGTCCAAGTCCATTTGGCTCACCATCAGGAGGTGTTGGACAATTCATTGGCAGACCAGGTTCTTCAGGTCCACCATTTATGCCAACTGGAGGAGGAAACCCACATTATCCTTCACCCGGACAACCTTTTGGTGGACCGCAATATGGGATGCCACCTGGTAGTCCCTTTGGTCCTAGTGGACATCCTATAAGCGGCCCCATGGGTCCTGGACATCCGGCGATATTGGGTCCTGCTGGTCCTGTTGATAGAATTGATCAAGGGTAAGCAATCACTATTTCAATAAACTTCAATTCCTTTTTGAAATCTCACAAAAATAATTAATCAATACAATCTGTATTAATATGATTCATAAGAAGTTTTATAGGAACTGTTACTTAATGTATGTGCTAAAGAGTTCTAACACTAAGTGTAACTCTTTAAGCACCAATCCCACTCATAAGATACTAAGCTAGCTCATTAAACATTAAATCAACTTTAAATATAAAGTTTACTCAAACTAATATTAAAAAAATATAAATTAGTGATAAAAACTAAGAGACATTTAACTTTATACTCATATAGCTATGAGAGTAAATCTTGTCGATCATGGCTATTCGCCTTTTAAACTATGTTATCTATCTATATAGGCAAATTCTCACTCCACAGATACATTTAATAATAATTTAAAAATATTTTAGAAATTTACAAAAGAATGTTTATAATTTATAAGGACTTTTATTGAGATTAAAAAACTTTTTTTTTTGAGTTTGAATAAACAAATATAACTATAATAGTTGAAATATTAATTTCTTAAACAATTAATTTCTTTCAATGTGAACAGTTCTTTGTAGTAAATAATGTTTATCTCCTGTTTTCATCTTTCTCACTCTGTCTATCATTTACAATTTGGTCTTTAGCGAATTGTACATTCGAATTCACATTGTCTTTAAAAATGAGTCACACTTGCTGAGATACACATTCACACACATAAAAAGGGGGTTCACTAATACAGTTATAATATTAAAAAATAGCGGTGTATATGTTAGCTGAGTACATATATTTACATCAGAATAATTTAATAAAATTTATTTTATTTCTGCATTATGTATAAAATACAATAAAAAATTCCTTTTTTATGGTGATATCAAGTATACATGTGAACTGGTATTTCAATGATATTTTATTATATCTATTTGATTTTACTTTTTAAAATATTTAAAAACATTGAAATATTCTTTGTTAATTTTATCTATATTTTCTACAGACTATATTTAAAAATATCAAACACAATAGATAAATAAAATATCATATTTAAAAGAATTATTTATCTGAAAAAATAATAATAATTAATATTTCTTATTATAAAATAAACCCATACTGTACTTTTAAACTAAAATTAGATATA
Organism: Eupristina koningsbergeri; assembly: GCA_018907245.1. Lineage (NCBI taxonomy): Eukaryota > Metazoa > Arthropoda > Insecta > Hymenoptera > Agaonidae > Eupristina > Eupristina koningsbergeri. The sequence goes on from JACCHV010000001.1 coordinate 1,683,030, forward strand.
AAATATAAAATTTCGTTTTAATTTTTTGATGTATTTGCTGCTTAAGTTTTTAGTGTTTTATTAAAATATTTAATAATAGTTCATAAATGTATTAATATTCTAATTAAATTATAGAACATTTTAATATATAATATCTGATAAAATCAGTAACTCTTTATATTTTATTATAATTGTTGTTATAGTTATTATTTTTGCAGTTTCTTAATTCTGCTAATACTTTTAATTCTATAAAAAAATATTATATATAATATTTTGTGAATGTAAATATGCATGTATAAAATTTTTTTTAATTTTTTAATGAAATAATCATTAAATACAAATTAATTTTCAAGAAACCGTGATGCATTAAATGTGTACGTATTATATATTATATATATATAGCTATAAAATGAAATATTACGTAATTACAAAAAAGTTTTTAATTTGTAAAAATAGTTTATTCAATGAAATGTAAGGTTTATTTAATAAAAAAATAAAAAGAATATATTCTGGATATATAACAAAACTTTTTACCGTACTCTAAAAATACCAATGAATTTAAAAAAAAAAAAAATTAAGTATAAAAATATCTTGTATAGAATCATATTTTTTATGATTAAAGCACATACATTTTTTGTTGTTACATTACTAAGCTTTAAACAAACACTCATTGATACAGTATATTTTTTCTTATTTTAATTTTAATATTTAATAAAAATATTCTGTTGAAATTGAAATTTTTATGTATCGTTTCTGTATAAAATGTGTTAAAACAAGGAAGTCATAAACATTTAAATCCGATTATATGTAAAGGGTGTCTTGTTTTTTTTATTTTATTTTGTGTTTTTCTTCTATTATTACTCTGTCTTTTACTTTGTTCCTTATTCCTTTCTAAATTCCTTTAAATATTTCGCGTTAAAGGAAGGAAAAGGGCTGAAAAAAAAACAAAACGAGTGCGCACAAAGTTGGTGAAATAAATATAATGGTTTTTATATTTTGAGTATGTAATCAGGACTTCTTGATAAGTCCATAACATTTCAAAATACGAGATTTACATTGAGTTATCCGATAATTTATAGAAAAATCTTAAAAATGCACTAAATCAATTAACATAAACAGTATTTTTTGAATTATTCATTTTGAAAATCTTTTGAAGGTACTCAAGAAAAATACAAAAAATTACTCATTGATATTAAGTTTATTTTGATGATTTTTAAAGAAAATGATTATGAGCAAAACATTATTCTATATTTCATATTTTAATATAATAGAAATATATAAAAAAAATATATTATGTAATAATGAATGAGAATATTAAGAGAAAATTAAGTGATCAACATCATTGATGTGTTATTCATCACTCATTGATTTTATATGAATATTTTATTTATGATACGTAAGAAAAGTATACGTCGTATATATTAAAGTTATGTACAAATTTTTAATAATAAATATTTTAAATCAAACAAATTAAAACAAATATTTTTAGGTCATTTAAATAAATAGTTATGAGAATTTATTGAACGGATGAACATCAATTAATATGAATTATATCTGAATTGAAAACTAAAATTGTTAACTGAAGTTAATTATGAAGTTTGAAAAAGTTTCCAATTATTATTTTCCTATTATTATTATACGTTTCAATTTAAAAAATTAATATATATATAAAAAAAATTTATTTTAATTTTAAATGAAACTTCGAGTGAAATATAAAAAAAAGTATTTTTTCTAAATTATAAAAATTTTATTAATTTTCATATTTAATGGATTATTCATGTATAATTCAAAATAAAAATTATGTTACAAATACAGCTTTGACAATCCATTAATTTGAGTATATTACAATGAGTTTATTTTAATAAACGTAGTAGGTTATATTCATGATTTGTTCATTGATATTAATTTTAATTATAATTGACATAAGACAAATAATGAATTTATATCGTATTATTTAAAATTTATACGTTTATTAATTTTTCAAGATCATAGATTAATATTGTATTTTAAAACATAAAGATAATTCATTCTGCACATAACGTTTATTTAAATTTACAGTCTGTTAAGTAAAAGCATGTACGGGATTTTCCATAGTCTGAATATAGTAAAACCTTAAAATTTTATTAATAAAGACCAGGTCTAATCTTAGTTAATATAATCTTAATCATCTTTATTATACATAATCTCTGCTTTTGAAACAGTTGCGAAAAAATTACTTTTAAAGTCAAAACTTTATCGGACAAGTACGTGAAACAAAATGAATATTGCATATGCCGAATATTTCAAGGTAGTTTAGCTCTAAATTCTTTCAAGATAACCAGAAATGTTCTATGTAGTGACAACAAAGTATTTGAAAAAGCCAAAAAATTTTATCTAAAAATAGATACGATACTTCAAGAAATTAAAAAAAAGGTCGTTAATCTTCTCATTCGTAGTTCAACAGAGAATGTGATTAAGAAGGACCAAAAAACGATCGTTTGTTGCGAAATCTTAGCCTGAATTTGCTTTTAAGACAAGCAAAATTGAGGAAAAAAGGTCTACATATATCGTATGCAACTATTCGGGACTATTTGAGTGCAAATAATTTGAAATAGCGAAGCATAATAAAGAAACTATTATTGTCGAAAATTATCTTACTAAACGACTATCTTGAGGAACAGAAAACATTAATCGCGATTGGAGCAATGTGCTTTTCTCCGATGAATTTTTTGTTTGTGGATATTCGATCGTACCACGGATTTGCTTTTCGTCTTCCAGTAATTTCGTCTATCATAAACTTAAACATCTGATAAAAATTTATCTGTAGAGATACTTCTTGAAAAAGAGTTTCGACAACATGGCACCTCTTAACACTGCAGTTAAATAATACCGTGATAATAAAAATGTATAAAGAAGCTCTGTTACCTACTGTCAATTTATCATCGAAAACAAGGACTGAATTCTGCACGAGGAATTGATCCCAAACACCGCAGTCAACTTTACACCGACTGGAAACCCGTATAAAGGCATCATAATATTATATTAACCCAATCACCCACAACATCCTAACGCTAATCCCATCTAAAGCGTCTAGCCCTACATCAAACAGAAGTTTTAAGAGAGATCCATCTCTACTTTTAAACAGTTTTCTTGAGAATTTCAACGTATTTGCAGAGTGCTTTTTGTCGAATGTGCCAAAAATTTAGTAAAAATTTTTTTTTTATGTAGTGGAATTTAGAGATAGGTATACTATGGAGATGCCAAATAATTATTCATGTTGCTGATGATTGAACATCTGATTTATGTGATTACGTCATACTTTAGAAGATGTATAACAAATGTATTTAAAGAAAGTTTTTCTTAAATAAATTTTAGAATTAATTATTTTATATACGCTCTTATTGTACATAGAAAAACTGTACATACTGATATAGTGATATGAGAAAAGATCGCAAAAAAAGTTTCGTATTCCCCGCAAAATAAAAACTATTGGATTCTAAACCTTATAATTTTTATATACATACAATAAACCATTTACGTGCAAATATTTCATTTATTCTTAAATTAAAGAATAGAAAATATATATAGTGGCGAGTGAGATAGATAGATAGATAGATAGATAGAGAGAGAGAGAGAGAGAGAGAGAGAAAAAGAGAGTATATTGCAAATGTCGCATTTACGTGTACGTTATTTAATCCATGCGCCAAAACATACGTATATTCACATATAGATCAAGCAATAGAGCATTTTATAGGTCATATAAAAAACCAACTAGTGATACATATTTAAATTCATAAAAAAAATCAGTAAATTCTTATTTTATAAAATGCTACTCATGATATTTAGTGATTTTTTTATTAACAATTTTAACGACTAAAGGCATTTTTTATTATTTTTTTTTTTTTTGTTATGAAATGAAAAGTCGCAATTTTAACACAATATCGTCAATAGATGATTTGTAACTAATAAAATTGCGAAAAAAATTCATTTTTATATAAGCCAATCGAAAAATTAGAAGCGAAGAAATTTTTTAACTATTTATAACTCTAGTTTTAGAAAATTTAAGTGATTAATATGGACTTTATTTATACAAAATTTTAACTTGATCGTATTATTAGTTTTCACGTAATATGAATGTTAATTAAATTATGCGAAAAATTTTGTAATTATTTCCAGCTCACTTTACCCGATGATTTTAATTTTTTCAATGGTTTAAAAAATATGTAATTTATAAAAATTTATAATTTTAACACAACAAATATTGTATCTTACATTTTGTTAAAATTTTTCGGATTGTTTAAAGTATGAGGATAAAGCTGACCGAAAACGGCCGAGGGAGTGTAATTTGATGAGGAGTAGGGGAAAAAAATAGATGACGGGTTAGTTAACATAGATTTCACCTCTATTACTATATTTTACAATTCCCCGGTTTTTACTCTCCTTACTTCTCCAGCGCTCGGTAGTTTTTGATCATGTTTATCCACATTTTTTAGATAATCTAAACGATTTTTACAAAATGTAAGATACAGGATTTGTTATGCAATAATTATTTTTTTTTTAAACCATTAAAAAAACTAAAAAACTAAACTAATTGTCCGATGCATTGAACTGGAAATAATTTCGTAAATTTTCACATAATTTAATTCACATTAGTTTTACATGAACACTAAGAATCCGATCAAGTTAAAATTTTGTATAAACTGTATATTAATCACTTTAATTTCCCAAAATTAGAGTTTTAAATATTGAAAAATCACAAAGTTACAATTTTTTTTAATTAATTTAAAAATTTTTTAGTTTCTGTAAAATTTTTCCGATCGATTTATATAAAAATGAATTTTCTTAACAATTTTATTAATTAAAATTGGTCCATTTATAGTATAGTGATAAAATTATGATTTTAAATTTTATAACAAAAAAGTTAAAAAAATGAATGTTTTTAGTTAAAATTAATAAACCCTGAATGAATCTTAATTGAACTTTTGATCCTATGAAAGTCAGTATATTGATGGTAAAAATTTTGTTTAGATCTTCAATACCAATGAAGTTGATTCACGTTAACTCCGTAAAGAAAATAATAATTCACTGGACCGAATTATTCTTAATTATAATTAATTATTGTTACTGTACGTTTCCATTACAATCCAACACAGTGCGTAATCAAAAAATAGTATTGGTAACAATCTTCAAGATGTTAAGTATGTGAAGATACAATGTTCAAAAGAAGACTCGTACTTAATTTTACTGCCACTTTAAATTAACTTTTAGTATATATACAATTGATTCTATCAAGTATAACTGTTTATAAATAAATGATAAATAAGATTAAACCGTATTTTAAATAACATCAAAACAAACTTATTTACAAAAATTACAAAGTTTTATTATGTGAATTAATATTATATTTGGAAAAAAGAAAGATATTTATTGTATAAATTTTATTTTTTTAATGGTAAAGCAATGTTATTTTTATGTATAGAAAAAAATAAGCAAATAAAAATATTATTTAATAAAATTCGTTTTAAAATAATGAGAAAAAAATAAAAAAATCGGATTATAAAATTTTTAATGTGAAATAGAATGAACATAATTAAAAATATTATTTGATTACCAGTGAGTGTATTATTATTAAAAAATGTATGTATGATGCAAATCAAATCATTTTAATATTAATTTATGTTTGATTTGAGTATCCAGAAATTTCAAATAACAGTAATACAGTACTTTATTTAAATTTGCCTGTGTCTAATCAAAATATGTAAAAAGGCATCTAGATTTATTAAAAAAAAAAAAGAAAAGTTGGTAGCGAATCCTCATAGTAACTCAATCCCGAAGGTCAGATTTTCCATAAAAGTTGGGAACATGTAAAGGCCGGTGTCAGGGAGAAATGTGGGGTCTCAAGTTATTAGTGCAGGTTATGACATTATTAAACACAATCAGGCAAAGTTTTCGGGAGTCTAAAGGAGAACTAGTGGTGCAATTGCCCGACAATTACCCAAGAAAGCAACAAGTGAACGCGAAAAATTTGAACCTCTCGACATTCTTTCCCCGGGTGGGGGCGCTACTAACGCCCCTGTTTGTAGTTGCATCGACTCGTAGTAGAGATCGCTGCTCACGATGAATTTGTACCCATTTTCCCTAGAGGTCGCTACTTTCGATTGACGATGCCAGGATGCACCAATCGATTTGTATTTTGATATTGATTACGAATTCGCAGACGCCTTGTTGCTTGAGTTCTCTGGAAATGTTTCTGAAGATAATTACTGAGACAATCAACCCGGGTTGCATTTCTTTATTAAAAGCCTGCTCGATCACCAAGCCGGAATTAGATCAATTGAAATTAGTAAATTGTGCGAAACGATTTTATTTTTTACTAGGTAACTAGAAAACAAATTTATTTATGAATATTTTTTAAGGTAATAATGCAAAATATTTTAGAAAATTAAAAATTCACATTTGTTTGCGTCAAACATAATTTACAAATACTGTTTTCCCCTGATATTTTTCAATAAAATAGACAACATGGATTCCTAGTACCTTTGTTTTTAAACTTTCTTTTTTTATAAAAAAAATTAAAACTACTTTAAAATTGATAATAAATAAAATGTTTACTTAATGATTATCTACAAATTTTGTTTGGTGTTATCAATCAATATTATTAATTTATCATTATTTTCATTAGTACGAAAGTTAATGTAAATATACACTTGTCATTACTAGAGTAGATATTCATTGAATTTTATTCTAGCACAAAAAAAATTAAATTTTTTTTTAACAATTCAAAAAGTACTCGTTGTTTAGATGTACAAGTTTATAAAAAGTCTATTAAAAATTAAAGATAATTGTAAGGATATCTAATATGTCATAATCTTGTTTTTAATAGATAAAAATTTAAGCTTACATGTGTCAAAATTCTACAGGTATTCATTTTTGTTATATTTTTGTATATATAAAATTGTCTAGAATCGTTATTTTTCGTGAAAAACGAATCTTATTAAATATCTAAATATTATATTATATTAAATAATTATGCGCGCGTGTATGCTTACAACTATTTTTTAAGTTTATGAGAGGGTTTTTTTGATCTTTTTGGCGAACGTCCGAAATCATAATAATAATTATAAGGAATATGAAAATAATAATCTTTTCCCTCAATACCAACAAATAGCAGACGATTCGACATAAAATAAAATAACAAATTGACTCAACAGACCCGATTTAACCCAGATCACATCGACTGCCAAATACTGTAGCAGACGAGGTGAAAGGTGTGCCTTTTTTTCTATCTCCTCGGATATGTATAAAATTTTTACTAGATAATTCATATTTGCTCGAAAATAATTAACATCTGTATAAATAATAGTGGATTACATATTCATAACCACTGTCATTTATTTGTATTTAATGTATTTTCTCAAGCTCATTAAAAATTCCGTAAAAGTACAATTCTGTTTAAACTATTTTAATATTATTAATTTCTATAAGTACGTAACTATTTAATTTTTTATTTAAATATTTTTTAAAAAGTATGAACTATTATTTACTACATTTCATTTTTAGATTACATTTTAATCTCATGATTTCTTAATGGTATCTTTAAACTTATTATAGTTTAAAAACAATTATTACTGTTATTAATTTAATTACCGAGACACATGTCTTGTTTTGCAAATAAAATATTTTTGATTCTTATATTTATTTTATATTTAATATCTACAAAATTGTGGATTAAAAAATAGTCTTGTTTTATTTTATTTAAACATTAATACACAAAAAGCAAATAAGTTTTAATCCTCTAATTCAAATCTGTATATATACATGGTCTCTTTAGAAAATATCGAGTTATTTTTTTTTTAAGCCATTATTTATTGCAGTGATTACGGAAAGATCGGAAAATATATAGGTTAGTTTACCTACTTGTCTCTTTTTTTTTATTTTCGATCATTAGAAACTGCAAAATTCGTATTCTCATAAAAGATGTTTTTTAGTTTTGTAAAACAACGTAATGGAGTGGCTGTTGGAACAGTTTTACACGGTAAAAATCTGTAGCTCGATATAATGTTGTAGAGACCTAAATGTTAAAACACTTTTTAAGGATAAAATTCTTCACAATTTTATTAGCTACAAATCGTCCAGTGATACTATAGTATAAAATTACGACTTTAAATTTTATAACAAAAAAATGAAAAAAAAAATCTAAATATTATGAATAGCATTTTAAAAAATAAGAATCTACTGATTTTTTACGAATTTGAAATGTATTACTACCTGCTTTTTTTTATTACCTAAAAATTGCTCAATTATTTTGTCTAAATTGCATTATATGGTAAAGTTTTGGTTTACGGCTTTGTAAAAGCAATGTGGATATTTTTAAGTATTAAAACAGGTTTTTAAGGGTATTGGTGTGTAATTGTGGATAAATTTAGGGTATCATTGATAGTCCTGTTTACTTTATTATTCAAGCGATGGTTTGAACTTAAAATTTTGTGCACACGCGTTAAAATTAGTTCCGAGATGTTTTTTGATGCTGAATACGGGAATAATCGGTGACATTTTTGTAAGCCTTACGCGACTTATCTAATTGAGATTTACAAGTAATTTTATCGTTAAAAACTATTTTAATATTTAAGGCGTTACAGCATTTTATTAAACTGCAGATTTTTATTGTATGAAATTGTTTCAACAGCTGCTTCATTGCGTCGTTTTACAAAACTAAAAAGCATCCTTCACGAAAATGCAAATCTTGTCGTTTCTAATGGTCGAAAATAAAAAAAAAAAAAATGTAACTAATAGGAAAACTTCTTCTGTACATTTTTCAACTATTCTGAAATAGACCGTGTACATATAAATTCTTACATTATAGAAAGAGAAAATCAAAACATTATTGAACTAAATTTTATATTTAATATTTTATTTATTAGTTAAATAACTTTTGTTATGATACAATTGATTGTGTCGGTATTGTATCAATTAATTTACATGCTAATGAAATTCTTTATGTACTGAATTTGAGAGTTTGTTTTAATAATCGACACATTAATTTAAAGCTTAAGGATTTCTGAAAATCCATAAATTGGATTTACCAGTGAGCTGTATTATTTTAATAATAAACATATTGATTTATTTTTCCTTTTTTTTTTTTTTTTTTTTTTTTTTTTTTTTTTTTTGAAAAATGTATAATATTCACACAAAATATTCTGGTGCATACTTCTAAAATAAAAAATAATTCAGAAATTAAAATAAATAACATAGAATTATTACCAAACCTTATATTTTTTTTTGTTTAGACGTCAGTTCTTTATTTACTAACATTCTAGTTTACTTAGTATTAAAAAGCTTTAAAAAAACGCGTAATGTATGTACAAAATTGATATATCCCATTTCAAAATTTTATTTAAATAGTCAAATTTATTGTTAATTAACAATATATATTTCGTTTTAGACCAAACTATGTACTAATAAATTTTTGTTACACCAATGCGGTTCGTCATTTCTCCATCATGTTTTGTATATACGCATATAGAGAATCTTGACAATTAATGTTGTCAAGTAAAAAAATTTTTTAAATGTTTTTAATAATGCACATCTACATAAATACATATCTACAATTTACTATTGAGCCTGAAACCCCAAAATTCTGTGTAATTTTTAAATATTGTAATTATTAAAAAATACAAATAGCCACAGACTGGTATCAAAAATAACTTTCCTCCAATAGAACTGTAAACTATAATTTAATTTATTTCATAAGTCGAAAATTTATTAAAATTAAATAAAATTTATTTACATGACACCCGCTTACAATAGTATTAATATAACAAATCATATATTATTTATATATTATATATATTTCAGTGTAATATGCAAACAATTTAACGTATGGATTTCTTATGTCATATATTTTTATGCAATATATAGATCTTTAATTAATAACTCGGTGTTAATAAAAAAAAAGATGAAAGTAACTTTTAAAAAATAAGTATCTATTGTTTATTTTCAATAAAGTAAAAGTAAACAATATTAAAACATTACGTAGATATTTAAATGACGCAATTTGGAAATAAATGTGAACAAAGGAGATGTGTTACTTGTTAATAGGCAAATTGGTAGTGAAAATCAAAGAAATATATTTAAATTTTTATTTGCAAAAGATAGTTGATAAATTTGTATATTTTCTGTCATAAATTAATCTAGAACTTTCAATATGTTTAATGAGCGAAGAGATCATTTTTAAAGAAATTATTTTGTTTGTTAGGTAAAATTACCTATAAACGTAAATTTTCCAGCAAGCGACGAACCGTAAAATTAAGAAACGGTAACGTGTTCGACAATCGGGGTTCTACTAGAGTACACGTGATTCGAGGGAGTCGGGGTAGGGGTCAATGCTACAGATTTACTGCAAAAGTAATGAATTCATCATCCGCATACTTGATTCATGCGAAATAAGTTTCACACGTACACTTGCGTCCTCGTCTAGTGGCGCCACAGATCTGGTGCGACAGTCCACGAACTAATCACTCGTCGCAAAGTGCAGTCTCGCTTTATGGTGGCGCCAAACGATACACGTAATATCAACTACGCATGCACACGGACATTCGCACGCACCCTTTTTTAAGCGTGCATACAAAATTATCAAAATCAATAAAATTAGTCAATTTATATACGTAAAATCGATCCATGCAATTCCTTTTGATTATGAAACTCCATCTATGGCACACTATTTAATTATTCGATATAAATTTTCTTTACATCAATGTTTCATTTCATGAATACAAAATTTAATTTTATTGTTCACCGCAATACACGTGTATTATAATTTATAAATAAAAAATTCGGGCGTGTATTTGTATCAACACGTGTACTAAATAATATTCGTTGATTATGTTCTAGTGTGTTTTTATATTAATACAAAATACATGAAAATAATTGTTTCGAATCTTATACTTAGTATTAAAGTAGTTTGTTCCAATAATAATATCAAATTCGTGTTAAAAGTAACTTGTGATTGATGGCTGTATGACAATAAGAATTCGTTAATAAATTAGTTTAATAAATAATAAACACTGATGAATTGTTTTACATCTCATGTTTTATAGGTTTTTTAATATAATATATTATGAATGAGATTTTATTTTTTTCATTTAATGCACAAACATTAATTAATTAAAGTACAAAAATACACTATTTTTAAATTCGAAGTGTATAAATAGTTTGCAAATATTTAATTAAACTATTTCAACCGCATAATAATGTCTTGAAATTTTTTTTAGACAATTTTATGGGTATTTTAAAAACAAAAGTTTGTGATTTGTTTTTATTGCTTAAAATTTAAAACCTATAATAAATAAGTGAATGGAAAAAATATAACAAGTTTTTTTTTTGTATGATTTAGTTATTTAAATATACTACAAAATGTTTGAAAATAAACTTTTTTAATATTAATTTACTAACTTTACATAATTTTTATTACCATAGAAATTAAAACTTAAGTGATAAATAAATAAAAAAAGTTTATATAAATAAAATTATTAATGCACAAACTAAATATTTAAAAAATCATACCATTTATTTTGTGATTAGTGCTAATTGATTAATTAATTACAGGCATATTAATCTTTATACATTTATTAAAAAACTATTGTAGTTTAGATATAATTAAATTATGTATACATATATATTTATATAATAGTAGAACATACATTTATTATTGTAATTCTTTATTTTATTTAATTCAATTTTTGTATAATTATATATGTATAATAATTCAATACACCTTTAAAAATTTCCCAAATTATTCTATATATATTCTAAAATTAGTATCTGTTATTCATTCTTCTCAAATATTTATCTAACGTTTTTTCTTTTTTTAAAGAACATCTGTCTTCTTTGTTCGTTTTCATAATACATATTTTTAAAATAAATTTATACATGTTTTAGAGAAAAAGGATTTTTTTAAATAATGGAATTGATCAATATGTCAAGCGTAAATTATCGCTTACATAAATTAATTAATTTATTAACTGCAGTACTATTTAAATTCATATTTCTGAATAACCATTCATTAATTAAGAAACATTTATAAATTTATAATTTATTATATAAAATTAAATAAAAACCTATTTAATCAATTCATATATGTAATGTATTTGATTAATCTAATTTTTTCTTTCTTTTGCTAAATTTATTAAATAATTTTAAATTCCATGTATTGCTGTGTTATGTAATTTTTTTGATTTAGCTAAGTTTTTAATTTCAACAGTTTTCTTCAAAATTTATGAAAGCAGCTTATGCTTTATAAAACTAAAATTTTACTTTTATTATAAGATATTTCTTTCTTTTTAAACACTATTTTTTGTCTACTGTTTGTTGATCTCTAATTGTTTACTTTATATTCATTCAGCATCTTAAGTTTTTGAAAGTCTGATTTTAAATTTATAATTTTTCTTGCATTTTTTTTTCTTTCATACAAAAAAAACATTCTATTTTCCCAATTGTTTGAAAATTGGTTGTTTTAAAAATTCACTTCTTCTATAAGAATTAAAAATAAAATATTATTGTTAATATATCATATAGAATTATGGATATTGATTCTAATTTAATAAAATATTTGATAAAACAATTCCGAATTCCCATAATAAATGTGATATGACTTCGGACAAAATATGTTATATTCTCTTGATATAAAAATTCTTGAATAATGATTATTTTTCATAATTTTTAGTCTAAAATCTCCATTATTTCGCATAATTTTCTCTGTTTCTCATTGTGCATCATACTAATTTTATATTCGCAATCTTTATTCATTTACATATATTGTTTAATTTTTTTACTCCATAAAAACAGTGATATTTACTTTGTAGTGTCGTCTAATTCAAGCGAACTATGACCTGCTGTCTAATAATAAATTTTAACTATTATTATTTACTGCACAATTGAAGGCACCATTATGTTCCGGAAAACCATATAAACCTTTTTCACATATTATGGTTAATCCCAAAGATTAGTTCATGAAACTCACATGCAAAAACCGGACTGTTTTCCCGAGGAAATTCAATTTGTTGAACTTTTTCAGTTTATAATCACCCTTTCCTCGGTATCTCATTTTTTTATAATTTTTGTAAAATATAACTTCTTTGTATTTATATTTATTTCTAATAAAAAAAATTTTCTATAAACCATAAATCCTTTATTCCAGATACATTACTAAATCTTTAAAAGCTCTATTAATTACATACATTTTTTTTTCATTAATTTGAACAAATTAATTTTATTACATATTATATATTAGGGTCAGTTTTAAGCGAATTCAGCAAAAATTACAGTTTTAGCCTAAATTGAACGCTTTAAATTTTGCATTTAACAATCTGCGTTTTTAAATAATATATCTATCATATTTGTAAATAAATTATTTTTAAATAAATATGTCATTTTAATTAAATATATATAGGAACAGTGTAGTTTAAAAATATACAATAGAAGCTTTTAAATTAATTTTAATGTTTAAATAATACTATCTATTTTAACTAATTGAATATTAATCTCTTATTTTTCGATGATAAATATTTTTATTTACCAAACAAGTTATTCACCATGAAATAAGAATCTCTTTTCTTATTTTATTGTATTTTTTTCAATCACGAGCTTAGTTAATCAATTAATCTACAGTTCACAAATGGAATATCGGTCCATGTCTTATTACTTTATCTAGAAAATAAGTATACATTTTCAATAATAGGAGTACAGTTAAACAATTATTAATAATTAAATAATAAGTGTATGATTAAACAAAAAAAAGCTTCAAATTAGTACCGCGAAAAGATTTCTGCTCTTGCGTATGAAAATCCCTGTACCCTCGTGAATAAACAAAAGTTCATGTATAATATATATATAAGTACGACAATTTGAAGTTCGAGGATCGACGGGCTGTTGCGAAATACGTGGAGAAAGTCATGCAGGGCCGGGGGGTGAACTGTGTGAGTGTATTAGTGTCAATATATATATAAGTGCGTGGGAGTGACGACGGGGGTAGAACAAGAAAGGTGTGTCAGAGGACGGGCGTGGGGGTTCACCGTAAGAGAGTGTGGAGCTGAGGGGGGCGTTTTTCAAATAATTACATCGACCTGTAACAATACTAGTAGTGGTAGTGGTAATGGTTGTGATGGTAATGGTGGTAGGTTTCCATGGCAACCGCAGTACTTTCAGTCTCCTATGAGTTATGCAACCGAGCCACCTAACAGTTTTTTGGCCTCATTTTATTGTATTTTTTCCTCTATTTTTTTAATTCTTTCTTTCCTGTATGTTTGTCACTCTCTATTTCTCTCTAGTTATATCTTATAAACTTATAAGTTTATTGTATATGTATATAATAAAAGTTAAATAAATTCATAATGGATGCTATTGTTACTGTTCATTGTGTAAAAGGAAATATAAATAAATAATTCATATAATTTTATTATACGAATTATAATTTATTCATAAATTAATGTAAACGTTTGTGAATATGAATAATAATAGTTAAAATTGATTCTTCTATTCTATTTAAATGATTTTACCTAAAATCAGTAAGAATAATAAATAAAAATAATATTATAATTTACAATACAATAATACAATAATTTACAAATATAATAATACATATATTGTTATATGTAGGTTACTTGATAATTGCGCTTAGTTATATTCTCGTTGTAATTCAAAAGTTTATAAAAATCCTGTAGTATCCGAAAGGACGATGTGAATAGTTGAGTTCATTCGGTAGTGTCTATTACCTCTCTAAAATAGAGGCTTACAGATCCTTAATTTTTATACTTTTATCACAAATAATAATTTTAAATGTAGTTACATAATAAAAAATTTTTAAATGTAAAATTGACTGATGGTAAGTCGAAGTAAAAAAAGAAAAACTCTTTCTTTTCGGCAATCTTTTATTATCTATTGGTTTCTCTTTTCCACTATAACATATCTCGGGATGAGATGGGGTAAAAGGATGATTCCCCCCTAATTGATAATATTTGTTGTTCTCAAGTATTACAGTACATTGCTTGAATGTACTCTTGCAGTATTTAATTCTATATTGCTATGCACATAAAAATTGTAACTGGTTTTAATTTCAACTCATCTTTCTGTGAATATATTTTACTGACATATTACTCACCTTATTATTTTGCAATACAATTAAAATTTTTTTTAAAATAATTAAATTGTTAAACTGTTAAAATTTTATATTATAATAAAGTAGAGTTTGCACTGTAATTTGTAATATTTTGTTGCTATTATTATTGTTCATTGTATTTTCGTGTCTTGTCCCCGGAAAAGTGAAAGCGTGCTAAAATTGCGTTTGGAGTAGGGGTAGGGGTGGATCCGGAAGAAAACTGACCACCCTGGGATCCGATGCGGGAGAGCTTCTTCACTCTGTTTCGAATTATCTCGTGCGAATTATATCGTTCGCATAAAGTCTCGATATTTCACCTATTATTTTGTATTAGACTTTATAAATTGCGATTGCCTGCGTGCATTTTGTGTGATTTGGAGTGCATCTGTGCGATAACTTCTCTGATGGATCCAGAGTGTCGGGATCAATCGTTCCCGCCCTTCCTCTGTGCAGCACCCGGCGATCGACTCCTGCATGGGTGTCGACGGATACCTGGCTGTACTACTGACTCTCTGCATTACCTGACGCCTTCGCTGCGGCCTCCACGAGCTAGGAGCCGTCGTTCTTTAAGGATTAAGCGATGTCGAATTTCTCGCGCATGCAGTGCACGACAATTGTAAGTTTTTATATTCATTTTAATCAGCGCATCGAGTGCTTTTTCCCTCGATTAGTAGGATTTTTTTATAAATTCATTGTATATTTACTATTTCCCAGAACAAGTGTTTTATTTGCAATTCAGCAGCATCTCACTCATTCACTCCTTTTCATTTTTAATTATTTTAATTTTTAAGTAATTGCAAATAATTATTTTATTGACTTGGCCGTTTTTAAGATATTTTTTTCTTTTTTTATAATTATTAACTTTTACACTTTTGTTTCTTTTTCTTTCTGCTTGAATTTTTTACTACGCTAAGTTGAAAAAAATAATGCTTTTTTCAATATTTAAAATATAGTTTTAGTATACAAAAATCAATATTACTTAAAAAATGTTGTAAAATTAGTTATACTTAACTTTTTAAACACTATTTATTTACAAAATGTTTTTTTATGCAATTTTTTATCATTAATTTGATTGATAATAATATGTAATTATATATCTAAAATATACTAAATTGAAAAATTTAATATTTTTTGTTATGAAAAAATATAGATAATTAAACGATTTTTACGAAATATAAGGTACAGGATTTTTTGTGCAATAATTATATTTTTTTAAACCGTTGAAAAAACTAAAATTGCCACGTACATTGAGTTGGAAATAATTTCGTAAATTTTCGTATAATTTAATTCACATTAGTTTTACATGAACACTAAGAATCCGATCAAGTTAAAATTTTGTATAAACTGTATATTAATCACTTTAATTTCCCAAAATTAGAGTTCTAAATATTGAAAAATCACAGTTACAATTTTTTTAATTAAATTCAAAATTTTCCGGTTTTTGGAAAATTTTTCCGATCGATTTATATAAAAATGAATTTTTTTAACAATTTTATTCACACTAATTCGTTTATTCATAATATAGGGATAAAATTACGACTTTAAATTTTATAACAAAAAAAGTTAAAAAAATGAATATTTTTAGTTCCATTTTAGAAAATAAAAATCTAGTTACTTTTTACGAATTTTGATATGTATTACTAGTTTTTTTCTTCATGACCTATAAGTGCTTTATTGCTTTCGTCTATATTTAGTTATTAAATTTGTTATTTAATTATGGTTTTTTATTTGCATTTGTTTTTTCAAAAATTCAAATAGTAGTTAATTTTTTCAAAAAAAAAAATTTACATAAAATTGCCTTTAACGAATCATATGTACGGTAGAATAAGGAATTTCAAATAAAATTTATTAATAAATAGAAAAAATAGGTCATAACGTTTATGGCATCGTACATAAGTTCTAACGGATCAATAGTATAATTTTTAATTTTTTTTTTTTTTATTAATAGTTGTGTGTTAGAAACGTCACACATACATAAACCTACAAGGCCACATATACACATGTATATACACAATCTAGAAAATCAGGTGAATATTACAAACCAAAGATACTCAGCGCAGAATCACACTCCCTGGTGAATTGCCCAAACTTGACGGAAAGCAAAGTAGTTCGGATATGGGAATCTTGGAAGGCCCCTTCGGTAGGTCGACGTAGTTCACCTAGATCGCCCCGGTGTAACTGCCATTTCTTGATATAAGTATCGGGTGACGTTTCCCATTGACACTTGATCTTTGAAGTTGGAGTGCGACGCGCGCATAGAAGTTCGGATCGAATAGAAAATGTAGGAATGATTATTATCCGACGCGCTTCCATTCGATAAATACTCTGACAGCAAGGACCGAGTACAAGAAATCACCATATACAACACCGTATATATGAGTAATTCATTTTCATCTACTCTCACAACATTTTTTCACGATAGGCGCCCAAAGTTATATTCTCGTAAATAATATCAAATTCATTATAAATATTAATTTATTTTGTTACCACATAATATATTTTTTGCACAGGAATTATTTATTTAATTATAGATGGTATATGTAAATCGTAGAAAATTAGGATGGGATGGTGATGGGTGAGATGAAAACTCCTCTCGTCCTGGCAAGCTCGCACTTTATTTCTAACAGATGATCGCTCTCGTACAAGTTGTTTACAAGAATTTGATTTTTCCCCGATTATAATTGACGCGTTCAGGGCCGCATGCCCCTCCCTTCACATCTCAATTTTCTTTTTTTTTTTTTCCTAGAACAAGGTCAGTTACGCTTATCGCACTAACCGCTCAAATTCTCGAATTTTCGTTCACCTGAATTTACTACACACTACACGCGCATATTTTTTTAAGTTGAAAACCTGGCGTAAAAAACTTCCGGCGGAAGAAAAAACCTCTACAAACTAACTAATATCACATTGTAGAAGATTTTATATACTGCTTTGAAAATGGAACGGGCCGTTTTCGCCTCTACAATCATAAAATTCGCCTCTACAATCATAAAATTCACGCGCTAAGAGAGATGCAGAGAAAGTAGATTCGACCATAAGCATGCTTAGAAGTAAACACCTGGAGGCTCAAACGGCCCAAACACACACGTTCAACGCGCGTGTCCACCCCACTTACACAGTTCCTTACCAAGTTATATGTGCGTCCCTTCGAGTATTTTGCTCAAACTAGCCAAGCGCACAAAAATCCTTGCGCGTTCCTATGCCGTCAAACCTGCGGGCGCTCCCGCGAAATCCTAGACGTACACCTTCTGGGACTCTTTATCCCATTCCGTCGCTAACAGTATTATAATACCGTAGTATTAAATAATTTTAATTTCACATAAATACGCTTTTTTGTCTTTTATTTTAATGTTTTAAAAACTTTTCTTCATTTATCCTATAAACTGATATTTTGTCTTCCAGCGTTACGATTAATTATTCAAAATTATTGAAAAAAGTAAAATAAATAAAATAAAACAATAGATTACAAGTGTATATAGAAATAATTTATTAATTATTAGTTTTACTGAAATTCTAGTTAAAAATGCTAAGTATTAATTATAAAAATAGTTGTACAAATTATACAATGTAATTTATTCGACGCAGGAGAAAAAAAATTATCAAAATTTACTTTAAAATACACATATAAACAAATAATTTATTACAGATAATTTGTAAAGCTATATGTTCTTAAATAATTTATCAATCAGATCCATTATTTTATCTGAAGATATACATAGTTTTTAGTGAAATGCATATATTTTTTGGATTCATGAATGATGAGGATTCGAAATTAGAATATATAGAATATTATATTTTTTTAATGAATGATGAGTATTATAAACACTAGGGCATTTTTGTAAATAACTGAAACTTATATTGTCGTTTAGAATAACAATAATATCTGATCTATAACTACAATTCATTTTAAAGCTTGTGAGAGTTTATGTTTTTTTTATTTAATTTTTTCAGAGTTATTAAATAAAAAAATAGTTATTATAAAAAATTAAGTTTATTAAAATATATATACCACAGTTTTTACTTGATGAGTTCATTCAAAAATTAAGTGGGAACAAGTATATTCAACCCTCCATCTAAGTCCACATACAGGTAAACTTACAATAATTACTACCCGAAAAAAATAGTTATGACAAATCATTATGACACGTCTAAAGATTAGTTGACTAAAAAATGATTTTTGGGAACCCAACAATCAGCATGCGCATGGAGTACATGAGACGCTAAAGGAGAGAAAATGAAAGAAAAGCCGGTTGCTTCCACAGGTGGTCGGATCAACTAACCACTTTTTCTCTCTTGAAAACTCTTTACCACTTTTCTCTCTCGATGATACCTAATATAATATTTCGCTTTGTTACATCTTAACTAAAATACATGAATATTTGTTGCAAGTCGAAATTTGTGTGAATTGTCGGCTACTTGAGATGAGGCTTTTCTTCCTTTTGTCATTAAATATGTCATTTCTTTTTGACTTAATATGGATGTTATCCTCTCGAAAGCAATAGTTATTTCTTTAAGTTAGAACGTGTATCCGAAAAAAAATTTACACAAGTTTAGATACCTCGTCATTTGAAGAAATTTCAGAGTTGTGATGTACCGAATGGTTGATGTTAATCAAATGATAGATATGAAATTAAAAATAATAGTCAAATGATTATTTTTCGAATGAAAAACGATGAAAAATATCAGGGATCGTTACTTTATTGCAATTGGATTATCGTATTCCTTCGCGTTTCTCAAGGGAAATATACAATGTATGTTATTAAAATATCAAACTTTATTTTTTTATCTTTTTTTTCTTCTCGGGTTATTAAACACGTATCGTAGGACGTATTTTTTAACCTTGCAACACAGCGAGATGGAGCGTCTGGTGGAACTGCCTACACGATAATTTTTTCTCTTATTTCAATAAGTTTTTTTTAAATGGGCTAATAAATTTAATATATAGGGATATATTAAATTATTATTTTTATATAATATTTTAATATAGATATAGATATTTAATATATAATAATTAACGTATAGTCTTCTTAATCAACAAAACACTAAATTATATCGTAAAATTCGGAAAACAGCATAAAAAATGAGACAAAACTAATGTAATGTATAAAGTTACCTATTCAAATACATCGGAGAAACAAGACGCAGTCTAGAGACGAGAACGAACAAATATATTAAAAACAAATATTTCTCGCTATTTTCTGTTTTCGAATCATATACATGTATCCGCATGTACATCAAAACATCATGTTTGTACAGCTTCCGAATTGTATGTAGTGTCACCGATTCAACTTTTTATATTATCCCATATAACTAAGGTATCTCAGAGACATTGTTCTTGGTGAGATTAGGGCGCACCGATATCTAAGGCTACAAGTAATAGAAACTTCTTTTAGATCTCTTTTCTTCCGATACATTCGGGTCAATTGGATCAAAAAAATTAATACGAGAATATTGTGAATGTATATGGCGCGAATTGATATATATATACTCCGAATTTGTATTAATGTAATATATTACAAGAGGATTTATTTTAATTATTTAATTTTAATTAATATAATAAAAATTAAATTATTAAAATTAAATGTTTTAAGGACAAAAATTGTAGTTTTTTTAAATAATGATTTTTTGTTTTGGTCAAAGTCAAGTCAAATTGAATGATTAAAAAAATTAAAAAATCGAAGATCATTAATTTGAACAACTAACCTATCTTGGCACCATAACTTTAACTTTTGATTTTATTAGTAACTAGAAATCAGTAATTATCTGTATCATTAATCTGTATTTTTGGATTGAATGATAGTAGTGCATTCCGTCAAATATAATTTACGCAAATACTATCACTCAAAAGTTTTACATCCATTGAAGTGAATGAAGGACAACTAAGCACAATCCTTTTCCTGAAGATATCCAAACAAAAATAATTCTCGAATCGCTTGATTTTGAAAACCACGAATAAATCAGCGATCTATTAAAGACTGTATACTCTAACATCAAAGACCTTCTAATCTTGATAAGCTCATTTGATGCTCTCAGCTGTCTTCCCTTGCACCATCCAATTGAAGCACGAACAAGTTTATACAAGAGTACACGCGAATTTCCGGTCGTTCACTTTCGTCCATCACGCTTCTGTCCTCATTCGCCGTCTTTCTCTCCTTCTCTCTTATTCTTTTTCGCTCACTCGTTCGTTGACTCGCATAACTTTTCTTTCTCGTTTTTTCCTCGCCGTCTTTTTTTCGACTCCTCCTGGGTGAACAAGAAAGAGAAAAATAGAAAGAATGAGAAGACAATTTCATCGCCATCGAAAACTCGACAACTTTTGGTGATGATAGTACGAGTTGCCACGGGCAACCTCAGCATTTGGAAGGAAAATTCTTGTCTCTTTGTGCAAAGAAACGACGATTGCAAGCTCGAGGGTACTATGCATGAAAAAAATAGAATGAAAAAGAGAAAGAGAAAAAGTAGAAGGTAATTCGAGAAACAGATGAAAGCTGATTGTAATTGAAGAGAATATAAAAAGACATTTAAAAAAATGAAATTTGTGATGGTTAAAAGAGAGGGAAGATGTGGTATTACAGTTTTATTTTGAAATCTATCTCTCTTTCAGCAACGAAGAAAGATTTAATCCACTGATTAAAGAGAATGACGCGCTTTCTGCCACTTTTTTGTTTTTCTCCCAATTGTTATTATTTATTACTTTTTCTCGTCACCTTTTAATTGGTACATCTTTTACTCATGAAGATGGATGCGAAAGAAAAAGTGCAATAGATATATAAAGGCAGCCGGTAAAATAAAATTATAAAGCAAATTTTGTACAAGTAAGAAATAAAATGTTGAAAAAAAGGGTTAATCATAAGATGTTAGTTGAAAATAAAGTTAAGTGGCAGAAAGAGAGAGAGAGTGAAAAGTAGAATAAGGAAGAAAAAAATAGTATGCAAGGAATGTAAGAAGATCAACAAGGGAAGTTGTAAAGTTAATATTTACTTTCTAAATTAATCTAAAAGAAATTAAAAAAGGGCATGATACGTAATTATAAAAGTTGTATAAAATCATAAGTATAAATTCCTTGTTATGAGACTTATTTTTAAAAATATTTAAAAAGAATGATTTTTTTTTATAATTTATGTAATTAATAAACAATTATTAACCCTCACATTGATGTTTCGATAAAATGGTTCAATCATGCTTATTAAAACTTTTTATTGAGAAAAAATGACTAAAAATATAAAATTAAATAACAAAGCGCTTTAAGGGATAACCTAGTCGAACTCATTGAAGATAGGGATTTTTTCAAAAGTTATAAAACAATACTAAGTATATCTTTTTAAACTATAAAAATATATTAATATACTTAAAATCTAGGTGCTTTTCAAAATTTTAAATGAAAATATCATTCTTAACTCCTGATACATGATAAATCATAGATAGACATAAAAAACGGTTGTAAAACGACTGAGATCATAAAGAAACCTGTAACGGAAAAATTTTTTTTTAGTATTAAACTATATGAAACTATACTTACTGTGAACCTCCAGTTTTATTAAAGTTCAAAAATTAATAAAATGACAGCATTTTAAAAACAAATGTTTGTTTTTTGAAAAAAAAATCGTTTGTTTTGTGCATTGAAATATAAAAAAAATGCAAGTTCATGGGTTGCAAAAATCTGTTTAAATTTTTTAATAATGATCTTTATATTATAAAATAAAATTGAATAATATGCATCATCTCATTATTCAAAGAAGTGTATTTTTTCTCACATATAAATTTTTTTTCTCGAGATTCGAAGACTGCGTCTCTTTAGATCAACTATAAACACACTATATCATATTTTTCGATATAATCTATATCACATTGTCTGATTTTTTGTTCCATTATGTTAAAAATGTGAAAGACATGCTGCTAGTTAGATTTACTTACACTGAAATTTCGACTAGTCTATTTTATTTAATATTAAAATTTTATATTTTCATCGTTAACACATATTGCATTATTAATAATGTTCACAGTAAAAATTTTTGCTAATTCGATTATTTTTTATTGAATGTGAAGATGTTTAGAGGCAAAATGTCACAGTAAGCTGTTATATTTGTTTTGATTATTGTCCACTGTACATCTATTTAATATTTCACTTCTTGTTAAATATTCGTAAATTGGAAGTAAAATGTTCAATACAGATTATTTAATGGAAGATAATCATAGTTGGAAATTTTTATGTTAAATCTTTAATTTTAGCTTTAAAATAGATGCACCAGCTCGGCATCGGACAAGCACCATTTTATAAATATCTATTGTATCGCTATAATATTTTGGGAAATTAATTTTGTTATAATAATTTATCAAAATATGCAACAACAACAACAAAATCGATTTTTTTTAAAGTGTCAAACTAGATTGCTATCTTAAATATAATTTAATTTTATACAAATGTTAGCACAGTCATGTTGTAAAGTCAAAATTTAATAAATAATGTAAATACTGAAATATATACGTATTTATTGAAATTATCCAGTGCTCAGTCTATTAGCCATAACATTTTATATTAAGACAAATTTATAATATAAATACCTTTGTTTCAATCTAATGAATTTCAAACACAATTTTTTTTTTTTTTTTTTTTGAATAACATTTCTTCTAAAATTAAAAAAAATATTCTACTAATCTAGATTTCTAGAAGTTCTAAATTTGTAATGGAGACCAAAAAGTGATATTTAAATGCATAAGGTTAAAATATTCAAAGAAATAAAAATAATAATAATTTTAAAAGTTTTTAATATTTTCAAATTTTCATCAGCTCTTCAACTGTGCTTTTTTGGTGTAAAATTAATAAAAAACAATTGCTGCAGTGATAAATATTTATGACTAACAGGTTTCCTTAGAAATAGATTTTCAGATGTTATTGAAAGAACATATAAAAACCATTATATTCATTAAATCAAATTACGATAAAGTGAGTTTAAACATTAATTTATTATGTAATAAATTTTGAGCCAAGGTTTCAAAGTTTATTTTCTTATTTGCGCTAATATTATACTTCTATTATAATACTTAATTATATAATTAGCACATTTACTTAAAATTATAAGAGAAGACTTGTGTCTTAAAATAAAACGAAATTTACCTTTGTATGATCTCGATCTCCAATACTAAAATTGATAAAACCAACAACTACATTTGTAAAAGAATTATGAATTCTATGCAAAACTCGAGTTGGTAACCGATTTTAAATTGAGGACCAAACGAAGCAAATAAAGTACTTATATACTCTTTTCGACCTGCCGTCCCCTATTCTGAGTCCTACGATTATTAAGTTGCTCGTGCGCCGGCATGCTCATTTCAATTTTTAAGCCGAAACGTAGATTCAACGTTGAAACGTAGATTCAACGTTGAATCTACGTTGAATATTGACTTGTGAACATTTTATAAAATTACAAAGAATTCTTCTAACGAAAATCTTCTCAAATATAAAAATTAAAAAAAATGTTAAATTATGAATATGTCAAGTTTTAGTATTAACTATATTATATCTTGAATACAAAAAATAAATTATATATCATAAAAAAATGAATTGATTTATTTGTTATATTCATTACAAATTTCGGAAGCTGTATAACATAATAAATTATTTACAACATACTATGTATTTGAGATGCAAATACAAATTTATATTAGTAATATTTTTTAAAAATATATATTGACGATAATGTATAAATAATATAGTATAAAGTTTATATAAAAAATCAAAATTAAAGATGATAGACCAGCAATAAAATAATTTTTTGCTCGTTAACGAAATAATGCAAACTAAATTATAACGTCTTTATATTTTTACATATTAGTTCTCATCAATTTTTGATAATTTTGCAAAATGAAAAGTTTAAATGAATATGATTACGAATAGTAAATAGGAATTAGAGAAAATAAGAAAGATGAAAGATCAAAACTCTTTATTTAATAACGAATTGAGACAAACTATTAAAATCATGTTCAATTAAAAATATTAAAATATCAAAAAATTATTAGCCAAAGTGAATGAGGCAAGATGTGTCATTCAAACAGAAAACATAAAAATATTAACAAATTATTACTAATAAATAAAAAAAATAATGTAAATAGAACAAGGAAGTTTCCTTATTTAACTTCTTCTGAATTTAATTATTCCATTTTATTATTATGATTTTAAAATTCTTTAATAAATTTGAAGTGTTTCACCAACAATTTATTTTGTAATTTATTAATAATTTTGAATGATTTTTACTTAATTATATAATTTGTATTATAAGTTATTATTTAGCTTGACAAGTTTTTTTATTTTTATTTTGCTGTTTGATAAGATTTTTAATTTTCGTATCCCACCGCTGTCACCACTTTTATTTTTATATTTTATTCCTACATCTCAATAGGTCTTAGGTATAGAAATAAATATTTACAAAATTTTCAATATAAATCATACATTTATAAAGTTACAATTTAGACATTTACTGCAAGAATCAGCAAGATTAAAATATAAAAATAAAACACTGATACATTCTGTTCATTGTTATTATAGTATTAAAATTGTAACTTTTATTGTATAACAAAAAAATTAAAAATGTGTTTTTTTTTGTTAAAATTGTTTATAAAAAATTAAAATAGAAATATTTCGAATCTTATTTCAATGAACAAAAAACTACACATTTTTTTACGGTTTTTCATATACTTATTATTATATTAATTAACTTTATTTTAATATAATTCAATCGATATTTTATACTATAAACACTTAAAAATTGTGTTAATAAAAGCACAACTGTTCTCGAAAGTTACACTACTTCAAGAAAAATAAGTTAAATATCATTTTTAAAAAATATGTGTACACAAAATTATTGACTAATTTGAAAAATTTGTTAACTAAAAGTATTTATGTAGTTAATTACATAAATTAGAATCATAATTTTAGTACCATAATAATTATTGATATTATGTATTCATTTTTTTTTCATTAACAAATAAATGAATTTGAAGTCTGTAAAATTGTCTAATAAAAAATGAACTCTTCTTTAAAAAAATGTTCTTAAATGATTTAATATAATTTCTAACCAATAAAATCATGAAATAAATTAGAAAAAACCGGTTTGAATGCTTTTGAATAAATCTTTTGATATATTTTTTTAATTTTATCTGAAAAATAATAATAACGATAAAAATTATAATTTATCGAATAAAAAATATTTTTACTTTTCTTTTTTTTTTTTAAATAATTTATTTGCACTGGTCTCATTTGATTGGAAGTAAGCTCTAAAAAATTTCAAATCTATCAATTACTCATTATTTTTTAATTTTTTTTTATTTTTTTTTTTTTTGATAATTTTTTTTGTTGCGTTCTTCTTCTGTTATCACCTATTTATCACTTTTCAACTCTGTAATTTTAATTCACACGTATTGTCGCGCAACTGACACATTTACAACTTTAGAGCATAAAAATCTTTCCTAATGGATTATCCCGAAGCATCTGTACAAAAGTTCACCATCATTGTCACTATCATTATTATTATCATTATTATTTTATTTTCTTCACTTTCTTGAGGTGTAGTATATATTTTAAAATAAATATGGACACAAAGTTAGAATTGTGACATTTTAACTTTCGGAATAAAAACATTATCTACTTGATCTTCATCATACATTCTTTCTAGTTCGACACTTGAATACTTTTTTTCTTTTTGTTTTTTGTATTCAAGTATTTGTTTTATTTCTAATTTAAAAAATCCGTATGCTTGATTGATTTTATTATAATAATACGTAAAATATGTGTTTTTAAATAATAATGAATTTATTTTAGGTATATGCAAACATTTTTTTTAAGTCGTTACAAAATTATATACATTTATGTGTCATTATATATTTTTATGTAATTGTATAACTAAATTTATAATAATTTCAATGATGTAAACAAAATGCTAAACATGGCAGAAGGACGTTTGTGAACAACTTTTGGTCTAATTTATTTATTATGGAAGGAACAGAAACTAGGAGTAAGGACTTTAATTGCACTGTAAAATTATTAATAATGTTAACGAAGGGAAACCAGCGATTAGAAATTATTGTAGTGAAAACATGACAAGATATTCTCGTACTCCGAAAGTGTGTTTACCAGGTGCAAAAATAATCATTAAAAGTATAATCTAAGTAGCTAAGATTAAGATGTGAAAATGTGACTTTTTTTCTCCTTTTTTCCTCGACTCACCAACATTTTTGTGAGGCTTCCTCTTAAATCACCGAAATATTTCTTTAGGCTTTTATAGGCTTTTCCTAATTGCAAAGACGCAATTCGCTTCCTCGCTTCGTCCGAGATTCGAAACGCGAGTAAGAAATACTAATTGGCTAATCCAACGGGAAAACGGTATTTTGGATCCAAGCCAACTATTTTCATTACACAGTAGCTTCCTCCTCTCTCTTCATTATAATTTTTATTATTATTATTATTATTATATTTACTATATATTTTATATTAATTACAAAATTTATAATTTTTTTTGTATAATATAATGTATAATAAATAATATTATTTAATCTAATCTAATCTCTCTTCACCAAAAGTGTTAGGCTAATCTCAGACTCACTTTTCTTATTCCTATTTTCATCTTTCTTCGCTGTTTCTTCGGATACTGAATCGGTTTTATTCTACCCTCTTTTTCTTTGATCTTGCCTTTGTCTTTATTTTGCTTCCTCTCTAGATTTCTTAGTTGCATAACTACAAAAATGCACATTACTTTCATCTTTTTCCCACTTATCTATACCTATTGCCCTTTATTATTTATGCTTCTCTTCGTTCTTTTCCTTTATTTCCTTTTTTTTTTATTTTCAGCTTTGTACCTTATTTTCTTCTCATGAACATTAGCTTTCTCTCAGAAAATGGTAAAAAAATATTTTCTCGGAAGTTTATCCATCATGTATTTTATTGTATCCATTTAATTCATTTTTAATTAAAATCTAAGACCCATTTAAATTTTATTTCTCAAATTTATGTTATTATTATTTATTATTATACTGATTTATTTGCTATTTTACCATTTTAATTATTTTCAACATATATACATGATATATATTAAACAAATAATTATAGTACAAGTCTCTTTAACTAGTTTAATGTAAAAAAAAAAAAAAAAAATATTAAAATATTTTCGAAACATGTATGTAAAATATATTATTTATTTTAAATGTAGTTAAATTTTAAGTAATTTAATGAATAAAATGAAATAAATATTTTTTATATCACTTTCAAAAGCTAAGATATATATATTCCAGTTTAATCAAATATATTTGTGTATAGTATAAAATTCGGTTTATTTTTATTTTTTCTTAATAAATTTATGAATTCTTTGACTAAATTTATATATACAATTATTTTATTGCGTGTGATGCTCTTTACCTTTTCTAATAATTAATTTCAAAATGATTAAATTAAGTAAATTATAAATTCTTAAGACAAGAAAATCTTAAATGAAGCAGTTGCTAGAGACTGCAGGTAAAATATTTCAATATTAATTTATTACAATTATTTTTTTTATACAGAAGAATTTGTAATTTTACTCAACTTATTTTGTGTACCAATGATTATTATACAAATTAATATTATATTATACATAATTATACGAATAACAATTATTATGATTAGAATAAATATGAATATCAATTTAATTATTTTATTTTGTGGTTCACCGAAAATTTTACGTATTTGTAAAGAAAGTCAATTTTACTTGTTTTGATTGAATAACCATTATAACGACCAAAATAATATACCACGAATTTTCAAAGTACACTTATGTGCTTCCAACTGATGTTACATTGTCGCATGTGAAAAATAAGAGACAAGATATTTGAAATTAAAATCTTTATATTAGAAAATGAATCAGTTTCTATTTTGAAGCAAAAAAGTTGTATTAATAAAATAATTAAATTGGGTGAAATTCAGTTGAGGTGAAAATTATAAATTGTTGGAATCAATGAAAGAGTGAATTTGAAAAAATAAAAGTAGAACAGTGAATAAATCTTTAAATGAGGAAAATTAAAGATGGATAAAAATAAAGAAGTTGTAATGAGTGTATAATTTAGGATGAGTATAAGTTTTAATCTTATCCGCAGTCATCCAAAGTACTAATTTTCCTTCTTACCGCATTTTTTACCTTCCTTCCTTTTTTCTTCTTTTCGTCTCGCTGCTAACCCTCTTTTTTGGTCATCTTCCTTCTTCTTCACACACGAACTCATTGGAGTACACCACTAAAAACTCTCAGTCGCCTCGACTCTACTTCTCTTGAATGCGGGAAGGACCCTATTGCCGAGAGGAGAAATGCGATCACTTCGTCTTTCATGTCAAGTCAAAAGTGTTCACCTTGACGAGGAAATGAGGGATGCTTTTCATTACCTTGATAACGTACTCGCGGCTTACTGAATCCTATGGGCTTTGAGCTCCTATTTTTTTATATTGATTGTCGAATGTGCAAAGCATATTTTGCTTTTTCCCCACCTTTTGACATACAGCAATCAACTCTATCATTTTTTAAAAAAAGGAGCATGTGATGAGTTGTGATCATTGTCTCGTGAATCGTTTAAAACTAAAATTAGTTTGTAAAAAAAATGCTAGTTTGCGGTTGTAAACTCGTGATTCCATACTATTTTTTTGCATAACAGTTATGGGGATTCATAACCTCTACAAAAATTACGATTTTGTATTTATATCCTTATAAAAAACCATTATGAATCTAGCCGTTTTTATAAAAAAAACTTTTTAAATCTAGTGTCTGATATATAAGAGTTTTAAGAATTGAATCCTAATATTTATAATATTGTTTTGTTTTAATTTACAACATTATATTGCAAAACCTATAAAACAAATTAGATTGTGTTATGTTAATTAAATATTAATTAATTGTAATTGCAAATATTAAATTTTTTTTTAACATATCACGGTATAGTCTAATTTTGTTATAAATAAATACTTTTATAATTTATTATATAATAATAATACCAAATTCAAATAATAAAATATGCGTAAAGAGTTATCATTAAAATAAGAAGTGTATCCTACTGTCTTATTAATTTTTTGTTCAAAATGTGTTTATTTTATAAAATAAAATAAAAAAATAGCCACTAATAAATTATTGATTATTATTAAAATTACATTGCTGTAAATAAAATCATATGATTAGTATGTACGTATATATATGTATATATATTTACTTTCATATTTTTACGGTAAGTATAATTTCATAAGATAGTTTAGTATTTTTTATCTATAAATTTTTTAATCAATTCCTTATATTTAACTACAATTGAATGACCTGAACGTATTAAAAATATATACAAGTAATTATAACACTTATTCGAAATTTTAGTTTTAAAATTATTAAATGATGTAATTATATATATTAAAAATAATTAATTTCCTTAAAATTTAATATTTTATAAAAATTATATCAATTGAAATTGCTATGTGATGTTGTTTAAAAATGAATATATTAAAAAAAGAAACCCTATGTACTGGATTTGTTATCAAAAAATAATAAATTCGAAACATAATTTGTTTACATTACTTTTTACATTTTGTGCTGCAAAACTTAGCAAGTTTAAAATCTTTCTGAAAAATGTTGTAAAATATTACTAATGTTGGGAAAATTATATAAAAAACTTTATCACATTTTTTGAAACGGAATATTCGCAAATATATTGTACGGATCAAAGTTTAGTTTGTATTACAAATTAATATTTCTTTTTATATATGGAGATCGTGAAAATTGTCCTCGTAGTTTAGAACTATTTTTCCTTCTGCTTCAGATTTTTTAGATCTTTGTCTTGTTTTCTACATTTCCTATAACTACAATTTGTATTTGCATCTCGCTTTTCTCCATTTTTCTCAGTTTTCACAATGATCATGTTGTAAACAGCTTAATTTATTTGGCAATGTACATAAGAAAAAAATAATTAATAATATGCATAACCAATATCAAAATAACAATATATAATAATAAATATACAATAATAAAATATTAAAATAATTGGCAAGAATACTGAATTTCTGATCATCTATACATCAACAACTTAATTTGTAAACGAATAGACGTTTGCTTGACTTTTACATTTAATTGACGTGCATAATTGAAATAAAACTCAAGCGAATTTTGTTCACCAAAAGTCATTTATAAACTTTACATTCACTAAATCCGTTATCACTAAAATACGTTATTTTTCTATGTGTGTATGATTCATTAGATTTGTGATATTGGTGATGTGTGATTCGTCTAATCTTACAAGATACCATAATATATGTTGCAACTGCACTTGTGAATAAAAATTATCTATACTACTAAATTATTACATATTATAAACTAGTACAGCCCTACATACTCTAAAAAATAGAAGCAAAAACGATCCAGAAGTAAAAAAGAATTTCGTAAAGAATTTGCTGATGTACGCGGGAGCTTGATAGACAATCTTTAAGAGGAGAAAGGAAGGTTTGAAAAAGAGAACGAGTGAGTGGAAAAAATGAAAACAAAGCAAGATGGAATGAGCAAAAAATCGGGAGGTCGAGGAGAGCTAAAATAAAAAAGAGAAGAGAGAAAAAGTAAAAGAGAAACGTACACGTTCTCCTGTTGTTTGCTGCGTGTCTCTTTAGCTTTTGTCTCTCTCTCTCTCTTTCTCCCTCATTGTTTTTTGTATTATTATTTCTGAACTCAAGAAGTCTCCTTTTTTTCTCTTTATCAGTCTTACTCGTCGGCCATGAATAAAAATAGAGAGAGGGAGAGAGAGAGAGAGAGTAGGAGAATCGTCAGTCGCCTGTAAAAAGGATGAAAAAAGGGTTATGAGTCTTGGGAAACCGAGACAGAGATAATTCATTCCTGGGTGGCGGTGCAGCACCTTACCAGAGAGACGGAGATAGAAAGGGTGAAACAGGTTCTAGTAAGTGGGTGGGGCTGGAAGTATGTGTATCTGAGTACTCATGAATTTTCGGATGAAGAAAACGAGATATCGAAAGCAGGTTGAAGAAAGAGATAGAAGAATAAAATAAAAATAGAAGGAGAGAGAAGATGACGCCGAAGAGGATGGAAGGAAAAACTGGAATCCTGTGTAGCAACAACATCACTGCCAAGCAACGAACCTTCAACTTTGATTCAACTTTGAGTAGATAAGGTCACTTAACCCGAGCTGACCAGGACGAATCAACACCCGATTCATGTTCTTGTCCATCACACAAAGAAACTTGCCAAACTAATCGGTACCAACTTATCATTATTCCAGGAACCTGAGTCAGGGATGCGAGTACCATTGTTGGAAATAATGAGAATTTTTTCTTAATAATATGCACAAATGTTTCCTTCGTTCGATACATTTTTCCATTCTAATTTAAAAAAAAAAAATTTTCCAAAAAAACTTAATAATAGGAAACCAACTTCTTCTCGTTGTAAATATGTCGTCTTCATCCTGGAAATATTTAGGTGAATGTATACAACAGTTAAGCGACATAAATAAAATAGTTTATAGAGCTACAATTTGTTTAAATTCATGTATAAAAAATAATAAATTTTTTATTATAACAGTTTTTCTTCCAAACTTATGAACTTTTTTTACAATTTTTAGCTCTCAATGTTGATTTTTTCCAATTTCATTTTATGGTAAACCAAAGAAAAGATTTTTGTGTCAGCGAAAATAAACAAAAGTTGAAAACTTTGTATACAATAAAGCTATACCAACAAAGAGATAGAAATATAAACATATATATATATACTATATTTTGCCTTTATTAAGTAGTATAATTGACAAACATAGTATTAAATAAAAATATTGTTTATGAATATATATGGTCTGTACCTGAAGTATCGAGTTTTTTTGCGACTATTGGTCGTATCGATTTGGGAAGGATCTTAAAATGTAAGGGAAAGTTTATTCTATTTGTTCCTCTTTTTTTTTTCTTTTTTTAGATTTACAATCGGCAGAATTTTATTCCGTACAAAGGATGTTTTTTTATTTTTGGGCACGACGCGATACAGTTTTATTTACAGCTTAAAAAAACAGTGTAAAAACATATCAAGTGTTACAAAAGGCTTATAAAGATTATTGTATGTCGAAATTCCGATGTGAAAAATGGCACAGAGTTTTCACAGAGGACTGGGAAAAGATGATCAACTAGTCTCGATCTGAGCGCTCAAAAAACTCTAAGAACTACGAACACTCGGTGCGTGCTAAAAATTTTAAATTCCGACCGCCGGCTAACAATTAGAACAATTGCAGAAAAGCTAAATTTAACATGATCTACGGTACATAATATAGTGCCAAAAGGCTTAGAAATGCGAAAAGTTTGCGTAAATATCAAAGTTGAGAAGATTCAAACTACTTTTGAGAGCTGGAACTCGTCTTCATATATGCGTTGATGTAGGAGGAAATTATTTTGAAGAATTTTAAATTTTAGTTTAAAATTGTTTCTAAGTCCACCAATTATTATTTAATATTTCCTAAAAAAAAGGTGTGTTTTTTTTTTTTTTTTTTAAATCTTCACACAAAATTTTCAACGTGTAGCGCTTTTCTACTACTCGCATCATCGCGTCGTATCTAAAAATATAAAAACATCCTTTGCCCGGGAAAAAATTCTTCCGATTCTAAATATCAAAAAACAAATAGAATAAACTTCCCCACACATTTTAATATCTATCCCAAATCACTACGACTAATAGTCGCAAAAAAATCTCGATTCTTTATGGACACACCATGTATGTAAACAAAAAAATTATGCTTCAAGACGGATCTTGGATCAGATTCTCCAATTATAATTGATCGAAAAATAACAATTTTTTTATAGGGCATTTAATTAATTAATCATTTTATTCTTTTCATTTTCTTTCTATTAAAACTTACCACCATCTTCTAGTCATTTTAAATTCTGTTAATGTCAAAATAAAGTTTATCAAATGCACTGTGAAAAATACTTTTCAGTCTGAGTTAATTTCATTCACATTTAATATATTTTTTTGTTCTTTATTAGTTTGTGTTCAATTAATTTTATATTTTCAATTGATTCTTCAAATTTATAAAATCAAAAATATATACGTTAACACTGTAAAATTTTAATCTTGTATACATATTTTAGAGTTTTCTAAAACTTTATTTGAAGTATTTTATTTATTTATTTTATAAGTTATATTTACATAAATAAAGTGCAAAAAAATATAATTTTTTTTATTTTTAACGGTATATTAATGAAACTATCTCTATAAATACAAAATTATAAATATTATAATGTATACATTACAAAAAGTTTTACTCACAGATTAATATTTTAAATGAAAAAAGGGGTAAGAAGGTGTACAGAATCTAGCAATTAGTCATTGTATCATGAAAAAAATGACTATCGTTAATTTACGACTTCAAGTGCTTGTGAGATGTTCATAAAGTATTTCTTAATATAAATAAAACTTAAATACTAAAAATCACTTAATATAAAACTATAAATAATTATGAATATAATTAATGTAGAAACTATTAACTTGTACAAATAATACATTTATTTTTTTTAGATATTATTTTTAATTATGATTTAATATACTAATAGATAATAGATAATGAAATACATATCAATGAATACATAAACTCAAGTACATAAATTGTACTAATACTAGTCTGAAAAAAATTGTATGATGTAAAAATTTTATCAATAAATATCTTAAATAAAATTTTCTTATATACCTAGCAGTATTAAATGTTCAAAAATGCACATTCTACAATACTCATTATTAATAAATAAAAAAGAAAAAGAAAATAGCGAAAAAACTCTTTCACAAAAGAATAATTAAAACAAAATAATCTACACACATAGACCAAGCAATAGATCATTTTTTAAATTAACTAAATGCATTGTACCATTTTAGTTTTTGAAAAGATTTTAAATAATATAATAGCAGTTCAATGAATCCTATATTTTACATTTTGTAAAAATTGTTTATATTATTTAAAAAATATGGATAAAGTTATTCAATAATTCGAAGAAGAAATAAGAAGAAATGAGGAGTTAAATTGCGCACATTTCATTTTATTATATATTCCTATCCCTCAACTCTTGTTCTCCCCACTCCTCATTTACCTTTTCACACTCGGTCGTTTTGGATTATTTTTAACTGCATTTTTTAAATATAGAAAATGATTTTTACAAAATGTGACATGCAGAATTTTTTTACTATAATTATATATTTTACCGTTGAATAAACTTAAAAAATATAACGCATTAAACTTTTGATGTGCGTTGACTACTGGTCTAATACTAAAACACCTAGAGATGTTTAGAAAATAAACACATTCTCACATATTTTGCTTATGGGTTTACTTATTTTTTGTTTAAAATCCTATAATTAAAAAACTTTTTTTTATCTGTAGCGCCATGTACATTATGAAAAATAATTTTCATAAGATTTTGGATTATAAAAGCTATATATCAATGATCCACGTTTGATCATATATTATAGTTTGCTATATATGTCATTTTACAAAATAAATAATTTGATCATTACATCGTATAAAACGAAAATTTTAGAAAAAAATTTAAATTATGTTAAATAAAAAAGTCATCAAATAATATATTATAAATATTGTGATGTAAGTCAAAGGAAATTATCTAAATAAAAAAAATATTTTAAATAAAATTATTTATTTATTTTCAATTGCTTGATTTGTATTTGCTGTACATTCATGATTATATATTTTGTACTGATTTAAATCAATTTTAAAACTTTGTTATTTGAATTTTTATGATTAAAAAGTTTTTTATGATTAATTATTTATGAAATTAAGTTATATGTAAATATTCAGTTGATGTTAAAAATACTAATAAGTAAAATATGTTAAAACAATGTGTAAGTACGTATAATCGTAAAATACACGCAAGCACGCACACACACATTGAAGAAGTGATTAAAATTAAAAGATGCAGTAACGAAGATTTACAAGAATGTATTAAATTAGCCAATACATTTAATATTTCTAATTAAAATTATATTAAATATGAAAAAATTATAACTAATAAATTATTTTAATTGCATCGATTTTTTTCAAGACAAAAAACTGATGTTAAAATAATGTATGATAATTTATTAATAATGTTGTTATTTCATATTAATTAGATCATTTATACCGAAACCGATCCTTAAATATAGAGAAATTAAAATTAAAAAAAAAATTTATCAATTAAATTACCGATGAACATTTGTTTTTTTTCATTATATCATGTTAGTACAGGTTTTTGTCATACAGACGTTTGTATATTATTATCGTACATAAAATATTTGTAAGCATGACTAGTTGTAATATTACTTATTGATTATAACAACTTGTGACAATTATAGTTTTACATTTACTTATTAATTTTCGTCAGCCTATTAATAATTATTATAGTTATTGTTATTATTATTGAATTAATAATTTTTATACAACGATGAAAGTATTAATTTGGTACGAAATTTATATTAAGAAGATATCAGTTGATAAATCCTTTAAATAATGTTTACAAAAATGTATTGTATCATAATGTGCATAAATGTATAAACAGTATCAATTTTATTCATTCAAATCTGATCATCTGTCTTTACTTTCGTTTATAATTGTATCCTTAAGCTGTTAAAAATGATTATAACAAGTGATTCTCATGTACAAGACAAACATTACACTTTAACTTCTTGTTCATTTAATTTCATGGGTCAGTGTTTGTACAATCCGACCTATTCACAATGGTCAATCTCTGGACCTCGAGGTTACGCAGTGAGATCCAGAAGTTAGTATGCAAGTAAGTGTACAAGGGTGGTTCGTTGCATAATGTGATGTATCAGGGGATAGAACGGTAGGAACAAAGTAGGGATGAGATATTGATCAAAAACTGCCCTGACACCAACTTCTCCTCTCCTATTCTAGGTAGTATTTCTCTCTCTCTCTCTCTCTTTCTCTCTCTCTCTCTCTCTCTCTCTTTCTGCCCGCCTCCACTCCCCCTCTCTTTACAGTGTACCTCCCATTGCTATTCCGCCAAACGCAGTAGCAACGCAGAGGTTATCAATGTCACAGTGTCTCTCAACTATGAACTTAACGCTAGAGATTGGGATACAGATGTATGACTTACGAATAATCATCGATGAAGGTCTAATTGTAATAGTAAATTGCAAGGTCGTTCTTATTGTTGCCCATGAGTCAAATCTCAAGGAATAATAAATTGACGGTATATGCTGTTTTCGCAAATATATCGAAAAGGCTGTATTAATATTGAAGACTTCATAAATAAAGAAATGTGGTTCTTTTCCCTTGTTGATACTGGTTTTTTTTGAGTCTCGGATTTTGATGTGCCGCGCGGTAAAAATTTTTAAATTTGCGCAAACTATTTTCAATATTGTTTCAATACCAAACTTCTATTTCAACTTTCACTAAAGTCTTAAAATATAGAGTGAATAAATAAAGCATGATTGTCTTCATTAACCTTTTTAAATTTTTTTTTAACCATATTATTTAATATTCATCAAATTTTTAATTGATTTTAACGAGTTTTTAAGACCAGTACTACTTACGGTCAATTATGACAAGAATATCTTAAATAATAAGGGTAATAGTATAAAATGGAAAGTATCTTAATTTGCGGTAGGTTAATTAGCCCAAAAATCCGAAAAAAGGTAAATACATTATGCGATTGATACAATAACTTTTACACAAACGGTACATACCTCTTTATTGTTCAAAAGAAGTAAAAAACCATATTATGCTGTATAAAGTAGCTCATTATAGTAGAAGAGATTCTTTAAAAGCAGATATGTCAATCAGCCAAATTACATAATAACTAATTTACGATATACAAAGGATAATTTTCACTTCCAAAACAAGAGCATCTACATACAATACACTCATGAAATATTGCTAAGAGTGTACAATTTCGTTAGTTTAGAATGTTTAAAGAATATAAAATACAAGAAAACATAAAGTTGCTAAAAAAGCATACTTAGTAAAAGAACGACAGTCACAAAATTTTTCTTCGCGTGAACGTTATTTTTCAGTTTTTGAACATAACGCAATGAAGCGATTAGTGGAAAAGCGGTACATGAAAAAGTTTTGTTTGCCACTTACAAAAAAAATAGTACGCAAAAATTAAAAACACTACGAATTAAAACCCGTTGCATTCTAAAAATAAAAACTGCCGGATAAAAATCAGAGCAATTGTGAAAAAATTGAATTTAACGCGATCTACGCTGCACAATATAGTACAAAAAAATTAAGAAATGCGAAAAGTTTGTGCGAAAATATCAGAAGTGAGGAATATTAGATTGCCTTTGAGACCTAGAAAACTTGCATACATAAGTTGTATTGATGCAAGAGGAACTTATTTTGAAGAGTTTTAAATTTTAGTTTAAAATTGTTTCTAAGTCTACCAATTATTATTTAATATTTCATAAAAAAAGGTGTTTTTTTTTTTAAATCTTCAAACAAAACGTTCTTATGTAATGCTTTTCTACTAATCGCATTATCGCGTCGTGTCCAAAAATATAAAAACATCCTTTGCACGAAGCAAAATTCTGCCGATTTTAATAATCGAAAAAATAAAAAAAAAGAGGTAAATAGAAAAAACTTCCCCCTAATTTTTAAGAACTCTCCCAACTCTATACGACCAATAGCCTTAGCAACAAAAAAACTTGATACGCGTGAACAGATCGCGTGTGTGCGCGCGTGCGCCTTTACATCTGACTACTTTTATATGTAAAAAATTGAATAAAATTATATTTTAATCATTTAAATGAATTACAATTAATGTAAAAAAGTATAAATTTTACTACAATGTAATATATTAGTATCTATAAACAAAAAAATTAGTAAAAAACAATGTATTTTCAAATTGGAATAATTATATTTCTTTCTCTTATTAATTACATTAAATTAATTAAATTTATATAATCTAGTTTTTTAAATTTATAATTTATATTAGTTTTTTAATTTATTTATTATCGTACAGGTTAAAGTAATAAAATCATTTTTTTAAACTGCTTATTAAAACTTGATATAATCAAGTATAAATAAGCCATTGATATTATCAATAAATATTAATAATAGTAAACGATAATATAATATGTATAATAGAATATAATATAATAGATAATAGAATATGGTCGACCAATAAAACATGATACGAAGCTGGGATTTTGTGCCATATTTTGAATTTAGTAATATCAATTTCAAGAAATAAAAAGCAACGTTATCATGTTGTTTCTCTTTTTTACAAATAATTATTTCGTAAGAAATTGAATAAATAAAATAAGTAAATTATATCTGTTTTTATAATTTTTATTTACGTAAAATAATTAATTTTGTTAATAATTGTTATGCAAACAGCTAAAAAAATTAATTATCTTATATTATATATCTAAATAATCACGTCCACAAGATTGTGACAGTAAAATTATATAATACAAATAATTATATTAAAACAAAAATTTTAAAGTAAAAAATATAAAAAAACATTTATTTTTATTTAATATGCATAATTGTATCTTATAATTTTTAAAATTAAGTAAAATAAAAATTTTTTTTTATATAACCTTCGAATGAGAATGTACTCTTTGTACATCCTTAAGTAACAAATTTGAATAAAAAACAATCAATTTTAATTTTTATATAATTGAATATATTATTTTAAAAAAGTAACATTTATTTAATATCATCCAACTTGTCAAAGCATTTATATTTAAATATATATATATATATTGTTGAAAATAATTTGTTCAGGTTTGTATCTAAAATGGTTTAACCGTTATTATCGAATGCGTACACCTGAAAGAATGTATACACTCTTAATAAACATACAAATTATCTTAAATTTCGCGTTGATTTATTTTTTCTCTAGGGTTGAGAAAGTCATTAAAGCTTCGAAGCCAAGAAACAATAATATATTTTTATAATTATTAACTCGCACGGAAATTGGAGTACCTTTTAAGCTTTTTCATGTACCGATTAAAGATCGTAAGAACAGTCAAGTCTTTTAGTCTTGAATACGACCTTTATTAAGTTATTAAATATCATTGAAAAATCCACTCTCCATTTTTATTAATGATATTATATTATAGATCCTTGTATGGTTGTGATGTAATTAAAACAAAATTTTTTTTTATGAGATGTGTCCTCGTCCTTGATAAAGCCTTTTTTGAACATTTTTTAAATTTTAATATATTAAATTTTATCGTATGTTCTCATTGCGAAGTTAAACATAATACTGAATACAAATCATTTAAATAAATTAATTTTATAATTTTTTAAATATTTTTTATAATATAAATATGATACAACTTATTTCATAAAAATTAAAAGAAGCTCTATACAAGTATCTGTATTGTACATAACAATGTTTAACAATAATTAGCTTGTATTTACAATAACCTTATAAGTCCATTTATATTATTGTCCTGTATTTACACTCACATTTATTTAGTTTAATTAATTTAAAATTTAATTAATCACCATTTATTTCATTACTTAATTTAATTCAATTTATTATTTAGTTTAATTTAATCTATTAGTCATACACATTACTATACATTGATTAAAAATATCAAAGGCAGACATGTTTTTACTTTTATAAGTAAAAATTATGATTTTTGTGAACATAAAAGAATATTTTGTAAGATGAAAAATTATTTATAATGATATAAACATAGAAATACTTTGTTTTATATTAAATAAAAGATTACATAGAGTTTTAATTGAAAAAAGTCTTAAAATAAAAAATAAAAATTAAAAACATTAATAATTAAGTGACTTTTTAAAAAGGTCAAATCAAATACAGTTAAAATTCGTTAAACCGGTACATGCTTATAAAAACGTATTAAAATATCAAAAAATCTAAAGATAATATTTTATCATTACAATATAAATATATTAAATGGACAAAAATTTTAAATATTTATAAATATCATAAACTGATTAATCAAAGAAATCAAATTAATAATACGAAAATAATATATAAGATATTAATAAACTAAATAAAGTAGCATATGAATTTATGAGTTGTATTAAAATATTTATATATATTTATTAAAAATTTATTATTACTTATTAATACTTGGTGTTCTAGTTATTAAAAATAATTTAATTACCAACACATTAAAATTTTTAATACTATGCAATATGTTATACGAGAAAGTATATTTTATATTGCAAAGTTTATAAACAAAGGAATTCAAATTGAGTTAGAAAATAAAAAGATCAGTTTCTTTTTATAAGCATGCCATGTGATTGTTTGCAAGGCTCAAACAAGAGTATCATTTTATTTTATTTTTTTTTTTTTTTTTTAAATCGAAATAAAAAAAATTTATCTGTTTTTATTGAATCGATACGTACGCAGCCGTAAAGTGTACGCAAAGATTCACGTGCGTACGTGCAATGAGTATTTATGTATGCATGAAAGAAATTAAGTTTAAACATGTACAAATTTGTGAATTTATAATTGTGTGACGATGCCCATTTGTGTATAGAAAAATTTGGTACAAAAAAACTGCATTCGTTTTAAATTATATCTAATAGTGAGGAGTTTTTGTTACACTTTTAAATTATATTGATTCAGTAAAATGGTAACAAAATTGTTGATTAAAAAAAATAATTAAAATTATCATTAAACAAAACAAAAATTAAAACCCATAGTAAAAAAATAGAATTTAATAAACATCACTATGGGAAATATAATTGTACATAATATTATTTAATTATGTATACTCATGCTGTAAATATAATAAATATTTTTGATATGTGAGATAATAAACACGAATAAAAC
The DNA here is from genome assembly GCA_018907245.1 of Eupristina koningsbergeri. Taxonomy (NCBI): domain Eukaryota; kingdom Metazoa; phylum Arthropoda; class Insecta; order Hymenoptera; family Agaonidae; genus Eupristina; species Eupristina koningsbergeri. The sequence continues at coordinate 1,724,936 of JACCHV010000001.1, forward strand.
AATTTTTTATACTATTTTTTATATTACTTTCAACTCATTAAATTAACAAAATATGAAAAGTTATGAAGTGTATGTAAAGTATGTGGGTAAGTACAATGAAGTGTATGTAAGTACAATGCATGAGTAGGATGAAGAGTATGAAATCGTGATCACTTAGTTTAGGTGAATGTCATTGTGTGAACGTGTAAATAGCAATTGAACAGGAAAGCTTAGGCAGATTAGTTTGAGCTTAAAGAATAACATGTGCTCTTAAATTATAAAAATTTTAGAGTTAGAAAGGAAACCCTCTATTGTCTATTAGTTAGTGATGATTAACTTCCTGAAAGATGTATACAATAAAATACTTGTGTTCAGATGACGCTTACTAATAATAATTATAAAACATTGTTAATTAGTAAATTTAATTATAAACTACTTAATTATATACTAAATTATTTATTAAATCATTGTTCAACATTACTCCAACACAGTCTAGTTTTCATACATCACAGGTTGTGTGGAACTACTTTTTCATTTATTAAATTATTTATTAGAATTCTTGTTTAAAATTTTTAATTTAATTATTTTTTATTTATATTTAACACGATTTTCTATCAAATAAAAAATGCAAATAAATTAAATTTTACATTTAATTTAGTATCGATTTTTATTACATTTTTTTTGTATTATTCTAATCCTCTGTTCATTGTATGTATAAAGTATCCAGGCTAATTTCTTTTGATGTTTATCAATATTTTTATTTCTTGCCGTTATTTCTATAACCTCAAATGTAATGTGTCAACGGCTCTTTATATGTCCAGAAATACACAAAATGCATATTATTTATTTTCCGAGGCTTTTTCTACTTTGTGTATAAGTTAGCCGATGGCATCTATTGTATCTTCGTCCTTTTGGTAGGCAAATTAATCTTTATGTAAAGGATTTCTTTTAGACTCACATTCTCGACTGGATGTATATAATGTTTTTTTCTAAATATTTAGAAAAAATTATGATAGAATGATTTGTGTATACTGTTCAGTCTTTTTACTGAGTTTCTGCCTTTTTAATATAAAAACCACCTTAGTTGGTTTTTCTCTATAGATTAGAGATGTAATTTAGTATATGATTAGCTCTAAAGTCTTCCTAAAAATGTTATTCTACATAATTTATACTTTGTGAATCATGATAGGAACATCTCCATGTCCATAGAAGATTTGTAAGGTGAAAAACTATTCTTAGTCTATTTAATCCTTTCTTTTGTGAAATGTTATTGGATATGCTGGCAGCAAGTCTAACTGCTTTGTAGTTTGGATATTTTTTAGTAGTATCTTGTTTGAATATTACTTCACAGACAGCAAAATGAATTCTTAAAAGAAGTTTTACAGTATCCTTGACGTCTGTGGTGTAATATCTATTTTGTTTCTCAAAATATTTTCAAATACAGATTACATTCTCTGTTTAGAACTTTTTGGATTCTGTTTGCAATGCATAGAGCCTCTATTCCTTTGCACATTGATTTCCAGGAATTTTTTTTTGGAGTCTTCTTATATTTTTGTTATACTTTTGTTACGAATCTTCGCCCTTTAAATGTAGGCTGAAGCGTAACCCGAAGCCCCGTTCCGAATGGCTATTCGGAGTTATCTCTAACTCCTTAGCGGAAGGTGAAGGTTACAAGAATTCGAAGAAAAACTCCAAGATACTTCCATATAAAAGAGACTTATTTATTATACCAAATAAATCAAAGAGGAGACGTGGCGCTAGTAATCCACGGTTACCGTAATTAAAAAATTGACGTAATATGTCGTATTGCACGTCGCGGTAAAGTAGTTAGAATTTAGTATGAAATTAGGTTTTTTAGTTAAGAGATGTTGCGCGATCCGCGGGTCCGTCACGAATGACTTCCAAGTCGGCTCGAGACAGCCACGTAGGACAAGATATCCCCGGTCTTGGGGTCATCCGCGAGAGCAGCTGCAGATCCGCAGTCCCACGGTTGGGGTGCTGAGTCCGCGGATTCCTCTGGCGCCTTCCATCGACACGCGTTATCGGGGCCCTGCAAGCCGCGTAGGCTCCGATCACCCGGAATGCGCGCGCTCAGCAAAATTCGGCGTGCGGGCCGCTGAACGCCTGGAAAATTATTATCTATGTTCCCGCGGGTCTGCAGTCCCTTTCTTAGAATATAAGGTAATACGTTGATATGCAGCGGATGCAGCTGCATAGCGTACGTAACACTTTATTAAGACTTTATCATGTTCTTTTCTCTATTGTTAATTTTTTTAGTTTGCCAAGTATTTTGTTTCACCAAGGCACAACATTGTTTCTTGTCTTTTAATGCTTTTTCGGACAACTGATAAGAACAACTGACAGTTATAAGGTGTTTTTAGGAAACCTCACCATTTTATGAACTTTTTTATCAGATCCTCTACAATTTTGATCAAGCTTTCCAAATTAGTTAAATATTGTAAAAAACGTGTTGCTTGAAGGAGTTTCAATCAGTTTTCTGAATGTTTCTTTTTTTTCCAAGTGGATGTTTTCGGCATTGCGTATGAATCGTGTGTGACTGTGATTTGACACAGAGGCCTGTTTTGAAAATTTCCAATTGATAATTTTTGTTGTTTTGAAAACATTTTTTAAGGTCATGTCGATTATTTCTATCCTTATGTTGTTGGTAAACGTTGATACATTGTCTTTGTGTAGCATTTAAAGGTTGTTTTTGGTGATATATTCATACAGATCTTTCCTTTTTGCATTGTTATTTGTGCTTTTTCAACACAACGTGGCATACATTTACATTATAATATCCTTCGTGAAAGTTTATCATGACAGTAGTCTAGTAACTTCATCTATAATGGTACAACTTTAATGTCTGTTTCTGAGATGCACAAAAGTTTTTTGCTGTCCATGCATTCCATCAAGTTGGCTACTAGTTCTCTTCTGATGGATAGTGAAACGAGGATTCAATTAGTATTTCGTTTTAGATCGATCAAAACCTTTTTCGTTTATTTTGGAAAATGACTTTACCTATATTACTGAGGATTTTTGTAATCTTTCCATTGTAAAAATTGAATTCACGAATCAGACCAATATCCATCTTTTCTTCAATTATCATAGTTTCAAGCATATTTGGACCTGTAAAGATTGATTTGGGAAAATTTTACTCCCTTAAGTACGATATTTTCTGTTTTAAATTTACCTTAATTATATTTTGACAAATAAATAAACTTTGATTGCTAAGTATTTTTAATAAATACGTGTAACATAGATTTTTGTTTTTTTCGCTATAGTGAGGAGTCTTGATTTAACTAAAAGAATGCTTATAAAAGTAGTTTCCAATATGTAAGAACTATTCGTATTCCAGAATATTGAATTTGTTCTAGTTTATTTGTTAAATTTTTATGCAAGTTATATAAATGAAACATTCATGATCTATTATTGTCAATGGACTTAATCTTTGTAAAATACGTTCAATATATTTGAATCGATTCCCTACCATATATTTTGAGAATATGTGACAATGATTAAAAATCTACAACGTTTTCAATGTGTGACTGGAAAATAAGTTGAAAATAAAAAATTATTCCAAAAAATGGAACATTTTTATTGTATACTATAATATATAGTAATCTTTTTCTAACATATCTATGTTTATCCCAACAGTTTCAAATAACTTAAATACAATACTATTAATAAAAGCTTAATGTTAAAAAAAAAAAATAAGGGAATAAATTTTTAATATTTAATTGATAAAGAAAAAATTACTAAATTGTATTCGTTTCATATCTTATACTTGTAGTGAAAGTAATGAAATCATAGTTAAATCAGCATAATAGTCATTGAAGAAGTTAAATTGAAAAAAATTTTAAGAAGTCAAGTAGATGGATAAAATCTATGGTAAAATAAAAAAAAAATAATATTTAATTAACCAGTTTGGAAAATTAAATATACAAAATCCTGAAAACGAGAAAAATTTAATATTAAATGAAAAATTCGTAGCTTTGGCATTTCGCTACTTTCTAAAAAATTGTTCTGTTGTTTGGAAAATAAAGGATCTGAGCAAACATATTTCAACAATTTTAATATAAAAATATTATTTATTAAATATATATATAATTGATTTATATTTTATTATTAAATATTTATTAAAATTTTTTATTTTATTTCAGGTATGTAATCGGTTTTTCTTAATATTACAATGTATCAAGTAAGTTTGATAAATTTTCTATTTTTATGTATTACATATATTGCTTGTATTTATTTAATATCATTTTTATAATTAAATATATAGTTTTTATTTTATCCAGTACATCTTTTACGCTAGTTTAAGTTTGTGCTAAATATTTTATTAATTACATGCAAAATATTGTTTATTAAATATATTTAAAATTAATAAGAAGAACTTGAAACAAACACATTCATCGCTAACTACATCAAATTATTATAACCATTCAATACAATCATAAACTAGGGAGAATCATAAGTATTAATGTGTGATATGGCTGTACATTTCAAACTGACGCGGTACAACATCGAGTATCTATACTCTCTATTCTCCCAGTAGAGGGCAAACTCCTATCTTTCATCAAATTACTTAGACCGAGATAATAATTTGTCGCACTCTAATTTCTTTTTTCGTTCTTTTTTCACTATTCATTGAATTCATTATTCTACATGATTTTTTGGTTTCAATATATCGTACAACGCACACATATCTACGCTTAAGAGCCATCGGTACGTCAAAAAAAGAAATTATTTCGATTGTTTATATGGAGTAATTACGTATGCTTCAAGCGTAGCCATATTTTCAATAAAAAATTTTTAAATTTAAATACAAGTTTAATATTGAGGTGTCATTGATTTTCCCAAAAGTTTTATAAAATTAAAAAAACGCTGTTGTAATTATAGTTATAGTAATAGTAAAAACATAAAACTTTTTATTCAAATTATGAAGGCATTTAGTCATTTTAAATTTATAATTATAGATTTTCAATTTCATGATTCTTTTCAATTAAACATGTATGGATCAAATTAACGCGAATAATAATTCATTATATGTAGTATGAATACAAAATTGAATAAAAATGCAAGTTTTTTATTTAATTTCACGACTTTTTTAATTATTAATAAACTTCTGATGAAGATAGCAAGACACTCGAAATATCGGGGCGAAAAATTAATTCCTGCGATAATTTTTATACCTTAATTTTAATACTCATTACATTTATATCTGGTATTACTGAAAATATAAAATTTTAATTTAGATATATATATAATATAATTTTAATTAACTTCTTTTTTTCACGTGTACGAAATGAGTTTTATAAATCACAAATTTTGTCTTTTTTTAAATTTAAAAATTTTTTAAATAGTATTTAAACTGTTTATTTGTTTTTATATTGAAATAGAAATTTTGTTAATTTAATGATTGGTGAATCTGTCAAATATTCAAAAATTTTGAATGAAAATTTGTAAAGTCTATTTCCATAATTTTTTTTACTTGTTATAAACTTCAAGGCTAGACTGTGAAGACAACACATTCATACATGTGTACACAAGTAAAATATTTTTCCCAGATTGAAGAGTTCTCAACCTGATCAGCTCTCCCTCCTTCGTATATTACCACGACTTTCTCTCTCTCTCTCTCTCTATTTTCTTTTCTTTTTACAAACTCGTATTTTTTACAGGCACAATACACCTTACGGGCGCACTTTGAAATCAATCATTTAATTCCTTCGTACTCATAACGACTCTCAATCTGGAAGGAAGTAATATTTATATGGATGATTCTATAACTATTTCCATTCTTTTCCTTTTTTTTGCTTTTAATACCGATGCTGCACTATATTTTTCTCGTCCTTTATTTATTTTTTACTTCAAAATTTAATCGGAAAATTTCTCATGCATTACATTTTCCAAATTAATTGCTAATTTTGAACAAAATTGTGTTGATTATCATTTGATGCCTTATCAAAACCATTCGAACTATTGTAGAAGCTACATTTTTGCTATAAAATATGTTCAAGAAAACATTTACATCATCAGTGTGAGATGCAAAAATAATATGCAAACCATGAAATGAATAATGTTAAATTTAACTGATTAAAAACACATTTATAATTTTTTATTTATTTTATTTGTAATAATTTATATTAAAAATGAACCATAAAATTGATGGAAGCTGATATAATTTCACATTATTTTTTTAGATAATAATCCAAAATTAAATACGCATCTCCAAGACGATAAAAACTTAATTATTTAAAAAAAAAAGAAGAAATTACTTTATACATATACATAATTTAAAATAATATAATCTTTAATATTTTCAACAAGATTTCTGAAGTGAAAAAATATTGCCGAATTAGAATTACTTTATAGTTTGAATGCAATTATCTTATACGTTTAGATTTTAATGTATTCTGAATTAAAAATTTATGGTAATAAATTGAATGAAGAGAATTAATGTTTACCTTTTAATACTCATTCAGAAAAATGTGAAGTCGATAAGGTTAATTGTGGAATATATTTGGAAATAAAGTTCAAATTGTTATAATAAAGATTAAAGAACGAATAAATTAAAATTTAAAAAATTTTGTTAACCAATTATTTCATATGAACTTGTAGTCATTTTCTAGGGATGTTGAGAAATTATTTTGGCTTTGCATTAGATGAATATGGATTCGAGATAATTTTAATTAAATCACAGTATTTATACATACAAATTACAGCGATTTGGCACATGACTTAAAATGTAAGGGGAAGTTTTTTCTATTTGTTTTTTTTTTTTTTTTTTGATAATTAGAAACAGCAGGATTTTTCTTCGTACAAAGAATGTTTTTCAGTTTTGTGACATGGAGCAATGGATTACTGTTGAAACAAATTTACATGGTAAAAATTTATTTGTGACTTAATAAAATGCTGTAGAGACTTTTAAATGTTAAAAAAAGTTTTTAAGGATAAAATTACGTACAAATGGCAATTAGAAAAATTGCATAAGGCTCTTAAGAATGTCACCGATTTTTTCCCGTTCTCAGTACCCAAAAACAATCCGAATCTATTTTAACGCTCAATGTGTGGACAAATTTTTTTAACATTCAAACATCTCGAAAGTGTTTTTACCTAGCCGCCAGCCAAAATTTTACCACATACCGCTGTTCCATTAGTCGCCCTATTGTTCCGTACCACAAAATTGAAAAATACACTTCCCGCGAATACAAATCCTGTCGTTTGTAATTATCGAAGAATAAAAATAAAAAAACTCCCCCAAATCGTTATTGCCAATAGCGACTGAATTTTAAAAAACGTTTATGAGAATTATAATATTAAATATTTTGATTAATATGAAATCAATCACATTTGTTTATCGCAATATCAATGATATATTGTTCTTATATGATAAACATATTTTTTTAAATTATAAACACATATAAACATAAAATATGAATAGTTAAATCGAAAAATAAACAAAGAACAATGCTCATAAGTTTTAATTTGTATTATTGATGTTTTTTTGTGTTTTTTATTCAGTTGATTTATATAATAATTATAATTTTAAAAAAAATTTCTAAATTATTTTTCCATTATTTTATGTTGCTCAATATATATTTGAAAATTCTATTATTTTTCATAATATTGCAATGGAATACTCTTTCTTTTATCAAACGCCTTTGTGAAAGCAAATAAAAAATAAAACTAAAATTATGAAAATCTGTCCGAATAAAAATATTAAATATATATTTAATGTTTTGTGTTATAAACATGCACATAGTAAAAGTACATGAAAAATGTATACTCATTACAAATAAATTCGAAATCGCGCGTGTGTATGCGTATGCGTGTATATAGGAACAGAATAGTGAATAAATGCTTTATCACTCTTGCTCGCTGGGGGTCAACGTACAGGCGCACGAGATGACCGAAATCACACACGCTCTATTTTCTTTTCTCTCTCTCTCTCTCTCTCTCTCTCTCTCACGCGCGCGCGCACACACACACACACACACTTTTGCCTCGGCTCACTTACTGCTTTTCCTACCTTCCTTTCTCTTCTTATCTTTACTGGAGAATCCAAAAAGAAATGACTAGAACGCTCAAAATGGTTCACTTCGCTTATTTTTTTAAATAATGTATGCGAATGAGAAATTGAAATTTTTATTAATTATTTTTTTAATAATAAATATTGTTGCAAATTTATTGGAAGATAATTGAACTTTGTTGCAAAAAAAAATGTCTATGTGTTTAATATTAATGCTATTTATTCAAATAAATAGCATATATTCGAGTTTATTGTAGTTGTATAATAATTAAGTTAATTCCAATATAAAACTTTAATTCAATTAAATAAGATTTCTTATTTATTCTTAAAATTTTAATAATTTATTTTTCTGTTTTACCGGAATGTAGGATTGAACATATTTAATAAAAAAAGTAATTTATTTTTTGCAACAGAACTATTGATATTTTATTGTTTTTGAACTAAACCAGAAAATTATCATTTTTCATAATAATCCTGTACTTTTTTAACAAATACCAAATGACAAACCATAAAAATCTCATACTATAAATTGTTTTTAGTATTTTTCTAACAAAAACCCATATTATAAAATAAAAATGTTTCAATTCTTATATAGTTTTTTCCGCTATTATTATTAATCGTGAATTGTAACATCGGTAATTTTATTAATAAAGAATTTCTGGTTTTTAATTTATTATACCAATTTTAAAAAATGAAAAAAAAACTATTCAAATTTTTATTTTAACAAAATAAACATATACAATCTATCTGAAAAGATTCAGAAATTAATTAACAAAACGTAAAGTATTGATTATTCATGAAAATTAATTTTATTAACTATAAAGTAGATTTATATTCAAAAAACAAAAATATACTTATACTAACAAATAATAATTCTACCATCAAAATATTTTTTATAAGCATTTTTCATCAAATTCTCTTTTAAATCTTAAATATACTAAAAACTAGTAGAATAAAGTATTTCTAAAATTGAACTGGAAAAAGTTTTACGGTAATAATATATCGTATATGTAGTGCTGTTAACAGAAGGATAAAAGTTAGAGAATGAAAGACAATGTATTATAATATAAAGTAAATGAGGATAATAGAATGTAATTCACAAATATATAAAAAAAATTTGTAACATTGTAAATTGCCTTAATGCATCATAATCATAAGAATAGAAATGATAATTGGGAGACCGTGGTGGTTGTATATAAGATACAATGCAAAGATTATAATGCGACGTACATAGGCGAAACAAAGCGCAACCTCAAAAAAAGAAACACATTGTAAACATAAATAACAGAATAACACTAATTCAATTATACAAATACATTTGCAAGATAATGAACATGATTGACTGGAATAATGTCAAAATATTACATAGATAGTAAATTATAGAAAGCGACAAATTCGTAAATTTCACACATATTCATGGACTCAAATACTGTAAACAGACTGTAAGAAACATATATGTTAAACACAATATAAACACCTAGATAGTTTGATGACGAAATATACAGTCGACTAGATATAAAAAAAACGTAAGCGTTCACTCGGTACAGTTAAACTTGCCGCCGTGCCAATGTAGTTTACACGACTGAAATTCTAAAACACTGCATTGAAATAACTATTTACAATTATTATATTAATATTGGTATAATTTGAAATGTAATTTAGTGTATTTTAATGTATATTATATTTGTTTTTTAATTTATTAATAAAGGCCTGAGGAAGACAAGGAATTATTGCCTAAACATCGCCGATGAAAAAAGTATTTTTTATTATTAAACAAATTAATACACTACACTAACCAGGAATTTTAACTTTTCTCATCGATTCATTATAGAGGGTGTTTCATCTAACTCTTTAAGAGGCATCATAATGTTACCAAGTCCATTACTAATCCAGAAAGTTGAAATTACTAAATAAATAATAAAATAATAATTAACACCTTCGGTAATGAGTATAAATTGAAAAATGGTGCAATTTGCCTAATCGTCGTTTAATTTCATAAAGACATATGTATTACACATGAGCATCTCGAAGAAACGCTTGAGCCAAGAAACGGGAAAAGGTCACAGGAATTAAACAATTTACCTTCAATACGGTGCTCTTACGAATGATGAGTCTGGAATATAATTGATTCTAAGTTTTAGACTAAAATATTCGTCAATCTCATCCCCTAAAAAGGCGAAATAATGAAAAACAAAACATTTATGGGAGGAAGGTGAAATTTTTTGCTTATATTTGAATTCCATAAAAATTAAAGAACTGAAGTGGAAAAGAACTAAGGGTTGTTTTCTTTTCGTTCATAAACGGAGGACATAATTGAGTAGATAGAAAAAAAATGGGTTATCATTTAGAAAATATAAATATTTAAAAGATAGAAAGTATCTATTGCTATTATTATTTATTACTGATTCCAGCCTTTCGGCCCGGAAATGAACTTTGTTACAGTCTTTTACATTTTATAAATTATTATAAATTAGGTGATAAAGAATACCAAAATTTTGCATAGAAGATACGATGACGGAAACTAGTTACACTATTATTGACTTACCACTCGAAGTTGCGGTAAAGTTTTCAATGATGTTTATGGCTATAAATGCAACGAATAGTAAGGTTGAAAATAGAAAGTTAGCAAGGTTCTGTTGAACAAATAAATCAATAATTTGTCGGCATGATTATGTTAGTATGAGTATGACGAGGTATTTTGATTATATGTATTAATATGAAAAATATGGCACTTGGATAGAAATAATAAAACTTATAAATCAAATAATCAATTCTCATGGAACTGAATGTAACATGTAAATTCTAAGAAGTTTTGCAAATGAGGAATATACGGAAGGTTTACCAAGGATTTAATGAGGGTTTTATAATATTTAACCATGATGTATTTTTTAAGAAAAATTTTTATTATTAAAATTATTAAAGTTAAAAATAATTTTCATATCAACAATCCCGTTGCACAAATTGCATAGTTTTACACGTGTTTATGTTTATATAACACATCGTATATATTATTTCAAATAATGTATAAATATACCGTTTACATATATATATATAGAAATTCAAATATAGTTCAAGTAATAGAGCACTTTTTAGGCCATGAAAAAAGCAGCTAGTGATACATACCAAAATTCTTAAAAAAAATCAGTAGATTCTTATTTTCTAAAATGCTGCTCATGATAGTCAGGGGTTTTTTTATTACGAAAAAAATGCATTTTTTTTACTTGTTTCAAAAATCGGAAAAATTTTTAATTAATTAAAAAAAAATCACTAGCTGCTTTTTTTCATGACCTAAAAAGTGTTCTATTGCTCGGACTAATATAAGTATAAATAAAAAACAATTATCTCGATTAGTATGATTCAGACATTCATGATATATTTATAAATTTATAATTATTATATTATTATAAAATATAATTAACATTATTTTTCAATTACACAATGTAGTGCAGCCTCACAGTCCATGAAAAAAGAACGAATAATGTTAGAAATAATTGTGTTCAAGAACATTCTTCATAATTTTTATTATTATCAAAAATTCAAATGTAATAAGAACAACTTATAAACACAATTTTTTAAAATATGAACGTTGTTTGTGAATTTTAATGAATCAAATATGAAAATTAACATTTACAAGAAAGTAAAAGAAGGAGAATAATAATAAAGACTTCACATGAATCATGTAAAATAGAAAAAGGTAAATAAATGTACCAAACATTATTATATAAAGGTTGGGTTATCCCCAAAAAAGTAATTCAGATTCTTATATAAAGATTCAATTATATATATAAGTTAATAATTATAAAAATATAATTATCATGTAAAAATTGTTGAACAAATATATATATTATATTAAAAATATTATAAAAATATATATATATATATATATATATATTGTGCCAGTAAAAAGTATATTTTATTTTTTAAATAGTATCTCTTAATAAATTTATTAACATTCATAATATGTATTTTTATAGTATAAAATATAGTGATTTATATTCTTTCTTTTTAATGTTATGAATTCAAGTCGAAATAATTTTTCAATTTTTATTTGTAGTCCTTGTACTCATTTAAGTAGTAGATATGTAATAATTTATACCATAAATCTAATCCATAAGCTCCATAATTTTTGACAAAATTTAATTTCATAATTAATTAATCCCCATAATTAATTCTGCAATTCATCTAACCAGTGTTTATTCGTCGAGATTCCTTTAACTTTTCATTACTTTCCGAATTAAAATCAATTTAAAAGGATTCCGAGAGCAATCAATATTACAATGAGGATTTTCAATCGAGAGTATAATCAGTTATAGTAATATGTAAAGAAATATTCTTAATAATGTAAGGGAGATTGATCTTTAAAGTTGGTCTGCAAAAAAAACCAAAATCAATGATTTACAATTCACACGTTTAAGTTTAAGAAAATCAATAAGAAGAAAATATAAAATATAATTCTTGTTAAACGAATTACAATTAGTTACTGATAACTGTACAATATATTACTTGTATTATAATGTTTGCAGCGATTGTATTTTAGATGAATGTAAACCGAAAAACGATGTAAGCAAATTCTGTAAAGACAGCAGGCTGTCACCATTCCAGATTTCATCTACGCTCAGAGAGTCTTTAATACTTAATAACGACTTAAAATTAAAGTATACTGGTTCCAAAAGTAAAAAAGCATCGTTTCATGATTTTTTTTTGGCTTTTATAGCATCTGCATTTTTCCTCTGTGTTACGTAGCAATTATTAATATCGGTTCATAGACACATGACCTGAGTAGTTCACCTAATTTATAGACTTCCTTACTTTATTTATACTCATTCGTCCTTGTAGTCTTCCGTTTCAGTTCATGATTAAATAGAGAAATTTTTATTTTTATTTTACTTAGTTTATAATTCACGAAACACGTATCCTAATAGTTTTCGTTTGCATTTTGCGGTCATGAACTTTTACAGTTTTGCTTTGGAATATTAATAAAATTAGATGAGGAAATGTTGTTTAAAATACCGGGACGTTACGGGATGTATCATAAAAATACAACTCAAAAGTAATAAAATATTCTCGAAAATTTTTAATTGAGCTCATTTGACTAATAAAAAAGCATATTTTAACTATTAAAATAATTAACTTTATTTAGCAAAATTTACAGTAACTTTTATTTAACACATGTACTTATAGAAATTGATATATTAAAGTAAATTTACTATTTAAAAATATAGTTGTTTTTCTTAAAATATTATTTTGTAAGTACTCGACTTCACAGTTTTAACGCAAATTTTTTTTATTATAATTATATTTTAATTATAATATTTAGTTATGTATAGAACTGAAGCCACACTGTTCATATGATGAAAAAATCGTTGGAAATAATTTTCAAAATACTATATATGATTTTTTTTTTTACATAAATTTTATAATTTATTATTATTTTTTTATATTTTATAAATTTTTATTCTTTTTATACATTTAAATTTATGTTTTATATAGATGATCAAGTATATGATTTTTGTTTTCTTATTTTGATGTAGAAAATTGCTTATTACATATCAATATTAATCTTCTAAAAAGTATAATTGACCGATTGAAAAAAAAAAATCATATACTTCTAGCAAAATGGCCAAAATGATTCTTATTTCATTAAAAATAACTGAACATTTCTCAACTTGTGTATATAAAAAATTTAATTAAATTCTCTTTTAATTATTTTAATAAATTTTTAATATTGTGATTAGATTATCATGTTGTAAATCCGTTAACGAACAATTTAAGTTTATTAATATTTAAACTAATAATTAATATAATAAACACAAAAGTTGTTACTGTCACCTTAAGAAAATCGGCTTAGTTTAGCGAAAATACCGCAGGGATACGGTATAAATTTTATATATTACCACCTGAATTTTTTTTACTACAATAATTATATATAAATTTATTTAAATAATTTATTATTTTCAGAAAAAATAAATGATTTAAATGCATACAAGTCAGCACTACTTCTCACCATTAAATATAATAATCACTTATTCACTTCACGATAGCACCATACATATATATAATTCAATTTTAATAATTTATATTAATTTTTCCAATAATATATTGTTCCACATCGATTTAATACTAAATAAAAATTATTATTAGACGGATTAACAATACAATATTATTCTCAAAATTCACAAAGATACAATATATATTAACAGTATTTAATAAATAAATCATTAAGTAATAAACTTCTTACCTTAGTAACAGAAGGAATTAAATACATACATATTTCAATTTTATAATTACCTGTAGGTATTCCTTGATTATATGATTATAATTCCTTTTATCATCAATACAAAAATAGATATTATGAATATGAAATAATTATATATAATGACCAGGTTATTTCTCTCAATATCAAATTTATTATCTGTTCTCAATATCTTCAACACTGTGATAATAATATAACTTGCATTTAATATTAGCTTAATTTTCAGAAGAAAAATCGTTAAACTCAAATGTATAACTTCCGGTACAAAATCGGGCAGATACTGACTCTTCTGCGCTTTTTCACTTTCGCAAATTTACACAGATTTACTTGAAATCTATTAAAACCGATTTATCATCAATAATCTTCAAGGGATTAATTCATGTAATCAATTTTTTGCAATAATTAACGATAACAATTACTAATACATTTCAAACTCCGCGGCAATACTACAATACAATACTCTCTGTTTCACATATTAATTTAATAAATATAAACACTCACACCCCTGTAAGTCTTTATCTATTTTATTCTTTTTAATTTTATGGATAATGGAAATTCGTCACAATATATTGTAATATTTAATAAAACCAATTAATTAAAAAAAATCTTTTTATATGTATAAATTTTTTGAAATAATAATTGAAAGTAAGGTACTTTCACATTTTAATAAATAGTTTTATTTAATTTATTAATAATTCAAATTTACATTATTTATTTTTTTAATCTTGTATTAGTTTATAAATCTATTTTGAAGTATAAGGTCAAGTTTAAAATAATAATAAATATCAAATTTCATGTATAATGTAACATGCAATTTTTATTAATTCTAATATCAAAAACTTAAAAGTGATGTTGCCATATTTATTTCTTTTTCCTTGAATAATTATTTCTTAAACAATTTAATAAAATAAGGATATAAATTTATTTCTTCTAATAACTCCATTTATTATAAAATGTGTATATTTATTATAAATGGTAAATAAAAACTATTGTGATGATTTTGAAAAATTTGTTGAGATTAAAACGAAGGTTGATTTGTCATTTACACCTGCGTCGAGGTTATTCACAACAAACAACAAATACAATAAAAAAACTATATGGACATTTTGTGACACCATACCCAATCATTTACTTATCAACTATTATTGTTTATCGTAAAACCTTAAATTTCTAGTATTTTTCTGACAATTATGTTATCAACAATTGTTATCAACGCATAATTTTTTCTCATAAAGTAATCGGTTAATCATGGCTTCATTTCACAGATTTTGGGTATAATCTTTAACCTTTTTATTTTTTTGATTTAAAAAAAAGAATCGAGAAAGGGTGAAATAAAATTGAAAAGGACACTTGAGTTTCGTGCTACCTCAGCATAAGTTGCTTAGTGTTTAAATTTTTTTTTTTTTTATTTATTGTTATTAGCGACTTCAATATTGTACAAGTATATGTGATAAAATAGAGTAGAACATTCTAAAACATTAATTGATCTTACATACTATTATGTTTTCATAATAAGTTGCTTATTTTTATTGTGTTAAAATATTTTAGAACATTAGTTAATTTAATGAATGGGTTTAAAATTATCTTAATGTCCTCCTTTAGCTTGAATTTATTTTTTTCTTCTTTGAAGTAAGGACATTCACAAAGAATTAGTCTGAAGTTTGTAACATATCATAAAAAATTAAACTTTTCTAAAAATAAAAATTTTAAAAAATTAAAATACTATGATTGCACTTTTATGTGATAAAAAAATATAATTAATATGAAACCCAGATCGGAATAAATCATTTTAATAAATTTCCCACATTATTTATTCAAATACTTCCCAAATATTCTAAATCGTAGAAAAAAAATTAAATATATTAAGATACTTATTGTGAAATTATATTGTATATCAAAAAATTTTTTCTCAATTACATTAGAAATTAAAATAAATATTCTAAAAAATTATAGTATTATAATTATCATACAATTAAAAAAATAATGAAGATTATTTTATAAAAAGTCTTCCAAAGTTACTTCATAAAATCTGAAAAATAAAATTTCAAACAACCAAAGCATATGTGGCAACGATACTCAAAAATATTGTAGTATATGTCACGACATCGCAAAAGATTCGAAAGATCAAAAGGTTCCATATTACCATGTCGGCTCGTCAAGAATCAGCCCATGTTTATCACACGGAATATAATACCATAAAGAACGAAACTTACATCTTTAAGTCTTTCCCATTCGACTTAGCAGTACTCATTTGAATTTGGTTTTTAAATTTCTTTCTGCGACTATACATTAATTTATCTCTTTCTCGCGACTCGAATCGGTCAGCAGTTCACTGTCGTGACAGCCGTCCATTGTCAATCGTCGCACTGACACCGCCGGCATTCTTCCGTTTTCCTTCTTGCTTTTCCCACTTTCCCTTCTTTCCTGATTTTACTCGCCTCGATGTACCACATTCGACGTAGAAATGCTCATATGTACATCACACTTTCGTGGAAAGCAATCATCGGTACCTCTTTGACTTCAACAATGTCGTCATCCACGTGGTTGAGACATAATTTGGAGTCCTCTCTCTCTCTCCCTCTGTATTGCACACATAATATTTGCTAATTAGAATTATATATTTTTTAAATACGCATGTAGAATATTAATACTATTAACAATAAACAAAAATTGTTGTACCTGAAAAAACATTAAACTCTTAACTTTTCATAGGTAAAAAGAAAAAACATTGTATCAAAATGTAAAATGAGTATTTACGGATTATTAAAAATATATTAAGCAAAGCGTTGAAATCAATGAATGTAACTGACATACTGCATTCGAAATATTATTTCACCTAAACATCTAACCAAGGGATCGCGTTAGGGCCAGGCCGTTTGACAAGGGCAGAGCTACGCCCATTCACAACCAAGATACTCATAAAAAATCGATGATTTTTTGAATTATATGATTACGCTTATAGAAACTTATATTGTTAATAACAAAGTCATTCCGATATGAAATTATTGATGTACGTATAATCATTTTCTATGTAATTTAATGTAGAATTCAAACCTTCTACCGTTAGACGTAGCAAGTTTAATGATTTTTTGTTATTTAAGAAAAATCGATAATCTTCGGATTTATACATATATACTTATGGAGACTTAAATTGCTAATAAAAATGTCGTTTGTACACAAAGTCGTGGTTTATGTATAAACTTTCATTTATAAAGTCGATTAAAACAAAATAGAATTTGTTTATATATATTTTAAAATTTCAAAGAAATGAGTTATTTATAAAAAAGAAAAAGACTTCAATTCTAAAATTTTGAGCCGTTATCGATTAAAGTGAGTCACCTCAGCTGTAATAATAGAAATCAATAATAGTACGTGTAAAGTCATAAGTTAAATGTTTATTTCTCTAGAAAAATAATTTTTGATAAACTGGTGAATTTAATAATTTAATAAATTGAAAAGAATAATAAAATAATGTTTTTTTTTATATTTTTAAATTTGAATACAATTATCGTGTATAGTAATTTTTAATATGATATTGAGTCAAATGTGAAATCAAGAATATTTATTAATTAAAAAGTTCATATATAATTTAGCTTATTTTAAGTTATTTTTGTTTTATATGTAAATAATTAAAAATTATTTAGAATAGAGATTAATCATTCTTAAGAATAAATATTAATTTCAAAAACTTCATATAAGGATTTGAACTAATACTATTTTTTTTAAACATACAATTTATATACATATTATTTCTATTATTTTGTTATTTAATTTTTAAAGAAATTCAATTATAAAGAAATTGAATCAAAGTTTGATTTTTCTATCAGTAAACTTTAGGGGAAATCAATCAAACTGTAAATAAACAAAACATGAAAAATGTTATAATTGGAATAAATTTAGTATACAAAATAAATTTGTAAAGCGTTAAAAAACGAAAAATAATGGTAATAATATACTATATATTAATAATATTATATACATATATATATTTACTTGTACATTTATGTATTTAATTATGTATTTATTTATTTATTTATTTCACGATAACTTGTGATTTTCCTTAAATTTCAATAAAAATTTTTATAAGCTCTCATCAGGTACATTTTAAAAATAAATGATTATTTTTATTTATTTTTTGCAACGAATTATAGTTTTTCTTCTGTTAGATTTGAATGTAATTAAGTATGTATACTTGGATGTGCGTGGTATAAAATTTATTGTAAATTTAAAAGTAAATTAAATTTGATTGGGGGAGGGGGCATATCCCGAACACTTCCATGGGAAATTTCCTTATTGCCCTTGCCGGATTATTGGTAAAAAATATTTATAATTGTAGCCACAACGAATATCGCTCATACACCCGTGTACCATCGGTCGTGAGTTGATAACAACTTCGTAATCAGTTAAAATAGGATGCATTTCCTCATAGATTAAACAACTTTTTATTGGGTACGCCAGAAAAGCCCTTTTCAAATTCGAATCAGGCATTCCCAAAAACCTCCAGGGGGCTAAAGGAGGATTAAATCTTTATTCAATACGTTGCAGTTTTATGGAGTTAGCGATTTTTTAAGTCAAGTTTTTCTAGATTATAAAATCATTGTCACTATATATGACACTAAGTCTTCACTACGTCTAGCTATGTGTCGCTGAAACGCCATTGCGAATGAAGCTACCTCTAGGGAACTTACCAAATTTACTAGCTCCAAGTGTACGGGTTTAGAAGCAGCGCACGTAAAACATATATATGTTTTTTTATTCCCTTTTAAATATATTGGACATGTAAAATCGACTCCAATTACCTCAAAAACTGCAGTATCTTTAACACGGTCTAAAGGTCTAGTGGCGACTGTACCGTGTTCATGCATTGAACCTCTAAATGACGACACGCACACATCTTTTAATAACACTTCTTACTGTGTTCCCACTTTTTAAAATCCAATATCTTTTTCGTAATACATTTAAAACTATTTTTACTCTTGCATGATTAAGACTCTCGTACGTTTCTTTTATAATTTATAATTTATAATAATATATTTTATAATTTATAATAAAATTTAATTAAATAATGATTACTAAGTAAAACAACAGGGCATCAAAATTTATAATTATCTATTCTCAGAATAATCCTCGTTTTAAGTGTATGATATTATTATCTCTAAAGGGCACAAGGGACTTGATAGTTTCGTGGTCAACATTGCAAAAGATGTCGGATTGAACGAGTCTAATCATAACATTTTTGGAGTCTTGCATCTCCCTCGTATTCAAACACCATATAATATGTTCCTCTGATCTAACTTTACAGTTACTCAAAAAACACTTGATTCACGCCATAACTCATACCGTTTTTCTAAAGGTTTAACAGTTTTCAAAAGAGTATAACTTCATCAATGATGTATTCGTAATCTGGTTCAGTTAATTAAGGTCTACCGTTAAAATTATTTTCACCGTTTTTTTTTACTCAACTATAATTTCATTTTCATTATATACCGATCCCGAAGAAGGCCAAAGCTAAATGTTTCGCGGAACATCCTTTTACGCAAGTTATCATCTTGTTTCATTGAGGCTACGCGAGTTTTTGTCTGTATAAATTTGACGTTTACGCCTAATTCATTTTCAATTCTCACAAAATTATGTTCTACTCGTATCACAAAACGTGTGCAAGATTACATGATCATTCTCATTGCGTCTTTCAAATAAACATCGCGGCATTTTAATTTCCTTCAGATATTCTACTTCCACTAACCATTTTTGAAATCTTTCAGCAATTATCGGTTCTACTTCTTCATCCCAGGTGAACCTTTTCGCCTACCCCTCCTGTAATAAAAGTAACAAGGCTCACGAAGCCTAACGGATCAAAAACATGATGTGCTGCTACTAAAAGCTTACTTTTATTTATCCTTTGTGTGCCATAATCTTTAAAATACGATAATTAATTGACAGATCATCGCATTTTTTATCCCAAAGCATACCTAAAACCGAAACTTGTGATTTTAATAATCCATCGCCATTATCTTTCCACCCTCGAAGATCGAATCCATTATCTGCCAAAACACCTTTTACACACGTCTTGAAATTATCGAGCTTCTCTAACGAACGAACGCTAATCACGCAATTCTCGACATAAAAACTACCTTTTAATTGCTCAACAGAATAAAAATACGAAATACTGTCGGTGTCATTTCCTTTGGCGATGATTTTGTTTAAATAAAACGTTATTATTGTACCTAAAATAAAAATGTACAATGAATATTGAAAACTATCCTAAAATAACATAGAGCTATTAAATTTCCACCTCTATCTAGGCATAAAAATCTTAAATAGTCTTTATTTTTGGGTGAAATATTTATCTGCAAAAAAGCTTCTCGTATATCTGCAATGATGCCAATTTTCTTCTCACAAAAACGTAATAAAATACCCAGTATTCATTCGATTACATTACATCGGTTCTTTTTCTAATCAATCTTTCAAGATCAGTTCGCTAGTTGATTCTCAGATGCATCGAAGACAGGTCGAATCCTGGTCGTGTTGCGTTCTTTGATTACTGTAAGATGAGGTAGGTAATGACTCCATTTTACTGCTTCTTGGGCGAGTACATACTCAATAATACCTTCTTCTATTCAGGCATAGCATATCGCGTTATACTCATCATAGAGAGTCATCTACTTTAACTTATGAACGGAGCACATAAGTCGTTAAATTGCCATAAATTTATTATCGTGAAGAGAAGTTAAGATGATTTTCCAACCAAGATAATGTCACTACATATCGGTCATCGTCGTTTATACATACTTCCTTTAGAAATTTTTTGGAGACTTCTTGGTCGTGCTTCCTTTTATTCTTCCAGGAAGTATCGTCTATTATCTCTTGAATATCTAATGACCACATGTCTTTTATTTTGAAATTAAAAACATGCATCGCAACGCTTTTGGGGAGCTTTTTATCTTTTACACGCCACATAATTGTCTATCTCAAAAGAGTTTCGATGGTTACCAATTCACAACTCAATTTTTTCCGCCGTCCTATTATCAAGTCACTGGCGATGTCGGCCCCAATTAATGAACCTATGGGCTCATCTTCTACATAAGAACTCTCTGCCGAGCTTTTCTAAATCACAAATTCATTTTTCTGTACCATAAGCTGGAACATTATTAGATACGATGGTTTGATTTAATGCTGCGAAAGTATATACGAAATCGTTTCCCTTTGAACGCATCCGCACTTTACATTCTTTATGCATTATAGCATTTTTTTGCGTGTCTCCGAAAATAATATGGCACAATTGTCGCTTTGCAATGGGTGGATAACACAAATACTCTATAATTTTCGATTTTATGTATGATCTTTGTGAGCTTGAATCTATCATGGTAGGTACGATTATTTCTTTGTCGCCATTGTATAAAATTACCTTTCAGGTCTGTAACAAAATACACGGGAAACCAATTACGTTGGCCATGATGATTTCTTTAAGTACATGCTATTCTTTACTATTTTGTTCGTTTGGTCCATTATCAAACGTACACATTATGTTTACATGTCTTCGTCCACACTTTTTGCATTCATCGTAGATCGACACGCTCCGAAACCATATCTAATTTTCAAACAATTAAAATAAGCTTGCTTATTCTTAGCGATTAGCTGCTTATCGTTCCGATCCAAATCTTGCCTTTGGGCAAGTGTCATTTCCATGATATTTTGAATCACAAAACAAATAAGCTCGCTCTTTCTTTTTCAATGCCAACAGTCCCAATGTCAACAGATTCCTTTTATTGAAAACCTTTTCTTTCTTGACTTTTTGCTCATTATTAGGCAAATCAATCAAAATTTGCACCTCGTTTTTCACTTCACCTTGTAAGAATTTGATAAGCTGCAAGAGGTGGTTTATCGGCTGCTTCTTAAAATTCTCCAAGTCGTCACCATTGCGCTCTTTGCAACTGCTAAGCTGTTAGATCTTCAGATAAGGATGACTCCATCAAGAGGTACAAGATGTCAGCATATTTATCTATCGTAACTCCAAGTGTTTCCAAGGATTTCAAGTAAAACTCGAGTTTATCATATAAACTTGTTAAGGAAATCTTTTTTGTCGATTTTAGAGCATTTTTTGGCACCAAATCTAAGAGTTCTCTGACGTGTACTTTAATCTGCATTTCATCTCGTCCAAAGTTGTTTTTCAACACTTTTATCACCTTTGGATAATTTTCACCTGCCGACCGATAACTTTTCAATAATACCGCGGGTCTTGAATCTGCAACCATAATGTATATTAAATATTGGAATTTGTCATCGTTATCAATATTTTCATCTTCGTGTGCTTCTTAAAGTGACTTCAAAATGTTAACTATTCAGCTACACTACTATTATATTTTAAAAACTCAATTTTCGCTAATTTAAAGTGTTTCTGTTGTTCACTTCGTTCATCCGCAGTCGATACTACCGTCTTATTGCGCTGTTTTTATGATAAATATATATTTGCATTATACTTTGCGCACAGAAAATTATTCTCGTAGAAATCATTATCATTTTGTTCTTTCAGTTACAATTCTTCAGTAATGGCAGCTGAGCCAGTCATAAGATCGAAAATTTCTTCTGAACTTGCGTTCATATCCTTGTATTTAATAGACAGAGTTTCAAACGCCACTTAAACATCGGAGTAATCTTGTTTTTATTCAATATTGTCCATTAAAACTTTGAGGGTTTGTGTAAAAGCAGAGCGGTGAACCATTTTTTTTCTTCTGAATACTTCCATATTTTTCCTTTTCACAACACACTATTTTGACATCACTTCAGTAACTTACACTTTTTAGAAACATAAATTATTAAAATTTCTCCCTATGTCCTGTTACTATCAAAAAATGTTACTTTGGATAAAGGATTGATAAGAAAAAATTGATCTCTCACAAATTCAATTGCTTTATTTTTCTCTTTACATGCATTCATGTTTACTTCATGGAGTCTCACAAACATCTGTATAATAATTCACTCGCTTCTACTTGCTTTTCCTCAAAACTAAAAATATTTATAATTGTAGCCACAACGAATATCGCTCATACACCCGTGTACCATCGGTCGTGAGTTGATAACAACTTCGTAATCAGTTAAAATAGGATGCATTTCCTCATAGTTTAAACAACTTTTTATTGGGTACGCCAGAAAAGCCCTTTTCAAATTCGAATCAGGCATTCCCAAAAACCTTACCGACCGATTTCTTTTATGTCCGATAAGGAAAATAAAGTTTCTCCTCTTTCAACGTCGAATTTCTTGCAAGAAATAAAAGAATTTTCTGGGAAAAGATAGAATTGTTCGTGTTATGCGTCTTTCCACGTCAAATGGAGAATTGGTCCGAATGGTCCAGCGGATAATCTCTCTGGAATTAAATTGTGTGGATCATATTGATGAAATGACGAAATTAGTAAATGACAAATATAAAAATTTGACTCTAATTAAGAATGGTACTGTTGGTACTAGTTTCACGCGTAATATAATAATGTATCACAAATAACTACCAAGCGAGTGCGAAAAATCAAAAGGCCAAAAAAAATAAATTATATGAAATTGGAATAAAGAAAGTTCTTCATTCCAATGGTGGGAGGATGTTAGATTTGAGTGTAATTAGTATGGATAATTGGATGTGTATAGTATAAAATGTATTGTAAATTTAAAAGTGTGTTTATTGAAAGGGGGGGGACAAATTCCGAACCCTTTCATGGAAAATTCCGAATTTCCCTTTCCGGATTATTGGTAGGCGGGTGTATGAGCTCTTTGTTTACGTTATAGCCATAATTATGAATATTTTTAGTTTTGAGGGAAAGCAGGTAGCTAGCAAATTATCTTACAGATTTTTGTGAATCTTCATCAAGTAAACGTCGGCGCATGTGAAGAGAAAAAAAAGCAGAGTAAATATGTGAGAGATTAATTTGTCCTTTTTAATCCTTTATGCAAAGTAACATCTTTCATCAATACTAAAATTTTGAAGGCATCAAAATTAATTATTAAAATTTCGTGGATTTGATTAAATTTATCTTCCATTATCAATGTTCTTCATGTAAAGATCCATTTTAAATTGAATGACCATTTTTAATTTATTTATTTATGAACGTCGGGATTTACTTTATCAAAAGAATAAATAAATCAATTATTTTAAATTAGCAAAAACGCTGTTTATTCTATATTTAGAATAATATTTAAAGTGTTCATTAACATTGTGTTGTTTTTTAAGTATGTAATTAACAATAACTAATTCTTGAAAGAATAACTATAAGAAATTTTGTTGAGCATTGATAATTTACATTTTACAAGGGTTAGTTCGATAATTTTCACGTATATCACATAGAAACACAGTTTTATTTTACATTTATTCGTGTATGTATTATATTGCCATAAAAACTAATGATCTTGTTGTATTTTACATATTAGTTTTATAAAAATATCATTATATAAAAATAAAATTGTAAAAATATGAATTTTTATAAACTAAAAATTACAACACACAAAAATAATATATGAATTAAATTAAATTCAATTTTTAGAGTAAAAATTAATAGTGCGAGTACACATACAATTCTCTTCCTGATTATACAGTAATTACTTATGATAATATTAATTTGAAATCGTGATTAATTTCATGAATTTTATATGAGATTAGTACTGTAGATCTTTTTTTAACATTATTAATCTTACAATGAGAATTATAATCATGTCAATTAGTGTATTTACAGACGCCTTTTATATAAAATATGAACAAATGAAATATGTATTATAAACCACCAAACAGCTGAATCATTCTTTTTCAATATCAATCACCGAAATTTCATTAATTAATAGAATCAAAAGTTCTAATCTATTTTTTCAATTTAATTAAAAATTGAAGTTTCAGTAAATTCAATTATGCATATACAAAATGACTTTGAATCGAGGAAAACTGACGATCATGGTTTGTTGATCCATAGGAGCTATAAAACTGCAACAAAATAAAATAAAACATTCATTCATTGTAAGGCTGTGTAATTATTTATTGAGTTATTGGGTATATTGATCCAATGAGAAATCATTGAAAAATTACGGAAATTCTTTTTTTCCGTATAGTCAAATTAACTTATTATATCATAAACAATGAAAAAAATCTTAAAGCGGATACTGCATCAATAATCCAGAATTTAAAAATGCATTTCTAGGATGCCAAACGAACACATATTCGTTCTTTTTATGAACTTTTCCCGTGTGCATGTTTTTGTTTTTCTTTTTCTTTTTATCAATCCACCCACATGGTATTATCTGTAAAAATACATTTTAAAAACAAAAATAAAACAAAAAGTAGAGCAAAAATACAAGGTTATGAAAATAAGAAGTTATAGTCTTTCCAGAAATTGCTTATAACAAAGCTGTGCAAGTATTGATTAAACTACATGAGATTAAAATTAAAATCTTCATGAAAACTGAATAAAATTTACATTATTGTGTTTTATAAACTAGTAGTAAAATAATAATATGTAAATTATAATTTGTATTCACAACTAATATTTTTAATACAGAAAAATATTACGAGGAGTGATGATCCTTGTAATGTGCGAATTAAATATTTATCATATAATGATGTTTAACATATATCATACACTAAGTGTCTTATGTTCAAACTTATTTATTTTTTTCTTATTAATTGATCTTTTTAAAAATAAAAAATATTCATATTTTTTCAAATTTTAAAACTGATTTCGATTTTTTTGCCGATACATCTATGTACTCATTTATAATATCTATTATATTTTTAAAATAATAAATAAATAAAAGATGAAGGTGTCTTTTTTAAATAATACTAATTCTTATATGTGTTTATATTGTGTTAATTGTAAAAGATTTAATTCTTTCATTGGACAATAATATTTTTTATGTATAATATTACTTGTACTTATTTTTAGAAATTGTTCATACTTATTGCCTAAATTTTTATAATGTAATATAAAACACAATCTGAAAAATTGATTTAATTTGAATCCATTTATAAAAATTTTATCTAATATATTATATTTGTAACGCTTAATCCGATACATTAAAATGAAGTTTTGTAAGACTTGTTAATACAAAAACTTGACTTGTTTTTCAAACACTTATTCCAAAAGAAGTTATAAATGTAACTATTTAAGCAAATATAGTTTACGATATATCATGGTATATTGTATATCAAATAATATGTTGATTACATTTAATCATTGCACAGTGAATATAGTTGAGGATAAAATACTTATTATTACAATTTTGTATAAAAATATTTATAAAATTTTTTTCCGTTGATTAAAATAATATTTGTTAAATCAAATACTATATGTGATTATGGAATTGGCTAAATTTTAAAAATTCACTACGATTCATCGAGTGTTATCTTCAGTTGCATTTCTACTTTACCGGCAGAGCAGATTGTATATTTTTACCGTGGATTTTTGTTTAACATCCGAAAATAAAATAATTTTACAAATACATCTTTGAGATGAATATATGTATTTAGTATTTTATAGATGTGCATTTTTTCAAACAAATATAAATATAAATATAAAAACGGATATAAAAAAATCAAACAATTCATGATTTTAATTTTTTTCACTCATTGTTTTTAATTTTATAAATCAATCTTTGTCAACCGTAATTGGAATGCGCTCTCTGGAAAGGATTTTTTAAAAATAAGAGCTGCAAATGAAGAAGTAAAAATGAACTTGATTGTTAGGCCAGAAACGAAGAAGCTCGCATAAAACCCTCGGCACCATGGGAGAAGAAACAGAAGGAACTGTAAAAATATGAAAATCCAAGAACATCTGAAGGTAGAAAAATGGAAAAGGCTCGAGTGAAAAGAAGAGGACCGGCTAATCACAATTATTTACCTGGATTATTTGTGCGAGGGGGCTTAGGTGAGCGCCGCCGATACCTAGAATTTCTCGTAGAAGAGCGCAAGACCGAGTACACACCAGGGCTAGGGCTCCATCTCCCCACTTGTCTACCTGCGCCCCACCCCTTTACTCAGGTCCCTCTCCTCTTCTCTTCTTCGACTCTCGCCCCATGTACCTTCAGTCGATGGCTGCAACGAGAAGCATTTCTGATTGCACTTTCCAGCATCCGTCGCTTTTGGAGACCTGAAGTCCACTCCTTCCCACCGATATATACTGACTAGGGTTATCGCTCTTGGTGTTTCCAGGTGCACACCCACCTCCGACACCAAACGCAGGCCGTGGACCAACCTGCATTCTTGGTTTCGTATTTATCCAGAATAGGCGAACGTCAACAGAAGCTTCCTTTAGAGTTGATTTTACAATCTCATTTTTACTCCAGACTCGGAAATATTTTTGATAGTCTCTTTTGCGTTTGAATATTATCAAGTCTGTAATTAGTTGTTAACTTGTCAATTGAACGATCGTCGATTTTTCCTCTTCGTCGTCTTTTTCTAACTCTCTGAGTATTAAGACTGCAAAACAATATATAATATAATCCAATATAAGATCCATTTTGATTATAATCCATAATAATATATCTACTAATATAATGTCCAAGATAATATAATTTAACAACACATTTACGCATGTTTTATTTTTACGTGCTTACAAAATCCAAGATGATTAAGACTGCTAAATTTATACTTTTTTTTCGATCTTCAACTCTCAAACAGTAAAAAATAAATTCCCTTCATTCGCAAGTGCAGCTTCAATGGTACATTATAGGAAATAAGTTAAAATATTCGATACAAATCAATAGTTTATCATAATCTGATCTATTTTTGTGTTCGGACACAAAATTGGCAATTAATTTTGTTTAGTTTGCCAATTGCAAATTAATCACGAAATCAAAGTAAAAGTCAAATGGTCAACAAATCGAAAGGGTTTCCATCCATAAAGAATTTTTCCATCGTAGTCGTTGTCGCCAAGTTGAAGCCTGTTATCGTCACTCGTTATCGTCCTGCACCAGCATACTCGTGCAAACGTCGAAGGAGAGGGCATAGTTTATAGGCCAATGACCTCACGCACTTGCTCATGCAGTAGCAACCTGAATAATTGACTTCTCTCTCCCGCCTTTCCTCCCTCTCTCACACACACACCCTGTCTGCCTGCTCTCGTCATCCTATAGTTCCGTCTTCGTTTTTACGACACACTCCCAATTACGCGAACCTCTCTGAATTCGGACTTATAACAATAAATTTTAACATTCTGAGGATGGCTTTTTCATTTAGAACAATTCAATTAATTGACTGAGAAATAAACAACTTCTTAAAAGATATTAAAATATTTCTATTAATTCGTAATCAATAATCTGGAGTCAAAGTTTTTTTTCAACTTAGATTTCGAATAGAATTCGTTATTGATAATAAATTTTAATATTCTTCGGATATTTTTTCTATTTAGAACAATTCAATCAATTGGCTGATAAATACACAATTACTTGAGAAAGTATGAAAATATTCTTAATAATTCGTAATTGTATTTAAAACTATTTTTCAGGTTAGATTTCAAATATTCATTGTATCATAAAATACCTCCAATGATATTCATACTTAATTGAAATTACAATGATAAATTTTATTAATTCATAATCCAATATCAATTTACATGATACTTTCTTTAACTGATCCAAAATAATTGTCTGAAAGTTATTATCAAAACAGCAATTTGTTTTTAAAGCTTGCTTTAAACTTTAAATATTCGTAGATGTTTAAGCAGCAATTGATTAATATTGGATTAACCGATTATTTTTCAGAAATCTACACTGCTATATATCTACTACATACTAGCTATTTATTTTAACTTGGAATTAAATTGTAATTGTTAAAATATATTATTAAATTTAAATATTAATACTTTAGGCACAAAAATGAATATTTTGTATATTGATATAGTTTTTATTATTTGAATCCTCTTTACAACATCCTTTGATTAAATAATATAATAGATATTAGATATATTGAATGTTCTTTAAAAAATACGGTATTTAAAATTTATTTTTAATGTGTTTATTAATTCATATTACATTTAGGATTATGTGATATAAAAAATGTATAATTTTGTAGACAAATTATACAACGACAGTGAGCAAAGACCAATAATTTTTATTTTTTATATTACTTATCAATATGTTCCATTAACTATTTAACCATCATCCATTAATCTTCGTAAGTCTTGATTTTCACTTAGCAGGAATATTATAATAAATCATTGTGAATTTTTTTATATTTTATTAATCTTCGATATGTTTCAAAAAATACTTATAATTACTCCATTTGGAAAAATAATTCAGGAGAGTGTAAACATTAAATAAATTTAAAATATTTCACATTTTTTAGCAATTTTTAGTTATTGAAATTTTTATTTTGTTCTTTAAGCATGAAATTAAACTAGTTTTTGATATTTAGAAACCAAATGCAAGTCTTTATTTTTTTTTATGCTGAATAACTAATAACGTAATTAAATAATTAAAAAATAACGATCTTTACTATTTGATATTATAATATACACGTATATACATGGTTCATCTAGTAAGTATCGAGTTTTTTTTTCATTTTGCGAGTCCATCGCGCCATGTCAAAAAACTGAAAAACAACCTTCTCGCGAAATAGAATCCTGCCGGATCTAATTATCGAAAAAGCAAACAAAAAAAAGGGACAAATGAGGAAAGAGTTTGTCAACATTTTAAGACCCCTCCCAAATTTCTACGACCAATACTCGCAAAATAAAAAAAAACTCGATACTTCGTGAATGAACCATGTATTTATATATTCGGTGGTATGGAATCATCTCAATACGTATTATTTTGTATTAGTTCCTCCTTAATGTTAATTTTTTCTTCTTCCTGTATCTACTTACTTTGTACAACTTTTCCTACTTTTAAGTATTCAATCAAAAAAAATATTATAGATATTTTTATAATGATATTGTATACAACTTTTTTCTTGTAATGAATCCCGATTTTTTATTCTATATGGTAAAAAACAATTATATTGTGTTCGTACAATTGCTGTGTTAAAATAAAAATCCTAAAATAAAACTAATAATAGGTTTTTCATGATACATTTTATATATATTTCAAAAACTCGTTCAAAAAAAAAGAATGATTCGATGGTGATTTTCACAGATGATATAGTAGTGAAAGGTTGAACCAATAAAATTTTGATTAATTGAAAATAGTTCTTGAGTCATTTCATCTTACATATAAATTGGAAGAAAACCAACTTGTGAAAACGTAGATCGAATTCGTAGGGAGAGAGGCCCATGCAAGACAAAAAGATCAAATCATTTCTTATTAAGATGGCGATACTTGTACAATATAGTTAGCGAGAAACTGAGAAATGAATCCAATGGTTTCTCGTTCAAATTGGGTATTTGAAAAAAATATAAAGAGATATGTAATGTCGCTAGTACCTTAATAAAGATACTGTTTAATGGATTAGAATCCATATAAAAAGAGAATTATAGAAAAAGTAATATAATAGTTTTACAATCAACAATTTAAAACAAAAATTTATATTGAATCATCAAACTATAGTAGTACGATTTTATTCTAGTGAAAATAACAGAACAAACAACTTCATCTATTATAATTAATAAGTTGTAAAACGATTACGGTGGGAAAAAATTATAAGAGCCACAAGTTAAAATTTTTAATAGTGATGCAGTAGTTAAAAATATTACGAGCGTACATTCTAAAATTAAAGTTCGAGATACAGCCTTTGAAAAAATGATGAAAAAATGCGAAAACGTTCTATCCAGATAATATTGTATGAACATTCGATTGCATTATGGAGTGTAAATCTAGAATATGAGTCAAGTTAATAGTTTAAATCTATATATATTATTGAAAATTCATCAAATGGTGTCGTCAATTGATTTTTTATATTTATCAATTTTTATTAATCTAAATATTATATAATTATAGTTATCACGTGAATTTGAGATTAACACAAGCATATGATCATGATAAGGAAACAACTAGGAATAATTCATTTAAAAAACTATCTAATACGATATGGCCTTCGGTACGTGGATAAAAATAAAAGTGAAAAGTTAGTTGATATCAGACCTGCAATGGAAGATCATTTAGACACAGAACTTTAGGGTATGAAATACTTCGGTCTAGTGGAGGGAGACATTGCCATCGAGAATATCAGTAAACATATAAAATAGAGTATATTAAATTTTTTGTACAGCATAGCTTGCGTACGAAAAGTTAGTAAACCCGTGGGTGAACTCAAACCGATTATTGACGAGAATAAACTATTTCATTTTGACCACATAAGATCGCTATAATGATACAGATAAAATACCCATATTTTTATCATGGTACACATACATGGTCTGTCCACGAAGTATCAAGTTTTTTTTTCATTTGGCGAGTATTGGTTGCAGTGACTTGGGAAGGCTTTTAAAGTGTAGAAAAAATCTTTTTCTATTTGTCCCTTTTTTTTTATTTTTTCGATAATTAGATGCGGTAGGATTTTACTTCACGCGAATGGTGTTTTTTTATTTTGGATACGACGCGCTGAAGTGATTAGAAGAAAAACGCTACGCCAGAATGTTTTGTTTAAAGATTATAAAAAAAAGAAAACACTTACCTTTTTTATGAAATATTAAATAATAATTGGTGGACTTAGAAACAATTTTAAACTAAAATTTAAAACTCTTCAAAATAAGTTCCTCTTGCATCAATACATTTATGTATGCAAGTTTTCCAGGTCTCAAAGGCAATCTAATATTCCTCACCTCTGATATTTTCGCACAAACTTTTCGCATTTCTTAATTTTTTTGTACTATATTGTGCACCTTAGATTGCATTAAATTCAGTTTTTCCGTGATTGCTTTAATTATTAATTGGCGGTCCTAATTAAAAATTTTTATTACACAGCGGACGTTCGTAGCGATTCGAGAGTTTTTTGCGCATACAGATCGAGACTCGTCGATTCTCTTTTTCCGTCCCTCTTTGAAATCTCTATAACATTTTCCAAATTGCGATTTTGACATACAATTATGTTCATAAACTTATTGTAACATTTTAAACGTTTCCGCACTATTTTTTAAGTTGCAAACAAAATTTTATCGTGTAACGCTGTCCCACTAGTCATTCCATCGCGCCGTGTTCAAATGCTGAAAAACATCCTTTCAACTAAAAAACAATTAAAATCCTGCCACTTCAAATTATCGAAAAAACAAAAAAAAGGGACAAATCGAAAAAGCTTCCTTCAATATTTTAAAACCTCTCTCAAATACTACGACCAATAGTCGCAAAATGAAAAAAGAACTCGATACTTCGTGGACAAACCTTGTATATTAGAAACCTGTAAAAGATATTTAATAGTTGAAAAAAAATCTTCACATTCAAAAAGCTTACTAATTGTTGCGAAAACAAGAAAATATAGTAGTAATAGAACCAATAAATTTCATCACAAAAAATATTATTAGGCTAACGAGTCCTCGAAATGTATGAGGAATTCAGAACTATAAATCAACTTAATGCAGTGTATTGTAATCACAAATTTAAGATTGGCGATTAATAACAGCTCATTTATTGTTAATGTATAGTTCACCTTTATGGAGCCCTTTGAACTATCCGCTATTAATCAATTACAAAATATAAAATCGCATTAAGAGTAATCGAGTAGACCTCCGCACGTCTGATTAAAAAAAAGAAGAGGAAGATTTGGTAGCAAAAACCTACTCGATAAGGACTCAGAACGAAATTAATATTAACTTAGTCCATATAAGGTTATGGTCTGTAGACTTTATGTTTATTTTAACATCAAGAAGCGGGTTTGAAGAAGTTAAAGCAGATCTATGATATGAACGGAGAACATCATACCTTGAATATGTTTCCGATATGGCTCCCAAAAAAAGTAAAATAAGTTCAGGTTCATTAGTTGCGTATCTGCAGTTTATCCAAGGCTAAGTGTGTACCAAATTAACCCTATACATGAACAAAATTGCACAATGTAACAAAAAAAATTATAATTTAGAATACTATAAGTATGAGCACCCAAGATACCATGAGTTTATGTATTAGCATTTGATTCACATGAATATGCGGTCATAAAATGTATAATTTATATTGTTATTCAGGCATTATGTTAGTTGTATGATGGAAAAAAAGTATACATAAGTATGTATTGAATACTTAAGAAAAGGTTACAGACATGTTTTTAATTAATGAAATGTTTAATATTATAATCTAGGCAAACGCTTTTAAGATGGTTCAAATGTCAAAGTGCGAACGTAGACTAAAAGAGGTAGAGTGCGATGACGATAGATATACAGTTTAAAGGAGGAAGGCAGTTGATGAGAAGGGAAAACTCGGCCTGGGTAGAGATAAGGTGAATATTGATAATATATGTGTCAGAGAGAGAGAGAGAGAGAGAGAGACTGTTCTTCTTAGTTGACTGGAGTGAACAGGTTTCATCAAGATAAATGTTTAATACTCCAAGAGATCATGTGTCATCTATAAAAATTGACACACGGCTATGTGATTGATTTTTGATCTATAACTGAATTAAATATATTTTGTGTGTGTGAGCTCATTGACTCTAGAATCTTTCTCTAATATTGTACATTATATAAAAAATGAAGATAAAAAAAACTTTTTTTTATTAATTTCAAAATCGTTTAAAACTTAATTACATTAACACTATAAAAAAAGTACTAAAAATAGTACTTTTTTTTATATTGAAGAAAAATTTTTTTATAAAGTAGATATATTGTACATTTATAAATTATATATCTATAAAAACAAAAAATTGTGTGATAAAAATTAAAGATTAAAGATCTTTCACGTGGTTCCAAGTTCAATTATTTACTGTTTTCGATAAAATTTATTTAAAATATACACTTGAGTGAGCATAACCTTAAAATTATTAAAAATTAAGGCTGTATTCCAATTATTATTTACATTGCCTTTGATAATTATGACATTCATTATTAAATACTAGCAAATGTTCAAAAAAAATTCAAATATAATTGTGTTTTTGTTATAATAGATAGAAAATTAATAATTTAAAAATAAATGAATTAATTCTTATTTAGCTTGAGTTCTTATTATTAATTTTTATGTGTATATTTATAGATACATGAAAAAAGTATATTCTTCGTGAAATACTAAAAAATAAATACGAAACTAATTATTTTAAAGTTAACAAATTTTAAACAAACATACATTCAAAACTATAATAAAAAAATATGAAAGATTTATTTTGCAACAATTGCTAATTATATGTTATATACATTCATTTTTGAGACAGAAATATTTTTGAGAGTAACATTTTTTCAATTAGATGTAAATTTTAAATTCATGAAAATGAAATTTTACAAATAGTTGTAATAAAATAGAGAAAAGGATTCTAGTCTAAGAAAATATATATATAACAATTAAAAATTATTAATCTTTAATATTTTATACATATATAAATACATAAATTCGTTTTCTCAGAATATAGAAAAAACTTTTAATTTTTTAATTATTTTTCCTTTAATTTCACTTTTGCTTTTTTGCACCCATTGAATAAATTTTAAATTGAGAAATTTAAATTACAGATTATTGTAAAAAGAAATTTCTACATTACCTTAAATTTATTTTTTTATCTAAGAAGATACCAATTATGAGTATTATAAAACAACAATAATTAATTTATTTTCCAATAAAAATCTGAAAAAATTTATGAATTTCTTCATTTATCAAGAGAATAAGCGTGCAAAGTTTCTTTTTATCTAAAATAATGTCAATAAAATGAAAAAACGCAAGTATCAAAAGAGATAAAAGTACAAAAATATTTTAATTAATTTGTATAAGTTTGATGTTGAATAAATTTATTAAAAAATTCAACGAAAACAATTCCGATAGATCAAATAGTAGACTAGATTGAGATTATCGTTGCTCAAATTAAAAATTACAAATTTTTTCATTGACCAATGACCAGATAATACTATTCTTATTTTTCATTTTATTATTTACAAGTTTATTTAAAAATCGAGTTTTCAGGAACAACAATCCGTATTTATTCGCTTATTCATAAAAAACTGATCTTATTTATTTTGGTAATTTATTAGATTTAATTGTGCTGAAACGAATTGTTCGTTAATTTTTCATTTTAATATTTTTGGTTTTATAAATATTAATCATAAATTCTTGAATTAACCAGATACGTATATCGCTTGTAGTAATTAAATAATTACAATTCGAGTTTTTTTTTACGTTTGTCAAGATCTATTTTTTTTAATAAAAACGCCAGTTGATTTTATTTTTGCTTGAAGCTTATCACGCTCAGATTATGCGATTTACCAGGTGTTATCCAATTTTCAAAAATCAGGTACGAATAATGAATGAAAACTGGGAGTGATTCAGGTAATAACAGTAAGTTTGTAAATATTGGGATAGCGAGAAAACCTAAAAGCTAATAGGTAAAACAGCTAGCATGGACTGTGAAGTTTGGATAAGTCCTCCAAATGTTGATGATCTGTTGATGATTTCAGTGGTAACAAAGCGTTTGAATCTAGAGTTGGAATCCACACCAGGTCGGAAAAATAAAAAAAAAGCGCACAATAGAAGGTAAAAAACGGGATTTTAGGAGATCTGGACATACGTGGAGAAATGTCGAACGTTATTCGGGAACTCGGGCACCAGCAGAGGTGTATAGCTACGCTCGTGTGGACGAGGTCGACGTCGCCCCTGCCCTGTCGTTCGGGTTTTTATCTTCAGTTGACGGCGAGATAGGCGTTGCACACGCGCACACTCTCTCGCTCTCTCATAGTCGTTCACGTGGCTCTGGACTTCTCTCCCTCTTATTCCGCACTATATTCTCCCCTTCGAGACTGAGTCGCACGGTTCACCGCATCATGCGCCGTGCCCCACCCCGGTTTCTTTCCCCTCAACCCCTCGCCCACCCTGTTTCTTTCTCGCTCACACAGTCGTTTTCCGTGCTCGGCGTCTCCGTTCTCGCCTACTTCTCACTCCCACTGCTCGAATCACCACTCCCGCTGTTCCCCCGTCGGAGGCGGCGGCGGCGGTAGCGGCGGATGATCCGAGTTCCTGACGACGTCAGCGCCGCTCGATTCCGTAGTAGTGATGCGAATGCTTATGAGTTGAGAGCTCACGTTAGTACCGCTCTTCTGTCTCCGTCACTCCTGTTTCCAGTGCACGACCATCGACCCTCAGCACTGCAAATAATCCCCGGGCGCTCACCCAGTCAACTTCGAGGAATGAAACCGCGACGCGGAACCGGTCGCGGACGGTGTATTCCGTGCGGCGACTGACTAGCCCAGGGCAATGCTCTGAGGTCCCGGGTGGAGGCTGCGCGCGTGTGTGTACTCGGCCAGGACGGTCATGGTCCACACTGCGGCACTAGGAGGACAGCCACGCGCCCTGGCCTTGGTGTCAATAACCTGGTGCGAGTTAAATGTTCGACGCAGTGAATGAGTGACGTTGTGAGTGATAAACACGCAGTGCAACAGTAGTAGTAGTAAGCAAGGGTGCGCGGGTGTGTTTAGCAGTCGCAAAAAATTTTGTGCAGCAAACTCCAAACCGAGGAACGGCGAACATGTAGTGTTGTACTGATTAGTGACCGACGTCTGCGCCAGTGACAAGATTTGTCGGAGCTTACTAGGCTGCCTCCCCTCAGGTGGCTGACCTGTAAACCGCTACGAACTGTCCCCAAGATTCCCAAGATACAGAAGCCGAGGCACGGACTCCCGCGTTCCTTCCAAGGCCCTTGCGGCACTCCGACCTACGTCATTCTTTCGGCCCTGTCGTACGGAGGTGCGAGCCAGAGCGCTAGCGTGTTCAGCTCGAGCCTCGTGTTCGGCGACAGGGGCGGCGTCGTGGAGGGGGGAGTAATGCCGGTGAGGTTGGCGCAGCGCCCCCCAGGTGGACTTCTCCACGGCGGCGTTCCCGTAGGGTCGAGCGGTCCGGTAGTAAGCGGCGGCAGTTCCGTTTCCGCCGCAGCAGGGCGCTGCAGTCTCGGAGGACCAGCACCGGTTGGCTCCCCTCCACTGCCCCCGTCGCTGGGCCTCGGACCCGGAGCTGCCGGCAGTGGCGGAGGTGCTGGTGCTGGCGGTAGTGGTGGTAGTGGTGGTGTTGTTGTTGTTGTTGGTAGTGCTGTTGGTGGTGGTGGTGCTAGTGGTGGAGGTGGTGGTGTCGCCGCGGCTGGAGGTGCGGGTGGGCCCGCACCCGGAGGACTCGGTGGCCCCGTCGTTGGTGTACCGAACCCCCTGCAAGCAATGGCTTCTGCCGCGGCCTCGCTCACCCAGCTCAACAACATGGCCAACGGACCTCTGCCGCCTCTTGGCGGCGGGCCTCAGGGCCCGCCGAGCCTGCCGCCCCCGCAGCCGGCCACTACGCCGACCCACGGGGGCCCCCCGACGCCTCATCAGTCCGGAGTCGGCGGACCCCACCTCAATGGGGCCTCACCCAGTCCCCATTCCCTGCCTCATGGCATGATGAGTGGCTCGCCCCACGCGGTTCACCCTCACATAGCGGGAGGAGGCCCCTCACCCCATCCTCATCATCCGGGTCCTCACATGGTCGGCTCACCCCATCATCCGGGGCCGCACATGGGGGCTGGGCCCATGATGGGTCCCGCGGGCATGCAGCCCCAGGCAGGACCAAGCATGTGTGGGCCTACTGGACCCGGGGGCCCGATAGGACCACACGGACCTCATCCACAGGGTCCCGGTACTGTGCCCGGTCAGCCCCACATGCACAATGATCCATTTTACTGTTCGCCCTTCGGATCGCCTTACTTCAGGTAAGGTTTTTCACCAGTGGACTCTCTCTCTTCCTTTTTCTCTCCGTTTTCAGTATTTTCATCAAGTCGTATTTCCTTCTTTTTCTTGTACATTACGCACATTCAAATATTTTTCAACATTTTCATCTTTTGTACTTTATATGATAATCTACTCTATTTTATCTAGTGAAAAATATTTTTATTTACTTTTTATAAGAGTAACTTGCGTTTATTTATATTTTATAAAATTTGACAATATTTATTTGATATTATTTCATATAATAAGTATTGTAAAACTTTGAAAAATTCAATGCATTTTTTTAAAATAGTGAACGTTTTTCATCAGTCACAAACTATTTATTACTATTATAGTGTAATTGAATTTTATATTTGACAACTTAAAAAATAATGTTATTTTTGATGTATGATTGTAAAACTTGTAGAAATGTCAATATTGAATAAGTGTAACACGTGTACTTTCGAATTATTTTCTACAACATTTGAATCTTCATATAAAAATTTAATTGTTAATTTATTTGTTATCGCTTTTGTTTACTAAAAAATTGTTTACAAATTTTTTGTTTTTTATTTGTTTACATATATGTCTTGCCACTCGTAAAACGTCAGGAAAATATTTAATATTTTTTCCTTGATCCCAAGCTGATTTTTCAATAAATTATTGTACTCTCACACTTAACTTTGTCCAATTACACATATATATAATTTCAAATTTTTCAACAAAAAAATAAAAAAAATATATATTTCTTAAGAATCTTAATTATTTTCATACTAAATAATCTACGATTATTTTACTCTAATCATCGAAATATTTAATGTAATTTCAAAAAATAATTCGACTTTTGTAACAATATATTTTTCGATTTACAATTGAAATATATCAAATTAAATACATTCAATATCCAGATTTTAAGTAAAGTATTTTGCATCTAGTTTATTATTATTATACTGATTACGAGAAAAATAATTTACTCTTAATAGTCGTTGATCATTGATAGTTGGTCGCTGTAGATCATCAAGATTTCCGTCACCGTGGAATTAGTGCATCGGTATTATCTTGTCGTTTCTGGGCATTAACAGCATATCCGATATTACAGTCACGTATTTATTGTCACAATTTGGAATCATATCGTCATCCTTGATCGAGTCATGTACGTGTGAACAGACAAAACGAATGAAACTAAAGAATTTCAAATACATCATTCGCGTGTTCGGGGTTGTTACAATAATAATAATTAAATGACCTTGACACTCTTTAAGCCATAGATTTAACATACACACATGTACATTCAAATTTACTGTGTCGAAATAGTGTACGATTATTTTTTAGCTAATTATGATTTTATTTTGCGATTCAAATTGAAATTAAAATATCTACAAACTTCTATATTTAATTTTTTTAATTTTTTACTTTAACTATTCTTTTTTTTTGCCTAAAATTATGCCATTGCAGTTGTACAACATAACTCATCGAAAAAATTTATCATTATTTGTAACAACTCAGAACATGTAAATTTTATTGTACAAATTCTGGATTCTCGTGAGAATAACACAATTACTTGTTTGTTGCATAATAATATAATTTAATGCTAATTTTTTTAACATATTTGTATTTCACCTTTTTTTATTATAAACTCTCATCGTAGATGATAGTTGATAAAAAATTCATAAATTGGATCTCTGAATTTTTGTTCTATTGTTTGGTGATACTTTGTCATCTTATTCTTCGTTCTTTGATACTAATGAGAATCCGGTTCAAAGTATTTTATCTGTTTCAGTTTCGTCTTGAAAATGAATTTTGTGGACTTGAATGAATGGATTGGTATTCTCGGAGTGTCAGGTGGTTATTCATTCTTATCTTCGTGTTATTGACTTTATTTTGTCACCCACTTATTCTTTTTACCTAACAAAGTATTTAAATAACTTAATTATATTAATTAATTAAAAATAATTGTTACTTTTTTAAAAGTTTCGATTAATTGATCTACTAGCAATTTTAAATGTTTTCAATAATCAATCAATCCAAAAATTATCAAGTATATTGTAAAATAATATGAAAAAATATCAGAAATTAGTTATTGATTTGCAAATGACAATGTATTTAAATACATTAAATGTACTTGTTCAACCACAATTATTAAAACTAATCAAATTTTTTTAAGTTAAAGTAATTTTAATCATTGCATATTTATACTTTTACAAATTTAAAAAATATTTTTATGTACAAAAATAGTCCATATTCATTTTACGCAATATTCTTCTTTACATATATTTGGATAAATGAATTTATATCATTTTTTTAAATGTATTTTTAGAATAGTATAAATTATTTTCAAATAGAAGTTAATTACATAATATTATTAAAATTTATAAAATTATGAAAAAGCAGGCGTTTTAAAGTGTCAGGTTACATTTGATTGTATAAAGCATAATTTATATTCCTTCAGCACCAATAAGAATAAAAATAACGAATTTAAATATTAAATAACTAAAATAATATGTACTGCATAACAAAAAACTAAATATTTATATAAAATTATGTCAAAAAGTTATTAAAATACTATTAGACCTAATTATACAGCATTTTTAGGCCATGAATAAAAGCAGCTAATGATACATATCAAAATTCATAAAAAAATCAGTAAATTTTTTTAAATGCTTACTGTACTTTAGAACAAAACTTACATTGTATTAAAAAATACATTTATTTGATGCGTTCATTACAAATTGTGAAAAATGTGTGTGTTAGTTTTAAGGTGCAAAAAAAAAATAAAAACATCTACAATATCAAAGAAGTAAAGAGAATTTTTTTATCAGAGAAGTAAAGATATATGGAATTAATAACATTTAAACAACAAAAATTAAAATATAATATCTTCTATTATAAATATTTACTAAAATCTGTTTATTTCAAATTTCATACATATTTATTTTGATTTATTGATAAAATTGAAAAGACAAGGAAAATATAAGTTAATCTATTAATGATATAAAAAAAAATTCAATTTTGCTTTTTTAAAATATATTTTTATAATTAAAAAGCTTACAATGTAACAAACATTCAATAATAGGTTCAAAATTAATGAAAATTGTTATTTTATGAATCAAGGATCATTATTATTTTCTTTGTTATTATTCTTTTTTTTATCAATCCAGTATTACTATTGTTAATATATAAAATTCAAATTGTATACAGCATTATTAAACTTTTTAAGAAATAACTGGATAAATTGAGAATCAGATTTTTTTTGCATTTATCAAAGTACATTTGTATTCTTTGAAATATACAATTAGTAAAAAAAATTAATTGTAAATATAAAATGTCTAATTTAGTAAAAAATAAATCATATAAATAATGTCAATGATTATTACATTTATGCATATATATATATAATAAAATGAATGAATAGTGTGAATTCTATAAAATTATTAATCTATAATTATTGATAAACTTAGAAATGTATTATCTATTACAAGCATTTCATATAAACGAAAATAAGATTTTAAATACCTTATATATATCAAATAAAAATTTCCAAATAAACAATATGTGATTTTTTTTATTTCGAACTCATTTTAATACTCAGACATTTGATCCTGTAGCATGAGATTTTGTGTCAGTCTCTTAGTTTTTTTTTTCATTAAAATTTTCATTTAAAATCTTTTGTTACATCAGTGTTTATGATGGATACGATATTAAAAAAAAAAATATTATTCAAGAGATGTTAAAAATGGAAATATGCATGATTACAATCAGCAATATTTATTCATT
The DNA here is from genome assembly GCA_018907245.1 of Eupristina koningsbergeri. Taxonomy (NCBI): domain Eukaryota; kingdom Metazoa; phylum Arthropoda; class Insecta; order Hymenoptera; family Agaonidae; genus Eupristina; species Eupristina koningsbergeri. The sequence goes on from JACCHV010000001.1 coordinate 1,766,706, forward strand.
ATTTTATAGTAATGATTATTTTAGAATTGATCTATAAAATTTAGTTAATCAACACTAAATGACTTTGCACAAAGCTTTTTTTTCCTGAAATGTTTATTTATCTCTCTTTATAATAACAATGGCAATAGTCATAAAAACAACTGTATTAAAAATCGAAACAATAATAAAATCTTAACAATATGAAATTATATAATTGTGTAAATATAAATGCAAAAATTTTTTCATAGGAATATAATTAATTTCAATGGATTTTGTGTGTGTTTCATTTGTTCTTTCTTTTTATTTCTATTGCACTATAAAACAAGAAAGTAAAAAAAAATTTTATTATTTATTTATAAATTAATTTTATTTACATATAGATTTTTTTAAAAATTTTCATTCTGTTAAACCTCATTGTATAAAATAATAATCCATGAGTCTTATTGTTATGTTTATAAAATGTACCTACGTTTATAATCTGTTTATTTTTGCAATAAATTTGAAAATTTTTCTTAATATCTTGCATTTATAATTATTTTTCTAATAGTACAATATAAAATTAAAAAAAAAAATTATAAAATAATTTTGCTTTAAATTTTTAGAAAATATTACCTTTTTATGGGTGAAATTTATGGAAATAAGTAATAAGTAATCATTACTAATACGTTAACGTTGATTTTTTTTTAAAGAATTTTTAATTTAAAAAACTTTTATTTTTTATTGCAGTTGTATTAATAAAGATATTATAATGATAAAGATATTAAAGATATAGATTTTAAGAATATTTAAAAATATTCTTTGGATTAATCTTGTGTCTATAAATTTGTTCTTAAGTACTAGAGTCACACATTACACATTTGAAAATAATTGTTTTATGTTATCACCATAAATTTAATTGATCCAATTATTTAAGCTTTAAAAATTAAAAGTATTTATGATTTAATTTGTCAACTTAAATGTATAATGAATACAAAATTACTATATAATTAAGATTGTTTTACTTTCAAAATGATAGATTGATACAATATTTTTATGTTCAATAAAAAATTGCTTCTAATTTTAATATTAATTGATAATTTAAAATAAAAAAAAAACGGTAATCGCTTTAGAATTACTTGTTTTTTTCATACATGTTTATTTTAGTTTAAATGAGTAATTGTAGTTTATATACACGATAATAAATGTTAAAAGCTAGTTTTTATAAAATTTAATGCAAGTGTATTTGATTTGAAATAAAATTAACGAAATAAATTTTGTCATAAATTTTTAGTATTATATATATTAAAAAGTCAAAATAACATTTGATGTGATATATTATATACGCATATAAATATTAATAATTTTATTAGTTATTATTTGTTAAAATAATAAATGAAGATTTTGGAGATGTTGGATAAATTAAAATTCATAGTACGTTAAATTAAATTAATAATGAAAAAAACGAAGAATATTTATAAAATTTATAAAAGGTACATTGAACAATTAATATCAACCTCATAATAAATATTTGAAATATTTTATGTAACTAAACAAAATTGAATAATTTTTGTGCAAACAAAATTTTTTTTTGTTAGTATAAATATATAATTTGTAACTTTTCGCTCTGCGATTGTCACTTCTAATCCAAACCAAAGAAACGTGAAAATCTCTTCCAAAATTGAGACAAGTTATATTATTAATTTATTTATTTATTCATTTGTTTATTATTCCTCTATATGTCACAATATATGACTGATTAGATGTAAAATTATGGAAAATATAAAGGAGGAAGAAAATAGTGAAAAGAAAAGAGGATAAGGTAAGATTTGATTTTAAATACAGATGATGAATATGAATTTTTCGTTATTTATTAATCAATGATTTTCAAGTGTCATCCTTTACATACACGTACAGAACTGTACCTATTGTGAAATTTTCTCTACGCTCTTATTACGATTTTTCTCATTTTTATTATTAGTCATTATTTATTTATTGTATTTAGTTCACGTCAAGCTTTCAGTTCATCATTTAAAAATTCAGACTTTCGTAGTTAATATGCTTTTAGAAACGTTGAAGTATAAGTTTTCAAGAATCCATGGTTGACACCATTGCATTCATTATAGCATCCTAATATTATGACATACAATATCCAGTTTTGAAACAATAATCTGTCTCCCTCTCCATGTCATGGAAATTATAAGATTTTTGAACATATCCAAGTCAAGTTGTCTGTTTTCAATTTATTTAAGATAAATTTTATTTATGAAACAAATAAACGTCATCTAAAATGCAAAATTAATCATTTGTATTGTGAAATATTATAATTGAATAGCATTGGATTTGTGCGAGTGTAACACGTTAATTAATTGATGTAAATTTAGGTTTAAAGTTGGTTAAAAGGCCAATTATGAAAATTACAATTGCAAGTAATAAATTTCAAATTAAACTTGAATGCGCATTGCTTGAATTTTCTTTCTACCACAGAAAATTTTAGGGTAATTATTACTTATTATTGTGATCGCGGTTATTGACTCTCTCTCTCTCTCTCTCTCTCTCTCTCTCTCTCTCTCTCTCTCTCTCTCTCTCTCTCTGTGATTATCATCCCGGTTGCTACAATTTACTCTAAGAAAAAAAACCTTTGATCCAACATTGTTGCAGTTATCAAGATGAAAAAAAAATGAGTTTTTCAGCTCAATTGTACCAGAGGATTCATTCAACTGCTTTTTTCCAATCAGTTTTTCTTATAACCACTAACTCTGTAAAGAATGAACACATATTCCTTTGATTCTCACCTAAGAATTTTGGACCAGGAAAATTTTTGTTTTTGAGAACAAATATTAGAACTAGTTTACTATTAATGATAGAATGTTGTGTGTTCTCAACCCAAATGCATTATCAGCCACTCGATTTTAGCTCTTGGAAGATTTTCGGCCAATGACATAATAACCGATTTACAAAACCGTTGAGGATTAATATTTTTTTAAATCTTTTTTCTCTCGCAGTAATTAAAAAAAATGTTGCTGCATCGTTTCCACTCAATAACACAATAATCCAAAGAAATCTATCGGCCAATATACGTTTATTTGCAGAAATTATTGGATACCATCTACGGTCTTTTACTAAGGAGAAGGAAAAATTCATACCCTTGGTTATTCATCCTTTTTATCTATGAATTTTTATCCCATAAATTGAAGCTCTCATATTTATAATCTAGGAACTGTTTGATGTTCGTTAATTTAATCAACACCTCAAATGAAAAATCCGAGGTTATTCAGTTCCACAGCTCTGTTTTTTTAATTAATTTGCGCTTCCTAACCGAAGGAAAACTTAAAGAAAAAAATCTTTTGTTTTAACAAAATATAAATAAAAAAATAATAAGTGTTCTACAGTTACAACACCTTTAAAATAATAGACTGACAAACAACGATAGATACTAATAAAAGCAACGCCAATTATAAAATAATATTTTATTATTTGTTATTATTTGTAGAAATTTATTTCTATTTTTATATCACGACAATTATTAATAGAAATATAACAACTAGTCCATTATTCTTTACATAAATTATTTATTTTCTACCAATTAATTTTTATGAATTCTAATTATACTTTTTTTTTTCTTCGAAATTCTATGAACAAATTAATTTTGTTAGCGACTCTGCATATATGAATTAGTATTACAAAATTAGAAATTTGAATGTAACATAAAGTAGATTTTTTTATTTACACTTTTTTTCATAAAATTTTGTTTTTAACTTAAAATACTATTAAATATACTTATTTTTCACTAATAATTTTATGATTAAGTATTTTGAATAATCCATAGTAAAATAATATTTTTTATTAATGTAATTATATACATATATATATATATATATATATATATGAATGAAACGATAACATGATAGAAAATAACTTTTATTTAATTTTGGAAAGAAATAATAATTTTTTTACTTTATGAATGAAAAATTGAACCAATTACTAAGAGATTTTTCACCTCTATTTTTCTTTCTTTTTTTTTCAAAATACAGATTGAAATAAAATGAAATAACGCTAGCTTAATTAAAAATAAACAAATTTAATTTTTTTATCGTTTAATAAAATTAAATTCAATAACATCGTTATTTTATTTAGCAAAATTGAAAAAAAACAATTAATATTTATATAATTTGATAACTTTTATATATAATGATTAACTTTATATACATATTATATGTACTTTATATGACTTTTTACACTTGTTTGTCTTGTTTATGGTAAATCGCAAAATTATTCATCTTATTTGGTCCCTCTTTGCCTTTCTTAAACAACTACTAAGAAAAATCAGAAAAAAGTAAATTATTAAATAAAAATGTCCTACATAATAATGTTTGCAAAGGTTTTAGCTATTTTTGTTATTATTTACCCTGTGTTATTCAGAATTTAATTATAACTTTCAGAAAAATATTTTTTAAAATATAAATATACGTTGTGTGTGTGTATGTGCGCGCGTGTGTGTGTGTGCACGCGTGTGTGTGTGCACGCGTGTGTGTGTGCACGCGCATGTTGTGTGTTATGATGATTTTTATTTTTAAATTTTTCGATCAATTTTTTTCATTTCATTCATTTATCTTTTTGAATATCTACTCAACATTTTTTATTTAAAGTAACTCAAGCTATTCTAAACTTATAAATTTAGTAAAGTGCAATAATTCATTAAATTTGTTCTTTCCAACAAATATATTTAACATAAAATAGACACAAATTTAATGAAAGAGATTATATAATTTAATTGACAATAATTATTTAAAATTTTATATGCATTTGAAATCACCTTTAGTGATGTTTATAATATAATGTTTCGCAAGCAAATTGATATTTATAATTTTTATTTTAATTTAGTACATATTTGTTATATATCATGGTTAAAGTAAATAAAAAACTATAAAAATAGATTAAATTAAAATAAAAAAAAAATGTCTTCTATACAGTAAGAATCAAAACGAGTGTTTTATAATATGTCGATACATTTGTATGCTTGAAAGTATTGTATTGTGTAAGTTTGATTGATATAACCAAAAACAAATTACTTGGCAGGATCACTTATTTTAAAGGAAAAGTTTTCCATTTACTTATCCGAAGTTGCAAGTTAATATAAATATATTTTTTCTCTTGATTAAATATATTTCTATATTTTCCAGGCACGCAGTGGGTTGAAAAATAACATCAAAACTTGTATTTTAATAAATTGTTATTTGTGTATTTTGAAACAGAACATGAAAAATGAAAATGACAACCTGCAACAAATCAGTGAAGGAGATGGTTCAGAATAGTGTCGAATCTCTCTCTCTCTCTCTCTCGTATCTCCCCCTCATTATTTTTCAAGGCCATCAATTCTTTTATCGTTTATGGCTACTCTCTTTGTATTTCTCATGGACACGAGTGTTTTCAAATGTCTCTTATTGTTTCTTATCTCTGCTGTAGCAGTTATTCACTAATTTTAGAAGTGTAAGCATACCCGAAAACTATCAGGAACGTGGAAATCATCTTATAATTTTTATAAATTATATTTATTATATACATTGATAGAATACAATAATAGAGATTTAAATTAAATAAGCCTCTAAATATCCAATAATAATAAAAAAAAATTATTTTCATAGTAGTAACTTGGAATTGTAGTGATTAGTCACATATTAGTTTTATTTATGCCATTCTTTCTAATTTGAAGACTAAAAATTGTTTAAAGACTATTTAGTATTATTTTAAATTATAAATTTTATTATTTTATTATGAATGAATAGAGATAGAGGATACTGTAAAATTGTAAGTATACAGAAACTTTGTAAATTAAAAAAAATCTATTCTCATATAAATAAATTTTAATTATAAAAAATTATAACTAATAGTAAAAAACTATTTATAAAATCTTTTAAAAATATATTTTGTGTGTTTGTTAGGAAAGCAAATATAACTAAACCTTTTATTAATAAATATCCATTTTTTACACAACAGATTAATTTTAATTTTTAAATTATAAAACTACATAAGATATTATTGTTTTACTCAAATTACCGATTTATATACGTATTTAAATATTATTTTTAGTATTGCAATTGCACATTATTGGAGAAAAATATACCAAGAAAATGAAACCAATGTTTCATGAAATTTATAAAAAAATTAAAAAAATTTAAAAAAGTAATTCAAATAGTTCAATTCTTCAATACTTAAAAATAATTAACGAAAGAATATTATAAAAAAAAACCATTAAAAATTAGAGATGATTGGTAAACTAAAATGTAATATGGTATTTTTTAAATTTAAGATTCAAGTTGTGCATATAATATCAGGAATTTTTCTTTTCTCTTTTCCTTTCTCTAATATTTTTTTTTTCTTTAATTTCCTGATACCATTATTACAAAACATACAAAAATTAATAAAGATATCTTACTATTATATATAAATTAAATATATAATAAATATAAAATTATTATAATAAACCAATAGTCATTATAATAATAATAATAAAGATATCCTCGTAATCACACTAGAAATTATTCTATTATTCTAAAATATTAGTATTAAAAATCTTCTACTATTATTAATAAAAAAAAAATTCTACTCGTATTAATTTTATTTTATTTTATTATTACAATTTATTTTATTACAACAAAAAATTTTAATTTTAAAACAATAATTTTCGTTGTTTTTAATTTTTAAATTACACCCATTTAATTAAAAATTAAAACAACAATTTAACTAAAAAAAATATTAATGCTGTAAACCAAGTAATAAAGCAGTTTCGGACTATCAAAAAAACAACTAGTGATACATATCAAAATTCATAAAAAATTCTTATTTTCTAAAATGTCACTCATGATATTCAAGGTTTTTTTTTAATGACAATTTTAATGAAGAAATGCATTTTTTTCTTTTTTTGTTGTAAAGAGTCGTAATTTTAATGATATATTGACAATAAACGAATTATAACTAATAAAATTATAAAGAAAATTAATTTTTACAGAAATCAATCGGAAACTTTTTAAATTAATTAAAAAATTTATAATATTGTAATTTTTTAATATATAGAATTCTAGTTTTGGAAAATTTAAATTAATAATATGCAGTTTATTTGCACAAAATTTTTCTTGATCGGATTGTTATTTTTGAGTAATACTAATGTTAATTAAATTTTGCAAAAATTTACAAAGTTATTTCCAGCTCAGATGATTTTAGTTTTTTCAACAATTTAAAAAAATATAATTCTAGCACAACAAACCTTGTATCTTATATTTTATTTAAATCTTTCGAATTTGTTTAAATCTAAAATATTAGGATAATGCTGACCAAAAATGGCTAAAGTTGCGCAATTTGATGAGGAGTGGGGGATAAGAATAATTGAGGGATTAGTTTGCATGGATTTCATTTCTATTACTATATATTACAATTTCCAAATTTTTACTCTTCCCACTCCTCGAGAGCTCGGTAGTTTTCGGTCATATTATCCTTATATTTTAGATAATCGGAAAGATTTTAACAAAATTTAAGATACAGGATTTATTGTACAACAATTATATTTTTTAGAACCGTTGAAAAAAACTAAAATCGTAGGTAAGTTGAACTGGAAACAACTTTGTAAATTTTGGTATAATTTAATTAACATTAGTATTACTCGAAAACTAATAATCCGATCAAGTTAAAATTTTAAACAAATAAAATCCACATTAATCACTTTAATTTCCTAAAACTATAATCTAAATATTAAAAAATAAAAAAGTTACAAATTTTTAAATTAATTAAAAAAATTTCCGATTTTTCGTAAATTTCTCAGTTTTTAATTATCCGATTGGTTTCTATAAAAATGAATTTTCTTAATAATTTTATTAGTTATAATTCATTTATTGACAATATAGCATTAAAATTACGAATTTTTACAATGAAAAAAGGAAAGAAACAAATGCATTTTTTCCTTAAAATTGTAAAAAAACCCTGTATCATGAGTGGCATTTTAAAATATAAGAATCTACTGATGCTTTTAACAATTTTGTGACAAATCACTAGTTTCTTCTTCATGGCTTAAACAGTGCTCTATTGCTTGATCTGCTGATGCAATTCAATTAGAATGAAACGAAAAATAAAAATTAAAAACATAAGTTTTAATTAACTTGTATCTTATAACTCGAGTCATCAGATATGAAATGCATTGTATCAATAATTATAATTTCAATAAATCCAATTTTAGATATTCAATTTTGATGATTAATTTTACATGTGTATTATTATAATAATTTCTTATCTGAGTCTTAAATAATACTTTGATGTTTGGTTCATTGGAAAATGCATTATTACTTAGTGTTTTTTTCTTTTTTTTTCGATAAGAAAATCCAATTGTTTTTATGTCATAAATTTTCTAAAATGTTCATAAAAATGTAATATAGAGAGCTATATAATAAGTATTAATATACTTTTGTGTTTGTGGATGGAGCTCTTCATGTGTGCACACATATATATTATGATTACATCTTTTTTATTTTTAATCTTTATTACTAGTTTTATTTTATTATAGGAAATGCTTTAACATCATTATGGTGATGTTATAGTTAAAATTTTATTTAATAAAAGCTCTAAATTATTGTAACTGCAATTATATTTATATTTTCACAAATAAAGTAGAATACTGTGTTTATCACTATTTATTAATTTATTTAGATACATGTATATATTATCCAATTTAATTAACTTCCACAGCAACTTATTCAACTAGTGTTGTTGTCTATATATAAAGCACAAGGTTTGACTGTTGAAATTCAAAATTATGAAAAATGGCCGTATTTATTTTTATTTTGGGGAAACATCGAACGCGCAAATTAATTTTTTTGTCGATCTGCGATAATTATTTTTAATACTAGTATTAGTATTATTATTATTATTATTATCATTATTATTATTATCATTATTATTATTATTGACACTGATTAGCTGGAGAAGAGTTGGTACACCCGGAAAAAGGAATTAATATACATTTAAGCTTTATTACTATTTTTCGACAAATAATAGTATTAAATAATAAATAACAATAAACGAACTTTTTTTCGTATATATTTTCGTTTTGTTTAAGCTAAGATAGATATAGATACTATTTATTTTCGCAAAAACCATGACTTTTCATCCCTTCAAACAAAAATCGAAATATTTTTATTTCTACCATTAATTGATCTATTTATAGTGGCTTAAATGTGAATTTCATTACTGTTGAAAATCGATTTAATCAGGTGTTGGAATTAAGAATAATACGAGAAATTTCAAACATTACTCTAAAAATCAGAAATAAAACAGTATACCATTTATATTTGTATTTATTGAAAATCTTATAAATTTATCTCATAGTGGCAGAAGGTTTTATTTTTTAAAATTTATCTACTTATAATTTTTTGCTTAGGAAAAATAGAAATATTACATTAAATTTCCTTATTGTATAAATTTTAAATACTCTGTATTAAATTATTTAATTAAAATTATTGTAATATTTTTTTATTTTAAATTTTGTATTATCTATAAGATTTCATTGTGACGACATGATTTTGTGCATATTTTATTTATGTACATACATTCTTAATTTTTAGTTCGATGTTAGTAGTAATATTTTTAAATTGTGTATAAAACAAATATATTTTTTTGGAAGATTTAATCCTTAAACTCTTTCACTTTTCTTTATATATTCAATTGATACAATACTTTATTGAAAAAAATTTTACGTGGAAATATTAAATATAATGTTTTACTTTGGATCAACTTTAAAAATTAAACAACTTGAATACTCAATTCGTAAATTAAAATCTGATATTTTTAAGTATCTAGAATAATTTGTAGTAATTGAGTAAAAAAAAGAGGAAATAGATGAAATGATTTTTTCATTGTGCTTGTAATGAAAAGTTAATTTTGTTCGGAAATTTTCACAACTACTGCTACTTAATTACATCAAAACTACAATATTTTAATATATTCTAATTTTATAGCTAAATCTGTTTAAAAAATTTAAGTTTTGGTTAATATTGTTTATTAAATAATCAGAGTATTTTCTGAACTTAATACTCTATAATGCATTGTGCTATATTATTTTGTTGTCTCTATTTGTTATATTATTTTGTTTTATTTTGTTTATTCTTTTGGTGTATTATTTATCTCGTTTGTATGTGTAAATTAACAAAGATTTTTGTGTTTTTAATATTTACAAAACACTTGTATCGCAGCTGTTTTATTTTTCTGAGAATTTGTTATAATATTCCATAGTCTTGATTAAGTATAAGTTACATAAAATATACGATTACAGATTACGAATAAACCTTTACACATATTTAATTATAATATTATTAAAATGGTATGCAGTATTATTATATAATACTTCACTATATTTAAGAATATTCAATTATTTTGTTTCATTTTTATGTAAAAAAAGCGGTACTTATTATTATTTAATAATTATATTGTGTAATAAATTGTATTTTTTTTTCATATTTTATCAAATAATTGGGTACAATTTTTTAGTACTTACAATATTTTTTCCTATTGTATACAAAATAGTGTCTATTGAATATTTTGAAATATTTTTTTAAAAATGATTATAAGTTTGTTAGATATTTAATGTTTTGTTTTGTTTTATGTTGCAGGTAAGCTATTGATAAACTTTTAAATATGGTTTTCAAAAGAATTACATTCCACGTCAAGTTTTAAATTCATATTGGTGAGTTGCAATTATATTAAAATGACCTTGCATCACATTTTAATACAACATAACTTCTTATTAATAGAATTTTATATTATTACATGTTAAAAATATTAAATAAATCATGATTTCATCCAAAAATAATTATCAAAAATAAAATTTGTGACAGTAATTTACAATAAATTTGGCAGTCAAATTTCTTTCATTATGATACACTCATTTATAAGAAAAAAAAAATGATCGAAATTGAAATTATAGAATCTGAAAATCATAAGCGATCTATGGAAAAATAAAAAAAATTATATCAAGACAAGAAAGGTGGATGAAAATATCGAAATCGGGTGAATAAATTCCTTCGAGTCTTGAATTCGAATCTTGAATGCGTGTAACGAATACACGATTATGAGTGAAAGTGGATTGTTTGGTTGTTACGTAAATTCATCCGCCCTCTTGTTTTTCTGGTAAAGTGATTTAATTGTAACATCCCGGCCCAATCTTGACCCAAAATAATTCTTTTTTTCGCGCAAAACTTCATCTTGCGATCTTTTCACGTTGGTAGATCCTTTAAATTTTTAATACCCTAAAAATGAAAATTTAAAGTAGTTACCCTTTTTTACTTTGATATCATTTTTACTGGTGAATTGGGATAAAACCACTCTGTATTATCATTTACACATTAACGTTACTTTTTATCTCCTTTACAGCTCCTATTCATACTCAGATTTATACTTAATGTATTCAAAATTGATACTAAAAACTCTATATTTAATTTTACGGGGTCCGTATTAACCCACTCTAATATTTAGCTAAGATATTAATTTTTATTTGAATAACTTGATGTTAAATATCAGAATTTACATCACTTTTAAATTCATTTCTTCAAATCAAATTAATCTTCAAAAGTATATTTACGCTGAAAAATTATCAAAAATGCTATTAACCATTGTAAGTTAAACTTAGAGTCAAGGATTTTTATTGTACTTTAAAGAAAATAAAGTATTCATTATACATAAAAATTTATGTTTGATCATAAATTAATTTGCTTTGCATTTAAAATTGAAAAAGTTAATACACTAATGTTTCACGTATAATTTGTAATAAATCCAACTCTTTTTTTATAATTAATAAAATAAATCTTGAGTATGTAAATATCTTGATTGAAATCGAGTAAATTTTATTTAAATAAATAACAAACATTAAAATATTCTGTCTTCATTCGCAATGCCTTAGATATGCAAGTGTCGATGGGGGTTAGAGAAAAATTGATTTCGCTTTTTTTGTAACTTTTCTCTGATGAATGAAAGAGGTTGTATTACGGAGATTCGTAATTTTAAAATCGTCTGTTGAATTTTGTTAGGTAATGCATTTTTATAAATAATTTAAACTCTTAATTTTAATTTATGAGATTTATTTAATAATGGATAGTGCGTGATATTTTCTCGAGACTTATTGAGAGTATTTATTTGCTTACAAAATGTTTAAGTGCCAAACACCTTTTCGCATGGAATTTAGAAAATCTCTACTCTAATTACTAGTTTAACAAGGATGTTTTTCAGGCCTAACGGAATATGATCGAACAATAATACAGTAACACAACTACATTTAAAGTGCAGTTAACCGCAGAGGTTCGTCTCGAATGTCTCAATTACCAATATAACACTTACTATTATATACATGTATTCCTATGTATTTCCATGTATTCCTTCTATTTTACTTACTACAAGTAATAAAGTCCTATATTAAAAATAAGACACAAAATAACTAGTTTTATTTATAACATACTGCGAAAAAATATAAATATAACCTAGGGGTTCTAGAATTAATTATTCCTGTAAAACTCCACGTGGCCATGTGAACTATGCATGGAAAGAGGGAAGATAACCGACTGAAAAGAGGATAATTTTAATGATGGACTTAATGGTGTAACCGTTTAAGGCACTCTTGAATTATTTGCAGAATCCTAGGGCGACAAGTAGACGAGCCGGGACGCTCGAATGAGAATCATTGAGAAGAGTCGTTGTGACGAAAAGAAGTGGAGGAGTTGAGCGTGATTGATGCCTGGAGGCACGACCCTTTCCCTATTGTTTCTGTGTCTCTTATTTTTCAGCCTCAGCTCTCTAATTTCAGTAATTTTGTTCTATTTAATACACACATGCACACACAATTAATAAGTGCCAAACTAAAAGAAATCGATTTTGTGCTCTCTAAACATCATTCGGAGAAAATTAACAAATGAAGTGTTCCGACTGTATGAATTGGAGATAAGATCCGGTGGGTGGTTTTGATTTCATTCAAATAGATTATATTCTTTGTGTTAAGATTAAGATAGATTATAAACTTATTGTAATAGTCAGATATGAAGTTTGTGCTGGTTTGTACTTGTACAAGTAGACTCAATGCTCAATATATGTATAAAATTATGTATTTTTGGGAAATGGATGTAACTGGGGAAGGGGTAGGACTTCCCACGAATATGGGGGTTATCCGATTAGCCCCACTGTCTCATTATGCGACCGTTACATGTTATACCTGGGAGCGGGGGGGGGGTAAAATTTCTACGAGTACTCAGAGGAGTAACAGAGACCTCCAAGCACTCCCTCCAATAAACATTTTCATATATATATATATATATATATATGTAACCTGAGTATTTATTTCAAGGCTTTTTTTAGCGCAGTACCTCTCCTTCATAGCTTAAAGAAGAGAGGTACCGAAAGCAGTTTCTCGCTCATACATACATACACTAAGAGTTGTAATGTCGCATTATTTAAAAAAACAAAGCATAAGGAGACGTTTCTTTGTAAGTAAATGAGATAAATCTCGTTTTTTGACCAAAAAGATTTTTTAAAAACAATTTTATACATTAATAAAATATTATTGAAAAATTATAATAAAAAATTGAAAGTATGTCTTCATTAAAATTTTATCAAAATCTAATGTTTAAATCGCTGAAGGTTGTTATTACAATTATCAAATTAAACAATTTTTATTAATTTTCAACAATTTATAAAAACGAAAAATAAATTTCAAATTAGTTAAACGAATTTATTAAGCGTCCAACGATCTTCCTCAGTTTGCTTAAAATTGTATCCTTGGACATGTACTTCATACTATATTTGATTTAGCAATTTAATTTTGATTCTTCTTTTTTTCCTAAACACCCCCTACCTATATCTATAAATATCACACGCTGTCTCTTTATCTTTGGACACTTCCTTCATTCTTTTTTTCTTTATTTCTACAGTATTCCTCTTATTTATATTTATTTATTTATATAGATATTCCTTTCTTTCATATAATTTTTATTAATCATATTTACCGTAATGGTCATGTAACTTCTAGTCTATACACCGAATTCGTTAATATTTTGCAAAACTGTTTTACTGTTTATTCAATCGAGAAAGGAGTTTTCCGATTTTATGACGGTTGTTGGGCGGCAGGAACTGCGTTCTTCAGAGCGACCGACGCTCATTCCTTTTCGGAACTTCGCAGTTTTCTATTTACAATTTTCTATTCTTGCTCTTCCTTCGATATTTTGCTTAATATTTTGCACTCTCGCGTTGTATTTCTTGTGCTTGCCGTATTTTCCGTGTGTGACTCGGTGATCTGCGAATCAGTCGCCGATTTATGCGTGATTTCACACGCGTATGCTACCTGGACGGTACACAGACGAGCGCTCGGCTCGCATCCTCGCTTCAATCGGAAGCGATGCCGGCTCCAGCAGCCGCGACCACCAGCTGGTCTTGTCTTTAACTCCGGAGCGGCATCACCTGACGAGGACGCCACCCAAGCGATGTCATCGACAGTATACTCTCCCGCATCTTGCAGAATTGTAACAGATAAGCTGTCTTAAGTTCGGCTATTCCCTCCTTATGCGAAGGGCTTTTAATGCCTATGTATAATATATATATATATAGCGTGAGCTAATAGATAATTCATTATAGCTCAAATAGCATAAATTAATTGAAACTCCTGTCTATCTACCCAAACTCTCTTCCCTTGATTCACGCATACTTCTAAATATCAAGTTTAATTTAATGTTTATTGCAAACATTGGTATTATAAAGAAATTAATTAATTTGATTTAGATGTAATAATGAAAATTTTATATTAACAAAAAAAAATCAGTAAGACTGATTAAGAATTGGAAACAACGCACTCTGTTAGATTTAAATCAAATTTTTTGGTTTACTGTTTTATAAAAATAAAGCGATAATGAAAACCACTAGAATTATTCATTTACACAAATATTATAAGAATTAAATTTTCAATTGTTTAATGTAATAACGCATCTATAAAAATGTGATGGAGTCTACAAATCAAGTATTAACAGATAACATTTTAGTAATCTGATTCTAAAGTCTTGCAAACAATTTTACTTTTTTGAAACTTTTCTCATGTTGAAGTTCATCATAGGCCAAAGATGTTGTTCGTTACTCTCATTATATTCTTTCTTTATACTCTTAGTGTATTCTTATTTTTACAATTTTTACTCATATTTTTCTGGTTCACTTTATAGACCAAAGTATTTTCCCCTGATGTCAGACGAAACAACAACAACGAAAAGTAAAGATTTAGGAATTGGAGGAGCAAGTTTTTGTTGGTGGAAAGAAATTATTGAATTGATCTATTTATGAACACTGTATATTTTATTAATTATGGTTTATCCACGCTCAGGTATGAATAGAAAATAGAAAAACTTTTGCTACATACTAAAATATACGATAATAATAATAATATTGGTCCAGAAATTATTCCTCAGATATTAATCTCCTAGTATATTGATTACCCATTATTACTAAAAATAATAATTCTATATTTTTGAGCGCTTAAAGATATATTGATTATGGTAATTAAAGCAAGAAAACAACAAATGTAATGTAAAGATATACTAATATAAAGGATATTGTGTTAAACAAAGATATACTTATGAAATATATTTATTAAATAGAAAATATTAATAAAGTAAAAGATTTCTCTTAATAAATGTTCAAGAATTTCATTTCGAATAATGAAAAATTTATGCACTTATAAACTAATTTTTTTCATGTATAAATGCAATTTTTCTAGTCAAATGCGTCTCTCTACTTTATATGTCTGATCTTACTAACTTTACTCAATTAAAATTATTTTTTCGTTCAAAAATTTCTCAATTTTGTGTATGATTGCGTGGAAGACGTTTTTTATTTTAAAAAACTTGAATCTAAAATAAAAAATCTTGAGTCAATTTGACGCATTTGATTTGATTTTAATCAGTTGAGCCATGTTGCAGCACTTTTATATAAAATTTTATGAAAATTTTTTCCTGACGTCTGATTTGTAATGTATTTCATTATTGTGGAAACAATGATACAAGTAAAACACGCGATTTTCACAACTTTAATTCTTTAGAACTTCCTATATTAGGTTTCTACTGTCCTGCTAATTTACATTCTCCCTCAAACCAAATAGAATAATAATAATATCCACCTTTGCGGGATTTTTTTTTTTATATGAAACACTTTTTAAAATTTCAGTAAACCTGCGAGTTTCTTTAATTATACTTTTGCATAGATTTCCTATAATTAAATTCTAGATCATTGAAAGTATTAATTTTACTAGAGAAAGAAGTAATATGACAAAACACTTTGACAAGAAATTTAATTAATTTTCAATAATTTAATATTATATTTTTAAATCAGAAAAATAAGATTTTAACTGCATTTTTAATTCCATTCGTTCAATATTTTTAATGTAAAAAATATAGACCTTTTTAAATATTGTATCCAAAAAAAATAAATACCTTATTTCTTTGAATGAATTAAATATTTAGATTATCAAATCGTAATAATACAGATTAATTAAGTTTAAAGATAAATATATAATAATTTAGTTACAAAAAATCTAAATGATTTTTTTAAAATAAAATGTTTAGATATCTAATTTAAATACAAATATTTTATTATTAAAAATTGCAAATTTAAATTTTATAATAAATATATTACGAACTAATTCGGTAAATCTATATTTTATTGACGTGAAAACTTATTTGGTATAAAAATGTGTATTGTATATTTTACTAAAGTAACAAAGTATCATCATAACGCGTTAAAATATGTATATATTTTTTAAATATAATTCACGATTTTATTCTAATACTACACCTTAAAATTTGTTTTAAAAAATGATTATTTCTTACTAAATAATACAAGTAATAATTTATATTCAAGATGTTAAATTAAAAAACCTGCAATTTTAATTAGCTTATTTAGATTATAATTGAAAAAAAATTTTTTAAATTAGTTTTTACTTTAACAAGTTTTTAAGTTTTAAAATTAAACTGTAAAAATTATTCTCATTTTTTGAGATTTTGGATAAACGTATGCGTGTGTTAATTTGATACTTACTTCGATTGCTTTTTGTTGACTGAATTCGACATAAGAGGAGCTTCATTGACAACTAGCATCAATTCTGTTACGGCATGAGCTGTTACTTTATATATATATATTATATATTATATATTATATATTTTTCTTACTTATTTACAAATAAAATAATGAATTTAGAATTTCCAAATGTTTACTGTACGTGCGTATCTCAAAGTATGGTTTTTGTTCAAGCAAATATAAAGATCATTTAAATTAATAAAATCTAAAAAATTGTTTATTAATAAACTAACGAGTTGTTAATTAACAAATTAATGAATTATTACAAGTTGCCGAATTACCAAGTTGTTAAACAAGAACTATAAGCTAAATAGGATTATCAATTAACAAACAAGATTATTAAAATAAATTTTTATATTAAATTTATTGTTTCTATTTCTTTTATTTTTCCTGAAATATTATCGATTCACGTTCGTCCACCTTCATGTGTCAAAATAAAATCACAAATAATAGTTGTTTTCTCCTGCCCAAGAGCTATTATGCGAAAGTAGTTTTGCCCAGGGTTAGTGCGATCGTCGTAGATCTCGATACGGGTAAAACGAAGTGTTTGCCGTTCTTCGTTCGACGCATTTGGAAATTCGACGTACATTTTCCCGACAGCAAAAGTAACTATTTGCGTACGATTATGAACGTAACAATTTTAAATATTTATATCGAATAAATAAATAAGTTTGATCAAATGGTACATATGAAGATTCTGCAAAAAGTTTTGTAAGAATTTATCTGTTCTTTTCAAAATTATCAGCGGCAATAAATAGCTCCAAAGGTTCTTAATTTAGGGTTTAATTAAAATAAAAAATTTAAATTAACAGTAAGATCATCGACTTCCTATTGGCAATAAAACGATACCATGAATTTCTGTTCATATTTAATATATAATGTTTAATGTAAAAATTATAGATCAGTTAGTTTTTAAAATTTTATCTTGCAAAAGCTTTTAGTTTTATTAATCAATTATATAAAAAATGTGTGATATCTTTCAAACAAAAATAAAAAAAGAAAAAAAGAATATTTGATACATAAAATTTGTATAAAATATAACATCTCTGTCTATATATATTTTTTTTATAAGAAACATAACTGATAAATGTTTTTAGGCATTTTCTATCATATTTTTTAATTATCCGTTTTTAAGACACGAAAATGTGTGTCATGACTTCGAGTATTGTACATAAATGCTTGAGAACTAATAATAAACAATGAAAATCGATTCATTAGATCAATCCTTAAGATAGAAAGATGAGAAAAGTCTTACTAAATTTAACATATTAAAATAAAGTAAGAGAGAGAAATACAAATGCATGTATATGTATAATATATATGACTTTGATCATCTCCATCGAGGGAAACACGAGAAAATTTCCAAAATTCTTCGACTTTTCCACCAGGATTACCCCTTATTATCAGGGCTTTTCTCACATTCCATCCTTTGCCTCATCGTAGATCATAATCCAGTTAATTTCAGTGGGAGGGTTTCTATATCATAAAAATTAACTTTTTATAATTTAACACAAAATTTGGTGTTTATTTTTATTAGTTACTTGTATCATCGTAGATAATGCCTTCTATTATCTTAAATTTTATATCTAATTTATTAATTTAAAAACGTATTTTATTACACAGTTCTATAATTCTAAATGTCAATTTAGTAGATAATAATATTTGTTTTACTTTTCAAATGTAAATTACAAAATTATCAGTTTAACGCCAAGCATTTTAGCCGAAAAATGGGCCGATTTGGATTTTACACGAAGTATATGAGATTTTTTTTGCAGTCGTTCAATCGAATAAAAAACATATCGCATAAAAAAAGAATATCGTTATGATACATATGAACTATTAGCATTTTTTTTAAATTAACGTTAAATAAAGAATTTTTTTTTTCTCTAAAAAAGTCCTTATATCTTGAAAACTAAGCGTCGGAGGAAAAAATTTTACTAACTCTATTATGTTCGTTATGAAATTTTCTTAATAAAATGTTAATTGCTGAAAATAAAATTTCATTTTTTTCATTGTCAAAACGAATAAAGTTTGCAAAAATCAATGTCGCTACTCAATGCATATGTACAGAAACTAAATATTAATAAATATTAAACATATTTAGCCGATGAATAGCTGATCTAATTTTAAAAATAAATTTGCACATGCGAAATTGATGCAGTAAATACAACAATCACAATTCAATTGTTAATTAACAATGTCTGAAACTCATTTAAATTGTATAATTTCTATAATTTAAACCACAAAAAATGCACAAATTTTTTTTAATTAACTTTAATCATAATATATATGAAAGGTGCTTCACATCAATCAATTAACAAATAAAATTTATCAAAAAAGTTTGGAATTTCCAATTTTACAATATCTTTATAATTATTTGAAAGCTTCATCCTTAAATAACAAAATGCATTTTTAATAAAAATATTAATATATTACAAAAAAAAATTTATTTTATCCATAAATACATCAAAATACCTTTCTTTAACATTTTACAAAATTTTATAACATTTTAAGTTACAAGTAATTGAACATAATCAATTACAGCCATAATACATATATATAATTTTTATAAAGACCAATAGAAACCTAGATAATTTTGCTACTTTAAACTTGAACTCTATTTTATTAAGTATTTATTAAGATCTTCATTACGCGATTTGAACGCAAAAAAATTGTAACATTTCAATGCGTGGACCAATGAAGAAATATCGACCGTTTCCCCCACCACTCAGACAGCGCGATGAGGGAACCGATCGATCGATATGCTTTCGAAAACATAATTAACGGGAGCTTCAAATTTTCTATGGAAAAAAAATACAATATATTATTAATTTATTTACCGATTTAAATGATTTTTTTAAATCGACGTAGAAAAATTCATTCAACTAACCCATCAGAACACATTTCTAAAAAGTTATTATTTATGCTTTTTTACAGGCATTGTACAACTTTTTTTAATTTTATTAGTATTAATAAACATATAGTTATTTATAGTAAGTCAAATAAATTAAAAATGTTTAATTTTACCTGATATATTGTACCATTCAAACTTTTACTTCTTCATTTACAACATTAAACAAAATGTTTTAAAATTATTGAATGACCGGCGAAGCTGGAAAAAATCGTTCAAAACGTAAACGCTCGCGCCCCTCAAATTTGATATACAAAAAAATTTCTATATCTAATTAATTTCACTAGATTTTAATTTAACTGCGTGAAAATTATCTTTGAGTTCACTTTTATACAATTGTATTTTTCAGTTTAATTTATTGATTTATAAATTAAAACAATAGTATTTTCCATTAGAAAATATATAAAATAGATAAAAAATCATTTTTTTTCCCGAACTTTCAATTAATTTAATATTAATCATTGCAATGATTTAAATGCGTTATCAATCGTCAAATCATCTAGACAATTTATTTTCTTTTGTATTATTACACAAAACCTCTCCATTTTTGTCCATAATAATAAATTAATATTTGTTTTTTTTTCTTTTTTTTTTTTTTTTTTATAGTTTTATAAAACATGTGATCATTTTACTCGTTTACAGTTCTACAAAATTAGATTCTTTTAAATAGATCTGCCGCAGTTAACTTAGTTAAATCACTCTAACCTTTTTGAGGATTAGAATGAATAATTAACTATTATAATTTGTTGATAAATGAAATCTTATTTACTTTCAATTCATGGGAGAAGAGTTTAATTGTGTGTATGATGTAAAAATGGACCTTACGTTATGACCGTTTCTTCTTTAAGTGTGTTTATTAAAGTTATCATTTCAAATGTAATATTACTTGTCGCGATTCAAATTACTCAAGCTGGAACTAGAAAAAAGCTGTTTCTCTTGCTTTAACATATCATCTCTTCTATTGATGAAAACTGCTACGTCCATGGGTCCTCCCATGAGGGCCCGCTCTTAATTTTCGGAGCTTGATTAGCACTTT
Source organism: Eupristina koningsbergeri (assembly GCA_018907245.1). Classification (NCBI taxonomy): domain Eukaryota; kingdom Metazoa; phylum Arthropoda; class Insecta; order Hymenoptera; family Agaonidae; genus Eupristina; species Eupristina koningsbergeri. The sequence continues at coordinate 1,787,741 of JACCHV010000001.1, forward strand.
GTCAGTTACCATCGTCATTCTTTTACAACTATTTCTCAGCACGTTGATTAATACTTATTTCGCGGAATTTTTTGCAAAATTTCTATTAATTGACATTTTCCATGAGCTCAAATATCAACGAATTTTGTGTTACTTGTCCTTAATTTAAGTCTCCTATTATTTTATTGTCATCATACTCTAACCTTTTTCAGGTTATTACCTGGTTCTTTTTAGCAAGATAAGTGCCTTTTGTTTTCAAGTATATTGAAATTCATAGCACATTGATAACTATCACGTTATATACATGACAAGAGCTATATACTACTTTCGCTTGTTTTTAGTCGTGTTTATTTACATAAAATATCTTTTTAATAATTTTTATTTCATTACTAGTTATCGTTTTAAATTTTTCGATTTTATCGATAAGTTATCATATAATTTATGCTTTATTAATAAATGCTTGTAGAACCAAACGCAAATTGATAATTACTCTGTTTGAATTAGTTGGTATAAATCATTTATAAAAATTGCGTGGATCCATATTTTATGAAAGTGCCACTAAATATGTTTAAACTGATTCTAAATATATGCGTTAAAACAACAATTTGAAAATGAAAAAGTATACTTGAGATGATAGTATTAAATATTGTTGTCATTAATTAAATTATTTAGATTGAAATTGATTTACTATATTTAAATATTTACACGTCAACAAGTGCAACTCATTAAATATCGAATATCATATTTCCTAAACATATCGAGATTAAAAATTTTAGAGAAAAAAAATATAATTAATTGAAAAATGTGGATAAACAAATTGAAAGATATTACATTTTTCAAAATTTCATTCTAAAAGGTTTAATCAAATATTAACCTGGATGGTATAAACCTCCAACATATCCAATCTGATGTAATGTTGTAACAAATATACAAATACAGTGAACGGAAGTAGTTTATGTAGTCAATATCATGCCCGAGGTAAATCTAGATATAATAATTATTACAAATGAAGAGGTTGTTGTAAGTATCTAAATAGGTGCAAATAAAAAATAATATGACTTTTTATATAATAAATTTTTCGACAATTTCTATCAACAATTTTTTTGATTAATAAAACATGGAAGCTGTTAATATTCAACAATTGCGATAATCATTAAAATTCCTTTAATTTTGAAATTGATAATAATTTTCAAGGAAAAAGTGAAGGAGAAGATTTTCCTTCTTTATTTTCCTCGAGAACGTATTCATGACTAGAGTTTTAAGTCTAGTTTTTAGTCTCCCTCACGTGTTATTTTAACTCGAGAAAAAAATGAGATAAAGAAGAGGGGTATGGGCTTAGAAATAAAATAGAGCGTGGATCTTGTGGAGAGCGAGTTGGCGACTAAATTTAACTCGATAAAAATATTTTGCCGCAACTCCTGGGGCCGTCATCCGGATTTAACTCATGTCGGCGCCCGGTCTTTTGGCCCTTCGCCCGGGTTTTGGTTTTGGCTTTTGCAAATTTTTGCTCTCTGAGATTCCACGAGCCGATAAAATTTTAAAAATATATCCCCAAAACTCGAAGGATACATGGGTGGACTTTTCCAGACGATTTCTCCAGAGAAATTTCGACTTGATTCTCCTCAAATTTTTAACAGAGAATTGTTCAATTCTATGGAAATAACTTGAAATTTTTTGGTAGTTAATGATTCAAAAAACAAAACACTTTTAGTATCATTTTATTACTATCTAATTAATATTGAATTACTTTTTACCTGTGTATGTTAATCTGCTTAATAATTTTATACTTTGTTGTCGTCAGTCGTCGTAGAATATTTGTAACAGTAGCTAAATTTTTGTATTTGTTTGTATGAATAAAATATAATTATTTTTATGTACAAAATATATTGAGTGTTATTTTTTTTAATTTTACTTAATGTATTAAATAAAATTCAATGAGAGTAAACACTGCATTATGTTCATTATCAAAAATTCCAAATTGATGAGAAAAATCAATTAACACAAGAAATTATATGCGGGAATTAAAAAATGATTAAAAATAATTATCAAAATTTCTTTTATTGTTCTACGCGTTTTTAATGTTTAATTAGTTCTATATTAAATTAATATTTTATTTTTTATTTTTGTACCTATAAGTATCCCATCTGTAATTAAATTATACAAAAAAAATATTCATACCAACTGTATTATAATTTTTATTGAATTTTTAAATTTTATCAATAACATTTTAAGAAGTTATTATCTGTAATAATGAATTTATAAATTGAAAAAATTATTTTTATAGAACTACTGAGCGATATTATTACAGTTATTAACATATTTTAACAATTGCATTCAAATTAAAAACTACAAAAGTGAAATATTTCATTTAAAATTACTGTCTGGAAATATTTATTTGAATCAACATTCTATAATTTTCAAAAATAATTCACAAGCATAAATGAATTATTCATATGTGAAAAGCTGAATTGACAGCTTTTAATCTTGAAGCGGTCCAGTACTCAAATACAATTTAAAAGATTTGAAAAATGATAAATAATTATTATACAATGAAAGTAAAATTGCCATAATAAAGAATTAGGAAAAATAAAACAAGTGGTTTGACATATAATCAAATCAATAAAGCACTTTTTAAGTCATGAAAAAACCAGCTAACGATGCATATAAAAATTCGTAAAAAAATCATATTTTTTTTTTTTAATTTTTTGTTGTAAAATGAAAAGCCTTAATTTAAACACTATAATATCAATAAAAGATTTTTAGTTAATAAAATTATGAATAAAATTCATTCTTCTATAAACCGATCGGATTAAAATCGAGATCGAATTAAAAACTGAGAAATTTACGAAAAATCGAAAAAAATTTAAATTAATTAAATTAATTTGTAATTTTTTTTTTTAATATTTAGAACTATAATTTTGGAAAATTAAAGTAGTTATTATGCAATTTGTTTGTACAAAATTTAACTTGAGCGGGTTGTTAGTTTTCGAGTAATACTAATGTTAATTAAATTAAGCGAAAAATTACAGTTATTTCCAGCTCAATGCACTTGAGAATTTTAGTTTTTTCAATGGTTTAAAAAAATATAATTATTGCACGAAAAATCCTGTAACTTACAATTTGTTTAAATATTTCGAATTGTATAAAATATGAGGATAAATATGACAGAAAATGGCCAAGTGTCCGAGAAGTAGGGAGAGTAAAAACCAGAAGATTTGTGAATTTATTTTTCGTCTTATGTTTAAAATTAAAATTTCATTTCAACTTTTAAATCTGACTTATACTGATTAATAAGTAGTGATATTGTATGTTAATTTATATTTAAAAACTTCTGATAATTTATAACACTATCAGTTTTTAATAAATAATTAATAACAGTTTCTTTAATATTTTGTAAACATTGAGCATGCGCAATTTGATGAGGAGTGGGGGGAGAGCTAAAATTGTGTACAAATAAAGTACATATTAATCACTTTAATTTCCCAAAACTAGAGTTTTAAATATTCAAAAATAAAAAAGTTACAATTTTATGAATTAATTTTAAAATTTTAAAAAATTCTCCACTTCTAACTTTTCAATTGGTTTGTATAAAAATGAATTTTCTTCACAATTTTATTTGCTAAACTCGTCCATTGACACTATAGTGTTAAAATTACAACTTTCCATTTTATAACAAAAAAGTAAAAAAAAAATATGTTTTCGTTAAATTGTTAATAAAAAAACCCTGAATATCATGAGTAGCATTTTAGAAAATAAGAATCTACTGATTTTTTTACGAATTTGGATATGCATCACTAGCTGTTTTTTTCATGGCCTAAAAAGTGCTATATTGCTCGGACTAATATATTAAGGCTTTGAAATTTACGAGTAAGCAGCTTTCTTTCGATTATCGTCATTTAAGTTTAAAAATGAAGTGTTTTCTTCTATTAAGTTAAATATTCAATTCTATTAGGTCAAATACTGAAATAATAAGGAAGAAATATAGGCAATAGATGCTCTAAAATTCCAGAAGTGTATTTAATGTCCAGTTATTAAAAGTTTTAATTATGAAAAATTTTGCACATAATTCTTCATCTTTATGTTTTTTTTCATTATGATTGTTCTATTTCACTTTATAAGTATATAATTGTTACGATTACAGTGAGAGTGTGCATTATTACAACTTAGAAGTATATGCGCATTATTATTGTTTGTGTTATTGTTATGTATTGCTATTTTTTACTATTTTTCTATTCTTCTATTCATAAATTTGTTAAAAGTAAGTAAAACAATTTTTTTTAATGAATTTGCTATTTTTAAATCTATTTTCCTCCCTTTCTCCCATTTCTCAAATAATTTTTCTATGTTATCCATTAGCTTTTCTCTATTTTACTTATGTCTTCATCTTTTTACTTTTTAAATTTTTCAATTACATTTTTCTTGACTTACTAACATTTTCTATTATCTTATTTCTTTTTTTTATTTCTTTTTCTGACATTTTTTTTTCTTTATCAGTGACTTTTAGTCTTACTCTAAGAATTATTTTTCCAACTACTTATTTCATCTGTCTTTTATATATTTTCACTTTTCCTTTTATTCTACTATACCTATTTTACATATTTTACTTTCTTTTTCTTTATATACAAATGTTTATCGTAAATATATAATTGAGATGAATTAACTTATTATTTCCTTTTAATAAGCTTTATTTTTAGTCTTTTTCATTTCTGTAATATATCAGTATTCATTTTTATCCTTTTATTCTTATTTGCATTTGTGCATAAATTTCAAACATTTCGTAATCGTTTAACCATTCCAGAAGATTACTTTGAGATGCTTCCATCTAATTACATATTCGAATTCTTCATTTTAACTTTTTTTAAAATCAAACATTTTCTTCAAAAATACCAACACTTATTTATCCATTTACTTTCAAACATCCTAGCACTTTTCTTTTCTTTATTAACTGTCTGCTTTTTTTTATTATTACTTTTTTAGAACTATTTTATAATTTTCTTTCCATCTGATAACTTACTTTGTCCTTTAATATTTTTTTATGTTTATTTATCATTATTTTTTCCATGTCTTTTTTCATTACCTTCATTTTTTCAGTTAAATCTCTAATGTAATATTCCACAAAATCATTTACATTTGCAGAATTTACGGAAATCTATCTTGCTTGTATTTATGCTTTCGTTATTTCATATCTCTTTCTATGACATAATCGGTTTTATCAATACTTATCTGTGTTTATTCATATTCACATATTAAGAAACGTCGAAAAGTTAATCTTGCGTGAATAATATTACGTAACTTTACTCTTATTTAAAATATTTTGACTACGATACATGTTTAACTTTGATGTAACGTGAATGTAATTCAAAATGTTGATACAAAAATGATTATAATTTATATTACCAAATATTCTAATTGTTTCATATATATTTTTTTAATAACATTATTCTCGGTAATTTATATTTTAATCAAGATCTGAGATGGTAACGAAAGAGTTACCAAAATGTTCAAAAAAATCTTTTTGCTTATTTATGCACATTTTACCTCTAAATAAACATCATCCGATCCCATAAAAAAGGAATTATAGTAAATTTGAATATACTCACTATATTTTCTTCTTTGGAAATGTTAATTTTCATATAATTTATAAGAAGTCACATTCATAATAGTCTAGTCATTTTAGTTGAAAAAAGGGTTATTTTGAACACGGCACGAAACACGTGACATTTTTTTTTAAATTGATTAAATTGATGTGTAGAAAAAGAATATCACTATGCTACATATGAACTAGTAACAGATATTTGTTTAAATTGACCAAAAAAAAAAAAAAAAAAACAATTCTTATATCACGAAAACTAAACCTCCGACGAATTTTAATTTTATGAATTCAATTTTCTTCCTTATTAAATTTATTTTATAAATAGTTAATTGCAAAAATCAAAATTTCAATTTTTCCAATCAAAAAACTTTGAATTTTCAAAAATATATAATTACATTTTGGTATATATACTCAAAGTGAATATTAATAAAATTGTATAATATTATGCTGATGAATAGCCGTGTTTATTATAAAAATAAATCTATAAATATGAAATTGGTGTTGCAAATAGTTTACTCACAATTTTTTGGAAAAAACAAAAATTTTCAAATTTACAATGTTATTTAATTCCTGTAAAACAAACAGCAACCAATGCGCATTTATTTAAGTTCTTTATAACACTGAGAAACATAAATTATCAAAAAAAAAAAAAAAACTTAATTTTTTATTTTATAATATCTTTAGAAGGTTTTGTAAAATTTTAATTTGATTAACAAACATATTTTTTATACACTTTTTCAGAATATGTCTTTATAATATTTGTTGTTATTAACAAAATAAACTTTTCGAGGTTTGCAGCATAAATAATTGATAGAAATTAATTACAAAAAGTGCAACAGAAAGCTGAATAAATTTATTCTTTAATTATATAACTTTTTTTTGTATATCTTGTATATTATTGATTAACTCTTATTTTTTTTATTATTATTAAATTTCCGTGAGTAAAAGGAAAAAAAATTTATTACATTTTAATGCGTAGATGAACGGAAGTTCCCCACTGCGTCGTCCGATTGGTGGGAAAACCACCTGAGACGTATTCCAAAAGGTTCTCGTGCTCTTCCAATTTGTTCGAGAAAAATTCATGTTTATTTCTCATGAACTAATAAAACGATTTTTATGATTTTTTTTTTAATTTTATATAGTACGACGAAAAAAGTAAACCTGTATGATTAAATTTTAAAAAAAATTATTGATCTCGATTTTTTTTTTTTTTAAACAACTTATTTTTTTTTATTCTTAACAATATTATTTTATGTTTTATGCTAAATTAATTATAAAAGTATGCATTTACCTTTAATTATGGAATCTTTGAAGTTTCATGATATTTTATACACAACCAGTGCCAAATTCATGTGTTGCAAATGGTATGCTTTCCCCCACTCGTTAATATTTACAAATTTTTAAATGAAACTTATTCTTTAATTGTTAGGACACTGTTTCAAAAATTCATAAATTAGTTATGATATGTGATTTTAATTCATTATCAACTGGTAATCGAATTGATATTTGAAATGTCAGACTATTTATTGAAAGTTTTCAGGCACTTGGTTTAACAAAAATATATGTGAGTGATTTACAAAGGAAAGAAAATTTATTGGTAAGTCCCATCGTTGAATAATTTTTATCTATTAAAATTATTTAATAATTGTTGTTACCTTAATTCTTTACAATCAAGTGATTTGTAAAAATAAAAATTAAATTTATCGTATAATAGGGTGTATAATATTATATATAAGACACGTTTTCGCTTTTAAAGTGTTATTAAAAGCAAAAACTAAAATATAATAATAAAGACGATCATGACGATAAGAATAATTTTAATATAATGATATATGTAATTAAATTATAAAAATAATAAACTTAATGTAAATAAATGTTGTTTTTTAAAATGTATTTGAAGTAAGTTATAAATGAATTGTATCGATTATCTCGCGACATACAATTATCAAATTAAGAACAGTTACAACAAAAATAATAATAATAATAATTTTAGATATTACTTCACATTCATATAAATATAAATATAATAAATCGTCTAAAATACACTCAAAATTAAAACATAATTAATAAATATTTGATATAATATAATAATGAAATTAATTAACAATATAATTATGTTTATAATTTTTTTATTGTGAAGCTTAAATGTTTACTGTATCACTAACAAACACATTGATCAAGACAAAAATTTTCTTAATTTATTTACATTTAGCTTCATTATTACCACATATTTATTAACAGACTCGTTTGATTTTAAATATTTAATGAAAGATTAATTGAACATAGATTTCATATTTGGTCACAAATTCGTTATATATGATAAATGTTTATCATGCATTGAATAGACAAAAAAGTATATAATAAAATCAGTTTATTAAATTATAAAATTAGTAAAGTTGAAAATTGAAATCATTATTGATCGTGAGAAAGTGAGAAGATGAGAGTGATCGTATCATTTAGAATTTTAAAAGTAAATTTAATTATTTTGATAAATAATAACCGCATTGATTTATTCTTACAATTAATACAAATGTCAATTTTAAATAAATGATGGTCGAAGTTACACTGAAAAAACATATAAAAACGATATTTTGTAAAGGTATTCTTGGAAAATAGGTGAAATCGAATTATACCATCGCAACAAAATTGTTATATTCAGTTAAAAAGAGCTCAACACACATTTATCATAACCTTACCTTGGTTTGCATCTTACACACCCACCCACACACAATGCAATAATCTTTATTCTTACACAATTAAATTTTTAGTATTTAATTTTAGTATTACGACCGAACATAATGTAAACCCGAACATAATTTTCACACGAACATAACGTGCTAAATAATAACTTGGGTACAAAAGTGACCGAATTTCGTTATTCTAAAATCTTTGGTGAAACTTTATTACATAATTTAATTACATTCACGCGCATTTTTATGTTTACGAGTTGAATTGTACTTGCCATTTTTCATCTTTTTTTTTTCTTTCTTTTTTCTTTTTATTTTTTATTTTTTCAACTCTTATATATATTTTTATATATACGTTTATATATATTTCCTTTGTTGTAACAAGCTATTATTTATAAAAAAAATATTTTTTATTTACCAAGTGCACCATTAAAAATTGTATATATATATATATCTATATATAATATAATTTTTCTACTTGTAATTAAATTTTTATTCTTTAAATTAAAAATATTTTTACTATAAAATATATGCAACTTTTATTACTTTGTACTCTTATTACATAATTATTAAATTGAGGACGTCAATAATTATGATTACAATTTGATGATATCATAAGAGAATTTTAGTTATTTATTTAATTAATTTTAAACCAAATAGTACAGGAAATAGTATTAAAATTTCCTAAAAAATAAATACGATTAAATAAAAATAAATGAAATGCAATAAATTATATTAATATCTTAAATTATTAAATGTATTAAAAAAGAATTTTTTCATAACTCACAGATAAAATTAAGTTAATGAGGTAAAAGAGAATATTAAATAAATAATTAATTAATGTTAAGTATATTGTTATTAGGCTTATAATAATTTAATAAATTTATTACATCTAATACATTTTCTTTTTGTTTTTGTTTTAAGAATAATAATTAACAATTAAATTGCAAAGATTACAATTTCTTTTTAATATTCTACTAAATTAAATGGGGATTTAGTGCAGAACAGAAGGTGTTCCAAAACAAGAAATTCGACGCAAGAAGAGAAAGAGCAAAAAGTAAGACAGGAAAATGCCAGAAAAGCACACGGTAATGTCACGAAGAAGATTGAGCGTCAGACTGACCCGGAAGGACGCAGGCAGTTCCTCCCGTACAACGCACAAAGTACACCGCAATAAAGTCGGGGACCGCCCTCCCGATTGTTTTCTTCTCGCGCAGTCACTCTGTTTACGCAGAAATTCCGAGGGAAAGAGAAAGCGTTGAACACATTATTATCACTTATTGACAATTACTTAAAACAACAATTATAATAATGCACAAAAAATGGGAAGAAAAAATGCTTGGAACAGAAAAACTTGGGTGAAATAATAAGTATTGTGTTGCATTGTAAAATAATAATTAATAATGGCGAATCTAAAAAATGTTGTATAATAATAGCGATAATAGAACATTATTAATCTTTTCACATTCGCAACTTGGCTTCTTATCTCAAGTGGTGGACGGAATTTAGGAAACTGCAATATTTTTTACGGTTTACCATCAGAAACTGATTGCAAATGCCTTCAGAACTACTGATAATAACTCATATCAAAATAATATTGTTTATTAAATATAGTATAATGACTGTACATCCGTATATATTGGAGAAACAATACGCAGTCTACAAACAAGAATTAATGAACACAAGAAAGATAATAACAATACATCGATCGTCACTGCATACTTCTATGAGAAGATTGGCAAAACGTTGACATTCTTGACGGGAGACTAATTATAAAAAATAACTATTTCTTAAATGTTATACATTACAATTAACAACAATATTCTAAATCGAAAAGAGGACACACAAAATTTAATATCGTATAATACTTAAAAACATATTGAATAACAGCAGCATGACGTAGATCATGACGTATTTGAATCACATGAATTGAGGTGAAATTAAATAATGTTTACATTTAAATTGTGACGTTACGAAAATCATGTCATAGATTACATACGTATTTCTATTGTCAAATATTTTGTATTTATTTAATAATTTATAATATTATATAATAGTTTTGATGTATGTGTATGCCATTATGTTAATATTATTTTATTAATAAACAGCCTTATTAAAGACAAGAGATTCTTTGCCGAAACGTAGGCACATTAATTAGGAATGTAACCTTGTGTTTTATTCGACCTGCACTTCGTTGAATCAAAACTATCCTGTTATCAATAAAAAATAAAAGGTGATTATCATCAAATTTCACAACTGATAATAATACCAAAAGGACGATCAAGTGTCATGATTAGTCGGGTTTACGGTTTTCTCGGACTTCGAAAAAAAATGTTGTTGATTATTCATTGACTGCATCTAAATATTTTGGTCATTATTTTCGCAGAACCAGTAAGTCATAAATTTGGATGTGGATAAAAGAAAAGTACTTAAAGTATTTAAAGTTTTACTGATTTACAGGAGTGTACTTTTTTGTTTGAGTAATTATTATTTTTTAAATAAAATACCCTTACAACGGTTAAATAATAATAATAGTAATATACCTATGATGCACCTCGTATGGCGTTTCATTGTAGAAATTAGTATATCAATGGATGAATCTTATTGAATCATTTTCAAAATTCAAAGAAAATTGGTGTTTCACTCGAAACTGACTTTAGACAAATCACCATTTCATACATTACCAGTTTAATTAATATTTCTAAACTTAATCATTTTGAATTTGTTATTTAGAGATAATATGATGAAGTTTATTTTAATATAATTTAACATATTAAATAAATGTTAAGTGAATTTATCAAAATGAAAACCTCCTTTTTATTTTCGTAATCTTCTTTTCTCTGAAATTGAGTACATTAATTGCTGATAACTATGATTTTCATTAGAGTAAAATTATATGGTTTGATTGAATGGAAAAGTCTACAATCGTGGGTAGAGCTGAATATATTGCAGTGCAAAGCTAAGAAATCGCATTGTCTAATTTTCTCGAAGTATTATTTAATACAGGTACGCACATTATAAACCTCGAGGTCATATCGGCGGGGACGTTTATGACGTACTCGAATCTATAACAAAACTTCTTATCTCAAGTTAGTTGTGAAACGGCAAGTAAGTTACAAAAGGTAGCGATTTTTTTGAGTTGGTAATTCAATGTCATTTTTCTTTACGGTCCAACAAAGCAAACAACAATGCATTTATTTTTTCGAATTACCTACGAAAATCTTATTCCCTTGCTCATCCTCATTACCCTTCAACTTAAAAAATATTATCAAATATTTATTACATTTCGTGCATAAGCTAATTTTAATACATTAACGTAGTAATGAATTTTAATTTTTTATCAAGCATTTCACATGTGTTTGGTCACGAACAATAAAATTGATATTTGCTTGAAATGAAAAAAAAATTTTTGTAGATTATAAACTTTTATCGCGTAGAACAATATATTACGTATGTGTTACATATGTTCTCTAAAATCATATTAAAATTCATAATAAATGATTAGAGATTAGTAGTATGAGGAATTTGAAAAAATAAACTCTTCAAATCACGGCTACCTGATTTTATTTTACCATCGTTAACTTTGCGCTTTGAAAGAAATCGACAAATCGATCCCTTTGTCGCTGCATAGTTACGAATTATTATTGATCACTCCTCCCCTTTCTCTTATATCGTTTTTTATTTATTTTTCTGGGAATGAGAGTGGTTACAATTATTAATATCTACATATTCTCTCATATAACATTCGAGCAATTTTATACACGTTTATTATATCCTAAAATATTATATTATATTAATTCAAATTAATTTCCAACATAAAAAGCGTTACGCTTTCCATCGTAATATATGCTAAGCTAAATTTGTACCTAAGTGACTCGATATAATTAATTTATTATTTATGTAATACGAGTCGTCGTAAACACTTGAAATAATAAATTTCTTGCGATAGTGTGTGTACATGTGTGTACTTGTGTGTGAATGCAGGCGTGTTGGCGCGCACTTGAGGACTGGGAAATGGCTTGCAGGCCTGAATTCCGATATCAGGCACAGGCGCGTAAAATAAAATAAAAGTAGTCCGAGAGATTTACTATACTGTATTAGGTAAAATCCCATGCAAGATGGAGCGAGGCAAGAGTTTTGACAAAGCGACGCCGGGCAGAACTTCTCCGAGCGCGTAGGTGAACGCTTGTCATAAAGAGCATTCGTTTTTTTTTTCAATAAAATCTCCGCTTATTTAATTGGTACTCTGCAATCCTTTTAACACTACATATACATTATACATATACTCTTATTTATACTCTTATCTTTATTTTATACATGTTTTTATCAATAATTGTTAATGCTTACCGTTTCGCAAAAATTTTATTATCTAGATATAATTTTGTTTGTACTATGTGTATCTTTTTTATATTTTAAACTTATTTAAATATATTGCCAACTTTTTTTCATTTGTACAATCATATGTACATAGATAAATTACATTTCTCTCTCTCTCTTTCTCTCTCTTTCTTTCCCCTGTTTTCTCTTATAACTTTTGTGATTCAATATTATCAAAAAATTTTTGTTTTCTTCGAACTGATTATTACTGTATTATAGTTGTAAAAACTCTTAATTGTACGCTCTCTAAATCTATTTATAGCTTTGAAGAAAATTGTCATTTTCAAATAAAAAATGAAAATCATCTGGCTTTTTATTATACTTCTAAATGTTCATATTTGGTTCGTATTGTAGAGTATATATAATAATAAAAATTTAAGTTTTTATAAATTGAGCTATGATTTGTAAATTTTTTAAATAACTCGTTATTATAATATATATATATATATTACATATTCATTTAGTTTTAACTAATAGATATAAAAAATAATTTTATAAATTGTAAATTAAAATTTTTTTTAATAATTGAAATACCTTTAAATAGCATAAAATAATTTTCATTTTAAATTTTTTTAAAGACTCCACAGTTATTTTTAATAAATTTTATTACAAATTTTGTTTTTAATATTCATACATACAAATGAAGATTGGAAAGCATTTTTATTTTTCTATCAAAACAGTTTTATCAATGGACATCATTCTATTTTATGATAAATGAAAACTATGTAAGTATATTACATATATTACATATATTCACATGGTTTTTTTCATTTAAAGGATAAATGTCTAAATATATATATTATATATATATATATATATAGTTAATTGTGTATTTATATTGATACTGTTTTATTATTAATTTGTTTATTTTTTATATTTAACTAAATTTTTATGTATATACATAAGTATCAAATATAAATGTATACGTGAATCATATTAAAGACATATAATACTGACATTTATGTAAACATTTTAATACTTTATACATATAAATGACTACATTTACAGTTTTTAATCATATTAATTTAATTTTAATTATGAAATTATCTAAGAAAGTAAATAACGTTGTCTTTTAAAAATTATACGTGAATAAAATGCAATAGAATGCTTGAAAGTATTATTTAGTCATTTAGTCATGTACCTAAATGATAATGTATTATCTTTATTACGTTGTTATCTAAAATTGTCATACTTTCCTACAATTTTTATTCTTTATTAAATTAAATTAAATCTTTATCAATGATAACATTAATAGGTGTATTTGAACGTTCTTCTTATCGAAATTAATAACTATCAATAAATTATGGAGCACTTGATAATTATCGAAACACAGACGATAATGAAACTTCACGAAAGGATTTACAATAGATATTTTTAGTTAATCTTCGTAAAATATCCTTAAACTGTGTCAATTACTTTCTGTAGAATTGATTTAATTGAATTGAAAGTTTCATGTCGCATTGGCGATTTTTTTTTTGTTTCGTAGAAATTATGGAAGAGATTTCTTTTCAATAAGCAAATTTCAACTTCAATTTTTCAATCTATACCCAATTTTAGTTATCACTCATACGTTTAAAAATCAAGCCAGAATCAAGAAAAACCTGTATGTGTAATTATATTATGGTATATCCCAAATCCATAATATTTATTTATATTTTTCGAAATTAGTTGATGACATTATCGTAAAAGAAGCATTAAATTGAAAAAATATTTTCTTTGTTTTTCTATTTCATTCTATATTTTATGTAAAGAGTATCTTATAATATAAAAATAATTGAGCACCAAACTAACCAAATGAGTATTAATTTACAATAATTGCAGTACTTCAGTGTAACATTTTATTTAACTTTCTTTCTTTTTTTCAGGTAAGTTATTGAATGCAGTAAATCATCAACACGTAAAATTAACACGAAAAAACTGACAAATAAATACTTGGTGAGTTAAAAATAAAAGAATTTTAATTTGAGAATGTAAAACAATAATTAGGCGATTTGAAGCAAAATGTATGAAATATTTACATAAAGATTTTTGTTTTAATTGTTCAAATAAATGCATTAGAATTAGATTGTTTATATTGCGTGATCTATGAATGTTTATTATTTAATTTTGGAATAAGTTGTTGATCTAATTATGATTAAATTCACTTAGAATTAAAAGGTATTTTGAAATTTAGAATAGATTCCCAAAATTCATCCATTGCTATTCTTTTCAAGTAAATATTTTCTAAAATCATATGAACAATTCAGACCTTATTTTATTAATTATAATTATCGATAAAGTTTAAGATTTACTTTTAAATAGTAAACTTAGATTTCCCGGCGTTAAAAAAAATTTTCTGAAGTTAATAAATTCGAATGACTACAGATTTATTTTTTAAATCAGTGCTTTGTTAGCATCAATGAGACAATTTTAATTACGCATTGGTAGTTTTGATGCATACATCTAATTTAAACTGCTGTTTGGAAGCCGTTTTAATAAAACAACTTCAAATTAGTGAAAGTATCGATAAGTCAATTTTTAAACTATGTTAATTGTTCTTGATACTAAGAAAATATTTTTACTAGCGAAATTGTAACATAATTGAATTTTTCTTAAAATAGTAATTCACCGATAGTGTAGTTTTAAGGAAAAAATTGACATTGTTTAGTAAAGTAATTTTTATATTCATCTTGCAATTTTACGATTGGAAAAAATTTTCGATCATTCATCAAATTTTATTATATTTATATTTTAATTTAAATTTGAAAAAAAGCGAATCTGTTGATTGATTACATGTAAAATATTTTAAAGCTTTATTCTTAAACAAAAAATGAAATTGATATATAAATTACATAAAGTATTCCTATTTTCAAAAATGCGAATTTCCAAATGTATCAATCTCGTTGTTTTGAATTTGTAGCTTGTATATTTTAATAAAATAGTTAATTATAAGAAAGAAAATGCATTAACAAGTTCATTAAACACTTTATATTGAAAGGCACGTATCTCCTTTTATTTTATAAATTGGTATGTAGTTTTTGATATTTTAAGTTAATAATGATCACACGAGGCATCGACGTTTGGTGGTTTTTGGTGACCTGTTATATCGGAGAAATTATACTTTCGGTATTCGAGTGACCTAGAAGTTAAATATTTTCAGGTACCCCTTGAAGAAGGTGAAGTTGGTTGGCGGTTGAATCCTTTGAATTATCGTAATTACATATTGTGTATATGGATCTTCTTTGTCTATGAATTTATGATATGTGAATCTGAACAATTCATAGTTTGATCCAAAGATGCGTGTTTTGTGTTAAAAATGAAAATATTTGAAAACCGATGCGTATTTCCTCACTTGACTCAAGAGATCTACCATTCCTACTATTGTTGTTGTTATTCTTGTAGTTGTTGTTATTGATATTAATGTCATTTAGTTTCTCGCTTTTTTTTAACAATTTTAGCAGAAAATTTAATACCACACTGTATATAAATATGAAAAAGTAAATGCGTTGCAAGTAACTAGCCCCTAACCACATTTGCACATTGTGTAAATGAATTATGATATAACCTATGAGTTTTGAAATGACTAACCCAAGTTTTTTTTCTCTAATCTCCCGAGTGTTCTGTAGGTATGAATTCTTAATATTTTTTATATACATTCCATGGATTAGGCACCCCCATGATTCTCGTGAAAAGAAATACGATAACGACTGACTTAATTTTTTTTTGCCTCATTTACTCTCGATCTCCAAAGATGTACAATACCCACATCCCATCTAATTTCATAGCTGTTCTTTTCACTTACGTTTATTTATTTACATAAGGATTTATGTGGAAAACAGGTTTATGCAACTTTTTCATTGCAATTTATCGAGGAAGTAAAAATGAATGTTTTCTATGGTATTCTTAATTTAATATTTTGAAACCCAATTTCTTGAGTTAAAACTAAATATAAATTGTAGATTGTACCAAATTTTTTTTTTAATTAATAATTAAAAAAAAATATATTCTAATAAAATATTCTTAGTAGGCTTTTCCTTGATGAAGTTTATCAAGACTACCAAAAAGGATTAGATTATTAAATTTAAATAAATTTGTATTTCATAAAGTATAGAGTATTGTAGACATGGTTTTTATACAAAAATAAATTTTTATATATCAAGAGTGAAAGAGAAATATCTTTATTAGTAAATAATAACTTGATGGCTTTACAGTTCTTTTTAAATAATTATACAATTAAAATTTTTTAAATATATATTAATAAATAAATAAAAAAATTTTAATCCAATTATTAATTTTATTTTATTTAAAATTTTTCTTTTAATCTCATTCACAATTTATCTATTTTTTTTAAACCAAGCAATAGACCACTTTTTAGGTCATAAAAAAGCAGCTAGTAGTGATACATATTAAAATTCGTAAATAAATATTAGTAGATTCTTATTTTCTAAAATGCTACTCATGATATTCAGGGTTTTTTTATTAACAATTTAACGAAAACATATTTTTTTTTTACTTTTTTGTTATAAAATGGAAAGTTGTAATTTTAACACTATAGTGTCAATGGACGAGTTTAGCAAATAAAATTGTGAAGAAAATTCATTTTTATACAAACCAATTGAAAAGTTAGAAGTGGAGAATTTTTTAAAATTTTAAAATTAATTCATAAAATTGTAACTTTTTTATTTTTGAATATTTAAAACTCTAGTTTTGGGAAATTAAAGTGATTAATATGTACTTTATTTGTACACAATTTTAGCTCTCCCCCCACTCCTCATCAAATTGCGCATGCTCAATGTTTACAAAATATTAAAGAAACTGTTATTAATTATTTATTAAAAACTGATAGTGTTATAAATTATCAGAAGTTTCTAAATATAAATTAACATACAATATCACTACTTATTAATCAGTATAAGTCAGATTTAAAAGTTGAAATGAAATTTTAATTTTAAACATAAGACGAAAAGTAAATTCTCAAATAAACTTAAGTCATCTGAAAAAAATACAGCGGCATTTAGAAAAAAAATCAATAAGATTAGTATAAAATAGAATAGAAATGTAGTTATGGAAAGATAAACAAACAATCTATCAAAATACATTCAAAAAGTGAAAATAAAATTAAAGATTAGAGATTAGATATAGCAGAAGTTTTTTTAACTATTATGTGTGTATTCTTAAGGTATTATAGGTGTTATTAGGCAGAATATAAAATGGACAATAACAAATAAAACTATCGAAAAAATATAAGATATGGAGAAAAGATAAATCAATAAGGCATGAATATTTCAAGATAAGAAAAAAATGAAAGGAATTGTAATAAGACATACATTAAATAAAAATCAAGAGAAGTCAGTACTCAAAGGAATCAAAAATAAATTTTAATTATGAAACTATTGGAAAACGCTTAGTAAAAAGAGGCAGATAGTGGTAAATAATACAAAAAAGAGTAAACCTGAATAGTAAGTAATTTTAAATATATTTTGAAAGTAAGTATAGAAAAGAAAAGAATAAATATCAGAAAAAATATAAAAGATATAATTTCTACATAGAAAAAACTATAAAGATAAAAACAACCAAATTTGATAGAAATATCAACAAAATTTGAATATATATTAGGGCGTAGAAAGATTGAAAGATAAATTAATATTCAATATAGATAAAATTTTTGCACAGAAGTAAATTCCGAAAGTTTCCAATTGTGATACATTCACTTCATGAGTAGGATGATAAAATAGTAGTTAGGACCTTTAAAGAATTTTCCGGGGGTGAAATATTTTATGAAAGAAATGGAAATGATCGATGTTATATACACTAAAAAAATGTATAAAAGTTATCAGGAAAAATCAGAGATTAATAACTTCAAATATACTAATTTTAGTTTTAACTTTTCCATCTATTCTTTATGTTCGTATAGTATGTGTTTTCCTTAAAAATATTTTGGAATATGCTTCTGAGACAGTTTTAAATTCAATTGAAAAATAAAAATTAGAAAAATACGGTACATAATGGTCCAATAAATTTTCGGGGAAGAATAATTGAATATTAAAAGGAAATATCCTAGTAAATAAGAAACCAAAAAATCATTCACATTAATCAAAGGCTAAATTACGATTAAAGTCCAAATTAATTTCGTAAAAATTCAAAACACATCTAGTTATATCTATCAGTTCACGTACTCTTATACTTTTTATATTTGTATTCTCATGAATTCTAGTGAAGACTAATTAAAAAATATCTTGTTTGTGTCAAGTTTCTTGAATTTATTGTGTTATTTTTATTTAATTTAGTGGTAAGTATAGGTTTTTAGAAATTTATGCCTAATTTTTCACGTTACTATATTTTTCTAATCGATTACTATAGTTTTATATCTGATATTTTATAATCAACAATTAGTAAATGATGCTAATAAAGTATCAGAATATTGATAAATATTAATTCAAATTTTACTGAATCCAAAAAATCTATATGAAACTACTCGAAAAAGAATTGAACTCATTCAAATATAATAAAGTTTAAAGTCATTTGATACAATAGAAAAAAAGTTTACGATCTACTTACAAATCAGGCGAACAATTGTAGGCGCAAAGTGGAAACAAAGAAGCTATCCTTCGCTAATTGTGACACGACATCTTCTATCTTTTAAAGAATTATTTTTAGTATTTAGGAGCATTATTTTAATTTACTACTAATGTAGTAACTTATTAAAATTATTAAAATTGTTTAATAAAACGTTATTTTATAAAGACTTAAATTCATTGTAAAGACCATAAGCTTTGAGTTCCTGAAATTAATTAAATAATAAAAATATTGCAAATTTATTACATTATTGAGAACAATAATAAAATTGAGAAAAAAAAACAATGACAGTCTCTTTCAGTTAAACAAAAGCTCTTAATATAGGTAGAGGTTTTAGTCATCAAGGTGGGGAGATTAACGAATACTATTCAATGAGAAATAATTTATATTTATAAAAATAAAAAAAATTTATAACGATGATCAGTAAAATATGAAGTCATCTTTTTTTTAAATCAGTTGGATAATATATGAATAAATTAAATTTTTTTATATATTGATATTCAAATAAAAAAGCTGATTTCAGAATTTATATTGAACCTGGGTAGGTGGTATCTAACTTTACTCCATATTTTATTTTATTTTGCTACAAAAATAATTTTAGTTCCTAAATTATCCGCCAGTACAAAATATTAAAATTGGCATCAGCAAATGTTTATCTCTGACACAACTTAAATTTCATAACATACAAAGAAAAAGTACCAAATAATTTAATGAATTAGTACAAAATGTCTACATTATCGAATGGTCGCTTCACCATGAAAATATATTAATAAGTAAACAGAAAAAGACGATTTTAATAAAAAAAAAATAGAACAGAGAGAGATATTTAGCGTTCGTCTTAAATAAATAAATTTTTTTTTGTTTATATTGACCATTATAAATAACAAAACTAATGAGGTTGAAACGGTATCGTGGACTTATTTAACAAAGCTATGGATATGGTACCTTACAGATTATATTTGGTTTTTTCTACACATGGCAAGTGTGTGTATATTTGTACACCTTATATCTTTTTAGTTTAACAAGACAAATTTTAAAAAAATAAATTGGCCTCTTCTTGTGATATCAAGTGAGAGTTAAAGTTAAAGTTTAGTTAAAGTGTGTAAACGCCGTTAAGATGACATAATTTTTTGTTTATTCATAATCAATTTTTTTTTTTTAAAATAGCTAACGGCTAGAAACAGATTGGTTATTGTTTTTAATTTTATTTGACATATTGAAACAATTTCTTAAATGAAAATTTATATTTATTATTTTTTTATTTATTAGTTTATTTTAGTCTTTTGTTAAGGAATGAATTTGGATACATTATAATAGATATGTACATATTTCTGAGTTACAATATTATTACATCAATTTATTTTATATATTATTAAATGAAAATTTATATTAGGAAGAATAATCCCCTTTTTATTAATTTCAATCCAAATACCGTAATTTTAATTAAAATTGCTAAGTTAAGACTTTATAATAACTGTCGGATCTATATTACGTTTGTTGTTCGCATATTACTTAGGGGTGACCTTATTAGCTGTTATATACAACAACAAATTGTCTATATTATGGATTCAAATTTTCATGTATCTTGTTAATTTAGAGTATTGTTGTCGATTTTTATGTGTAACATTTAAGAAATAATTCTTTTTTTATAATCAGTCTCTGTGTTAAGAATCAAAAAATTTTCCCAATCTATTCTATGTTTGCACTTTTGCGAGTGTAATTAGTAGTATTTTCTTGAAAATACCAATATTTGCTGTTTACCAGCGGATTTTCATCAGGAAACCACATTACTTTACGTGGCGGAGGGATTGTAGAAAAAGTCAAGTCAGGATGATGATTCCAAAAAGAGAGAAAAATATAATGGTACAGATAAAAAATTATGTCGTGGGAAGCTGCAAAGCTGAATAAGTTCATTTTTCTTGGATCGAGTTCTGGGTGAATGTAGGTTAAAGGCTCGGAGATCGGCTGCCGTGTGATCGTTAAATCTGCACTGGGACGAGTTGGAAAGGCTAAAAGACCCGTGAATCGAGACACTTGGACCTCGTATAGGCACGCACGAGCACTTTCCTCGAGAGCGAGAAAGTTTGAAAGTTGGCGCACTTACACCTTGCGCGAGAGGAGGAGTCGACGCGAATTTTCTCCGGAGAGCGAGAGGTTGGGTTGGGTGTTTGCTCTCCACCAGAGGCGTGGCGTTACGTGACGTGGCAGACGAGTTTCCGAGAACTCCCCTGATTCTTGGTACGAGTTTCCAAGTGTCCACATCCGCTCCGGAGCCACCAAGTCGATATTCCAAACTCGCTGTCCCGTCTATAATTCATTGCATAATTTTTAATTTCGGTAAAGAATTTATATGCTCATCAAATCTTCTTCAAATCTCAATTCTTATACTTAACTTGTTAAGGAGTGAAAGTGTAGCTTTGTTTAACATAGACAAACTATACTTCCAATTTACTGCGTATTATTACTTTTGTATATATTCATGATTTTCATAAAAAATCACTAATACTTTTTGCTCATTATACTAGTCGACGGCCATTATAGCACAATAATTTTCTTTCTGAAAAAAATATATAAAAATAAATATTATGTGTTAAAGTAAATAACAATTCATCGATTATTTAACTTGGCTGGGTTTATTGAATTGTATACAAAATCATTGATAAATAATATTACTGTTGTAATTACAAAACATTATCTGACAAATTAATGAATAAGTTATTGAAAGGATTCAAATAGGTGCAAATAAAGAATAATACGACATTAATTTTTTGGTTTTTGTCAATTGTTTGAAGAAACTTATGGTAATACGTCGCTTAAAATTAATTTTTCTCTGTTTCTTTGAATTTAATTAATAATAATAATTTGATTGAAAGTTATACCGAATTTTTTTTTTTTGGTTGAAAGTTTAGTCATCATGTTTTTTTATTATAAAATAAAATTGTAAACTATATATTAATTGGCTATTTCACTTATTTTATAAGTAAAGTTCTTGATGATTTAAATTTGACTATGAAAATAAAATCATTGTTTAATTAAAATAGTATATTTTCTCTTAGAAGTTGTATCGTTTCATAATAATTGTAAATTTGGTAATATAAATTAAGTTTTTATGAATGCATATTCCATCGATAAATAAAATAAATTGTAAAAAGAGAATATTATTCCAATAATAATAAAAATATTTTAATGAATTATTCTCAATTATTTATGAAAAATTTCATACAAAATATAAAAATAATTTTTTAGATGACGTTTTTGTTTATACAACCTCACAATCTGTCTACTCATACGTGGTATATAAAAAGTTCATTGCTTGAACACAAATACATGAACTTGCATAATAGTTATTTTTTTTCATATTCGATGATTGAAATTAGGACATTTTCAATATTATTTATTTATTGATTATTCCAGCTTTCCTATCCAGAAATAAATTTGGTTGAAATTATTATATTTTACAGATTATTATAAGCTAGGTTCTAATTACAATTTACATTTTTAGATTTTAAGAAGCTTCCCTACTATTACTATTACTATTATTACTGTTGCATATGTTTATACATTATTCCGTAAATATTATGTTACATATTCAAAAATTTTTTTTTTGGCCTATTATTTATATTTTTGTACCTTTTTCCAAAAGGTAGACTTGGTGTAAAAAAGTGGGAGCAAAGCAAACCATTCCAAGTACCCTGATTGAGCTAAAGTTCATGCGAGCGAAAGTAAAGACGTTTATCAAGCAAAAGTACAAGATTTAACATTCGGAGGTTTTGTTTATTTCGTTTTATTTGTAGATTAGATCTGACAACAGTAATCTCGATATTATTTTTATTTTTTAATTACTACTGTATCATCATCTGGTGAATGATACGAATACATTTTTTCCCGGTAGCCATTAAAACAAATACCGAACAGCATGTAAATTTTGTTAACCAGAATAATGTCTTATATTATATTTCGCTTTATTTGACATTTAATACTGAATATAAAACATCAATAAAAAAAAAGAAATGCAAAAAATATAAGTGTAAAACTTACTTCGAGTTTCGAATGTCCAACTGTTTATTTCGTACTTGATATTCCATTAATTTGTAAATTTATTTGTTCTCAATTCCAATTATTGGATTATAATAGTTCTTTTATTTAGTTAATATTTGCTTAAGCTTGTTGAGATTGCAGATTCAAAATTAAAAGGTAGTATGTGCATGAATAATAATTATGATATATTTTTTTTCCAACTGCCTATCCAAAAAAAATTATTGCCCTGAAAAAAATTATGCAGAAAATCATTGTTGTGATGTTTATTTAAAAAAGACATGTTGTTTTAGGTAATGAGCATTAAAAAAAGTCAGTTAAATGAATAATTAATATCATTAGCAATTATAAAATTGTTTTGAATAGATATAAAAATTATACACACAAATAAAATACAAAATATATACAAAAATACCAAGAGGAAGGGTGAATAAAATAACTTTTTTCAAGGATTGGTATTTGCTGTTATAATTTAAGAGATTTATTTAAAAACAATATTACCGCATAGGCATAAAAAACCTCCTCATTGAAGGAAAAAGCCGTCCGCTGGTTCCCCGCTGGATCAAAATCCGCAGCCTCCGCGTCGAGTACGTTGGTCACTTGATGCTCGCTTCTCCCTGCTGTTGGAGAAGCTAGAGGTGGTGCATTCACCACCGCTGAAGGTGAATCCGCCGAGCGTCGGGATATCGACGCCTCGTCTTTTGCGATTCCGCTAATCACAAATCAATTAGACTTTCTCACCTCTTTGCCGCACAAGGAACTACAAATTCAATTTTAATTTAAGTAAATCTAGATCGATGTGCAGCCGCACTTACACTAGCTTATAAATATCTTCCGCCGCTTTCCATTTCTCACGAGCCAAAAATCAGGCAAATTACAATAATTGCGCCGCGATGCCTTCCGAGTGATTCTCGATGCACAAGTGCCTGTCCTCGCGGTCTCATGGCCCAGTAAATCCCTCGTAAATCATAAACAATAATTTATGACTGCTCGGGCTCGAAATTCAAAACTGCGAGGAACTCTTCACGGCCGGCTTTTCCCTCACATATTCGAAGGGTCCCGAACAAAAATCATAAAATTACTTGTACAAGCTTACTGTAATTTATTGTATAAAGTATAAAATACAAAAACACCTTCACACAATATTTGTCCACTATTTAAAAAAAATTTTTAAAGCTCTTGATTTATTGCTGTTACTACGAAATTCATATCACTGATAACACCAATGACTCAATTAATTTTACAGTTCATCATAAAGATTAATTCTTAATCAATTGAAACCAGATATCTACAAAAAGAAATGGAAAAATTTGACTTTAATAGTAATATTTATTTTCAAATTTATTTAATTTAAAATCATCGTTTAGCAAAACGTTCCAACTTTAAATTATTGATATTCTTTACAAACTATTCATTTTCATTTCTTGATGTTGTTACTTATTATTGTTTATAGAATGACTAAAATTTAAAATTTAATACATATCCAAATATAATACAAACATACATCGGAAATATCAGTTACACTCGATTGTTGGCACGCAATTATTTTTCTTTAAATTGATTAATTTGGCTTTTTTTAAAAAATTATTTATAAGAAAAAGTTTTATTTATTTCAATTCGAAAAACGATCTTAATATATTTGTAATAATACATTAATCGATTAAAACTATTGTATTTTTAATATTTTGTTTGCCCACTCAAGGTTTATAATGTGATAATTCGGTAAATCTTGCAATTAAACGAATTTTGGTGACATGAAATAAGCATTTAGACACATCGTAAATTGCTAAGTGTTATGGAAAAACTTTACAAGTAAAATAAAATTTTCGGTTGCCTATTTATCTCTTTTTCTGAGATGTCCACATGAATGTTAAAAATCGGCATAAACTTCGATAAAATAACGTACACGAGTTTGTTTGGAAAACGCGCGAATAAAATATTCATGCTACGAAATTTTTTACTAATTCTACTTTAAAAAAACAAAAAATAAGTGCTATCATCATCTTCAAGAGTCCAGAAAAGGTCTTAGTTACAAGGACTACAAAAAATTTTTATTGCTTGTTGCATCCTGCGACTCGAAATATGCAAATGAAGCTCTGTCGCCCTGTCGACCAAGAGCTTTTTATATCAAACCTTGCGCTCGGATTGTCAAAAAATATTTTATTAGGTAAAAGTTGAGACTGTATAATTTTTTAATTACAATAATTTAATTATAATTATAATAATAATACAAATAAACAAATTCAGGGTCAAGAATGTAGATCGGCTTCTGGCTATTGTGAATGACATGCAGACAAAACGCCAATAAAAATGGAAAGATTAAATTTTAATCGGCAGGCATTTATTGAATTATTGAGTTATTCAGTAAACTAGTATTTTTCTTTGTACTACCTACTATACTTTTTTGGCTTTGATCAATCTTATCTTATACAGAACGAACATTTACTCAAATTATTTTGGTTTATTTTATATTTAAATTCCTATAAATGAAATATTATTGGAAATAAAGAAAAGTATTTCCATGCAGACAACTTTACCTGAACAAATTCTTTGTGATAAAATGTAGTTATTAATCATAATTATATTTTCATTCAAAGTCATGGAAAAATAAAATATATATTTTTTATAATTTTAAGTTATATTGGTAAATATTTGTATTATTTATTGTCACAAACTTTTAGACGTAATAATTCAGACGCGTAATTTGAAAAGACAAAAATTATTAATAAACTTAGGCATTTTATAATAAACAAGGATATTAAAAACATAGAAAATCCATTTATTTAATTGTTTTATTATTTTCATTATTCTTAAGTTGTTTAAAAAATAATTTTCGAGAAAAAAGAGAATAGACGTGATAACGTCTTTTTTAATTTGTTAATATTAGCATTGATAAAAATACTCCGGCTCTTCATGTTGTGTTTTGAAATATTTATAAAAAATAATATTTATTATTATCTCAAACTCAACCTTTCACTTCAAAATATATTTAAACCTATACATATATTTAAAAAAAAAAGTTATAAAATTTAAAAAATAAACAATGAACATTAATTTAATTTTAAGTGATTCATAAATTAAATCAAAATATTCAGTAAAATCTGAAACTACTTTATTTTTAATTATTGATTTAAAAAATTTATGTGTATAGCAGATAGATTAAGCAATAGAGCACTTTTTAGATTACGAAAAAAAAACAATTCGTGATACATATAAAAATTCGTAAAAAAAATGTAACAGATTCATATTTTTTTTAAAATGCCATTCATTCAATTCAGGGTTTTTTTTATTGACATTTTAAACGAAACAATGCATTTTTTTTTTCGCTTTTTGTTATAAAAAGTATAATTTTAATGCTATATTGACAATAAATGAATTATAGGTAATAAATTTTTTTAAAAAATTCATTTTTATAGAAAGCAATCGAATAATTAGAAGCTGAGGAATGTATGAAAAATCGGAAAATTTTTTAATTAATTTAAAAATTTGTAACTTTTTTTTTAATATGTAGACTATAGTTTTAGGAAACTAAAGTGATTAATGAGGATTTTATTTGTTCAAATTTTAACTTGATCGGTATTAAATCGTGTGTATGTAGTCAAGTTCGTCAATGAAGGGGTGGGGGCTTACTGAGCCATGTGTGTTCAGGCAACCAAATAAGGACAAGTGAAATCCGTAAGGGGGGTGGCTTGTAAAGCAATCGAGGTACTTATTAGGGGCATGAATTTGTTAAATTCGAGGTAGAATCGTAAAATAACGATTGGAAAAACCATTACAGTATGGAAGAGAGAACTTATTAAACTCTACAAGTCTGCACTGGAAATTTAAAATAAAATCGGAGGTAATATACTAGGCGAAAAATACAGCACGGGCATTATCTGTCAAACCATCACAACCGATCTATGAATAGTTGGAAAACCTCCAAATAATAAATTAACCTCAACGCAGACATACAGTAGTCAATTTAATTTATACCAATCTACAATAAAAAAATACACTTGTTAATATAACAAGTGTGCACAACAGGACTCATACGCATAACATTCTGGGTATTTTATGTAGTGCACCGGCTAGAGTATCTGTGAATTAATACGCGTGTGTTATGCCCGAACAATCGAATTTTTAATTTTCGAATACTACTAATGTTAATTAAATTATGCCCAAATTGACAAAGTTATTTTTAGCATACACTGGACGATTTTAATTTCGTCAACGGTTTTAAAAAATATAATTATTGTACAATAAATCCTGTATCTTACATTTTGTTAAAATCTTTCGGATTGTCTAAAATGTAAGGATAAATATGATCGAAAAATGCCGAACTCTCGAGGAGTAGGGACAGTAAAAATCAGAAAATTGTAATATATAGTAATAAAAGTGAAACCCCTCATTTTTTCTTCTCTCCACTTCTCACCAAATTGATTATCATCAAAAAGTTACAATTTTATTAATTAATTTTTAAATTTTCTGGATTTTGAAAATTTTTCCACTTTTAATTTTCAAATTGGTTTCTATAAAAATGAATTTTCGTTTATAATTTTATTAGCTATAATTCATTTATTGTCAATGTAGTATTAAAATTACGACTTTTTATAACAAAAAATGAAAAAAATGCATTGTTTCGTTTAAATGGTTAATAAAAAAAACTGTAAATTGAATGAATGGCATTTTAAAAAAAAATATGAATCTAATGATTTTTTTTACGAATATGTATCACTATCTGCTTTTTTCATGATCTAAAAAGTGCTCCACCATTACTTGGTCTAAGAATTGTTTTATTAATTTTTATTTTTTTAAATATTAGAATATTTTTTGTAATATATTCTATGTCTATTTATATTAATTAATATTTATTTAAAAAATTAAAAGAAAAGTTAATTCAATTTTTATACATACATAATTACATATACGTACGTAATCGACGTTGTCATATTTTGCTACTCTTAGGCTGAAATATTATAAAACGTTTTATTATTTCTTTAATATCTTCTATAATCATTTTCAAAAATTTCCATTATTTTTAAACACATGTTTATCGGATCATTTATTAGAAACCGTAAAAAAAAATTAAATTCTTTTTACTGAAATCATTTACAATATTTTATTTAAGTAATGAAAATGTATTTTTTTCTTTATTAAAAACTATTGAATATACAGATTTTATGAAGCTAACTGGTAGTACATATAAATACTAGACACCGATGATAACTAACACGTGATTATCGCAAGATGGTTCTACTAGTACGTTCTGTATGTACTAATTCACAGGGTAGAGTACCCTACAATATATATACAAGATATATATCTGGCTACAAAAGGCAACGTTGACTTTTAGGGCCCTGTACTTATAACCTTTAATAGATTTTCTTCATTAAGATGGTGTACGCCCTCTACTGGTCAGCTTTGTACCAAACATCCTTTGTATAAGCCCCATACAATAAAGATTTCATTCTATCTACTTTAATAAAAACAAAACTTTGGTAATGTTAACAAAATTTGCTTAAAAACCATAAAAGGAGCAAAAATTAATTTTTTTATTGTATGATTAAAAGCATAATGTATATTAAAATCTAGTCAAATTTAAGAATAAGTCGTGTATCAAAGGTTATTTATATTTCATTTTAATTTACCAATATTTGTAGAAAATTATATATGCAAAAACTAGCTTGAATTGATTGTATTAATTATTATTTTTAATTTGTCAAAATAATGTAAGTTTTTAGTCAATATTAATAATGATCGATAAATTTTATTTATAAAATCATAAAATAAATACTTCATAATTTTATATAATATTTTGAATTATTTCAACACACATAAATGTCTAAAGCAAATAAAATATGTAATATATAAATGACATAATATATTTTTTTTCGTGAAGCTAAATATAATAATAGTAGCATAAAATTACAATATGTTCAAAAATATAAATTCCTATATTAAACATAGCAGGTAATATTTTAAGTTATAAGTTTTAAATTTCCACTTTAAATTATAATTTACAAAATTATGTTAAATTTATTTACTGGTCTTTTACTAAATTTTTTTTTTAGTAAAAATAGGAAAACATTAAAAATGAAATTTTTTATATGTATTAAGGCATTGATTATTTTTTATTTTAAATAAATTTCTGAAAGAAGCAAAATTATTTATATAAAGTTTTATACTGATTTCACGATAATGTACATGTATGTATCACAAATCATAAAAATAAAAATATTTAATTTTTTTTTCTGTGAACTTTTTATCAATACATTTTATGACAACGAAAATAAAATGGTTTAAAAACATTTATTGTCTTTTAATTCAAAATTAATACATATTTATTTTTCATGTAATAATAATATTTTTAACGTTTTACATATTAAATTTTATACTTAATTACGATTTTAATATTTTAAATACATCATATACTTGTCTTATTATTTTTTATTACATATACATCAATTATAAAAATTTTTCCATTTATAGAATTAATATCAATGGAATTAAATTACTATTTGTATTAATTACAATTAAAATGTTTCTTTTATATTAAATTTTTTATTGAGAAATAGAGAAATTAAGATATTGGAAGTTCAATTCTGAATTTTTTTTTTTTTATTTATTGTCGCATCAGTAACGTGATTATTAGCAACATTTTTTTGTTTATTTTATTATTGAGATTGTTCTATCGTTTTATATGAAATTATACATCTGATTGGACTTATTAAGAATATTCAAGACAAATGTTTACACTCCTTTTTTTGCGATAAATTATCAAGGAGAACATAATTAGACTCTGTAATCCTCTTTACTATATTTGTTACTTTTTGAAAGTATAAATTTATTTATTTTATTCAACGCAATGAATAGGATAAAGTTCTTGTTTTTTATTCAACGTATTTCTTTCTTACAAATGTACAAGTATTTTTGTGTAAATATGCGTATAGCGTTTTCACTGTTTGACGTGAATGAATTAATTCTACCTATTTACTCTTTCGTGCCCAATCTCGTTACCTGCAATTATATAAATGCCATCAATGATGAAAGACGTAAAAATAATATAGAGTGAAAAAGTGACACAAAAAATCTTTAAACGGTAAATATAGGAAAAATCAATGATAAATTCACATAATTATATCGCGTTAACAAGATGATAATACAAAAATTTACAATTGCATAAGTTAAACATTACATCTGTGAATTCATAATGATTTTTTTTAATTCATCAGTATAAAATAAAAGTATACGTGACGAACTAAAATTATTTTCTTTCAATATTTATAATTTGTAATAATTTTTATGTTTGAAATTAATTGTTTGTTTCCTTAGTTCCATAAGTTGGTTTTTTGTTGTTGTTTTGTATGAATTATTTTTTTTTTTTTTTTCATACTTATATATATTTTAGTCTTAATTTATATTATGTTCATTTCAGCAATTAAAATAATGGATTGATTATTTAAAATAAAATATCAAATAAATTATATTTCCATTAAACTGTTAAATTTTTTTTAATATTGTTAACATTTAACTAATAATAATTTTGGTTGAACGATTGTAATGAAAATTTGTAAAATTAAAATGGGAAAGAATAGGATACAATGGAATCGGAGTGATGAAAAATATTAGACTTAAGAATTTAATTCATTATTTATTAAATTTTTTGTTTTTTTAATTTTATAGATAGTTGACACAAAATCTAAACTAATTAATGTAAAAATCACCCCAACATCACGAGCAATTGTAGACACAACAAAATTGAGCAAAAATACTATGAGCACGTAATAAAAAAATAACACGAATCATTCAATAATAGTTCCGTGATCAATGTGCAAGCAATAAAGTTGTCAGACAATTTTACCAAGTTTTTTCTGTATGAACAGAAAACACTTTCGTTCTCCCGAAATAAGGCATTATCTTGTTTCTGAAGATCTAAGGAAAGAGTCATGCAGCAGAATTCGAATACAGATTTTGGTCGCCGCTTGTCTGTTTCGCACATCCGAGAGGAAGGGGAAACCATCCCTCTCCCTCTTTCCAGCATCGATCGCTCTGCCCCAACACCCCATTTGGGAACCAACCCTTAATAATGACTTTACCCTCCACCCCCGCTCGATTTGTTCTCCGGGGCCAATTCACCCGCACTGATCTCGCAGGCGTCCCTCGAGGGTGAAACGGGTAGTTCGGTGCACTCGGGGTGACTCTCCACCCCGAAGTTTCTGAACACGCCAGCTGTCCGGTCAGCTGATTACTAAGAGGGGCCAATTTTGGGGTGCGTACTCAGGGCGAAGCTCGGAGAAGGTGTAAGCCAGTGGTGATCAACCCTTCCAACCAACCTTTTCCTGTGAGAAAGAGGTTTTAGTACTAAGCCACACGCTAGCCTCGACCTGCAATTGTCCTTTCACTTGTATATTTTCATTCGAGGGATGTCAACTCGTGTACCTTCCTAGGACAAGACTCCTTGCTTCCTATTCTTGCTTTAATGTCCTTTGAATTAAATTTTTTAAGTATTAAGTAATTTAAATTTAATTTAGTGATTTGCTCTTTTCTGGCTACCGATACTCAAATACTTTCATACTTAAATAAAGCAAAATTGCAAAACCTAATTCTTCAACTATATAAACTTAATTAATGAAGAAGTTGTAAAGATCCAAATAATTATAAAAGAATAATACAACGTATTAATTCTTTGTATTTATCCCTAGTTTTTAGGTTTGTTATTAGATTGTATTTAAAATTAATACGTTGTATTATTCTTTATTCGCACCTGGTTTAATCCTTATAACAACTTATTCATTAATAAAACGTGGAAGGTGCCTACATTCAACAATTGCAATATACATGTAAATTGTAAATCAAAACAAATATCGGGCTTTATTTTTTGTTTTAGGATTTTATTTTTTCGATTTTGATAAAGAAACAGAGCAGTTGTTAATGACTCTAAATTTCGCAATGGTATTTTCAGGTAATTTATAAAAAAAAATTTTAATTAAACTTAAGGTATTTATATTTAAATTATAATTTATATTATTAAAAAAATTTTTGGTACATTTAAAATAAAATTTCATCATATTTAATAAAGACCTTGACAATGACGATACACCATATCATCGAAATGACTGTTTTACAACAAATTTAGTTTTGTTTTTAATTTATCTCACCTTAAAAATGATATAAATTAACTACATTATTAAAAATGGAGGTGTATCCTTTTTATTTTTTGGTTGAAAATCTATTTGAAAACACTTAGATGAGCTTTCGATAGTTTTATTCTTTTTATCTTTTCGTCTAGTTGTGTTTGTTTTTGTTTTGAATGTTTGCTTACGAGTACACATGTAAAGAAAGTATAGGGAAAATAAAATTAACCAAGAACTTATTATTATTCATGAACCACTGAAAATGGTTCAAATGGTTTACTAATCAGCCTTCCACGTGTTCAGTACTAATAATTATTTTTAGAAGGAATTTTTTTTTTTTAAATTATGACAGCTTCAAAGTTTTTACAGAACCGCACACATAAAATATACCACATGTCATTGAAAAAACATAAAAAATAAGTACCGGTAAAATTTACAGTGTGACATTGATTTCGAGTACAAAAGGTTAAATACACACCTTAAGTTCAAAAGGAAATCACTTTAAGGGAACTCGAAAAAAGAAAAATTCTGAAAATAAATTGGGTTATCGAATGGTACAGATCAAATTTTACTTGATAAGCGAAACAATTGTTGATAATAATGTGATTATAAGTGCTTTTCATCTCTCAGCAGAGTAAAGTGGATATCGATTCATTTAAATTTATGATCGTTTGTATGCATATAATTATGAATATATCCATTAATGATTCTTAAACGATATTGAAACAGTAAATTATTGTAATTGACAAATGGTAAGATAGTGATACTTTGCATAGAGTGATATAATAAAAAATCTGTGCAGTAGTTAAACAATTAAAATTGATATTATACTGATATTCTGAAGTAATAATGTATTATAATGTACCCAAGCTCATTCTTGATCCGGAAATCTAGAATAAACAAACAAATAAATAATAAAAATTATATTGATATTCAGTTAGAACTTTATTGAAGATATGCTTTTAAGTATTGTAGGACTATTTTAATCTTATATCTACTTAAGCTCTCGTGCCCAATAACATAATTCAAAATCATATACAATTTTTTAAACACTTAGTATTTTTATTGTTATATTTACGTGCGGAATTTTTTGATTTATTAATTGTTTCATAAATAATTTCTGCAAAATATAGAGAAATTTATTATAATAAGAAATTTGTGATATTGATACTAGATATTAATTGAATATAAATTCAAAATAATACCAAAAATTAGGGATAATTTATAAGATTAATTCTTTGAAAAAGCTAAATGCGAATGATTTTGTATGTGTCATTAGTTGCTTTTTTTCATGAACTAAAAAGTGTTATATTGCTTGGTTTACTTAGGCCAACACCAATCACAATATTGTTGGTAGTTATAAAGTTATAAAATTATTGTTTAAATTTGATAAAAAGTATATAAGGCAGTTTTTAAAAACAAAAACAAACATAATTTATTGGATGAATATGTTGTAAAAATTATATTGATGAAGATTTATTCGAGAAATAGAAACTTAATGAGACTTATAAAAATATTACGGATTTGAGAGTATTGTATATGCACATGAGTACCCTTTTTTTCCTGGAGTTTCTATGTAAATTGGTGAATATGTTTTCGATTATTGATATCAGTTACAGTTCTAGTACTACTTTTTGTTGGAATGCAAAAATGTTAAAAAAGAATAAACTTCAGTCTTGAATTAGATGCTTTGACAGAGGGCAATTAACTAAAAGATTCATAAATCATAGAAAAACATAAAATAAATATATTCAATTATAAAAATTCATTACCTATTTTTTGAAACTAATATATTGATTGGGAACTTGTCTTAAAATCAGGTCTTTGTATTGAATCATCCGCCATAAGGCCCGTAAGATTTTTTTTTATTCTTAAATTTAAAGTTTTACGAATACATTTGTAATGATATTATTATATAAGTAGTTTCAAACAAGGTCTATAGACAATTTTAATAAACGCAAAAAAATAAGATAAAACATGCATTTGAGTCATTGTTGAATCGCTGTAATTTACATATTGAAACAGAAAAAAATTCTTTTGAGAAAAAAAATCGAAAAATATTCAAATTAATCTTTCTAAGACCATAATAGACACTTATATAAGTGTAGTCATGAAATAAATATGTTAATTTTAAAGAAAATAATTATATAGAAAAATTAACAAAAATTTGAGATTAATAGTTAATTATGAATCATTTATAAAATTATTGAGACTTTTTAAATTTTTATTCAATTTGTTATTTAAGATAAACATCATAAATAACACATTTTTTGGACTTTCAATTGTTCTAGTGATTAATGTGTATCTGATAGTTATATATTATAGAAAAATATTAAAGACCTAACAATTAGTGGAGATTATATTAGGAATTAAAATGTTAATAAATGTTAATGAAGTAAATGCCTAAATTAATTTACATGTTTTTATGTTCAAATAAATATTTTTCTCAAATAACCGATTATAGTTATTTGTCATTAAAGAAACTCAGAGTCCCTAAGACTCCGTGAGAGCAGACATTTTTTAGCATTTTTTAGCAGTGCACAAAGTCGTCAATACATTTTCCTGTAATGTAACATAAATTTCGAATCAATTGCGTGCTAAAATGTTAACAACTGAACCATATTTTCAATATCTCAGAATCATCCGTATTGAGATAAATACCCCCCGCATGGCTCTTGTACTTTTTCATGATGCTCATTTGTTTAAAAAGGAAAGATAAAGAAAAATATTTGGTTGTGTATTACTATGTTATTACTTAATATGTTATGTAAATACAACGGTTTGATTTAAAAACGTATTTTTTAGGAATTTAAAATTGTTTTTGCACATTCTTTTCTTATTAATTTTTAATTAAATTCAAAATTTCTTTCGAATTAAATTTTTTTCCTTTCAATTTATTATACGAATAATGTTTTGTAAAGTATATATTTTACAATTTTCGTTAGAAGCTTAACAGTACCTTTTTTTAATGTGACATTATATTTGAACAATGAATATATTTCGCTAAAGTTTATTAATCCATTTCATCATTACAAAAAGTATTACATAATATTATTTTTGTTATGTAAAAAAATATTTAATAATAATAAGTTTTATGATTAAAACATTAATAATTTTCACCGTAACCTTGATTTTTAGAAATAATAATATAGAATCCGGGCTTTAAACAACAATTACTCTGTTTTTGTAAAATAAAAATATTTGAAGTACGTAATATCTATAAAGTAACAAATGTACTTTGTGTCATTGTTATGCAATATTCCTTAAATAATGACATATTATGTAATTTAACTTTTTTATCGTGCAATATTATGTAAAATAATCGCCATTGTTACAATAAATAAAATAAGTATTAATACAAAGAAATTTTTAATTAATACATGCATGTATTTATTTAATATGAATTTATTTAATATGAATTCGTTAACTTTTTAAAGCCCAAAAAATATCAAATTAGTTTTCCAATTTTATTTTATTTTTTACTATGCATAAATTTAATCTATAGGATATACAGTTTAAATGTCAAATTGTATTTGATATTGGCAAAATTAAAGCATTAAAAGAGATATTTTCATATTTGTTCATTTTTTTAGAGAAATAATTAAGCCTTAAACTATTGAATAAAACAATAAAATAAATTAATTTCTTGTATGTTAAATAATTCTATTTCTTATAAATTATATTAATATTTTTTATCTAAGCAAGCTAACAAAGTTATTAATCTTCATTAACTTAATTTGAAATAATCATGTCAAAAACTTTTTAATTTTAATAAAAATAAATAAATAAAATAGGATAATAAAAAAACATTAGACGAATATGTAATATAATATCGAATTATTAAATATATAAGCATAAATATAAGTAGAAACTTTTTGAATTATAATTACAACCTAGTTTATAATAATTTATAAGATGTAAAAAATTATAACTAAGTTTACTACTGAATCGGAAGATTGTAAATGTTAAAAAAAAAAAAAAAAATTACAAACAAGTCGATCATTTTCTGACGTTTCGTGGTGGATTTTCACATTTGATCCACGTACTGTGACATTTTTATACACATGGTTTATTGAATTTAAATTTACGCAAGAGCTAATTATACCAAATTACAAGTTAAAAACGTCACGAATTCCCTTTTCCCTTGATCTTTTAGTCCCTGATTTATTTGTATGTGCCCTTGAACCGCCGGGGAAAGAGATATGACCCATTTGACATTTTAACATTTTAAAACTATTATATATATCGCATTTCTATTAATCATTCATTTTGCTTAAAACTAAAATTCATCAACATTTCAATTAGGTGATCCTTGTTTTATTTTCAACTGGTTTAGTATTTTTTATTAAACAATAAACTATGGAAATGAAAAATATAAAATAGCTTATATAGTAAGTAATTAAAAAATATGAATTAAACAATTTCGTATGAAGCTCAAGATTTGAAAGATTGATAAAGAAGAATAAATGAATAGACTTTTTTATAAAACACGATTTTATAAAAAATAATAATAAAGAGGTTATATATATAATTGCAATTTTTATCTTTTAAAACAATGGAAATTTTTTTGTGGACTTTAAATTAAATTGTAAATACATCTTTAAAAAAAATACTTTTGAATATATAAAACTTAACAAATATTATTTACTTTTTATTTGTTACAGCTAATATTTATTGAATAATCGTTCGATTTATCAAAATATTTTTATACTTATAATAGTATTGATTTGTCAGTTTTATTTGATTACATACTAGTAAGACATTTGAAAAATTTATTTCGAATTATACAACTTTATTTTTTATGTATTTAAATTTATACAATACATCTAATGTAAAAAGAATCAGTTAAAAAATATTTAATAAGAAAACGTAATAAATATCTTTCAAAGGATACATGATCTGTCCATAAAGTATCAAGTGTTTTTTTTTATTTTCTTATTTTTTGATAATTAAAAACGGCAGGATTTTGTTTCGCACATAAGATGTTTTTCGATTTTGAGACACGGCGCGATGGAGCAACTAGTGAATCATTGTTATATGGTAAAATTTTGGTTTCCAGTTTGGTAAAAATATTCTAGAGATTTTTAAAGTTAAAAAAGGTTTTTAATGGTTAATGTATGTTTGTGTTGATAAATTCAGAGTATCATGGATTACCCTAATTCTTAAATGACGGTTTGAACTCAAAATTTTGTGTACAAATTGGGCATTAAAATCGATTCATGTTATTTTTGGATGCTCAGAATGGAAATAATAGGTGACCTTTATGAGAGTCTTATGTGATTTTTCTAATTGTAATTTCCACGCAATTTTACCCTTAAAGATTGTTTTAATATTTAATAGTCTTTACAGCATTTTATCAAGCCACAAACATTATTAACTGTGTAAATCTGTTCCAACAGTTGTTCTTTTGCGCGAAGCAAAATCCTGATACTTCTCAATATTGAAAAAACAAAAAAAAACAAATAAAAAACTTCCCTCTACATTTTAAGATCTCACTCAAATTACTATAGCCAATATTGGCTTCAAAAAAAAAAAAAAAAAACGATACTTTATGGACAAACCATGTATTTTCTCACTTGTAAGTATATCATGACGCAAAATGACCGACGTTGTTTATTATGAATAAAAAATTTTTTATTACTTAAGTAATTACAAAAATATATATTAAATAACATTTCATACTCATTTTAATTGACACATTTTAGCGTAAAAAATGCTATTACTTGATTAAAAATTTGTTGAAAGCAATTTTGGAAATTACTGTAATTATATGATTGTTTTAAATGTCTTACCCAGAATTGAATTGATTAATATTTAAATGCATCAAATAAAAAAAAAAAATAAAATTTCTCTGTAATTCAAATTGTAACAATAACTTCTATTTCTAATATACCAATCGGTTTTCCGTGAAAGTCACGTTTAACTCTGAATTATTTCGCGTACTTTACTATTGCGTACTTATTAGGTATGTGTGTTGTAATTGCTCAGAAACAAAATGATGTTTTTTCCAATGATTTTTCCAATAAAAGTCATGCCGGTAATTTATTTTATGAATCTGGACTCGTTTATGATTGTCGGTCAGCTGCGATGTGATACCTTCTTCTCTGTTGCACCCTGTATCTTACACTGACAAGGAAAAAAAATGAGATAAAAGACATAAAATGAAAAAGAATAAATTAAATGTTTAACACACACTTTACACGGCACCTTAACATGACCGATCGGTCTGGTCTGACAGATCATCGTTGCCTGTCCCCAGGAGGCACACCCCATACTATGGCCAACCTGACTACCGATTCTACGAGCTCAACAAGAGGTTACAGCAAAGGACTGAGGTGAGTTTTTGAACATCTTTTTTTTATATCTTTTCAAACTCATTTTGTATAGATACCTGCTTGGTATACTCAATGTTGATCGTGGACTATAAGAATATGGGGTCTGCTTAAATCAACTTGTCCATTGTTCATATAAATGGTCAATTGTATTTTGAGAAGTAGTCAACCGAATACTAAATTGACAATTTTTAGAACTTTCCTTTAGTGATCATTTGCAAGGCATGATGATTATACTTTTATAAATGTTTTTTAAATGTTTTTATAATTTATATAATTTACAATTTTAAGCATTATCCATATTATTAATTTGTGTAAGAGTTTTTTTTAACATACTAAATTACAATCAATATTTATTGATGTGTTTATACATCCATTCTATTTGTTAAAATACTTGGGATTAATTTGATTTTTGCACTGTTAAGAGATAATAATATTTTTGATAGGTATGCATTTTATTTGAAAATTTTATTAAAAATTTAAAAAAAAATAAAAATGTTTACAATAAGTTTTTAAATATAAGTCTTAACTTTATCACGTTTGATTTATTTCTATTTACTACATCAAAAAACTAGTAATTAAGACTACAGTCAAATAAAATAGTCATCATAATCAGGTTACAAGGGCTTTTATTATTAACATTTTTTATTATTAACATTAGATATTATTAGAATTATTAAACTTTTTGATTTTTTTTTCTTCTTTTAATCCTTAATGATATTTAAAAGTCTAAGCTTACAATTTAAATTTTAGCTTCATTAAGTACACAACCGTTGTTCAATAGTTTTTACTTTATACTATAATAATATTTATACACGTATATCCAATTATTTGAACAATGCAATAAGCGTATGAAATATCTGAAATTTGACATGTTATAAACATGTGTACCAACTGACAGATTGAATCTATTTTAATGGTCTTAACGACTTCTAATCTTATTTCTGATTTTATACATACCAAATTAACAATTTTCTTAAATTGAAAATTCGCTATTCGAAAATGAAGCAATTAGATCAATCAAATTTACGTCATTTCATCATTGTTTGTTCTACGATCAAGATTTATTTTTTAACGAAGCAGTTTCAAATTTACAATGATTGCAAACTTTTAAGTACAGCGAAATGACCGAAAGCAATTTTGTACAGTCACTTTAGATAATTATTATTCTTTCTTTTTTAATTTAATTAAACGATTGCAACTAAATTGTACTGTTAATCTATTTATAGCTATTTTATTATCAACAATAAATCCAAATCAATGCCGTTGGAAAAAGTATTTGTGTAAACCGGAGGAAAAATAGTTTGAAAAGTAATTTTGGCTCAATTTTATCTGCCTTTATCAAGATATTTATTTGGTTTATTAAGAAGCTGAAAATAAATAATGATTTAAAAGATCATATAACATAATTGGTAGCAAATTTTATTAAATACAATTTATAATAATGATTGATACCAAATTGTGCATCCATACTTCTTTATTATTATTTAAGATGTAGTTGGCAATATGAGAACAATAAATTTTAAGATAAACTAGAATTCAGAAATATTCTTTGGCAAAATGATAAATTCTTGTCCAGAATTTTTAGTCCATTTATAATTACAATTTTTAGAATGCTCTATGTATTTATGCCTAATTGTTGAATCTTTCATTTTAAGAAACCCATATACGTTAATATTCAATTAATTGATTTAGTAGCTTATGATTTAGTTGGTAATTAAATATTTTTTTCTAGACTTGCAATTCCACAACATGACGTTCAAATTAAAAATAAATATTATCTAATAAAAATGTTCAAATTATTAATATAACCAAAACGTGTGACAGAAAGCTTAAAAGTAATATATTTTGAGTCTTGATTTATTTTTAATTTGGATGATTTTCGAATAAATGTAAAAATTAAAATATATATAATGATTGAAATGATTTTATCATCGAGTTAAGAATTTAATATTTCAATTTATAAAGTGCATTATTAATTTTTAAATGAGAAGGTCTGATGAAGCTTATACAGTAATACAAACAACTTTATTCGTTATAATAAATTAATAAATTAAAATATTACCTTTATCGGTGGTAAGTAAATAGTAATTTAATTAAATTCAATGAATTTTTATAACTTTCATTAATATTTTGATGTGCAAATATTAGTTCTAAATATTAATTCCAAAATTAGAACAGAAAACAATTTTAATATTTAATTTTATCTCTGATTAGGATTTAATACAGAAGGAGAAATGCTGAGTTTTTACTTTGAAATAAACAACTTGATTAGTTTTCGAAAAATCATTTTTCTAAAACAGTGTCATATACTCATGAAAAAATACAGCAGAGAAAAAGAGAAAATCTAAGTGATTTTGTGTATAGATATAAACATAATGTGTAAATTGAATTTTATAAAATAGTATATAATAATTTTATTGGAATTTTATAATACATGATAATTAAGTAGGAAGAAATTTTTAAATTGTAACCTAGCCTATAAGAATTTATGAGATCTTAAAGATTGTAATCAAGTTAATTTCTGTGCCAGGAGGCTATAATAAGCAATAATTAAAATATAATACTTGATAACGCAAGAAGTCGATCTATCGTTGTTATTTATTATTCTTTTGCAATTCTACTGATATTTAAAATATTTTTTATGAAATAATGGGTAAATAATAAGTATAAATACTTTTAGACAAAGTAAATTGAGAACACGGTAATCCTACAATTAGACATTAAAAAAAAAATAAAAAAAAAATGCATCTTGTTTGAGGTTTTATACGGTGAACAAAGATAACAGATAAATAGTTATTGATAAAAAAGTTATAGTTTTTTTCTCATTAATTAAAAATATAACCTTGTGTTTTATCCAACTACCATCTATTTGGATAAAAACTAAGCTTTTATCTGTCAAAATTGAAGATGCTTATAAAATTTTACAATTCAATAAATATTGTGTAAAACTGAATTGAATTTATTGACTTTCACCAAATTCCTTCGTTGTTTATGCAATTATTTCGCGGAATAACCCCGTGCCTTATCGTATTTTTCCATGAACTTTGAGGTCTAGATTGGGAAGTCTAGGGATATGCTGGGAAACTCAAGTTGAGATTCGGGGGTTAGTCATTATCAACTCGATTTCGCCATCGTTTAAGTCGTTTACTAGAATTATCCACTCCATCAATATTTACGCGTGTACATTTGTGGTATGGAGAGGTGACAACTTAATAAGCGTTTTACCACTCGGTTGTAATGTTTTTTATATTCGACAGAGTTTTTGGATCAAAATTTTTTCAGCTAATACGTGGATGCCATTATAGCTAGGGACGGAAGTTCTCGTTGTTATTGTTCTTGACCTTTATCAGCTTTATTTTAATTTTCACGAATAATGAATTGATATGCTAACGAGCTTAATGCGTTTCGTCGATTGCGTAATTTTGATTTTACGAAACTTTTATTTACTTGGTTCTGCTTCATTTATAGAATGAATACCCTCCTTATAAAATTCATACCTAAAGTTATATTTATTTCCATACTATTTTTCATTCTATTATTCCAATAAAAAACGAATAATTCGTAGTTTTTTTCTTCATAAAGTTAAATTACTTTCATCTTCTTTAAACATTGTTTGATAAATGGTGATAATAAGATTTAAGTTAATATATTTATATGTAATGAGATGATGAATATAGTAAAATGGTTGATATTAAACAATTATTTTGTCAAATAAGATTTATGTTACAATATGTAATTAAATTCAATCGTGACAATTGCTTCGATTAGTTAGACTCGACAACAATAAATTAAAGTATATTAGAAAATTAATTACCAATCATATTGATCAAAAGATTTGTAAAAATTATTGAGCTTTATTGATTAGAGTTTATAATTATTCAAATAACATAAGATTGTGAGAAAATTTTAAACTTTTAAACACAGCGTTATTAATTAATTATATTATAAAGTTTTATTTCGTTTATTCTTGGGTTGTTTGCATTCTGTCTTTTTTATCCAAAAGTCCAAAATTTAAAGCTTTTCCTATTGAAATAATTTTTTTTTTTAGAGAACATATATTCATTTTATAGTTTTATGTATAGAAAACACCCGGGTAATAAGGATGTAAATTATATACTTTTTAAGAACCTTGAATTGAAATATTACAAATGATTTTTCATATTTTCATTTTGGTAACAATTGAAATATTTTAAATAGAAAAAACGTAAGATAATAGTTATGATAAACATTACTATTATAACATAATATTATAAAAATTATTTTAAATATAGTAGAAATAAACTTTATTTAATTTTCATTGTGGTATTAAATTTAATTATTTTCTATTAAATTTTAATTATGATAATTTTAAAATGATAAAAAAAACAAATTCTATTTGATGAATAAAAAAAATAATAATTGCGTTTTTAGTAAATATAGTAAGGTTTGAATATTTTTTTAGGCTCAGATTACCATTCATTCATTCTTGGTTTATATTATATTTTGAATTATTCGTGTTCTAATATTATAAAAATGTCTGATATTTTATTTAATTTTAAAATATAAAATAAAACATATATATTATAATAGTGTTAAAAAATAATTATAAAGGCTTGAAAATTATTAAATGAAAATTTATAAAATTTAAATATGTATATAAAAAAAAATAAGTAGTACTTACTAAGTTACTTTTCAAATTAAATCAATAATAGTATAATTAATTGTTTAGTATTTTTATATATTATTTATTTGTATTTTTTATAATGAATTTGAAAAGACAATTACAATTAATGGAAATATGTACGTGATTAAATTTATGTATAAAAAAAAAAATAATAGAAATTTACCATAAATTCCATTAAACCAAATTAATACAGAAAATATTATTAATATTTATTAAAATGCAAAACTAATAATGACTGCTAATTAATGTTAATATGTTAACAAAGATAATAA
The DNA here is from genome assembly GCA_018907245.1 of Eupristina koningsbergeri. Classification (NCBI taxonomy): domain Eukaryota; kingdom Metazoa; phylum Arthropoda; class Insecta; order Hymenoptera; family Agaonidae; genus Eupristina; species Eupristina koningsbergeri. The sequence continues at coordinate 1,831,353 of JACCHV010000001.1, forward strand.
AATAAAATGTTGCGCTAAGAACTTGTGTATTTATCAATTGAAAGAAGAAAAAATCTTTACTAATTTTCTCTGCATCTTCGACTTGTGTCAGGTAAATGAGTTTTGTTTTTATGAGAAGAAAAAAAAAAACAAGAAGTACGAAAGTACTAGAGGATGGATGTTGGGGGAGTACAGCAAAAGTAAAACGACGAAAGGGGCAGATATCGTCGAAGGAAGGGAGAGAAAAAATGAAGACGTAAAGAAAGAAAAAATAAAAACAAACAGAAAAAAAGAAAGAGTAGAAAATCATGGCGGTTGAAATAAAAATTGCCAGCAGTGAGAAAAAGTAAAACGAAGAAGGTTCAATGGAAAAAATTGTGTCTTGCATTGGCCCCCGATAATCTAGGTTGAACGTTCTCCTTGTACATACAATTTGTTAGATCCGAATTCTCTTTTTTTCCAATTTCTTCACATTTTAAATTAGAGAATACAAAATTCTAAGCTCGTAAATTTCCAATGAATTTTAAATTCTGAATACGAGGAGTAATTGTATTTTGTATTGTTGTATTTATTTCCTGAACATAACAACTTTTGAAATTTAAGCTGTAGATTTGATATCTGGAGTTTTAATTAAACGACATGAAAGTTAACAGACACAATATCACAAAAATCCCTTCTAATTTCCAGTAAAATCGTAAAATTTAATCGGTAACTTCATAAAAATTCACTCAAATCTAGATTATGGATACTAAATGACGAATTTATATAAACTAGTGGACAATTATTTTCCCAAATAATTTATTTTTTCATTCGGATGACAATAAACATTAAAATGCAAGGTTATACGAACGTTAAGTGTCGATTTACCGAATTTTAATTTTGCGTAACCTTAATTTTTTATATAATTTTCCCCCATGTTTAATAACAATAATGAATTATTCACACTAATTAGTCGAATCATACCAAGTATAACAATCGTAACATCCTTTTTAGTAATGTTAAAGTGAATTGGAAGTTATTGACGAAAGTATGGAACCAAAATAACTGAAAAAATTAACAATTTATAAGGATGTATTATTATAGTACCTCGATTTCTCGAACATATAATTGCTGAAAAATTAAAAAAGTACCTTAAAAAGTAAACAGGAAAGGTTATCTCCTGGAAGAGAAAGAGGAAAATCGATTCCTCAGTTCCTGTCGGATTTTTCATTTCCCCGCGCCGACGCCTTTCCATGTAACAGCAGTGCGCAAGAAAAGATGCAAGAAGCGCGAAACTCTCTTTCGGTGAAAGAAACAAGGAACTTTTTTGCCTACGTGATTATTTTCTTGACATTTCTTTTCTTGGACTTAAGAACTGGAAGTTGCACTCGCATTTTTTGCACTCCCCCGTATTACGCGTTGTGATTATTCCCTAAAACTGTTTAAATCGAAGATGTCAGATATTTAGGAAATAAAACTTCCCTTTTAGCATCATAAAAAAACCTTCGACTAGATTTGTTTCGAGCTATTTGAATACATCATATACTCTGAAGTTATCTTTAGTAAAATAAATTACCAGGAAATCAGAAACATTCGAGAAAATAAATGTATGATGCATTTCATAGTTTTCAAAACATTTAAGTACTTACTTTTCATCGATCATATTTTTGACCATCACACAATTATCTTATTACTTCTGGTTTTTATTTATTTATCATCCGTTTTATATAATTTTATATAACTTTAATTACATTTATAAGAAAAACAATAACGATTCATGTGGGTATAATACTAAAACATTATTGTGTTTATTTTGTAATCATTTCAACAAATAAGTTTTTGTTTTTTCCAAAACTTTCATTGACAAATAATTAAAATTACAAAATTATTTCATAAAATTTAACTTAATCTTAAATAGATAAATCTTTCATGTTGTACTGTTTTATCAGTCATTCATTTAAGAATTAACTAATGTTAATTATTCAAATTTTTAGTCCTTTAATAAATTGCCATGATAATCATTATAGCATTTTCTAAATTTTTATAAATTTTTTGCAAAATCAATGCTACTTCAACGTTGAATCCACGTTTGGGTTTTAAAATGTTTTATTGGCAACATCGCCGGCAGCACTACTGACACATGCGCAATTGATCCGAGCACTTATACCAGGAGACTATGCAAAAAAGCATAAAGGGATTTGAAATGTTTAAATAATTTGAATATAAATAATAATAATTTATAATTGTTTGTCAATCAAATTTCGTACTTATAGGAATGTTTATGTGTGTTTATTTCACGTATACTGTGTTGCATTAACAATTCACATATTAAAATTGTACTAATTCCATATTCGTATGATTTCGTATTTAGTTTTTTTTACTTTAGAATCAATAAACAGAATTTTTATTTTTGCACTGAATGTATATTTTATTAGAACTAATATTTTTAAATGTCTATTAAACAAATTCATATGTTTCGACTAAAATAGATTTGTCAGTTGAATATATTAAAAATTTTTTTCAAAATATTCATTTTCATTAAATATTTTATATTCTGTAAAATATTTATCAAATAATATTTGTTTCTTACATCCATATGGATCATTATTTTTTTTTTCAATTAACAAGAGTATTTAAAATTATTTTTTACAATTCTAATTTCGTTTGATTGAAGAAATTTCACAATGTTATTTTAATTTTCAATTTTACGCTACTCCTATAGATCATTACAGCACTATTAATTATTACATTTATGAAATAATATTACGATACTGTTAAAGAATATTACGTAAATAGCAAAATTAAACAGAACAAAAATAAAAATAAATTTTTAATTAATCCCAAATGCTAAGAAGTTTAAAATACTTACATTTGAAAAATAAAAATATCATGCTTAATCTCTATTTTTATTTAAAACCTTAGACAAAATATTATTATTCATTCAAAATGGGTATATTATAAAATTACCTGTATAACTTCATAAGTTTAAAATTAAAGATTTTTATAGAAAAAAATTTTTCGCGTAATTTTTTAATTAGCATATTTTTTTAGCCAAATTTTCATACATTAAAAGAATATATCATCAAGACGAAATAAAATGAAAAAAAATTTAAATTTCAAATTATTTATACATTTGATTAGAAAAATATTTAGGGAAACTAAATTAATAATGAAGTACCGATTATCTATTAATTCTTATTAATAATATTAAATGATTTTAAAGACAATACGAATTTTAAAAAATTAGATATTTTTCGTATAATAATCACAGTATTAATTTAATATTATTTTAATTACAGAATATTCAAAATATATATTCTATAATAAGAAATAAAAAAGAACTTGGAATTTACACTTTTTTATTATTTATACTTATACCTTTGAGTGAATCAATTAGTATTTTTGAAACAAGAAAACAAGCCTGAAATTGATAAAATTTTTATTCTAAAATTTATTAAAATTTAATAAAAAAAACGTAACAAATAAATTATATTAAATATAATGCCGTTAACTTAAAATAAATATTTAACAAGCAAGTTACTATGTTTCCCAAACAATTTATTTATTTGGAAACTTCAATATATGTAAATAACTAATTATATGTAATGAATAAACTATTTTTACACATATGAAATATCAAAAAAATGAAAGGCAATTTTCAAAAACAACATACACCTTTTTATCAAAGTTATTATAAATTAAAAAAAGTTAATATATGAAGCATTTTACATTTTAAAAAAGTACTTTTTGTTTATTTTCACTAAATATTTATTAATTAATACTTAATATATCAATCCGAAAAACTGTATTTTTAAATTTACAATGTTTTTGCTTACGTATACTTTATTTCATCAAATTCTTGTTGTATATAATATTATATCGGATCGTATTTTAATTTGTTCATGTTCAAACTGTTATAATCTGCAAAGGAAAACACCCATCTACCAAAATAAATACATTTAATTTAATAATACCAATGATAATAACGGTTATCATTGTCAAAATCAGGAAGATTTAATGTTGTAATTATGTTGGTTGTTGCTGCAAAATGAGTTGTTCAAAGAAGAACTTTTGTTGTATTAATAAATAGAATTAAGGGGGTGAGCGATATATAAATTTACAAAATGGAATCCTCGTATGAAATTAGCTCGCAATAAATTCGTGGAGACTACTTAAAAATGAAATCTTGTTAGACTTACGATTGAGAAAGTGAAGGAAAATCTTGTGTCTTCCTGTTGGCGAATTTTTTTCCTTTTTTTTTTCCATACATCCCATTACTTATACTACACTACAGTGGTAGGCGCCATTTTTATTTTGTGACAAAACGAAATGAGATGCGTCGCGACGCTACCGTCATAGCCAGAGTTTATCTGTAAGATCAACAAATTTAGTGCTTTTTTCTGTATCTCGTACAAAACGATCTTCTTTATTTAACTTTGCATAACTAAATACTTTCTTAATATATAAATTACTGTGTTAATATCGTTTTATTGATTTAAAGCTTATTGAATATTTATTAATCTTGAAAGTAATCAATTAGCCTTCTTTTGAACTTTTTGATAAAACTATTAGACTTGGACAATATTATCATTGATTTTGAAGTGGAAATAATATTTGTGTACATCGTATATCAACTGCATAGGATTAAATACTAGTAACAAGTTTATATTTATATGCATATACATTTTTCATATTTAGTTCTCCGTGGAAATTTGTTATATTTAAAAGAATATAATTCAAACAAAAAATAATTAGTTCTTAAATATTTTACCAGTAAATTTTTTTCTTGATATTTTTAAAGTAATAGATGCTTTTGATGTTTGGAAAATTAATCGATAATAAGATAAACTATAATATCAATTAGAAATGCAACGACTAATGTGATGGATATAATTAAAGACAAGAAACTGTTTTATCGTATATTTTAAATAAATCATTTTAGCATTGTAGATAGTTTAATTTTTCTTTATTAATTGCTTTAATAATTATAAATAGATATTTAGAATTATGAATAATTATAGCAATTCAATATATTATATTGTTATTTTTAATTATGATGATGATATTGCTGCTGTTTTAAACACTAATTTACCTGTCAATATTTTTATCTGATAAAATGAATGGAAATGGCTGTTACCAATACTTATATAACATTGCCATATATATGCAGAGAGAGAAATAAATAAATAAATGTTAATGTCAGTTTCATTTGAAACGTCACAATTGTGTAAAATAAATATGTAATTACTACCTCCAATTGCTTCAATGTGTTTATTAAATTCAAAATTATTATTATTTTAATTAATAGAATTTTTTAAATATTTAAAATACTATACAATATTGATAAATTATTTTATAATTTCACTCTTTTTTTCTAATTTTATTTAATTTTGAGTAATTAGTACTTATTTCATTTGTTTTCTCGTAAAAAATACTTTTAAGTAGGTGTAATAAAACAAATAATAATAATACAATAATAAAAATAATAATACAAATTTATGTTTTTGAATTTTTATTACAAATTTGGTAAAAAGTAATTATTAAAATTTTTTAAATATTAAAAAAAATTTTATTTGTTAAAAATTATTATTAGTAAGGGATATATTTTACAAAAGGTATAACTTTCTAGTTGAGAATTTCATACTTTTTATTTCCTATAAATTTATGTTTTATTTTTATCATAATTAAAAAATAATATAATTTATAATAATCTTTGCGTTTTTGAACTAAATTTTTGTAATTTATAGTTTTATTATAAATTAATAAAGTTCTTTTGTCAACTTTTTTACTTATTATGTTGCATTATTCTTAGTTTTAAAAAATATATTGTATATAAAATATAAATAAAAACTTTATAAAATCTTAAAAATAATATAAATAATAAATTTTTTATAATAATTATTATTAATGTATTGTTTTTCAAATACACTTGAAATATTTTAACATTTCGTAACTGTAACGTACATTTTAATTAAACTTATATTGAGTTTCATTAATGTTTCAACAATATATTGAAAAATTTATCGATATATAATATCAAAGACTCTTAATTTATGTGAATAACTTGAATTATATGTATATTTAATCAATTTTTTATCTATTTTAACTATAATTCTGAGTAAATAAAACTGAAACATGAAAATTACTTTTTAAATTACTAATAAATTGGTTATCGAAAATTTTTTATCCTGAGTGTTGTAAAATGTTGTATTCAAAGGAGTTTTATTTACTTTTGACATTTTTTTTAAAACGGATGTTTTTTATTTACGGATATGAATCTTAAACTTAAGTATTCTAGTTGATGCCAAACACACTTCTCCAGTGTGTTAAAAAAAAACAAAAAAAATAATAATAAATAAAACCTGCATAAATTGAAATTGAGCACATGTTAATAAAAATGTGGCTTATTTATATTTATATCCCTAATCATTTATTGTCAATACCTCGATGACTATCATATTGAATAATAACAATATTAAATACAAAAATAAAAATAATAAAACAAAACAATAATAAAAATATCAGTTTTATATAAACACATTATTCTTCTAAATTTTGTTAAATTATATCAATCACCAGTAGGTCTTATATTTTATTCAATGATAAATTATATATTATTGAATTAAAATTCACTTCGGTATTTTTATGACCTAATTTATTAAATTCGTTAGTTATTTTTTAATATATAAATAAATTGTTTTTAATTGTTGTAATAGATTTTTTTATTTTTTATTCTAGTACAATTCCTTAGAAAACATGCCACTTTAAAAAATTTTTATATCAAAATTATATTCATTTTATTGAAGGGGCTTACCAATTTTGTGCTTCTAAAATATGGTCATTTTTCTAGGATTTATAAAAAAAAAAAAATTAGCTGATTCTTTTAAGGTTTTGTAAATATATTTATACGTTTTAAATCTATTTTCATAAAAAATTGAAATAAAAGTATCGTTTTAATTTTGAGATGTACAAAAAATCGTGAAAGTAAAAAATAAAAAAAACGGCTACAAAACGACTGTCATTGTACAGATCCGTAAGTTGTTTACAAAAGAAAAAATTTTTTTTTTTTTCAGATTAAACTAGATAACACTCTACATAGCGTGAGCCTCTAGTTTTTGGATATTTCAATAATTGTGAATTTGACATGCAAAAAACAAAAGAGTTTGTAAAAAACAAAAAAAAATTTTGTAAACCCTACCATTTTGTTAATTATTTTTTTTTTTACTTCTGCGATTTCTTGTGCACTTTAAGGCCAAAACGATATTTTTATTTCAAATTTTGTAAGAAAGTAGATTTAGAACGTATAAATATATTCATAAAAGTTTTAAAGAATTAGTTAATTAGTTATAAATTAAAAATTATAAATCCTAAAAAAATGAACAGATTTTGGGAGCGTGAAACTAGGTAAGCCCGTTAATAATTCATTTATCAAAAAAAAAGAGTGTATTTTATTGTTTAATGATGTTACGATTACGGTTGATTATTATAATAAAATTTCATTGAATAAGAAAGAGCTATTTTTGAGCAAATATTTAAAAATATAAATTATATTTAAAAGACCATAACTTGTTTATTTAAAATTTGTTTTAAATAAATTGTATTTTATTAAATAGAATTTAATTATTACTTTTTTTTTAAATCTTAATAAATTTTAATTTAAATTTTCTTTCAATTTTGTAAACTCATAGTGCGTCTATTTCTATTTTACTTTTCTCTGCTGTTATTTACAATTTGCAAGTTATCAAACGATTAAAATATTACTTATTTGTTGGAGAGATTACATTAGAAACATTAAAGAGTACCTCAATATTATTTTAGAATAAATTTACAATTTAAAATATAATTTCATCGTCGAGATTTTTAATCTCGGCAATAGAAACGCAAAATTTTAAATTTAATGAAGTTATTATTTGTTAACAATATATAAGGTTTTAAAATGAAATTGTATATTAAAAATATGGAGTAATATCAAGTTTAAATGTAAGGGGATTCAAGGATAATGAATGACATAAACTAATGAATGAAATATCGCAAATAATTTCGTTACCACTTGATAGTACATTTTTTTTATTTTTTGCAGATATTAATTAAAATATGCTCATTCCTCGAAAGAAACTCTATAAAGCGTGTATTAGTATAAATCAATTGGCTACCTCGGAGGTTATCAATCGCGTAAAATCTTGCACATAATAGAGAGAAAAATTCTAAACTTTGTCCTTGTCGAACAACAAGACACGCTGCTTTTCCCTTTTCATCGCCATCATTGCCATCACCATCATAATGCAAATTTTTATCTACGTAGAGATGTTTATTTTTAATGGGCTTGGCGATTTTTTACATTTTTACATATTTCTAAACTAGTGCAGGGACCGATTCATGAGGTCTAGTGTTCATGTAAACCTCACACTCACATTTCCAGGAGATGGTGAAGTTGTGGAAGTACTGGACGTAGTGGGCTGAGGTTAGGATGTTTTTGTTTGCTCGATGAGAATGGGTTGAAATAAATAATAGAGAGATGGATAAAACTGAACGATAAGTAAAAAAACTCAGCCTGACGTTTTCCAAATATCAGACAGGTGATTTATAATTTATCCAGATTATTTGTGTTTATGTTTTTTTCCATATATGTAATTATTAATTATGTAAAATTATATTTTTTAATACAGTGTCTGAAAAGGCACCAAAGCGTCGCCTATTCGAGAATTTAAAAAAGTCTTTTTTGGCTTATTTTAAACATGACAAGCACAAGCCTACCAAGAAAAAAAAAGAATCTTCTGGATAAAACTTATGTAAAAAATGATAATATCAACGGATAAAATTCAAATTTAAAATCAGAAAAAGTGTTGAGAAAAATCGGGAGATGTTCAAAGAATCATCAGAAGAGGAGTTGCATTTTCAAAAAATTTTCCGGGGGTTAGCTTATTTTGCGGTAGTCGCCAAGAAGTTGAATCTCGCTGGCGTTCGTGCCAGAAAAAAAATGGGTGGTCAAGGTTTCGAGGTCACGCCAGTCCTAAGCCTTGCTACAAAAAGCTGGGTGTTGTTCGCTCTGAACCTGTTAGTCCGATGCCGAATAAATATTGGAGCAGCAGATAGGCGAGACACCAACTCCGACAACACGGTTGAGGTTGAGCACCTCCACCGAGAACAGCTCTGGTAATAAAATGAGGGCCCCTGCCCTCCCCAGGGGTGGGGCCCCCTCGATAACCCATATTGTACCCCCCGTTCCACCCTCCCCCCGGCGATCCTGCTTCGCTCTCCCCTCTTCCCCCTTGCCGTATACACTCGAGGCGGCGGTGGCTCGGCGCGGCTGAATTCCTTTTGTCCACTTCTCCCACGGCCAGAGGAAAATGCCGGGGCCCAGATTATTACCAGACTCCTGGGCCCTAAATTCGCCCAAAATGGTGGTTGTGGAACCCGGAATTTTCCGCGTTTTTTGATATTACTCGCGAGCTGTTCACCCCACCCCTTGACATCTCCAAGAATTTTTTCCTGAAAACTCAGAGGTGGAGCTCACCGACAATACTTTCCCCGCGGCGTATATACATGATCATATACCACCCCTAGTCTCCCCCCCCTAACAACAGTGGGGTGGTACAGTCGGAGCGGAAAGTCGAGGGCTCGACGTCGTACACTCCAAGCCAAAACTCCAAGGCATTAAAGTGATGGTTTTTCATATTTTCAAGGTTTTTTTAGGTCTAAATTACTGGTCCTACGTTTCTGATTTTCATGATTGGGCCTTAGGATAGGGGTCTACCCGTTCCTTATTTTTGTTTTCTACTTTTCCTGAGGGTTTTTCGAATATTCACAAAATGTTCCCCTTTAAGCTAGATTTTCAAATTTTGTTTAATGTTTATAGTTGAGCATAAATAACTATTTTTTTAATTTTTCTAATGAGCATTACAATGGCTTTTTCCGTTTTTCTTTGAAAAATAATTTTCAACATCTCAAATACACACCTGCTTTAAAATATGCGATGATTCATCCATTTTAATTTTGTCTCTGAATGTAGTGAATGAGTATTTGCTATATTCCTTAGTTTTGAAATTAAATACCGATATCGCATATTTCGAAATTTCTAATTGGCATTATAATTTTTAATTTTTTAACTTAATTTTGATATTCGGTTCACGGAACTTCGGACTTATTTAATTTATTTTAATGTATTTTTCGGAATTAAATATTCGGAATATAAAATTCTCAAATGTCGGCATTATTGATTGACGTGACATTAACGTTTCGCACAAATAATTTTTTAAAGGCAATTTTCTCTATTAAAGTTGTAAATATGCATCGATTTTTTTTTTAAATAAAATGTACATCAACTAGTGAATTTTTTTTTATCTTGCTTTATTTTTTAAATATATATGCGCCTTTATACTAGCAATAACTTTTTATTGTGCAGTTGTACGAAATAAGATGCTTGTTAATACAAATTTTTTAAAATAAACTTACATTTCTAAGAATATAAACTTAATTATGGCAACTTTTTATCTTTCAAATCATAAATGTAAATTATTGAGTAAATCATTGTAAATAAACTGTCTAAATAACGAATAATAATAAGTTTCTTACATTTCTTCATAAAATTTTAATGACTATACTTTATAAAAAAAATAAATATAAAAAATATAAAGTAAACTTCTTACTTTGTATAAAATCATGAATCATATTTCATAATATATCATTTATTATTTATATTTTGACAAAAATTATTAGTGGACTTTAATAAAAAATCTAATTGTATAACATTTTAATAAATGATATAAATAATTTTACTGAAAAGAAGTGATCGTGTATTTGTTAAATACATCTAAGAATTATTCATTACAATAATATACGATTTCCATAAAAGGATACATGTGTATATAATATGAAAGTCTACTATAAAATATTTTACCATATTTTGTTGTTTAAAAATAAATGTAATAATAATTTAATGTATATTTTATTAAATCTAATTGTCCTATGGTTTTTTTTTACTTTATTGCATTATTGTTTATAATATTATTACTTTTAAAACAATGTCTAAATTTTTTTTTTTGTAAATTGTTTTATAAAATCAAAATAAATAATATAATAATTCCATTAAAATTCTTTTAAATAATTTTATTAAATTTTTCATCAAATTTTAATGATAATTTTAAGATAAATAACAGTACACATACATTTTAATTAAAATTTTAATTTATCTAATAAGATTCAAATTTAGCAATGTTAAAAAATGTTATATTACAATGTTTTAATACACAATAAATAATGAATTTAAAGAGAGAAAAATTGATTAAGTGTACAATTATTAATCAATAAAAACATAATAGTTAGAAACAAAATTTTACTATTGAGTATTATTAAAACTTTTATACAATATCCTTGTAATGATTTAAATACATTTCTTAATAAACAGTTTTAACATCGTCTTAACAAGTTTTATAATTGATATGAAAAAAAACATTTTATAATTATTTTTAGATTCGATTTCTAATAAATTTTCAATAGAAATAAATTTATTCATTTTTTTTAGATTGTTTTTTATATACAGAGAAAATTATTTAAAATTCGATAAATATTTTAATAAATTCATTCAAAAGGTCATATTTGTACAAATTATGAACATAAAATTCGTACGTGTCATATAGTTAAATTAAAATTTAAATAATCTACGTTTGAGTTTATATTTTACAGTACCGTACATAATATACCAAGAAAAAGTTTTTTATTAGTAATTATATGGCCATAAATTATCTAATCCATAATTCACATATAATGAAAATTATAAAAAAAATTAATTGCTTGTATATACATATTAAAATATAAACTAGTAATGAATGTAAAGATTATTTTTATTTTATTTCTATTAACAAAAAATTAATTAATTATAAATTCACTAGAATAATTTAATAAAATTTATTATAATAACTTATTTTTAAATATAAAATTTTAAATATTTAAATTAAATTGTGAATATTTTATATTGTTACATACGTAACGAAATTCTTTATAATTTAGCAACCAACAATTCAAAAGTTGCAAATTATAGCATAAAATTAGGAATGATTCTAATGATCGATATGTACGTGACGAAATTCTTCATAATTTAGCAACCAACAATTCAAAAATGGCAAACTATAGCATAAAGTTAGGAACGATTGTAATGATGAAATAGTTGATCGGCATAAAATTGATCTAGATTCATAAGAGGTGTGGAAATAATTAACAAATACCGAAGAAACAGGTAGTGGGAGAATTCGAAAACTTGCAATAGAGAGATTATAAAAACTCAGTCAAAATCACACAAGAGGTTCCGAGTCGAGTACGAAGTAACGCGTAATCAACGAAAGACGACAAGTGTAACAATAATTTAATAAACGGACGCAATTAGGGTACAACTGACGTATCACGAGCCACACACACATATCAAACTCTTTCTTCTGATTGTATAAAATAAACGTAAAGTCGTGAATATTAATCATCGTATCATTCTTTGAAGTAACCCGATCCTCGCAAAGGCTGAGATGTTTTGACCGACTCAGCTACGGCGGAATAGTAACCCGGCAGTAAAATAAATAAATATATAATAATAAATAATAAATAATACATAAATATATATACGTATTGACGATACTTAAATACGTAACAATATAAAAATGAAAATGTTTAAAAAACGTGCTGCTGATCATATTGTACAAAACTTTTAATTTTGTATTTATTTCGTAAATAGACATTACAATGTTTAATTATACGTTAAATTATATATAAAATAATATACCTGATTATAATTATATTCTCATTAGAAATATTCTTTTAAAGATGATACATTATCATTTCAAATAGATAAGAATATAATTTTTAAAAAATCATTCAATCATTCTAAACAAGCGAAAATTTATACTTCTACGATATGGAATACATTTTTTAAGTAAAATGTTAATTTTTGAAACTATAAACTATTTTATAAAAGAGTTGCTCCGATTTTTTTCTTAACAAGAATATTCATTTGATTAATTAATTAATTCAAAAGTCTTTTCCTAGGCAAATGAATCTAACAAATTTTTTTTCTTACATTTTATATTTATTTTTTGCTAAAGAAAAGATAAATTTGAGCTCAATCGATCTAGTTATCAGCTATCAATTGCGTCACTTCATTCTTATTTCTTAGTTGTTGTCGATCAATATAATTTTTCAATTATAAAAATTGTATTATAACTAAATTGCGTTTCAAAAATAGATCATAAATCAATAAAAAACTGTGATTTGCTCAATTATATTTTGCTCTTTGTTGCTTGTAAAATAATAATGTTCTTAAGCAAGATCTGTAATTTTTTTATTTTTCTTCTGCTTAATAACTAAAATAAATTAAAGTGGGTTTTATCCAATAAATTCCAATGGATACATCTACTAGGTATTTTAAACTTTATTTGATCATCAATATCGTAAGTTAATTATTTCACAAGATATAAAAATATATTTACACTTTATTTATTTATTTATTTTTATCATACCTTTAGTTCGTATAAATATCAATACATTTCATCGGTACAATTCCTTGATTAATTTTTATTTTTATTTATCGTAAAGTATCATTATTAATTTATTATTAAAATATTAAGAAATATATTGGAGTAAGTATCATTTAAATATATAATTAAAATATCGTTTTGAAAGTTGCGTCATCTTAGTCAAATAATTGAATAAATACTTCAACTATCATTTGTGTGATTGATGTGAAAAATAGTAAAAGATCACATTTAGCTTATAAGAATGTATAAGTTGTTAAAAATTATAATCATGTTCATTTTTAGACCAGAAGGCTGGAATCAATAATAAATAATAATGATAAATTAGTAAAAGATCACAATGAACGTACATTAAAAAAGACATATCACAGATTCAATTATTAAATTATTAAACTTGGCATACATTATTATTGTTATATATTTCAGGGAACAGATATTTATTTGTTTAATGTTATTATTAGCAGCCAAAAGGGTTCAACCGAAATAATAATAATGCACATACAATAGTAATTAATAATGGTAACTAATAAGTAGTAATTTACTATTTATTTAGAATTGAAAATTAATCATTTATTTTTATTTAGAAAATCAAAATTTATGATTATATATTAAACATATAATATATAAATAATATGTATGTAGTATCTAGTCAAATAAAAAATATACAAGTATTAATTACATCATAACCAATAAAGTAATTTTAGTTTTTATGTTTTAGAATATGGATATTTTTTATTTTAGTTTATGTAACAAGTATATTTAAATTACCAAATACAAATAGTCAACATTTTGTTAGAAAGCACGGTAATTTCACGTAATTTGAGATTTACACATTGAAAATTTCTAATTTTTCTAATCAAATAGTTAATATCATAATTGACAAAATTATTATAGAGCGATTATAATATTCATCATGACTGACAAATAAAGAATCTCATTTGCAAATATTGAAATAATTTATTTTAAAAAAAAATACTTTATTTAAATATTTTTACATGTAGTACACAAGGTTTAAAAGTTTCATACTTAGTTCGTTCACACTGTATGAAATTTTTATTTCAATCATTTATACGAGTGTTTAGCAATTCTATGGTAGTTATTTACTAAAGTATCACCTCAAAAAATTTACACATCAAAAGCTTATTGTTTTAAACAAAGACAAATTGTTTTAAACAAAAGTTTATTTTCATTTCAAATTCAAAATTGAGTAGCTAGTCTCAATTAAAAATTAACTATATGATTTTCAATATTTCTAATTACAGGGAGTGATAAGCGTTGTTAACAAATGTTAATAAGTACTGTTAAAAAAATTTATGTTTATTGAACTTAATTTTTAATAAAATTGTTGAAAAAATTATATAATCTTAGAAAATATTTAAATATTTATTAACAGCAAAAATAATTTTACTAGTGTGTTGCTGAATATTTATAAAGTTTTAAAAGTTTTTCTATTAAACTTAAAAATCATGTTATAATTTATCTGTAGCATATTATGGTAAAGTACAGTATGGTAGAGTACACTGTATTATAGTACAATACTATAATATAGTATATATATATATATAGTATATTTTAATAAGTATATAGTATACTATATAATTATTGAATATAAGACTAAGGTGTTATTCTAATTAATATAAATTAAATTCCAACATATTTTGGTATAATATAGTAAAACATAATATTACATACGCAGTAGTATACTGGATAGTACATGTATTATATACATATACATAGTATAATAATAATTATTTGTTACATAGTATACATATTATATAGCAAGAGGTATGTTAGAGTGTAGCATAGCATAGTTCAGTGTGGTACAATCCAATATCGTTCAGTATATTGAATATAGTACCTTTAAACATAACGAACGTAGAATTTTTTACGCAGTTAGTTTTAACGTTGATTGTGACAATAAGTAAGTCATTGAACTTGCGGAGTAAATAATCTTTTGTTTCATTAACAAAAAATCAATTGTTAGAAACACTGGATTTTTTTCGAAAATTTATGTTACCTGTGTTTAAAATTTCAAGCAGTATGTACAACAATTTATACTCAATATTGCGTAAATTTATTATTTATTGTATTTTATTCAAAAATACGTTTTTTATTTTTAACCAAGTTTGCGAGTTCGTGTGATAAAAATTGTTCCTCCAATCTTCATTGACCTTCTTTCATCTTTTAAAATTTTTTTGGATTACTCCACAACTCCTCGTTATCGATCGCAGAATATCATTTAATTTTCCATCGAGTTGTGGTAGATGGTAAATAAGAGAAATGAGTGAAAGAAAAACAAAAATAACGTTAATAATTTTCGGGACTACTTTGAAAATAATGTCAATGTATCTTCGGCTCAGAAGAAGATGCGCCTTTAAAATTTTTAAATTGGCAACGGAATTTTAATGAACCAAAGAAAAAAGTCGATGAATTTACGTTTTATCGTCTACTAGCTTTGCTCGCGCGTTTACACATCCTGGTGGACTCGCTCGACCTTCCTTCTCCCTCCCTTTCTTCCCCTTCCCCTCTCTCTTTCTATACGACACACCGGTTGTGTGGGAACGAATTACTTGCGAGGACCGAACAGACAAGAATACAGAGCTGTAGCAACGAATCCTAGCACCTCGGTTTTCACAATTTTTTTGATTAACAAAAGGATAGTTTTTATCTAATGAGGTGCATGTTAATTTTAAAAATTAAACAAAATAAAAAAAAATAAGCTTCACTATTGTATTCAATATTCGTTCCAAATTAACTTCCCTACCGATCATTCTTAAAAAATTGAAAAAATTCGCAGAAAAAAAATGGATAAAAGGTATTGCTATACTTTGTTATCCTTGCCTTTCTTTTTGAAAATGATTACAATTCGAATAATTTTTATTCTATTATTGTTATTATTATTGTTATTGTTAATATTATTATTTTATTAGTATTAGTATTATTAATATTTTTTATGAATATTATTATTATTAATCCTTATTCTATTATCCTTACAAAATTATCAATTATTTTCATATATATTTAATTTTATTTCTAAATCTACACTCTTTTCATGTTGTATTATTTCCTTAAGGTAATGCAAAGAATTTCCTTTTCCCATGTTTATTATCCAAAGAATATCTCAATAGATTATATTTATTATGTGTATAATAATAACAATTTATGTTTTCAAATTAACCTAATAAAAAAGTTCAAAGATTTAAAGACAAGTTAAAGACAGGAAGAAATTTAAAGACCTTTAAAGATAAGGTTTTTTAAAAATCGAATTATAAATTAAAATGTCCAGAATAATAAAGCGATAAAATGAGAAATATTTTTAAAGTATATTTTTTAATAAAGATAAATAGTAAATATTGATGTATCCTTTAAATAATTATATATTTGTCATTACAATTGAAAAAAACATAAATAAGCTTATATATTCATTAGCATTATAACCTACAAATTTAATTTACATAAATTTAAATAAATATTATAATATATATATATATTTATATTATAGTATATTATTTTAGTGAGCTATAGCAAATAATGTATTTTTTATAGCACGAAATTCAATATGTTGATCATGCTTTAAAAAAAATTAACATTTTAACATCTGATACACCTTTTTACAATAAATAATTTTATTCATTGTTTTTAATTTATTTTTTATTTAATAAATGTTAATTGTGCTATATGGTTGACTAGTGTTGTACAATTTAGTAAACTTAATTTTAAGTATTTACTACAAAGAGGCAACAAAATAAATTTAAAAAAATAAATAAATAAAATACTGTTTAAATTACGCTCTTTTTTAATAAAAATTATGTGAAAATAAACATCTTTTCATCTGTTGTTTTTAGTCGATAATTTGATAATTAAACATGATTGCATTAGTTGAAGATTTTGTTACATTTATTTTCTTAAATTAAGGAAAAAAAACAATTTATGTCATTAGTATAAATAAATAACATAAATTTTTATTCGTAATTTTTTATATTCATTCGCAAATAATTTATGATTAAACAATCGATTAAATTTTGAAAAACTAATTTAATGTCTATTCAAAGACTCAGAATTTTCTGTAGTTGGTTTCCTGGTTATTGATCTTAACAACTTACCAGAATAGTAGCCAAAACAATTGAAATGAAATAAAAAATTGAACAAAGGAACCTCAAAACTCAAAAAATTAGAAATAAAATCGGTTAATCTGCATGAGTGTCGTTTCTCATTCAACTTTTCAAAGCAGCTATCTTAAAGGCAGAGAGAGAAAACCGGTTATAAATGCTCCCCATCCTTCCTTCCAGAACGAACCTTCTTCGCAAACCTGTTTTGCCGGTCTGTAAAAAAAAAAAAAAAAAAAAAAAAAAAAAAATTCACTCTAAACATCCTGGAGCGTGCACGAGCACTAAGAGTCGACCTGTAATATTTAGCGCGTAGGTGTAAGAAAAATTAAACGAAAGTCCTGGCGAGGACGACGTAGCACCGGCACCACGTGTTGTTTACTCTTCGAGGTATGACATGCAAAAACAACCGTTTATCCTTCTTTATCACATTTGGAACGGTGCCTGATGTCGTCCATTCGGTCACCATCGGAAAAGTTCTTCTTGCCTAACGATATTTCAATAAATTCTCACGAAATTTGATTTATGGGTAGTCTAGGAGGTTATAAGCGCTCTCTCTCTCTCTCTCTCTCTCTCTCTCTCTCTCTCTCTCTCTTTCTTACTCTCTTTCTCTCAGATTACATTGATTTAAGGCCGAGGTGAAGAAAGTATAGACACGATATCAATGGGAATAATTATAATTCTGTTATCAGGTTTCTCCTAGTGAAAAATTTTTTTCAACTTTTTTAATGGTACACAATTAGTATTCATTTTTTTTTACTAAATGCAATTTTTAAAAATAGATTTTCACAAGTTCTTTTCAATCTATAAAACGATACAGACTTTTTTTCCTTTCTTCAAAAACATACAAAGATGGAGTGAAAAACTAAATATAACCTATACTAATGTCTATCGAGTGTTGAATTTATAATTTGGTGCTGTAAATAATAAATTTGATTTTATATTCTTGCTTAACTCGTGACTTTTTTAATCGATGTTTTCCAGAATAAGGAATAAAACTTAAATTTCATAAAATAAATTAAGAAACATTCTGTTTTTGACTGTTTATTAATATCAAAAAAAACAATATCATTGTTTTAGTGTTGACGAATATAAATAAAAAATACAAAAAATACACGAACACAATAAAAGTTATAAAGTCATTAAAAAAACAGCTAAAAATGTAGATTATTAAAAATAAAATATTTAAATGAAAATGAACATATTGAAAAAAAATTTTATAATGTTCAACTAACAAATCTATTTTTATTAAAACGTTTGTTTAATGACATTTAACAAATGTTGCTTTTAATAAAATATACATTCAGTACAAAAATAAAAATTCTGTTTGTTGACTCTAAAGTAAAAAAAACTAAATACGAAATCATACAAATATGGGATTAGTATAATTTTAATATGTGAATTGTTAATATAACACAGAATATGTAAAATACTACACATAACATTCACGTAATCTCCATTACTTTTTCGTATAATCTTCAGATATAAGTGCTTGGAACAATTGCGCATGTGTTAGTAATGCTGTTGGCCATGTTGCCATTAAAAAATTTTAAAATCCAAACATGGATTTTGCAAAAATTTTATATAAATTTAGAAAATTCTATAATAATGGTCGTTACAATTTTAATAAAAATTTTATTAAAAAGTTGCATTTGGTTATGTTAGTTATTAAATTATATTATCAAATTTAAAAGATGATCAATGTACTTGAAATTGATTCGTATTTCATGTCAAGCATCATTAACATATTAAATTATAAAACAACTTAAATATATGTATTTGATTTTTATTTTTTATTGTAACAAATATCAAAAAAACTCTTACAAATATAATATGTATATGAGTGTATAAGTAAATATAAAAGAAACCGTGTATAATTTTTTATGATAATATTGTTCAACGACAAAGATATTGATATGTTTGATAAGAAAAAAAATAATAAAAAGGTGTTCTGAAAGCCTCATTTTTATAAATAATTTTGATGTATAACACAAAAAGATATACAACAGTTGTTTTGGTCATTGTTTCTAAACCCTACAGCATTTTTTCCCGTTCTTATGTGACATCTTAATCATGATGTATTACTTTATGATGTACACTTATAAATATAATACTTATAAATATACATAAATAAATACGTGTAAATATAAAAATAAATAAATATTTATAAATAATAATATATGAATATGATGAATAATATAAGGACTGATATAGTATGGAATATTTTGTGATTAATGTATGTGATAATGTATAATAACTTTTCTTTTGTACAGTTAAATAAGAGGAAATATTAATTGTTTGACAAAGTTTGAGGTTTAAAAAATTTAAAATTTTAAATTATGGTGAGATTCTGAAAGGATAGTTATTTTCAATTATAAACAATTGGTATCAGTTAATGTAGATTTTGATTCTTTTACTCTTCAAACAATTGAATAATTTTTTAAGAAATTATGTATGTTAATCTATAAAAAAATGGTTCATATTATCATTTAACACCATATTAAATTATTGTTAGCTTTAAATTGTAAATATATAAAAAAAAGTTTGATAATGTTTTATAAGAGAAGTTTTTCCTTGAATTAAAAAAAATAATAATAATTAGTAGGTGTTATTAAATAAAAATATTTCAAAGAACATTTACGTCATAAGTTAATTTTTTTTAATTTTAGAAAAAACTTCTTTTATAAAACATTATCAAACTTTTTTTTATATATTGACGTTATCAATCAAATTCGTATTATCATGGTTTCAGAGTAATTGACTGATTTTAAAGTTACGAATTTGGATTGT
This sequence comes from Eupristina koningsbergeri, assembly GCA_018907245.1. Lineage (NCBI taxonomy): Eukaryota > Metazoa > Arthropoda > Insecta > Hymenoptera > Agaonidae > Eupristina > Eupristina koningsbergeri. Next base: position 1,851,721 of record JACCHV010000001.1, read on the forward strand.
TTATTTTCATTGCGAAACTCTCTTAGGTTTATTTGCAATTGACATCCTTTTTCCTTCTACGCAATTTTTAGCATGACTTACGACTTGACGTTATACGCTAAAAAGAAACAATTTACATGATGATTTCGTTATTTTCTAGAAATATTTATAAAGATGATGGTTTTGGATGAAATTTTTTTAAATAATTTATTCATTTTGATAATTGCCATTTATAATGAATTATATATGCTTGTAAATAAATACAGAGATATTGTGTAACAGTCAAATCAATTAGTAGAAAACACTAAAAGTAAATTAAACTAAAATAAAATGTTATTCAAATATTTTTTTTATAAATTTTTGGATCGTTAATACTTGAGTCTATCATTAATTATTGTTGTTGGTCCGTTTTTATTGTTGTTGATTATGCTCTTTTCAATTCAATTACACTAGGTACTAATTAGTGATCAGTTGTTGATTTGTGACGATCGATTCAATGTATTTTTTATGCAATGAATTAAATAATTGTGACTTACTATAAAATCATATAATATATTATTTGAGTATTTTAATAAATAAAAATGTGAATATCATGTTAATATCTTTGTTACAGGAGAGCGATAACCTTTGGTGGGATGCGTTTGCGACTGAATTTTTTGAAGACGATGCATCATTAACACTCACATTTTGTTTAGAAGATGGAATGAAAAGATATAGTAAGTGTATGAAAATGCTTACAAAAAAAAAAATCCCTCTACAACGATTATTCACTTATTTAATTACATTATATAAAAAGAAGAAGAAAGATACACGACATCGATTTATTTTAAAAAAAAAGACATCCAAAACGTAGAAAAATATTTTTAATCGGTATAAATGCAAATTATTTTTAATTAATTTAAATTTTATATTTAATATAAAAAGGATGGTGAATGTTAAAGTATAAAGTAAACTGTTATTTTTGTTTAAATATAAAATTATGATGTAATGTTGATTTCGAACTAAAAAATATTCTGCAATTGAAGGCAATTTTATAGTTACGTAAAAAATAATTGCGTTTATCAACAAAAAAAGTATAAAAAAAATTTTAAACTATGTTTCCTCGGACTGATTTAATTTAACTATTTAATTATTTAAAGAAATATTTTGGTTTATATACATCTAAATGTTTATATCAACACACTTTTAATCTTTAATATAAATAATTTAAAATAATATTAACAATAATAATAACAAAAACAACAATGACAACAATAACAATAAATAATAAATAAATAACAATAACAACAAAGGCCAATCTTCGTAGAATATTAAAATGTCATTGGCAGATTATTTAGGTATAATATTGTTTTGGTTTTTTTATTATTATTCGATATTTTTAAGATTGTATCATGAGTATTTGAACAACAAGTTTTTGGCACAACTGTGATTGTGTGCAATTCAATTTTGCATACAGGCAAAAGCCTCGCGGTTTTAATTGTAACATCGATGGACGGATCGATAAATCGTCTTCGCTCTATCAATTTACAATTTTTTTTAATTTTCACGCGTTTCCACATAGGCTCTTACTCGAAATCACCGAGATGGTACAAATTCAAGAAAATACTAAACAAATAAACAAAATTGAAGACTAAAAGTCATTTGTTTTCTATTTCCAGCGATAGGAAGGACCTTGATACCCAGGTACTTCCGCTCAATATTCGAGGGTGGCGTCACGGAGTTGTATTACAACATGAAGCATCCAAAGGAGTCATTTCACAACACGAGCATAACGCTGGACTGTGATCACTGCGTAATGGTCACGCATCATGGAAAACCGACCTTTACCAAGGTAACATCAACTTTTATTTTGCTCTATTTCAATCTTTTTCCCCCCACACTCTTACCCAGAGGGACGTTCAGGAGGATGATCCAAACTCCTCTGAGTTATTTGATCTCACAGTTTCTCACTCGCTACTAAGAATCGCTGTTCTTATTACGTTAAGCTTACATTGTTTACAAAGAATATGATCTCTTGTGTTTTAATTAATACAATATTTGGTAATCTCAAATATTAAAATAATCCGCACATATGTTATTGGTTTGTAGCGACGGTTAAAATTGTAAAGGCAAAATGCCATTATAGAAAACTCTGCGTAAGTGATTAAATTTAAATGCGAATGCTCAGAATTAGCAATTAGGTATATGACAGGGTTATCTTGGACGGAACGCGCTATTAGGCAGTCCGCGCGATATGTACGTATTGGGTTAAAGCCGAATTGGCAATGTATTTTATTGCCGATGTTATATTAAGCTTATTAACGAGCGTTTAATAAGAAAATATTGTAAATCAAAAGACTATTTTCGTTTGCAAGCAAAACAGTACTTTACTTTACTTCACTATTGCTTTGACTTTCGAATGCAACAGAGCTCGGTTTTCTTCGCCCGCTTCAATCGAAAATGCGCGGAGTCTGCATGCACCAATTCTATACCATATTTTATATATATATATATATATATATTTAAATAAACTATCGTCAGCCTTGTGCGCTAGAATGGAGTAAGGAAGCTCGCAGCGTTTTTTCATCATCAAATATCGCGGTTGCAAATGCCGTATTGCTTGCTCATCCTGTGCCCGACGTGTCGATTAGCATCGCTGTGGATGCCTCAGATTTCGCGATCGGAGGCGCTTTGCAACAATTTGTAGATAACGCGTGACAACCGCTAGCGTTTTATACAAAATCGTTGTCACTGCCTGAGCGCAAATACAGCGCATACGACCGTGAGGTGTATGCTTTATACACAGTACGGTTAAGCGTTTTAAGCATATGATCGAGATTTATTTTATTTATACTGATTTAATTTTTTTATTTTTATTATTTATACTGATCATAAGCCGCTAATCTTTGCGTTTCGACAAAGTCTCGATAAATGCTCCCCGCGACAATTCCAGCATTTGGACTATATCGCGCAATTTAGCACCGATATTAGATTAGTTAAGGGCAGCGAGAACGCGGTCGCCGATGACTTTTCGCGTATTGAGACTATAGCATCGCCGGTGGAGCAGAAATCTCTCGTAGCCGCTTAGAAGGAAGACGCTGAACTAAAAGAATTGATAGCGTCCGAAAATTCAAGTATAAATTTAAGGAAATTGTACTTCACGGACGTTGATGTGCACTTGTATTGCGATGTCTCGGGGAAGACGATACGTCCATTTGTGCCTCTGTCACTGCGTCGCGATCTATTCAAATCACTACATAATTTGTCGCATCCCGGCGCGCGCTACGTAACATCTCGTTGCCTCGCGTTTCGTGTTGCCGAATATGAACAAAGATTGTAAAACGTGAACTAGAGCGTGTATCTAATGCCAAAAATGTAAGATAACTCGGCACGTTTCTACCCCGATTCATCAATTCAGCGATCTTCATGCGGGTTTCGAACATATTCATATCGATATTATCAATATGATATACAGTCAAGGATTTCGATATTGTGTAACGTGCATTGATCGTTTCTCGCATTGGCCGGAAGTAATCCCGATTCCCGACATCCAAGCAAGCACCGTCACCGCCGCTTTGCTGTCTGGGCGGATCTTGCGTTTCGACATCCCGATTAAGATCACAACAGATCAAGGACGGTAATTCGAATCTGCGTTTTTTGCGGAGCTATATAAGCTCCTGGGAACTAAGCGAGTTCGGACCACTAGCTACCACCCGCAACCGAATGGGCTAGTAGAACGTTTTCATTGACAATTAAAGGCCGTGATAAAATGCCACGAGGGTAACGAGTGGATGTCAGCGTTACTTATCGTACTGCTTGACATCCGAAGCTCGATTAAGGAGGACCTCGGAGCGACTGCGGGCGAATTGATTTACGGCACCACGTTGCGTTTACTTGGAGAATATTTTGCATCGAGCAGTATCGATCCGACTTCGGATTTTGTAAAGAAGTTACGACAAGGAGTCGATAAGGTAAAACCGACGTCAGTTTATGGAAATAATGGAATGGAAATAATAAGATCTTTGTGTTTAAAGATCTCGCGTCTTCACTCTTTGTATTTCTGCGCACTGACGCGGTCGCGGTTTGTCCGATCCTCCGTCCGAAGGACCATTCAAAGTTTTGGAACGAAGCGAAAAATCGTTCGTTATAGAGATCCACGAAAAAAATGATTCGTGTCTCTATCGATAGGATAAAATCGGCGTTCATCATTTCGGACAATGTGACACAAGCGCTAGAAAACGATGAAGAAAACCGCGAGGACGAAGAAAAATTTGAGGCAATCATCACGGAGAACCACGAAAATCCGACCGTTCTTTGCGCGATGCCGACAGCGACCGAAAGCCGCGCAGTACCGGCAAATCGAAGAAACAGTAGCAAGAATAGCAACCGCTGGGAAACGCGTGTCAGGCGTAAAATGCGTTTCCCCGATCGTTTCCAAGCGGGATTTAAGTAAAAAAAAATCAATAATTCTTTTAATAATTCTTGTAGTATGTGAATAATTTGATACATGAATAATTATAATTGCGTTGTCACTCGTAAGGGGCTGATGTAGCGGTGGTTAAAATTGTAAAGGCAAAATGTCATTATAGAAAATTCTGCGTAAGTGATTAAATTAATATGCGAATGCACAGAGTCTACACGCGCCGCATCTATACCATAGTATATTTATATACATATTTAAATAAACTATCGTCAACCTTGAGCGCTATTACAAGTGTATATAACTGTAACATACAATAATAAAATTTAGTAATTATACATTTTTTTCGTACAAACATTGGCGTTTGTGTTCATTCCCTTACCCGAACATGTAAGTAGACTAAAAGTCAAAATAAGAGTGGTGGAAAAATCACTGACAGTTTATAAATTGATATTCGAACCCGTTATGTGTAACATGTTACTTGATTTCAACTTATATTCAACCTTTATAATTATATATATTAAAGAAAGAGGGTTAAAGTTCTAAATAATTATTTTATCAAACATTAAGTTGCCGGAAAAAAGCAATATTGTGTGATCGCAACACATCCTAACACAAATTAGAATCAAATCACTATCAAATTTAAATTCGATACATTTTATTTTACTTAATCTCGGTTGATACTCAGTTTTTCTACTCATAGCCTTAAAATTTGTATTCTCAACGCAAAAAAATAAAAGTCATCGAATACAAGTTGTTTCTCTTTTAACGGTATCACGCGCTTGGATTTTTAAAATTTTTTGTAACTTATGAATCGGTAATATCTTTAATTTTTACCTATATTTTCAGGAAAAATATTGTATTTCCAAGCATTGATATGGATTCTCTTTATTATTTTAAATCAAGAATTTTATTTTTTATGTAAACAAAAATTAATTAAATTAATAGCTAAAATAGCTCAATTATTGGATTCTAGATATATTTAAAAAAAACGTAATATCAAAATTATCACTGCCGTAAATCATTACCTTTAAGAAATTATAATTGATATTAATGTAAAATCTGAATGTGAAACTTAAAGAAATAAAATCGTTTAATTTCAAATATCAATAAATTTTATTTTTACGTAGGTGTGCACAGAGGGTAGGCTAATTCTGGAATTCACTTTTGATGACCTTATGAGGATAAAATCATGGCACATGTCGGTAAGACAGCACCGGGAACTCGTGCCTAGAGCGATAGTCTCCATGTCACAAGATCCTTCTGCGCTCGAACAACTTACCAAAAACATCACGAGGCAGGGGATTACCAATTCCACCCTTAACTACCTTAGGGTGAGTTCATTATTGTCATTTTTATTTCTTTAGCAAGAAATATGTTCTCTATCCAAATCAAAGAAAATTTAAGTTTCATAAGAAAAAATTAAATTTACCATCAAGTTTGTATTAGCAATTATTTATTTATATATACACATATATAGTAATATTTTTAATCAATGTGCAAATAACACCTTTTAATAAGCTTTTAAAAATTGTTGTTTTAGTCAACTAATACGCAAGATTTCGTGTAAAAAGTGATAATTTATAAAATAAAAGTCGATTTAAATTTAAAATAATTTAATAAAAATATTTATTTCTTATATTTTCTAAGGTAAATATATTTTATTTTTACCGACCTGTTTCTATTCATTGAGACTTGAGCATACAAAATTTAATAAATTATATAACCAACAGACATTAGAATAAAAAAATTATTTTATTTCTCGTTAATGTTTCGGCTAAGAACTAGTAATCAAAAATATATGTAATTAAAAAAAATTTTACGATGAAACAATTAAGATTGGTTCCTTGAATTTTATCTCAATAATGAAAAGTTGATTCACAAAACATTTGAAATTTTATTGCATATACATGTATGTATTCAAATAAAATACTCTCGAATACATTAATTTTTATTTACTAAATAAGAATAGTTTGCTATTTACAAAACTACAATCATTAAAAAAAATTTAATGACATATTAAATTTTAATAGTATATTCTCGTAATGGTAACTATATAAAGGACAGTAGAACCACATATTTTAAATATATTGTAGTATAAATTTATTATTAAAGAAAAGAAGAAACTCGAATTGATTTGTTGCGCAGTACTAACATTTTGTACATACTAATCATATGATATACAATGAAATATTTTAATAGGTTTATAAAATATTAACAACATTATTCAGTGTATAATTTTAGCCGAACACAGCATTAATTTTATTTATTTATTTTTAAATATTTTTTATTGTGATCTATTGCATCATTATTACGTTATGCTGTAGTAAATTGTAAAGTTATTGACTTGAAACTTTTTATTTAGAAGAAATATCTCATGTAACGATTTAGTTTTGTTAAAGTTCTTCAAATCATCTTCAAAAACACTTATAACGTCTTCGTCAAATATAACATGAATTGCGGAACGTCCAATTTTAATTTTCACGCAGCTTATCAATCTTTATATTTGATAATTGCATTTTTTAAAAAATAATAACCAATTTTATTTATTAAATGAGGTATTTTATAATTTGTTAAAAAATTTTTCTTGATAAAACAAAACTAGAAATAAAAACAAAAAATAAAATATAAAAATGAGTAAATTTATTCATAATAATATGTACAAGAAGCAGTTTACACACGAAAAGTTGATTCTAGAATGAAATACAAAATGAGAAAGGAATAATTTAAGATTGCTTAGTGAAGTAAACCACGAGATATGTTTATGTTTATGTATAATAAACACGTTTCCTTATCATGAAAAAAACTATGAATTTTTACAACAATAATAATATAAAGAACAGACAAATTCTTGTATTGTATATATTGGGATAAATTGTTTTTAAAACTGAATTTTGGCTTATTCGAGTACGTATTTATATTGTTGATAAAGCTAATCAACGCAAAATTGAATATTTTAATTTATTTTTATTGGTAGTTATAAGTTATAGATCTTTATTGGGTATGAAATTTAGATTAAAAATACAATGATATAATTCCTCGTCCTTATTAAGGTCTTTATTACTTATTTGGTCAAATTTTTTCAAAATACAATGTAATAAATTAACTAAATAAAATTGACTAAACCATATCATTATGTTTTCAATCTAAACTCCTAAGCCCAGTAAGAACCTACAACTTATCATTATTAATAAAAATGTGAAATTCTTTTTCTAATGGTACTCAATTTATTTAGTTTTATTGATAATGATTTTTCACAACAACAAAATATGGTAAACAGATTTATTGCAAAAATTGTAGTTGATAAAATGGATGGATTGAAAAGAACATTCAAATCCAAAAGACGTAGGTTGGTTTTACTTTTAAAATAAGGTTTTATGTATGCCTAATCAATACTGAAATAAATTACAAATATCTTTGATAGCTAATTCAAAAATTTTCTGTTGCAGTTATGCGTTATATTAGAGCCGATGCAAGAGTTGATGTCGAGGCACAAAGCGTACGCGCTGTCACCCCGGGACTGTCTGAAGACGACGCTGTTCCAAAAGTGGCAAAGGATGGTTGCCCCGCCGGGTAAGAGAGGTAGACGGACAGTTGCTTTACATGAGAACCTCCAGCCAGTGGATCGTCAGTTGCCAACCGGGTCCACCACCTCGACAAATATTTTAGACCAAACTCCCTTTTTTAAAAAAACCTCTCATTTTAATATTCAAATGGGTTCCAAATATCATACTCTTTTTTATTTTTTACTATCGTTGATTTAGTTTTCATATTTATTGCTTTTTTTATTGACAAGAATTGTCTTTGACTGTTCGATTTCCCGGATATTCTTGATTCTTCTATCGTTTCATTCTTACTTCTCTTAGTGAACAAGTTTCCTAACTGTATTTCGGTTAAATAGTTGATATTCTGAAACATGTAATCTGGTGTTATGTATACCAAACTTTCAACTAGTTGTTACATTTTCTTAAAACACTCATCTGGCTTATGGAATTAGGCCTAAGCAATCCAGTTTTACTTAAAGCTTTGATAAGTTTTTTTTTTTTTTTTTAATCTTTGGTATTTTGAAATGCAATAAATCAAGGAGAAAAATATAATTAGGAGAGATAAAATTATGCCAATCAGAGCGCAGAAAGTCCAAGTGCAGTCTCGAAATTTGATAATGGAGCGCGTGTTACTTTTTTTTATTACCGGCCCATAGTAAAAGAGTTGCATACGTGAATAACCTTTGTATATTATTTATTTTTTATTTTGATTCAAAGTTGTTGTTCATGAATAATTCATTTTACTACATGTCTTCAATAAGTTATTAGATTTTTTTTTTAAAAAAAACATAAATTAAAAAAAAATGTATAATTAAATTTATCATTAAAAAGTGCTACAGTGTTTTCTAATACTGATAATTAAGATAAAGTAAATATTTTTTTTGAAGTTTTTTTATCATTTTTTGCAATTTTGTAATAAAACAATAAAATAAATTTTTTATGCAAACACTTTTTTTACATGACATACTCGTTGAAAAACTATGTTACTTTCTAAAAATTATTTTAACTTATATGATTTTACAAATGAGTTCTTTTGCACATACTTTTTATAAATTAAAAATATTGTAAATCGAGGATAGAATACAAACAATAACATTAAATCATATTTATTGTTTTACAGAATCCCAAAGGCCAACTAACAAGAGAAGAAAGAGAAAAGGCAGCACGTCTGGTCCAGGAAACAATGCACCACCAGCGCCTAGTAAAAAAAGATCTCCAGGACCGAACTTTTCCCTTACTACTCAGGTGAGAAAAATTTTTCCTTTACATTTTCTCGTTTAAAAGTTTAGACGAAATTAACAAAGATTTTATTTCTCATATTAAAAATTATGTTATTTTAAACCTAAATAATATTTTATTCGGGTCGAAAATATACAAGTTCTTGTTTTAATTGTGATATCATTTACAGTGATAAGAAGTCCATTTACAATAATATTAATAAAAAAAAAATTACAATTGTATAATTCGGATAATTATAATATGTGTCCAGTTACATAAAATGGCAAAGAGAAAATGATTATTTTATTTTATTTTATTGTATTATTTAATTAAAATTTGTCTTATAGAAATAAAAATATAAATGGTTTATTTATTTAAATGTTTAATATCAAACTAATTAGATAAAGCAACACAGCAGATTTTAGGTCGTTAACGAAATACACGAAAAATCGTAAAAAAATCAATTGATTCTTACTTTCTTAAATGCCTCTAAAAATATTCAGGTGGTTTTATTACCAGATGAGTAAATATCCAAATTTGAAAACTTCAACAAGTCTTGGTGCTTCATTGCTGAAAAATAAATCAAATTAATCCATCATGATATACAATAACATGTAGATGAATAGAAATAATTAGTAAATAGTTATATAATTAATAATGATTGGTGTATCCAGGATGTAATGGTGGTGGGAGAGCCGTCCCTGATGGGCGGAGAGTTTGGCGATGAGGACGAGAGACTAATCACGAGGTTGGAAAACACGCAGTACGACGCAACGAACAGCGTCGACCCACACAGTCACGATGCAACAGGTGGACCACCACCTCATTCTCATCAGTTTCACTCAGAGCCCCAGCCCGGCAACTCCTGGCCCCCGGACCGAGGTCCAGGCCCGCCCCAGGGTGGACCAGGCAACCAGGTACATACTCATCACACTTAATCCTTTTTACTTCCAATTCCCCCTGGTCTTCACGCCCAACACTGGTTAAATATTTCTTGTGTAAAAGTTATTTTGTTAGTTTTTCATTTTGTTACTATGTAAGAATTCATGAAACTTAGGGACTGATTCTTCTGATAAAACTATTGAGTCGTTATAATGACTCCTACATTAAAAACATTTTATATCAAAATCTATTGATACACTTTTAATGTCACGTTATAAATGTACGATTAAAGTTTTGAAATGCAACAACGGTAAGTGAAAAAGAACCCTTGAAAATTTTTTGAAGAAAACGGTTTTGTTTTAAAGTCAAAATTTACTTTATCAACAATGGCTCAAATCATTATTGTGAAAACTTTTACAATGTTCAGGATCAAATATTTGGATGAAATTTCAGAACTTTGTTTGTACCGCTTTCGAAAAAATCAAATTAAATAAAACTTATGGTTCTATAAAAATAAATTTAATCTTTAATATTTGTACAAACAATATCAAATAAAATTGCATTTTTAAAAACATGTCAAAAACAATTTGAATTAATTAATTGATACATTCACTGGTAATATTTCGACCAATAATATTGTGTCACATTAATGTGTAATTTGATGATAAGCACCTTCCATTTTGTTTAATAAAAAAATAGTTTTGATCCAATGAAGTGCACGTTGAATAAAATATATATAATAAATAATAATAATAATAATAATAAATACATAATACCTAATTATATTCATGCAATTTTATTAATAAACAGCCTTGATAAGAACAAGGGATTCTTTGTCGAAACGTAGACACGTTAATTAAAAATATAACCTTGAGTTTTTATTCAACTTGAACCTTGTTGTATAAAAACTGTACTTTTATCAAAGAGTATCACATAACTATGGTAAGATTGTGTAAGATTAAAAATTCATTTTTCGTATTGATGAATAGAAGAGCAATGCTATTATAGATATTTGGATAAAAAAGTAATAGGAGTAATGGTGATACATAAATTTAATCGACAGGAAGCCTTCTGGTCATCAGTCTGGTGATGAAAATCTTCCTTATTTCATCTTCTGACTAAAACTAAATTTCCGTTTGTTTTTTCAGGGAGTTCAAGGAGCTCAGGGTGGCACAAGTGCAGGTGTGCAAGGTTCGCAGGACGCCAACCAGCAGCAGCAAGACAAGAAGAGCCCCGCGGTGAGCCAGTGAGGCCAGGAGTCCCCGCGCCCCCCTACCAGGGGGCGACGGGGGCGCAGGCCCAAGAACGTGGCTCCCTAGCGGGGCGAGAACTCTCCACTTCCCAACCCCTTTCTGTCGGGCACTTCCCCGTCGGCGGCGTCGTCTTACCTGCCCTCAACCACCGCCCGCTTCTCCCAAATGGGCACGGCGCCTTTGCATCCGTCGTCCCACCAGCTGCCACACCAGCCTCAGTTACCCCAAGTGCAGGCTTCAGGTGCCGGAGGTCTGAGCCACCTCCTGCAGCAAGGACACCAAGCTCTAAATGCCAGTGGGCATGGACAGAACCCACTGCAAAGCATACTGCAGCAAGTCTTTTATCTCCAGCAGATCGAGTATTTGCTCGCGCAGCATGGTCACATCTAAAACCACATTCAAGACCACATTTACTGATAACCGTAGTTCCGAAGACTTTTTGCGCTCAACGCGCAAAGCGACTGTCATTGAGTCGGAGACCGAGGGAGACTAAATTAAATTACTGCGTCTTATCAATTTGTTCTTCTATTTAATCAACCTGGAACACCAAGACCACAACTTTATATCTGGTTGTTGTTGTTGCTGCTGTTTTTATAATTTTTTAAATTTGTATCTTTTTGCTATATCACCAGGTATAAAAGTACTCTCATGATTTCAATGGAGTCAATTATTTACTTAATAGTGAATTTGTAATTAAACAACCTGATAACCCCTTTCAATTACACTACTGATGTAGAAAAATCGTAAGTTTTAAAACTTATAGCCGAAAGAAACTAGGTTTTATGTTATTAACGAATACTATTACATTTCTTAATTAAAAAAATATGCTCAATTTAAACTGTAAATCAGTTCTTCTAAATCTGTTGCCATTTCGTAAATTTTTCAGAAAATCAATTAAGAAAAACAATTTTTATTTTTATTTTAATTTTCATTCCAATTTTATTCTGCCTAAGTGATTAATTCGGACTATTTCAATCCATCTTAAAGATTTCTTTTTAACTTATTGTTCTTTTCATTTAATTATAATGTTAATAATGTATTTTTAATTAAAATAAACATATATAATATCGGTAAAATAAGGTAAATCAGAATTTGTCTCCCTCGATATTGATTTTGAATGCGTGAAAAAGGGTTGCAGATGATTTTCCGTTGAATTTTCTCACATAAACATTTAGAAAGTAAAGAGAATTGGTCGATAAATAGATTCCGCATAGTACATATGCATCGCACTTGGCGTATGATATGTATGTACGTGTATTATTTGGGTGAACGCCCACGCATACCCGCAGGTAGAGGAGAATATACATAGATTATTTATATATATATATATATGTTTGTATGTGTGTGTATGCATATATATGTATATACATGTGCAAGGATTAAGTGAAGAATAAAAGGATGAATATGCATAGATAAGGAGAAAAAACAATATGTATGACTCTTTCTGTGAAAAGTAAAAAGTAAATAAATAGAATAACAATGAAAAAATAAATTTTATAGGTTTAAAAAAATTAAAAAATATCGCCACACGCGACAGGGACGATTTTATCCGAATGCTCTATTCGGAGCTGTGAATGAATCTCTATCCGTCAACAGTATTGATATAATTAATAGAGTAAATAAAATATTATATTGTAAGAAGACTTTAGGGTAAGAAGGTTGTGTAACCATTTGTAAGGCCGAGTAGGAAAAGTAAAAAGAAAAGATAGAATTCAAGGAAGCATGACATTTGAATATGTGATGAGATATATTGAAGTAAAAGTAATGTGGAAAGAACGAAAGGCTAGATGATGAGGGAGAGGAATATAAAAATACTAGCAAGTTTTTTGAGTGCATAATCCAGTTAGACTTAAAAAAAATATTACTTGTTTATTTATTTTAATTTTCAAATATTCGTATTTTTAATTAAAATTGTTTTGTAAATCAAATGCATTTGAAGGAAAATATCTTATGTTAAAGACTTAGGGAATATTATAACAAATAGATTTGAATGTTTTGTACCTTGTAGGGTTAAAATTTTTAATAAATTTGAAAAGGTGTATACTATTCTTTATAAATTTATGAGACGAAAAAAATTACTAATATTCAATGTATAGTTACATTTTAAAGAATATCATTAGGTGAGGATATCAAGTTATACAGAAGTATTCATAAAAATTTAATAAATTAGTTTATATATTCTTTGTCTATTATAAAGATTTTACATTTATTTTGAATTTATACATAAACTATACAATTATAACTCTCACTAGGAAAATTATTAATAATTCAGGGTTCCATATGACTTAAAATATGGTTTTATTAACTTTTTTTTTTCAATAAATCAGTTTAGTTTTAAATGCAGGTGATTACAGATATATCTTGATCATCTATTTTTAATTGTAAAATTCCTAAATGTTGTTCGATGCAACTTCTTAGTTATAAAACAATTTTATAATAAAATTAATTGCAATTGTACAGAATTTTAATATTATAAAAAATTCATTATTTGTATAATTTGTCTTTTCACTTAGCATGAATATATATCTATCATTTAATAAATAAATCAAAATATGTATAAAAATAAACGAGTATAAAATTTATATTTAATAGATCAATTTTTCCATATATATTTTTTTAATCATTATATCATATATATCATTTTCAATTATATTAATAAGTGTAAAATTATTTTTTGTAAACTACATTTTTAATGTCATAATTTTTCATGTTATATATATATCAGTATCTAAAATAGTAAATCAAAATGTATATTGTAGATTAAAATCTTATATATTATATAAATTTTTGAATATTGATTACTGGTATTCTTTAAATCATCATTTAGATGTATTTTTAAATAATTTTTTAATTCATACGATTTGAAGAATATTAAATTAAGATTTTTTTAAACAAATAAGAATTCCACAAGAAATTTATAATCTATAATAATTGTCTAATAGTGATTATTAGCTGTATTAAATAGAAAAGAATTAACTTGTAACTGCTGTCAATGACTTTAGTTTAAAATAATTATATTAACATTATTGTTATATATCAACTAAAATGTGAAAACAAATTTATTTAATGTTATTGTCAATAATTTTAATATAAAACAATTGAAAGCATTTGGATATCAATTGTTAGACTATCTGATTTCTTTTAGTAATAAATTCTTGGTTAAGTACATAATGTTTTTTTCTGATAAATAAAAAAACAAAATAAAATATTGTGTGCATTTTTTTATTGATCAATTTATAATATGAAGTCTTGATTTGAATATACAGTATTTTAAATATAGAAAGATTAAATATATTTTAAATAAATTTTTACCAATTAAAATTCTACAATAAATATGATTGATGATCAAATCTTGAATTAAATTTTTCATTTATTTAAATGATATTTTAAGATTCTTTGAATTAACAATAATTTAGCCATTAATTTTTCTGTTAGACATGGGACATGAATTGTTATTTGTTATTTTTTCTATTATATCAAGTTATGTAACGTGTACATGTTCCCTATTTCATTTGTTCATATAATTTATTGTATCAGTTATTATCACCATCATTTTATTATTGGTATTATGTAAAGTTATGGCATTTATCAATTAGAATTTTACAAAATTTTTTAAAAGTTATTAAATTTTTTTAAGAGAATTCATTCATAGATTATACTAATAAAATGGAAAGAAAAACTTTTCTAAAAATTATCATGGATTTCAAATAGAATATTATTATAATTAAGAATTTATTATTTTTGTTCTACCTCTGCCATTTTTTAGCAATAAATTATACATTTTAAAACTCGATAATTTAGTGAATTTTCTTACGTTTAACTTTTACTAAATTGTAAAAAATGTTTATGGAATGTGTATAAATCTTGTTGTTTGGAAAATTCTTGATTATTTTAATGATGCAAAATTGTTATTTATATCAAATTATTTATATAATGGGAGTAATTTATAAAAGAAGAAAAAAAATTATGTACATTTTAATGAAATTAGACTTTTTCAAAACAATTATATCAATTTGAACAACAAGTTTTTTCAATAGTGTAAGTCTAACAATGCGTGTAATAAAAAATGTGTATAAATTATAGTGTAAATTTTTTGCTATATATTTTTACATTTTATATTGTATGAATTTGAAACAGTGCAAAGATTTGTCTTTGACAATTTTCTTGTACTTGAAGGAAAAACGAATGTAATAATAGAAACTCTTCCCTCATCGTACTACATTATTGTAATAAAATGCCTCGTTCTCAATTTATTATGTATAATAAAGAAGCCAATTTAGTTTGTAGTATGTATTCGAGATGAAAAAAAGGGATTTTCAGATAAAATGATGCAGACTTGTTCATACGCTATAAAAGAAATCACTGTTTTAAAAAAAGATAAAAAAGGAAAATCAAGAAAAATGTACACCAATCAAGAATTAGTTAAGTTACGCGTGAAGAAGCCAGTATAGCCCCACAACGCGATATTTTTGCGTGAAAGTAAAAAGGAAGGTGAAAGCCATTTGTGTGCGTGCGTATGTATTTGATAGAATGACAGAATAAAGTGTAAACGTGAAAAAAAGTAGAGAAAAACGGAAAAGAAAGTGAGGAGCGTTACGTGGGATTTAGGATAAATGATCTATTGAAAAATGTTGTATATTATTATGAATTGTAATGATACTATTATAATTAATTAATTATTATACCCTAAATAATGTGAATTGAATTTAAACAACAAAAAAATACATGAATAATAAGTAATAGGAAATTTTTAATTGTTAGCAAAGCACACAGTCACGTGGCAAATTCGATTTGCTTGATGATAAAAGACAAAATGACGAAAAGTAAAGATAAAACTTTTTAATACCAACTGATACAAAAAGTTAAACTGTGGAAAATGGACATCGAGCGCCTAAATTATTAATTTTATTGAGAAAAATGCATTAATAACAATCGTTCGATACGGGATATTAAATCAGCAGATATCATAGACTGTAAATAAATTAATATAAATTATTTTGATCGTATGTTTTCTTACTATTTTAGTTTTTGATTTTCACTTTTTCTTTTTTAATATTGTGTTTTCGAAGATGTTAAAAATGCATTTTTACGTAAATATTGAACAGATTTATCATGTTACGAGACGATATTATAAAAAAAATTTTTTATAGATTTGTATAAATTATGGTATTCCCAAGTTTTAAGAATTTTTTGAGATAATCAAATTTTAAATCATTGATTCGCGTTGATCAATTTTTTCTTATAGTAATTATTCTTCAATGTACACAATTTTTTATCATACAAAATGATTGATTAAATTTAGTTTGAGGTTCGAAATTAACTGTACATCTATAATCATTTTTTAATTATAACGATATATTTTCGTAAAGTATGAAAAATATTTGTAAGTCTCTTGTTATAGCTCAGGGAATAGCTGGATAAAAAAAATGTTTTATTATTAATGTTTAAATTTGAATTTTAAACAATGAAAATCATATTGTAAATAAAGCTAAAACCAAAACAAAAAATAAATATTCCAGATTACGATCCGGCAGGGTGATCGACAACTCAGCAAAACTTCTTGTTTTGGTTTTATTTTTAATATTAAATTGTGTAGCTTTTAACAAATAAAATGAATTCGGGAAAAAAAAAAAAAAAAAAAAAATGAAAGCTCCATGTCTGTAGTCCAAGTTTGTCCGGCAAAATATCGGTCTGACAATGATTTAAAGAGACCGATGATCGATGATTGACGATGTGCACCAACATAGTGTATAAAAAATAGTAGTGAAATAGGGGCGATTATTGCGTGCAAGGATCTAACATTTACTTTTTAAGTGGATTGAGTCAGTTCGGTATATTATATTAATATACATTCAAAGTTGACTCATTGCCATGACCAATAAAGTCATACAGAAAAAAATTGTCATCTAATTACATTTTTACGCACTCGCAAAAACAAATTTTTATCCTTGTCATTTGTATTATAGCAACATGTGTTTAAAAGTCCACCATTATATGTATGTAATCAAAATTGTAACTGAGAAAACGTTAATAAAAAACGATATTCCAAATAAAAGTTTCTTTCTTTTTTTAATTAATATATTTCTTTTTTTTTTTAAACAATCAATTAATTTATTGTGGTGGTTATTAATTGACTTTATTAATTAACAATATTCTAAATAAAAGTGTCTTTCTTTTTTTTTTATTAGTGAAATTTCTTTTTTCTTGATCAATCATTTTATTTGTTGTATCAATTGTTTAAAAAAATATATACATTCAGAGTTTAACGTTCTTTTTTAAATTGTTTTTTGTATCGATATTTCTAATATTAATAAATAATTTAATGAATTTGTTGAATAAAATATTTTAAAAGATTAAAATTTTTTAATTGATTATGAATTTCAAAAATAAGAAAATATAAAAAAATTAGAATTTTGAAAATGTGTTTATATTTTATGCATTTGTACAGATTTATATTTATTTATAAATAATCGTATAACAAAATTGTTTTAAATTTCTTTTTTAAATTAAACCTTAATGTGCTAGTTTTTGTTACTTATATATATAAATTTGAATATAATTTGATGATTTTTTAAGTGAATAATTTATTTACAAAATATAATATCATAATAAAGATTATAAGATAATTTTATTAATTTAAATTTATAATAAAGATTATAACATAATCTTTGTTACAAGTGTAAAATATTGCTGTAAAGAAGATGTACTTACAAATTTACCTTACATTGTATTATTTGATAAAATAATGTACGTTTGAATTGAAATACAAGCATTTTTTAAATATTTAATAGACAAGGAAATATCAAAGTGTTTTACACAAT
This sequence comes from Eupristina koningsbergeri, assembly GCA_018907245.1. NCBI lineage: Eukaryota > Metazoa > Arthropoda > Insecta > Hymenoptera > Agaonidae > Eupristina > Eupristina koningsbergeri. Next base: position 1,869,818 of record JACCHV010000001.1, read on the forward strand.
CAAAACGACTCATTGGTATAATATTATTTAAAATTTTTTAAAAATAGTGTTAAAAGGCCTTTGGCAGCGATAAATAATAATAGAATACAAACAAAAATTAAAAAGACAACAATAATTTTTAGTTCTTAATTTAAATTACCATTAATGTTTAGTTAAGTAAATGTTAAATTATTAGATATAAAATAAAAGTTACAGTTGCTAATGAACTCCATGTGAAATTACGCAGATCTACTCATATCCTAATCTATTCATCTATTCGTATCCTCTTGTATTTGTATTATACTTTTTAGTGCGACTAATAAGATTTAGACGTAATATTAGAATGCGAGATTTTAAACGGACCGTAGCTCGGATCAATTTCCCGCCTTGAAGTGAGTCAAATGGCTTGCCGTTAAAAATTTATTTGTAGAAAAAGTAAATTTCTTTAAGTAAACAAAGAGAAAAATTGGTTGGAAAAGTGGTTGAAAGAAAAGAAAAAGCAAAATAAAAGTGTTGAATTACTAGGTCTTGTACTTGATTTACGTAGTTATATGGAACTTTCGGGATTTTTCCGACGGCTCCAACTCCGGAGTGCGTCATTCGAATGTAGCAGCGCTCGGATTGGCTGGCATCCCGGCATCATGCGCATGCTGCTCTAGATAGTAGCGAGTCGCTCCGAGGTTGCATCATTACATGTGAGCTCCTTACACTCGTTACATCTTGTCCTCCTGCGTTCCTCGTCCCAGCCGTACTCGTTCGGAGAAGTTTCACCTGGAGCTAAAATGCTGACCGCTGCCAAATTACTGAGTCGCCAGGCCGCAGTTACAACTTGCGACGTCGCCAGGAGACAACAGTTCAGCACTGCACTCCGAAATGTGAGTTTTTGTCTTCACTTTTTTCTGATTTATAAACAGTAAATTTATTACTTAAGAGATTTGATGGGACTTTTTTTTTTATTCACTCCACGTGAGTATTAAAGATTATTTGGATTATTGTGGTGAGTTGCATTTAAAAGTTTGAACGATAATCTATTTTATCCCTTGGACCACGTCTTAGAATTCCATTTTTTTTTATTTTCGATTAATCATTTTTTCCAAAATAGCACACATGATTTTATAGAAATGAAAAAAAGTAGTTTTATTAGAGTCCAGGTTCATACCTGACTATTGCTTGTAGAAATTACGCGAATACTTGTATTTAACTGATGCCGACACGTGTTCAAGGTGCATTTATTCTTGCATTTCCTTCGAGGTTTATGTTATAAACAATGCGCAGTAATTCTCTGAATATGTTATCGGATTTTAAATAATGATGTCCGGTGTTCCTCTTGGTTTTTTTCTTTAAAAATTGTTCTGTTGTTTATACCATGCAATCGACTAACCTAAAAGTATCTTAATGCGTGACTAATTGCTTTATACATTTTTTGTATATATTTATTTGTTAAAAATAATTAGTAAAATTTTATTATTTGCCTTCTATTTATTTTTTGAGTTTCTATTTTTATTAGTTAATGTTGATCAAGCAAGAAAACAATCGAGACATTATATAAATTAATTTAAAGAATAATCTATTAATTTTTACGCTAAAACACTATCTTAACTGACAAACAATTTTTCTTTTGACTTTATTGATAAATCTTTATTTTAATTACAATTTAAATGTTAAAAATAGATTATATTTTCACATTGATTATCAAATATATTATTTTGAATTGTATTCTTGTATTAATATTCTACATTAATAAATTATTTAAACAAATGTAATAATTATTTATTTGATTAAAAAAATATTTATTTATTTATTTATTTAAAAGCAATGCCTTTAAACAATTTTAAGTTATTGCTTCAAATTTTGTTACATTTTAATACTGAAAAAATTATTCCAATTATTAATTTGATAAAAATCTTGCTTCCAAAAAGACAATTTGACTAAAAGATTTATTTCATTCGTTCCATCACTGCATTTTTATTTATTTATTTTTTACTCTGTGTCAATAATGAAACTGCAAAGATAAATAAATAAAAACAAGGTACTTATAGTATAAAAATATGATGTAAATTAATAAAATGAAATAATTAATTTTATTATGAATAAATAATTTTGATTGGTTTCTAGATTGCTGGACCATCATATAGTTTTTCTCACAAAAATGATTTCCAACAGTATCGCTACAAGTGAGTATTTAATTAAATTTTAATCATACATTTTAAGTAATAGTTTTGTATGTAAATTATTGAATGTATAATATAGTATTTACTCTTATTGATTTAATTAGTGTGAAAATTATGTATTAAATACTTTAAAAAATGTAGTGTTTTAATTATTTTATATTTCATTTTTATTCTATTACTTATAGATCTGAAGGTGTTAAGGGAGCAGTTATCGGTATTGATCTTGGAACAACTTTCTCCTGTGTCGCTGTTATGGAAGGAAAGCAACCAAAAGTTATTGAAAATGCAGAGGGTTCAAGAACTACACCATCATATGTTGCCTTTTCAAAAGGTATATATTTTGTTATATAATTTATATAATTTGATGCCTGACAATTACAACATTTTTATTTATTTATAGATGGAGAACGTTTAATAGGTATGCCAGCAAAACGTCAAGCAGTTACAAATTCAGCAAATACTTTTTATGCAACAAAACGTTTAATTGGTAGAAGGTTTGATGATGCAGAAGTCAAAAAAGATTTGTAAATTTTGAATTTTCTTATTATCAAGTATAAATATTAATTATTAATATTAAAAAATTAAATTTTTCCTAGAAACATGGTATCATACAAAATTGTTAAAGCTTCAAATGGAGATGCTTGGGTGCAGGGAAGTGATGGAAAAATGTATTCACCAAGTCAAATTGGAGCGTTTGTTCTTATGAAAATGAAGGAAACTGCTGAAGCTTATCTAAATATATCAGTGAAAAATGCAGTTATAACTGTTCCTGCTTACTTTAACGATTCTCAGAGACAGGCTACAAAAGATGCTGGACAGATTGCTGGTCTAAATGTTCTGAGAGTAATTAATGAACCTACGGCAGCTGCACTCGCTTACGGCATGGACAAAACAGAGGATAAAATGTAAATAATCTGTTCAAAAATTTGAAATGTTGATAAATGAACAATGCAAATTTGAATTTTTCATATTTAATTATTATTTTAGCATTGCTGTGTATGATTTGGGAGGTGGTACTTTTGATATTTCTATTTTGGAAATTCAAAAAGGAGTTTTTGAAGTCAAGTCCACAAATGGAGATACATTTTTGGGTGGAGAAGATTTTGATAATGCTTTAGTTAGTTATCTTGCGAAAGAGTTTAAAAAAGATGTAAGTAATATAGTTACAAAATTTTAATGGATTTATACAAATTATTTTATTCTTAATAATTTTTGTGAATAATATTTCAAAAAATGAATGATTTTTTAATTCAGATATATATTAATTTTATATAACTTTAAAAATTAAATTTTTTTATTTAAATAATGCTTTTAAGACATAATACATTTTTTAAATTATGATTGAATTTATCAATTGTCTTAATAAAATTAAAAATATTTTTGATTTATACAATAATCAAGTATTTTTATTTTTATTAACTAAAGAATAAAATTACTATAATTTGATATTCTATTGTACATATAGCAGTTATATCTTGTGATTTATTCTACAAATTATAGCAAGGTATCGATGTAACCAAAGATGCAATGGCAATGCAACGACTCAAGGAGGCTGCAGAAAAAGCTAAGATCGAGTTATCCAGTTCACAACAGACAGACATCAATCTTCCTTATCTCACTATGGATGTCAGTGGACCAAAGCACTTGAACTTAAAGCTGTCAAGAAGCAAATTTGAGTCTCTTGTTGCTGACTTAATTAAACGTACAATTAATCCATGTCAGAAGGCTCTTAGTGATGCTGAGGTAACAAAATCTGAAATTGGTGATGTATTACTCGTTGGTGGTATGACGAGAGTGCCAAAAGTTCAACAAACTGTGCAAGAAATCTTTGGTCGTCAACCTTCAAGAGCTGTCAATCCTGATGAAGCTGTAGCTGTTGGTGCTGCTGTTCAGGGTGGCGTGTTAGCTGGAGATGTTACTGATGTGTTATTACTAGATGTCACTCCACTTTCTCTTGGTATGCAAAACAGCAATTTATTTTTTTATAATTATTATTGTTTTAAGATTAAAATATCTAGTTAATAAATAAAAATAATAATAGTTATAATATGTATTTATTTGAGTTAAATTTTATGAAATTAGTTTTTTATAATATAAGAATTTTGTATATTAGGAAAAAAATTTATAACATAATATATAACATAATAATAAATTTATAAGATAATCTATAACATAAGATGTAATATTGAAATTACGTTAATTATTTTACTTTTTTAATGTATGCTTTAATATACACAGCATATAAATTAGTCATGTATCTTTTGAAATAAATTTTCTAATTTTATATTTACAAACATTTATATTCAAAATTATTTAGATTATTATAATTCAATTATTACCTGTTTTTTCTTAAAAAGTAATAATGATGTATGACTAATCTTCTCACTGAAAACATAAGATTAAAAATTATGACTGAATATAAATAATTTATATAATTTTAACGTAAATAAAAAGTTTTCATTTTTTCAATAATTTAATGATTTACATTTTTTGTAATAGGTATTGAAACTTTGGGTGGTGTTTTTACTCGATTGATTACTCGTAACACAACTATTCCCACAAAAAAGAGCCAAGTGTTCTCAACAGCAGCCGATGGTCAAACTCAAGTGGAGATCAAAGTACATCAGGGTGAACGAGAAATGGCTGGTGACAACAAACTCTTAGGACAATTTTCTCTTGTTGGTATCCCACCTGCACCAAGAGGAGTTCCACAAATTGAAGTCACATTTGATATTGATGCTAATGGTATTGTTCATGTTTCTGCTAGAGACAAGGGCACTGGCAAAGAACAACAAAGTAAGATTATTTATCTAAACGTAAAATTCAACTTTTATATATATTCTCTATTTGTTATAATAAATAATGCTTATCAATTGAGAACAATGTACTGATATTATTTAAAAAATAAATAATTTTATTTTAAGTGACTTTAAAATTATAGAAAATCATTTACCTCAATTATATCTAATTTAAGTATTGATTATTTTAACAATCAATTTAATAAATGTATGTAAGAAACAAATGTTGATTCATTTAATAATGATGCTTGTATTTTTCGTCTCTTAAAGTTATATTTTTAAATATAATATTTGTGGACAAAATTAACTGAATTTAAAGTAATTAAGTAAATGAGGTAAATAGTCAATTCCTTTAAAATAACATTTTTGTACATTTTAGTTGTTATACAGTCTAGTGGTGGTTTGAGCAAGGATGAAATTGAAAATATGGTTAAGAATGCTGAGCAGTACGCTAGAGAAGATAGAGTAAAGAAAGACAGAGTTGAAGCTGTTAATCAAGCCGAAGGAATTGTTCATGATACCGAAGCTAAAATGGAAGAATTCAAAGCACAGCTACCACAAGATGAGGTATAAATTTGAAAATACTTTGTATTATTATTATTTATAGTATATTCTTTTACCTCCCTCCTGTATATTTTTTGTATTTTTGGTACCATTACCTGTATGTTTTGATATTTTGGTTTTTTACTTTCAATTATACTTAATATTTTTTCATAATACTTTATTTTTTTATCAAATAAGCTTCGTGTATTTTTTTTCTCACATTAATAACTATTTACTTTTATTTTTTATAACATTTTGTATTGTATATTTTCATCTATTTATTTTTTTATTTTTCATGTAATTTTCAGTTACACAAAATTTTTCTAATCTTTTGTTTTAAAATATAATAATATAAAAATAATATTTATTTTTTACATATTTAATATTATTGATTTAGATACTTGATATTTTATGAAATTATTTGTTGTTAGAATTTAAAAATACCTTTTCATCAAAACATCAATTATCTTTAGTTGCTTTAATTTCATGAAAAATATCTTTCTTGTATATTTTTTTTTAATATCTGTGACAATGCAGTGTCTTACCATAATTTAAAAACATTTTCTTTTTGTGTAAGTATTTTTTTAATGCATATTTTATGAATCTATTTGCAGTGTGAAAAATTAAAGACTCAAGTAAATAGCATGAAAGAAACCTTAGCCAAAAAAGATGAAATGGACCCAGAAGAAATTAAGAGACAAACAAATGAATTACAGCAAGCTAGTCTAAAACTCTTTGAAATGGCATACAAAAAGGTATATTCCGACTTATTTTTTTTGTCCTATAAATGTATATTTTTAATGTTAACAATAATTCAGACAGATTTTAATTTATTTGTTTTGGTAATGTATATTTTATTTTATTACAGATGGCTGCTGAGCGTGATAACAGTCAACAACAGTCATCGCAGGAACAGTCTGAAAGTGAAGAAAAGAAGAAGGAAGAAAAGAATTAAATGTAATTATAAATTTCATAATTTAGCTGTTTAATTGATAATGAATTGCCAATGAGCTTGCACATCTTTTATTATGTAACTAGCATTTATTTATTTATGTTTTTAATTTTTTTTGAACAGTGAATATCTAGAAATCAGTGTTCTAAAAAATAACTGGAGATAATCGTGAAGAAGCAAGCATTTGAAATTTCGATCTCTGATGGTTTAACAATTGAAGATCAACAATTTCAATTTTACAAATCATGATTACTCAAGGGTAGGGTTTTTAATTAATCCATATATAACAAATAGCCTCTTAACAAATCCATAGCATTAGCTAATTTGAATTTACAAATAAGCATACACATTTTTAATTGCAAAGCGAATTATACACATTAAGTCAAAAGGTTAAAGCATCCTTGTTGTGGCTTTTTCTTATGATTTATTTTGTATATTCTACTTTTGCCTATTCATAAATATGATTTATCAATATGAAATAGTTTCAAAGTTCAATTCCACGTTGTTTGTGGTTTCATTTTTAACTATAGCTTATTGTATGATTCTCTTAAATTAAGAGAAAGTACTGTAAGTTAACACATATTATGTAATAATTCGAACGCGTAAGGTTTCCAATTTAATATTGCATAAAGAAAACTTAATTAAAAGTCTAAAAAATATTTTTCACATTTATAACTAATTTAAAATACTGTGAAAGTCAAACAGAATGAATCATTATGTAAATTGTGTACATACGTGCTTGTGTAGTTAATGATCGATTACTCAGACGTTGAAGGATTATAAATCACGAATAATGTATTTTTATGTATTTAACTGATTCGATCGATGAATTAAAATATTAAATCTAAATGTACGTTATGATAAAAATACTTCGATGTTTTGAATGGTGAAAGTTAGAATTCGAAAACAAATTTTCTTACACTTTATAAACTTAAACAATTGTATGTTATCAAAGAGTATGAATCAATGAAAAGTGGAAGAAAGTGAGGCAATATAGTATGAATTTAGAGCAAGTAAAATTAATTATTTAAGTTAAACACAAATTATATGTAGAGTAATATAAGTAAAATTATGTTAAAATCAATGTATTGTATACTTTATGCACATTTTTTATTTCAAAAAATAATTTTTAATTTTATTTTATGTTTCTGCCGTGTTTGTTCAATAAAATTGTTTAAAATAAAAATAAGTTTTTTTATTTTCTATCGTTCTTGAATAAGATTGAATACTTTTATTATTATATGTTGAATTATTTAAAATATTATTTTCATAATATAATTGTATGAAGTGCAAATTGTTTTATTGTTCTTGACTTTATATTTTTAAATTTAAAAATTTTTTAAGTTTGGAATAATTAGACAAAAATATTACACTTGTTGAGTTAAAAATTACAAATGTATTCAGCCAGGTGATGAAGAAAAATACAAAATTATAAATAATAACTGTCGGGAGTATGCAACTTAGGCGACCGCATGCTCGCTGACATTGTCGCTTCCAAGAATTTAAAAAGGAAGCGATTGTCGCTTGTTAGGTACGGGTGACTGGGGCAGTAGCCGACCCATGTGTTTTACTGTATTGTAACGATTGTTAAAATCATTACACGCGCGACTCTTTCTTATAGATCGACGTGAAATTAAGTGAAATTTAGAGTAATGAAAAGCAATCAGCTTCACGGCGTAGCGGAGATTTTAACATTCAGGTAAAATCTCAACGAAGATTAATAAACTGCTGAAAATCCGAAAAGGGAATCCAACTAAAGAAAAATCCAACAAGTTATCGGCCCAGCTCGCTTCAACTGCGCCCGTGTTGCTGAAAAATTTACAAGCAGCATCCAAGAGTACAATCACACCTTCTCTCTATTTTTTTGAGTGAGTATTGTGATTACTTAAAAAAATGAAAAAAAAAGTGTTGTGGGTGATCTTGTGTCAATATAAAAAGTAGAGAAATAACTTCGAGTGAGACAAACAATCAAATATAAGTAGAGTATAAAGATTATTTTGTAATTTTATTTTTAAAATAAAATTAACATTTAGAGTTAGATTAATATTAAGAGCAATTTATTTAAAATTTTTAATATAGAGTATTAACAATTTTCAGAAGTAAATTAATATTAAGAGTAATTTAATGTAGAATTGTTAATATAGAATATTAATTTTTTTCTAAAAGGAATTAACGTTAAGAGAAATGTTTTTCATTCTGGTTTTTTAAAGTCACAAATAGTTATTATATAATGTATCAAGATTTTTTTGGATTACTTTTAATTTAATATTTGAATATATTGATATAGTCAAATTAATTAATTAAAAAATAGAATGAATAAAAAGAATTACAACATATTAGATTAAAAAATTGAAAATTAGATATAGAAAATCGATTATTCAATAATATATTACAATTCAATTGACATAGATTGTAATGTATATTACTTTACATATTCATAAACAATCCAAAATTATGCGAGTGTGGTTAGATTTGTTTCTGACAAACACACTTGTTATAAACTAACTTAGATTAAATAAATATAATAAAGGTTTGTGATTGAAAAACTTAATATGCTGTGTGTAAAAGTGAACTATGAGAACAAGCGTATGCTCTTTTAAACAAGAATTAAAGTGATTAGTAACATGTTATAAAAAAAAATAAATACAAAGAGAGAATAATTAGAATACTTTATATTTAATTTAAAGTTATTTCAGAGAAATTGAATGTTTTTAGATTTTGAATTTCATTCATGTATTGATGTTTCAATTATGCTTCAATATTAGATTTTTGTATTTAGTGTTAAAATAAATGGTGTGAGCACATGTGGAGATATGAAACATGCAAATTTTCTTGAATGTTTCTTAGAATACAATAGAGTTTTGTAAAAATTTGTTCATATGGTATGCATTCAGGTATTCAAATACATTAATGTGTACCATTTTTGAAAAACTAAGATGAATAAGTGAGATAGAAGTACTTCGTCTCACACAAAAAAAAACATTGAAAACCAGGGTTAAATGTACAACTCTTTTATACGATACACTAGGTTAAATGTTTAAACATGTTTGCTCACCATTTTACATATTAAATAAATAAAATCTAAAAATAAAATCACTTTAAACATGTTAAATCATATACAGTTCAACTGAATTATATGCTAAGAATAAATAAGATTTATTTGTGAATTGAAAATAAAATCAAATATGTGTATTAGATTAAAGAGCATGACTTGATCTTATAAAGATCTTTACAGTAATATATTTATAAAGAAAACTGGTATACAAAACATGAATTAAAACAAAAACAATTGGGAGAGCGGCGACAAACGCAGCAGACGGGCCACAGATAGGTTGTGACGCAAAAAAAAGTGCCCACGACATAATAATTTGAAATTTTTTTGATTTTTTAATAATAGCATATACTTTTAGTTGAACTTATTATATTCAATTGAAAAACTAATTTTTCTTTCCCATTTTTAGTATTAGTAATAATTTCGAGAAATTAGGCAAAATAAAATCGCCCCATATGTCCTTTTTCGTGTGTCAATACTAGTAACCCGGTAGATATATTTACATTATTGTTTTTCAAACGCTTGTAGTCGACAACAGATTTCAAGTTTTTAGTTGTTACAAAATTTCTTCATAGAAGAAGCTGAAAAATTCATTTATACACGTACAATTGATATAAATGAATTTCTAAGTGAATATAAATATAAATAAATATATAATTAATTAGTGTTTATTACGAAGTGACTGAGAGAATTTAAAAATGAGTTTTATTTTATGAAATAAAAATAAAATGATGCAGATCAAATACAACGTTTTATAAAGTGACTGTGAGTGAATTTAGAAGTGATTTTTATTTTATCAAATAAAAATGAAGAATGCTGCGAATCAACTACAATAAGGAGATTTATAAATCAATATCAACAACATTTTATTTTATCAAATAAAAATAAGGAATGGTGTGGATGAGATACAATGAGGTGTTTTATAAATCAATATCAATGACACAATTTTTATTGGTAAGTTTATTATTAATAATTTATTAAGTTTAATACTAAATGTTTTTGTAAAAATAATATAATTTTAAATTTATCTAATATGTAAAAGTACATTTTACATGTTGTAATATATTTAAATATTTTTGATTAAAATTTAATTTTAATATCAAATATTTAAAAATTTTATGCATATTTTTTGTTTTACAAATAGTTAATACAATATATTTATATACTTTTGAATAAAATTTAATATTTTTCTGCATGATTTCCCAATAGAAAATATATTTTAATATTGTTGTCGTATTCATTTATTTATTAATAGTTATAAAAATATGATCCAAGTTTTTATCAGCATTAAATAAACATTTTAAAATATAAAACTAAATGAAATGTAGTGGTAACGTTTTTTTTCAGTAGATTTTAAAACACTTATAGAAAATTTTAGTCGGGCCACGAACTTTTCAGAGGTCGCTAGTGTTTCTATATGTGCAAGAGAGAAAGAAGATATTTCTGCCTCCATGTTTGTCGCCAAAGTTTAACATGGACCTTAGCATTCTCTTAGTGTCTGTTCTGTGTTTAATGCAATGCAACTGAGATGCTTGATTGGCTTACACTAAGTAGTCAAGTTTCTCAGTCTGAACTAACCTAAAAATCAAATCTGATTGGCTGTCTATTTTTTGAATACATTTCAAATGAATTCAACTTGAATGTATAAAGTAGAAAACTTGTATGATATTAAAATCTGTAATTTATTACAAATTTTTACAAATGAAGCTTATTAAATTTAATTCTAAATTTACTGTTTCTTTATGAAATATTTAAATATTTCATAATAAAAACACAGATTTAAAATTTTTTTGATGAAAAGAATAAAGCTTTGTTATTTTTTTGAGTTTTTAAAACTGCTGCATGCAAATACATATATGTATACACATATGTGTGTATATTGTGTGTACATTGTATTTAAATAATGCAACATTTAAAGAGAAAACTAAATATCACACAAGTATGAGATGTTAAATTAAGAGGACAAAGAGTTTGTTTTTTTTTGCTTAGAGTCATCGCTTACTAATATAATAAGTGATGAATCATATTTTCAACTATATTTGTACAAAGTATGTATATTTGTACATGCATGTGTATGCTTATATATGTATATATATATATATGTAAGTATATGTGTGTGCATACATATATAAATGTGTGTATGTATATATATGTGTGTATAAATATATATATGTATATGTGTATATATGTGTGTAAACACATATTAAGAACGTGTCAAAATAAGAATGTATGTTATTAGATATAAAATAAATGATACGCATACAATTTTGATAAGAGAAACTGATTGACACTGAGACATATATGCATGCATATAAAAAGAAAGAAGTCCTAAGAGCTAACCTATGAATATAGTTTTAACACATAATACATATAAATGGTGGAAATCAGTGTATCTTAATTCTGTAAAGGGTAAACTGCAACTTAAGAAACTCCAAAAAATAAAAGATGGTTTCTATTTATTAATAAAAGAAAAAGAATTTATGTATATATTTTTTCTTGAAACACAAATAAATTTTTTTTTGTACAACTCCAGATTACAAAGTATATCTGCAGATATTTTTAATTCAGACGAAGAAGGCCCAATAATACCCATAAATGTGTATGCATAGTTGAGGTAATGGATACAATTACATTAAAATGTATTGTATACGTTGTAAAGAGTTTTGATTCTAAATTTTGAACCTAGATTAAAATTGTTCAAAGTTATATCTTTTAGAGTGATGAATATATTTAATACTGTTTGCAAGAGTTATTAAAAATTCAAACCGAGGAAGCAAAACAACATACATAAATAAATCAGATTAATATTTTTCATCTACAAATAAACAAATACGTTTGTTGGAAAAGTATCAAGATAATGCAGTGGAAAAGTAAAGGTTGTTAATTGTAATGAGAACATATACCCTGTATGTTTTCATTATTATGATCAATACGCCTCCCTGTACGAATAATTAGAGTAGTGAGATGATTAAGTAATAAGTAAGATTGACTTAGAGATATATTTAATAAATTAAAGTATAATAATCTTTTGAGGTTGTGTATTGTGCAGACGTGCACTTCTGCATAGCTTCAAAAGAATGGAGAAGGAAAGTACTGGATCATATGATCCGTTCACAATGCTGTGTAGAAACTGAAACCCTTTCGATGAAACAGGCGTTATTCCCTCCAAACAATTGTATCGAATAAGTTTTAAATTTTTATTTGTTAAATAAAGATATAATGGAACAAATTGAACAAGAAGCCCCAAAGAATGAATCCACCAACGCGGCAATGAATAAAGCCGAGTTGCAGGAGCTCAGAGGATTACTCGCAGCTCTTCGAGAAATAGTACCTATGGCAAAGGAGTTGTGCCTTGCCAACCAGAACTTTTTTGAGGCACAACAACTTAAGAGTCAAAAGGAGACCTCAGTTAGTGAGCATCATTGCCAATGTTGCTCGCATGAAGGAAACGTCAATATAGAGAGCCTCAAGATGACATCTAGAGATCATTCATCCTTGAACACTCAAACGATTGAAACCGATGATGACCCGATGAGTTTGGGTAATTCACCTAACTCAACATTGATCACTAATGTAGAAAAGGAGGAAGTAAACTCGAAGAGTTTGGTAAGTCCAGCCATAAGGCTGGACTACAAGTTGTCTCCGAAATCGGATTTCAACTTGTGGAGAGATCTTCTGCGGTCTGAAATACATTGCTTTGGCATGTTGTACGTGTTAGACCCAGAAGTATCCCCTCCTGCAAAACTGTCGGAAAGATAGAAAGAAGCTCATCTTATGAGTATCAGAACAGTAATGATCGGGCGGATCAGTGATAAATACCATAGAGTGGTATTTAAAGAATCAAATCCACTGGTCATCCTGGAAAAGCTATCAAAAATGAAGAGTTTAGAAAAGAATGTAAGTCACATTACAGTGCGAAATCGCACTCGCGATATGATGAGAAAAACTGATAAGTGCGCCGAATTTATTGATAAGTTCGAGGCAACTATCAGTGAATATTTGACTTTTCCGGATGCACATCCGCTAACCGAATATGAGAAGAGAACAGCATTTTATAATGCCGTTAAACCGATCATGCCAGAGTTAACCGACCTTGCGTTTACCGCAAAAAGGTTTATGAATCGTGATTTCACCTACGTTGAAATGAAATCATCGATTTTAGAGTTAGAAGCTGAAAAAATGAATCGAAGAGTACAGCCTGAAAACCAGAATCAACTAATGTTAACCTAGCTGGTGCAACATCAGGTAAAACGGGCAGATGTCATCGATGTAATGAGATAGGCCACTGGGCATCAAGCTGTTCCTTGATAGAGAGTGGTAAATGGTATTGCTACCACTGCCACGTCATCCGGAATCATAAAGGTAACGACTGTTTTCGGGTAAAGTATCAGTAGCCCAGTAAACCGAAAAAGTTCTTTGGAAAACAACAAAACTCAAAGAGAAATGAATAAAAGAAGCCAAAGATTAATGCTGTGAAGCAGAACCCGATGAAGTGAGGAAAAGAGAACCAGGGACTCGAAAAAACAAGTAGAGGCCAATAAAGTCGATTCACAAGGTAAGAATTTTTATTCTAATAATATTGATCAAATAATAATAATAATATTAATCATAGAATTTATAGCGGATTCAGGTGCCACACACCACATAGTTTGAAAATCTATTATTTTAGAGAACTTTAAAAAATGCACCGAAGAATATATTAAGAGCGTGAATAAAAATAATTACGTGAACATTAAAATAGATGGTAAGGGAAACCTAACTCTCTATACAAATCCTGAAACTCAAGAAAGCATTGTATTTATAAATATAATGGCAGCAGGAGATTAACAATAATTTGCTATCATTGAGACAATTGATGGATGCAGATCTGGGAATCAAACTAGATGACCAGACACTGCAAGTTTATGATAAATAATCGTCTAATAATATACTTGAAGGGACGTACGAAAAACCCAACTGGATTATTAGACTAAGGATTAAAGAAGATGGAAAATCGAACGAAGAAGATGTACCAGGGAGAATATACTTCTGTAGTGCAAGACTAGTATTTGATGAACAGAATCGATCACCAGATGAGTCAACCAAGTGAGATCAAATCATTTCTGGTTCGGAACGAGAAATGAACATTGAGAACAAGAAGCATTCGATTCCAATTGAAAACCCAAGAGAAACTGAAAAGCTGAGCGATGGTATGTTGTATGGAAATGGAATAGCCGAACAGTTCAATCAGGCCATTCAAAAGAAGACAAAGTCATTAATGATTGATTCAGGCTTACCGAAGACTATGTGGGTTTTTGCTACGGAAGCTGCAGTCCATATGTACAATCATCCTCCACACAGAAGTAAAGTATGACATGCCACTCAAGAGATTCAATAACGAAGAAGATAATAAATTAAAATACCTATGAAGATTTAGATGCATCGCTTATACAAAAACCCACAACCAGAAACAAAAATTTGAACCAAAAAGCATCAAAATGATTTTGGTCGAATTTAAAAACAGCTCGTATTTACTGTAGCATCCAACATTGAGAAAATACGTTGAGTCAAGACACTTTAAATTTAATGAAAAAGTCATGTACAAACATATCAAGATGTCCAAAAAACTGTAGACATGTCTATGTCAGATGATGAAGAAGAAAGTGTTGTAAATCTTGACTTTTTGGAGACAGAAAGAATAGCAACCGAAGAATCAGAAGCCGAAGAGAAACCTAGAAAAAGAGGAAGACCTAGAAAGCTAATATCTGTCTCTGAAGGTCCAAAATCTAAGAAGAAAAGGCTGGATACATTCGGTCCAGTGACAAGGAACATGATGAAAAAGAAAACCGAAGATTTAAACACTGACATACATATTATGAAAGTAAGTTTACAACAGAAACAGGATGAGAATGCCTACTGCTTGTTGGCAAACTTAAACAAGGATCCAACAACGTACAATGAAGCCTTGGACTCCAAAGAATATCAAAATTGGACAAGTGCTATCAAAGAAGAATTGGACTCAATGACGAAGAATGAAGTTTGGATACTAGTACCCAGACCCCCAAGAGAAATAGGCAATAAGCCCAATATCATTGACTCTCGTTGGATCTTTAAGAAGAAGATTGATATTGATGGCTCGACTAAATATAAAGCTCGTTTAGTAGTAGGAGGATTTAAAGACAAGAGTACATATGACCTAAAGGAAACATGTGCACCAGTTTCAAAATTACCTTTAGTATGAGTACTAATCTCGATAATAAATAAGAATAATCTATCAGTTTTTCCGTTGAAAGTCAAAACAGCCTTCGTAAACGGAACACTCGAAGAGGATATTTACATCGAAATACCACAGGGATTACAAGTTGACGATGAGACCAAGATAACTCGTATCTGTAAACTCCAACGATGTCTGTACGGATTAAAAATCAGTCCGAAAAGATGGAATAAGAGGTTCACCGAAGAAGCTTTGAAGTTGGGTTTGGAGAATGATCTACATGAGCCTTGTTTGTATACATGGCAGAAAGAGGGTAAAATGGCGATATTCTTCTTATATGTAGACGATATTCTTTTAGCCAGTAATGATACAACACTGCTCAGTAAGATTAAGATACAACTTAGCAGTATCTTCGAGATGAAAGATTTGGGAGAACTCAGATGTTTTTTTGAAATATACATAGTGAGAAATGAATAAGAAAGAACTATGTTTTTACACCAAGAAAATTATACGAATAGTATATTGAGCAAATTTAACATGGAAAAATGTAAACCGCAAAGCACCGCGATGATTACAATACAGGTTCAAAACAAATCGCTAATACATCAAGAAGAAACTTCTGCGGCGAATTTAGAGAAAATTGACGAGTCCGAGATACCATTCAGAGAAGTCATCGGAAGCTTAATGTACCTAACAAACGTCACTTGACCTGATATATCTTATGCTGTAAATTTCTTGACCAGAAAACAACATGCACCGACCGAAGAGAGTTCGAAAGAGGTTAAGCAATTTTTCGATATCTAAAAGGAACGACGTCACTTGATCTTAAGTATAAAGCAAATTCCAAAGAGCTTGAATGCATCTTAAGATTATTTAGAGATGTGGTATCCTGGAGAAGTCTCAAACAAACATATGCTTTTTTGTCGACCTGCCAGGCAGAATACTTAGCTATGAGTGAATCGTGCCAAGAATTGATTTCGCTTGACAAGGCTATAAGACACATAATTGGTAAAACATGCTTTCCAGCTTTTGTCTGGTGTGACAACATGTCAGCTGGAGATTGTACTAAGATGGATAGGAATCATAAACTTAAAATATTTGATGACTCCATCAAACAAATAATCGAAAAGTTAAATCTAAGAGAAATCACGGGGTTTCGCCGCCACATGGCTGATACCCACGGTGATTTCATAAAAAATGTATTTCGTAAAATTTCGTAAAATAATTAAAGTAAATAAAATAAAATTGGGAGTATGCAACTTAGGCGACCGGAAGCTCGCCGACATTGTCGCTTCCAAGAATTTAAAAGCAAGCGATTGTTGCTTGTTAGATACGGGTGACTGGAGCAGTAGCCGACCCATGTGTTTTACTTTATTTTAACGATTGTTAAAATCAGCACGCGCGCGACTGTTTCTTATAAATCGACGTGTGAAATTAAGTGAAATTTAGAATAAAGAAAAGCAATCAGCTTCACAGCGTAGCGGAGATTTTAATGTACAGGTAAAATCTCAACGAAGATTAACAAACTGCTGAAAACCCGAAGAGGGAATCCTGAAGGAATTCAACTAAAAAAAAAGTCCAAAAATAACTTTGGGCATCCCCTCACCAAATTCTAACAGAAACCAAGTATACAGTTAATTTCAATTGAATATATTATTTTCATTATTATTAATTTTTGTTACGTTTCAGGATATATTTTTGTAAAGAAAAGGTAAACTATATTTGAAATATGTAAGCATGGCTAATCTGGAAACTTGGGGCGAAAACAGAATGGAACGTTGTATAGAATTCTACAAAAATAAAAGTAACAAATCAATGTTTTTTTTATAATGCTCAACCAATTTACAATTGTTAGATTAATATACCAAATTACGTATTATTCTCTTTTTTCAACGATCGTGTATTTTTTACAATAATTTTGGTTTTCGCTTGATTTGGTATGAAAATATAATATCAAATTGATATACTCTAATTTAAATAATTGTAAATAACAAAATGCTAAAAATACATGAAGACATATTACTTCGAGTGTCAGTGTGGTATTAGAGTAAGTTTTTAGTGGAATTCGTCGAATGCTTTGTCATTCGAGCCAATAGCTTTATTTCAGGGGAAACCGTTATTTCCAACCAATCGTGTGTGATGCAAAATTTTTAGCACATCGATGAGACCTTTATTTCTAAATTCATATTTAATTATATATATCGTAACAGATTTCCCTCCTGTTACAATAAAGAATTATTTAAACTTTATGTAAAATTCAAACAATGGTGTCTTCATCGTGGATCCGTTTTGAAGGTATATTTCTTGTTGACCAGTTGGGTCAGATATACCCTAACTCCCTTAGGCGAATAATTATGTCGTCTTCACTAACCTACAGAATTCGGGTCATACCTTGGTCAAGGAATCATATTTTTGTAAGCATGATGGTGTCAGGTTACTTGACCTTCAATGATTGTCATACGCGTTATCCGGGTTACCCCTGAAATTGGTTCATTTAAAAACCTCTTCCAGTCTGCACTTCCTACAGAACTTGGACTTGTAAGGGTGTTGGGTGCTGCAGAATTCACCCCTGATATTACGTAGATCTTAAAATATCTACCCGAAGTTCTGACTTCCAAACATTGGGGTTAAGTGAGCGCAACGTTCGACTGACTACGCTTCCCGTAGTTGATTAATTTCCGAAGAAGCCCTGGCGTATTTTACTTCTTTAACCGAAGCTTTGAATAAGATCATTTATTCTTTTTATTCAGGACGCAAAATGATTTACGCTGTTTCTGGTATATGTTTATATATATTATATATAATTAATTAATATAATTAATTATATATAATTATATGTTTATAGATTGGATAAGTAACAACACGTAAAAGATAGCGAAGCTGTAATTTAAAACTATATATATTCTTATTTACAAAATATATAACGTCGAGAATACAAATATAGGGTGTAGTTTTTTAATGGCTGTAAGTCTCTCGCGAATCAATAAAGCTTACTGCATTTATATATTTCAGGAGCACAGGTAAAAATGAACAAATTTAGATTACATGTAGATGCGATGTCACTTGTATTGTATTGTATTAGTTGCTGTATTGTTGGCTGATAAATCTCAATTGTAAAAATACATGTTAATAGCATCGGTTAAATTACTCTCTCACAACCGTTAGAAATACCTAAGCCTTCCCAGTTTTAACATCCTAAATAGTTTTTATAATATTTGTTACCAAACAAGTTTCATTTGTTACTTCTACTCTTCTTGTTCGCGTTGGTATTTTTGACGACTAACGCGGATATATTCAAGTTCACACTTACGACCGACCACTAGTTTGGATCAATTGCCTAACTCCTTGTTTTCGCCAAACTTTTTAGTCATGAGGTCATAAAGTATTTCCTTAATTTGCAGCCCTCTGAGTTTGGAACAGATTGTTTTTCGGCATCCTTGATTGGAGTTGTTATATAAAAAAAATTTAATTAATTATTTTAAAAAATTATTTTTCTCTTTAAAATATCATAAAATGAAATAATTCGATTATATATTCAATCACTCATATGTATTCGACGTATCTACTATAAAGAAAGATCCAGTTACAAATGAATCTTTATCATGGAAATTAAATATGACTAAAATCATATTTTCATGAAATTAAGCTAGAAACGGCGAAGATTGAAGTCATTGTGTCTGTCTACGACTGATAACAGATAAATTCTTGGACAGGTTATTTAAAAGTTAAAAGAAGATCACCCCCTTTCTCCATCTTATTAAAGATGTTGTGGTGGGGAAAAATTTAAAGACTATAAAAGCCGTACCAAATGAGAAAGATTAATTTTTGTTAATTCAACAGTCGTTTGTACTATAGTAACTGAAATTATTTAAGAATTCTTAAACTTTGTACTCTCGACATTCGAGATATCAATTCTAATCACAACTAGGAACTCCAAACAAAAATATTTTGGAGTGGTGACAGCACGCTGCTTAAGAAAAAATATAACTTCCACATCGGCTTTTCGGATCATCTGCAACTCTCAAGGACATTTAAATAGCTGAATGAAATCCGCATCTTAAAACAAGTAACGTCATACATTCGTCGAGCGATAATTTTGAACTTCAATACTTTCGGCGCCTAAATTTTCGATAATATTATTTTGATCTTTATTCTTACCGATAGTCTTTTCTTTTTGTAAAATTCTTTTTGTAAAATTCAATGTAGAACATTTGTATTAAACTAAATAATTGAATAAAATTATATTTAAAATTTAACAAATTAAATTTTTAAAAATATAATAACCCCAGACATAACAGTAAAAATAAAATTAAAATAAAAAATTAAATTAAAATAAACAGAGTATTCGGCCTGATGGAGCTCTCCCGTTCTTCGGACGGAGTCCTGCCTGTGGATGATTCCTGAGTGATTATCGTCTCTTTATCGTTGGGCTTACGGAGGTCATGTTTGAATTTTATCGCTTGATGCTCTCTCTCAAAGTAGCACGTTACCTAGCAGGTCTCTTGGGTGTCATCATCACCTAGGTCCATAGTTCTATGGTATAAGAGTTGACATGCTTATATCAGTTAGAGTGAATTGCTTTTTGTGCAACATATTCGCCGTGGATTATTGTGCCCTTCCTTGGCCTCTAGTTTCTACTGAAAGTCTTACAAAATCCTCAGTCCTAGTATTCTGAATTTTTATCGCTGGCGGTTTGTTCTTTGCTCCACTATTGATCGGTCGCTACCCATGTCGCATTCGCACTTGCATACTTTTAATCATTTTGCGTGTACAGGCCCTTCCTTAATAACATCTTCTCCCCTTATTTGATAAGTCTTTGAACCTCGATCACTTATTATTCAATAAGGTCCGACGAATTTCGGTACGAATTTGTCCGGTCCTCCTACAGTGAAGAATAAAATCTATAATATTGTATCTAATATTGTTTCGATGCAATTCGTTCATGCATTGTGTATTGATATAGAGTTTATTTTTTAATAAAGTAACCACATTTTTAACTTAAAAAAGATTTTATAAAATTATATTAGAGATTCAAAAAAAAATATAATTTAAATTGAAAGTGATAAGTTAACAGAAAAGTGTAGTTGTGCCAACGCTTTCTTAACGACCGACTCTTTTTCGATGTTATTTTGCTTCTTCTTTTTCCTAATTAGTTAGGTTTTCCGCCTTACATGTTCTATTACTACTTTTTTTATTATTTTTAGTCAGATATGCTATTTCGTAAATGTACATTATGATAGTAAAATCGTCCTAGATCACATGAAGTTTGACGATATTTCCGCGGAATTTTAAACGATTTTGGGATTTTTCATTGCAATTATATTCCGATAGTTCTGGTATATGACGGTACATTTATACATTATATTATATTATTGTACATTTGTATCTAGAAATATTGAATAAAATAAAATCTTCTATTTGTAGGTTGCTTTTATGCAATGAATTTTTCTTTTATTTATAGGAAGATGATCCTTTATGAGATGTGTATCGTCTGCCAATTTTTCATGGTGCATGAATGATTGAAGAATAGTAAAAAAAAAGGACAAATAAACTATTTGATTTTTCAATATATTTTAATACTATGATATAATATTTATATGTTTCTCAGTGACGAACAAAGAAAATTTAATTTTTACATTCTCAAAGATATATTTATATTATTTTACGACAAATAAAATGAGAGTAAATAGAAGGAGTAAACATATTACAATGTTTCACTGATCGTATTTTCTAGCTCATCACATAAGTTTGCCCAATTCTGTAATACTTAAAAAAATATCCAATAATTTTGCCATGAAATAATAGTGTTATTGATTAAAAGTTAAAGCCGTAAATTTAAAAAAATTTACATAGAGGGACTCAAGTAACCATTTATACATTGCATAAAATCTATTGGCATATTTCGGAAAAAAAATAATGTAAAGAAAATCATAAAGAATTGTATAACTCGTCTTAAGGTTGGCCCCTCCCTAATTCAAAATTATACGATGGAAAATTCGCTCAAGATAAAGTAACTGACTTGCATTTTTATTTATTTTTTGTGTGGATAATTATGGGCCTTTTTATGTAAAAGAGAAAAAATTAAGAAATGCAAGAAAAGTCCAAGTTATAGATGAAAAGGTATGAGTGTGACACAGAACTGGGGAAACCCCTTTAATGATACTGAATCATATAAAAAAATAATGTAGTCAATTTGTTCTGAGAGATCTGTAAGCAAACATAGAGGCATGCCGTTTTTATATTTATAACTTAGCTTGCTCATATTTTGGTTCACAAAGAGTTTTCTTAATATTTTCGTGAATTATTTCTCCTTTGTGTTTACAAAATATAAGTCTGAAATTTTTTTGTTTCGTAACAAAGGTTTGTTATATGGAAATTACGATAGATGTAACGGCTGAAGCTTTTAATTGCGTAGTTAAGAAAATTTTTGCATGGCAAAGCTGCTAAATTATATTCTGATAACGTGATAAATTTGATTGATACAAGTCAAAAGTTAAAGAAATTATACAAATTTATACAATCCGATAAATATGTTCAATAACAAAATGACGAAGTATTTCGCAAATATAAACACCGAATGGAAGTTTCATCTCTACAAATGCTTCACTTTAGCAGTTTGTGGGATACTGTATTGCGTTCATACAAACGCAATTTTTTGCGTACAATTGATGGTAATTTATTTTCATTCTAAGAGTGATATACATACACAATTGAGACTATACTTAATTCGATACTGATTACATATTTACCTAATAATTCAAACGATTTGAATGCACTATGTACTGGTCATTTTCTAATTATTGAAATTAGTGATGTAAGGTTCCCTCTCCCCCACCCTCACTAATTTACACATACACACATGCATCTCTGCAAGCATTGTCTTTGCGCACAGAGATATGCAAATTCAGGCTTCCTCGAGGATACGGATCCTAGTCACCATTAACAATTCGGCATAGTTGCAAAGGATTACCCAGGCAATTCCTAAGGGTTTTTTTTCTGACGGCGTCGATCAGCTAAAGAACGAGCAATTATTGGAACTACTGTTGAAAAAGGCTTCACACTTCAATTGAGTATATTGAAACACGAATGTGTTTACAAAAGTCTTTCGACAAATAAGAAAAATAATAATAAAGGACTATAGTTTGCATAATGATTTTACAAGATAAATTCAATAATCAAGCGATATAAAATATGAGAAATATAAGGAGAATATTATTTATATAGCGATGTAATGTTTAATCCTCTCAAATAACGTTTCTATGAATTTGTAATTGACATCGTGGGAGTGTCGCCAAGTAGTTACCGTATTATAATTCTTTTTGTAGTGGACAAATACAAATTTTGAAAACTTGAATTTGTGCAATTCTATTTTATTATTGTAACCTCTGATTTATGCGGCCAAACTATATTAATATAGGACTATAACCGTTGTCTCTAATTTGTCCGGTATAATTTTATTTTTTTTAACAGCGAATGCGATTCGTGTGTTATAATTTTAAGAAATGCATAAATAATAGATTCCTGAAGAATTTAACTTGCTTACTTCCTTACTTTTGATAGATATATAATGATAACATCATTCACATTCTGACATTAACACGCATAATGTTTATACAGTATTACTGTATAAACTTATAATTTAAATAAAGATATATTTCTTAAATATTAATAATTTTGCAATTCATTATTATTACGTAATGAAGCTGTCGCAATTATATTTTCTTTGATAATCGGATCGCGAAATTCCCCAGGATCTTCCTGCCCTAGTCGAAACAGTCAAAGCGTTTTGACCTTCGTAAGATTCGGGATTAGCAATAAAAAAACGCAAGTTTATTAATATTCTCCTTTTTTGTTTATGATTTCTCTTAATGAACGAGAGAGTGAGAGAGCAAGATGATGTGTACTGCAATTTAATATTTAAATATTAAATTTAAACATTCTCGCGTAATGGTTTTCCACTAATCGCTTCAGCGGGCCGTGTCAAAAATTTGAAAAACACTCTTCGCGCGAAGTAAAATCCTGCTGCATCTAATTATCGAAAAAACAAAAAAAGAAAGGGACAAATGAGGAAAGAGTTTGTCAATATTTTAAGACCCTTCCCAAATTTCTACGATCAATAGTTGCAAAATGAAAAAAAGACTCGATATTTCGTGGATGAACCATGTATATATATGATAATTATAGAATATAATAAATATTATCATAAAGTACAAGTTTATTTATAATAAGAAACTATAACCACAAAAAAATAATGCAGGGTATGTAGATATTCAGTAATCAGATAAACAAATAGAAACACAATTTCTTAAAATAATTTCTTAAAATAATAAAATAATTCAATGTCTTAAAATTTTACGGTATAAAAGAGTTTTTCTCCATAAATATGTAAATTTCCTTTGTAAAGAATTCAAATGAACAGAAACTATAACGTAAATATAACAATACTTTGATATCTATGAGTAAAAAAGTTGGAAAAATATTAATATGGCCAGCTTATTTGTTACAAATCAAGAAATTTTACCAGCAAAAATTAATTTTTTGAAGGAACCCTGTGTTTGTTTTTAATGATTCTATAAACTTGGGACACCTCTCTTTCTTTTTCTTTAAATGGCATAGTAAATGAACAAATTGTGGTTAGCTTTTTAAAAAAGGACAAAAAATATGAATTAAAATTATTAATATACATATATATTTGTTTTTAGAGATCTTAAATTTTAATGAGTTATTATTAATTATTACATTGATAAATGTAGTGTAATTATTTATATATAATCTCAAATATAACATTATTTCATCAATAAAAAAAATTTCAAAACTGCAAATTATTTAAATTAAATATTCGTTGCCAATTTCATATTAACAGAAAATAGCAGTTATTAAATGCTGTTGAATATTTGAATTAAATTATTAAAAATTAAGCAAGTTTAAATTCCTCATCAATTATTATTTAATCTTCTACCGAATACGGCATAAAGATAAATTTAATAAATTATTAATGAACAATAAATATATAAAATGAAAATTTTGCCTTTAAAGTTGCGATTGAAACTTTTAAAATATCGGTTAGAAAGTAAAATGAAAGGATATAAACGGAAAGAAATTTGAAGGTAATGATCTGACACAAAAGAAAATTTGGCAGTAGAATAGATGTAAAAAAAGTTTTTTTTTTATATTAAAATTCTACTTATTGTTACTTTCTACAAACTAGGAAGTCAAGCTCATTATTCCTTATATTTTTTTACATAATTATTACTTCATATTTTGACCAAAATAATTTGCTTCTAGTTTTGTTTTGTTTTTTTTTGTTTTGGTGCTTGTTAGAACAATAAAAACTACTTTTGCAATAAAATTTTGCAATTCAAATTGTTCGTTTTACTATAATTACCCTTAGATCGTTATTTATTTTCATAATACTTTAATGTATTGATGCTTTATACATGTCAATCCATAAATATTTATAAAATATTTAATATATCGAAAAATAATAATTGTAATATCTATTACAACTCAATAAATTTTGAAGATTGTGTTACAATTTATAAATTAACAATATTTACAAATATTATATTCAGTCACCAAATCAGAAATATCAAATAATATAAATATGAATAACAAATAATAATATTATTAATTAATAATAATATTAATAAACAATAATAAATAATGTTACTTTAATTATATATACACAGATGTGTATTTATGTTTTTTTTTTACTTTTAGAATGTATATTTTTTATAGCTTACATAATTTTATTAGTTTTTAAAAATTTCAATTCAAGTCTAATAAAGATAAAAAAAATAAGCATGATTGAATCATTGTGCAACTATATTTAATTAATTAATTTATTATTTATTGCATTTTTATTTATTTTATATTTTTTTGTTTTCGCTTGTTTGAAAAATTATTTTAATCAAACTGTCATTAATAAGAATTATTTTTAAACATTATATTAAAATATATTATATTTATATTGTATGAAAATATTATGAATAATTTTATTTTTTATTACTTTTGATCAATAATATAATCTGACAAATTTTTATTTATGTACAAAAAATAGGTTATCAATATAATATAATTAATTATTTTTTATTTTGAAAAATTTTTGATATAATTTATTAAATAATTAAATTTTGAAAATGATTTTTTTAATGTTAAATCTTTTTCGATTTTGCACATTACAAGCATTCTTAAATACATTATATAATGTAATTATTATTTTATTTTATATTTATAATAAATGAAAAATAAATTTGGATATAAATAATACAGTAATATAATAATTTTATATGTTAGGATAATAATCTAGGAATTGTGTAAAAATGATGTATTATTAATTTAGTTAATTTTAAAAAGTTAATATAATTTTAATTAGTCATTGTTAAACTATAAATATTCTTATGTAGAATTTTAAGAATTTAAATTTTTTTTTATATAACATTTTATTAATTATTGTTGTGAAATTGAATAATGACAACGATACACATCTTGACCACTAGAGGGCGTACATCATCTTAATGAGAAAAAACTATTAGAGGTTATAAGTACAAGGCTCTAAAAATTCGTAGCCAGATATATATCTTGCATATATATTATAGGGATACTCTATCCTGTGTATTAGTACATATAGAACGTACTAGAACCATCTTGTGATAATCACATGTTGATTATCATCGGTCTCTAGTATTAATATATGTACTACCAGTTAATTGCATAACTCTGTATTTTCAACAATTATAAAGAAAAATAATATTAAATAAATAAAAATAATATTAATAATTTTATTTTTTATGTACTTAAACAGTTATTTTAATATATTTATAGATTGTACGGGTTAATATATGGATTTAAAAAAAAATTTAAAAGTTTACAAGAGTTCAGAATTTTTAAATTAAATTATATTACAATAACAGTACAAAGATAAATGTATTCATCCATTTAATTTATTATATATTAACTATTTTGTAATTTATATTCCATAATATTTATGATATTTTATCTTAATCTAAATGTGAGTAGGTATTTTTTGTAATCTTGTAATTTTTGGTTGTTTAAATAAATTTCCATCAATTTTATAAAGGAAATGCAAATAGAATTGAACTTGAAAAATTTAAATTAAATAAATAAACTTGTTAATGAAAATATTTTGAAATAATTTGAATTGATATTAGTTATTTCTGAACATTTACATTTACAATTTTTTTTTCTTAATACTTTTAATGATACTTTTACAAATTAATCAAAGAGTTTCATGTATGAATAAATACAATTTAAAGTTTTGTAAATGTTAACGCAATTTAATTCCTGTTTTTTATCACAAAATTTAGTATTTTCAAAAAATATAAAAATAACTTTTTATATTTTTTATATCATATCTAAGCACAATTTTTTAAAACCTTTAGTTTTACAATAGTTAAATGAAGATTAGTTTTTATATTCTTAATTTTTAAAAATATTTATTTCTCATTTGATATTTATCAATATTAGTAAAATATTTCATTGTAATGCAATTCCTTTGATTAAAAATTCACATATTGAATAAACATAGTAGAATCCTTAAATATACTATTGTTACATGAGTTTTATGAATTATACTCTACAAACACTTTCATTCTAAAGAAAACTTATTAGCAATTATTTCCTACAATAATTGTTCGTTGAACTACATACAATCGAACAAGGATAATAGGAAGATTGTTCCAGTTTTCTTTGAATTTACTATATATTTTTAGACTTTTCTTCATTCCAAATCCTTTCACTGACATTTGCGTTGCGATAATGAAACCTTTCGCCAAACTTTTTACCAACCCGGAAATAATACACGGAAACTAGTTTGGTTAACTTTTTTTTCATCTCTGTCTCTCTCTCTCTCTTTCTCTCTCATTATGAGTTAATTCATTGTTTACCGGCGCTCATAATTTAATACATTCACTCATAATCAAAAGATTGTAATTTCAGTTGTAACTTCCTGATATCATTTGTACTATAATTAAAAGCAAATACATTTAATATTCTATTTTACACTAGTCTAATGTAAAATTTTGCTCCCATTAGTAAACGTTTTTTTATCTAAAAATTACTGTGATATTTTACTTGTTAGAAATGTTGAAAATTAATAAATTGTTAATAATAATAATTATTAACATTACAATTACTGACATTTTATCTTACTTATTTTTTTATTAAAAGTAAAAGATATATCTATCAATACCAAAGTATTTATTTTATAGTAGTAATATCGTGAAATACAATTTTTTATTTAAAATTTATATTATTATTTTATCATTACAAATTTTTTAAATCACTGACGTAAGTATTTCACTGTAGTTATTATCTTAAAAATGTATGTAAGTAAAATATTTATATTATGATTTTATTTTATTTATTTATTTAACAAATAATATTTGCACATAAATTTTTTAATTATTGTTAGCATTTTATTGTACTTTATACATATGTAATTTTTATATATATTATTTTAAAACTTATTTTAAAGAAAAAACTTGATTTGCTTTTAATGACATAGACTAGAAAAGTTAACTTTTCCTGTATAAAAACTGGTTTTTGAAGTTTTTTGTTTATTTGGATCTTTACAAACAATTATTTAAATATAATACCATTTAACATTTCTTTAAATATGTATATTATTTTTTAATATACTTTTCCAATAAAAAGGACGATTTACAATATCTTTACAGTTAAAAAATTGAGATTTAGTGTGATGTGATGTATGATGTACATATTTTTTTAAATCACTGATATTAATTTATAATCAATGTTTGTATGTAGTATTTTTACTGTAAATCATTAAAAACGTGATTGACGATAAAAATGTTATTTAAAATTTTTACATATATTAAATTATACGGCTATGTAAGAAAACAAAATAATCTTTTAAAAACATTTGAGATTTTTGAGATTGTGATTTTTATGACAATATTTAACTGCACGACAAAATGAAAGATCAAAGTATTAATAATTATATTTTAGATACAGTGAAATGACATTTTCATTCATCATCTATAAATAATATAAGATATAAAAATGTGAAAAACAAGTCGGCCCATTTATAATTATTAAATTTTTTCATTGACGACTCAATCTTTATTATTATTTAAAAAATCATTTAATTTCAAATAATAAGTTCAAATCATTGTTGCAAAGCATCAAATAAAAATATATAAAAATTGCGCTCATTGAAATATTTAATCAAATACTTATGTTATTTACAAATTTTAATATCAATTATATTTAAAAAGTAAACAAAAAATTTTGTAATAATATTTAAAAATTTTATTTTAAATTAACTATTCGTCACAATGATTTATAATTTTTAAAGCTTACAGAATAAATTCCAATTCGTAAAAATATTTTTCATGAAACTTAAATTTAAATAAAATAATATTTTATTTTACATATTACTTATAAATATTATATTATGATACGTAAAATAATTTACATAATTTATTTATTTTATATTTATTTATAAATTATTTATAGCTCAAAATTTTTTAAAGGGAAATATTACGTGCAATAATTTATAATTGATTATCTTTTTAAAATTTTTTTTTGTTATTACTATGAATGAATTTTTTGGAGTTTGGTCGATTGTATTTGTTTTGCAGATCATTGGGGATTTTGGGATTAAGTTTGCATCACCTTATCACTGGTGTTTGAAATAGTAACTAAAAATAGTCGATCGAGAGTTATGATCGTTGATAGTTGATAGTTGATCATTGATTTTTTATTGTTGATCATTGATTTCTAATTTTTTATTAGAATGTTTTGGCACCCGCGCAAGGGTCGCCAGTTGGGCCCGCGAGGTTCAATGAACCCACCCGAGGTGAAGAAAAAAAGCACCTATCGATCGGTGAAGGTGATCTCAAGCACAAAGTCGGAAGTAAATGGAAGTAAAAAAAATTTCTTTCACTCGTCACAAATAGAGGAGAAGTTGGGTCTGGAAAGGCTTGGGCCCGATATCGTATATAAGTGAGCTAGACCACTTCGCTTTTTCCAGTTTGCTAGTTCTTTCTGCTTAATCCGAATCCAAATTGAAGATAAATTCCAGTTCCATCATCCATTGTTGTTCATTCTATTGGCGCCGATCGTATTTTTATCCCTCGAGGATGTTTCGAATAGTAAGGTCCTTTCTACTTGATCCACGGCATTCGAGATGCTGAGAGGAAGATATGTATATTTTCAAATGGAGTTTATGGAAATCGTAGTTACTGTGACAGTGACACAACATTAAATTATTTTTTTTTTTTGCACAGTGCATTTGTGAATAAATTCAGGCAAAAATATTTATTTTTTAACTACATTTCGAGTGCTCGAAGAAAATTTGTTGAAAGCTATTTTCTCGTTGAACCTTCAAAGATT
This sequence comes from Eupristina koningsbergeri, assembly GCA_018907245.1. Classification (NCBI taxonomy): domain Eukaryota; kingdom Metazoa; phylum Arthropoda; class Insecta; order Hymenoptera; family Agaonidae; genus Eupristina; species Eupristina koningsbergeri. The sequence goes on from JACCHV010000001.1 coordinate 1,899,885, forward strand.
GACTAAATCGAAATAAAACAAAAAAAAAATTTGTCATTTGATAATTATTAAGTTGATAAATAACAAGATTTATCAAATAATTATAAATAGTAATAAATTGATTTACTTTTATTATTTTATTGGATATATTAATTGAAATAAAGAAAATTAATGAACGCTTACAGTTGCTTAGATGTTATTTATTTATTTTTATTTTTTTTTGTTAAAGTAAAATTTTTATCCAAATTAAAATTTTAAAACTTCAAAGGAAACATTTATATATTTTAAGTAAATTTAAAATTGATCACGAAATTTTATATTTTATTTAATTAGAACACGATATGATTAATTTTAAATTAAAAAAAAATTAAATACTCATATAAGCAGAAATAAATAATAATAAATTGTTCATTAAAAATATAATCAACATTTGAATACACAAAAAATTTTTTTTTAAAGATAACCAACTTTAAATTATTGTACGTATTGTTTTATTTGAAAACCTTTTGAATCATAAATCATTTCTAAATAAATATGTAAATTATATTATGTATGATAATATAATATTTGTAGGTAATATTTAAAATAAAATATTATTTTATTAAATTTACGTTTCATGAAAAACTCTTTTATGAATTGGAATTTATTCGGAAATTTAAATCACTGTAACAATTATTTAGTTTAAATTAAAATTTTTAAATATTATTACAAAGTTTTTTTTCATTTTTTAAATCTAATTGATATTAAAATTTGTAGAAAATATACATATTTGAATAAAATATTTCAATTTTTTAGTTGATGCTTCGCAACAATAAAAAAGGCAATTGATCCTTATACTTACTTTTATATACAATAAATTGTATTGTATCCGTGAAAATAACTTTTTAGCATACAAAATTTATTTGATAATTTGCTAAATTAATTTTTCAATTGAAAATTAAGGTATTTAACAGAATATTTTTAAATGCATCGGAACTCAATCTCAGCTTTAAATTATGTTTAATACCTTGATCCATAATATTCATATTTTACTTGTTTTAATTGTTCTCATGTAGAACTTGGATGAATTTTGTAATAAAATTAATTAAATACTCAAGCATGTGTTCATTGATAATTATAAAGATCAGTAAATAAGAAAGAAAAAATTATAAATATAATTTAAAATAAATATACAGATTTATTATTTGTATATGATTGATACAAATATTAAATATCAAATGCGAATCAATCCGTTTTCTTAAATCATTCTGCGCTATTTAAAATAATGTTTTTAGTTGATATTACTGATGTCTTTGGCGTCCTTGGTCATAACGTCGAAGTCCTCTCACGATTTTTCTTACGATGCGCCTGTCTATCCCATTCATCCAAAATTAATTTCGCAATCGGTACACCTGAACCAAGTGCCTACCAAGATTATCAAAATCACAAAGACTGTAGCTGTTAAGGTTCCAGTTCCATATCCCGTCAAGGTGTGTATTGAAAATATAATAATAACTATATATAATAATAATTTATTAATGAAGTAATTAATTGCTATCATCGTTGCACATATAAATCATAAAAGGATTTTGTTTTAATAAATTCGGCCAGGTATAAGTAATTTTCAATTTATTCTTTAATGTTTTACTTTTTATATTTGTTGATTTAGTCAATGTAATTTGTGATGTTTATATAATAATTCAGATGATTATTGACAAATATCCTGAAAGATTCATTTTATATCTATATCTTCGATTGAAAAATTTTATTTTAAACATAATTTGACAATTATAAAATCAATTTTGACTTAGTCTACGTTATTTTTAATTACTATTTTATCTAATGCGTCTCAGATTTTATTTTCAGTTGTGAACTAAAAAAATGGTTTGGTTTTAAATCATTAACTGAACTGTAATTAAATTAAAAATTAATTTCAAGATAATATCTATAAATAAGAGCTTAAATTTTTTTACCGTTGAGTTTCAGTTCGAAAGTACAAATTTGTAGTTCCAAGTTAGGTTGGTCAAAGTAAATAATCATGAAAATGTTTTATTAGTTGAAATTTAAAAATTATCAAAATGTTATTATCAATAGTTACACAATCCTGTTATTAAGAAATATTTTTTTTTGAGGTTTTAATACAATTTTAAGTTCTTAATATAAATATGTTTTAAATATTTAAATATATGTTTCTATTTTTCTATTAAATCTTTTTGAATTATTCAGTAAATATTATAAAACATTTATTTATAATGAATAAACATAACACCTGTAAAAATTAATTTAATCACTCTGATTATATTGCAATTTTTCACTTTTAAAATTTTTTCCACATAAATTAACATAATTTTCATAATTAAATTATTATTGTAAATAATATTTATTGATTTTTATAATTATAATAATAATTATATTTATAATTATATAATTTATAGTTATAATTATATTTTATAAAATATTATAATTTATATTTATATAAAAGTTATATAAAAAATAAAAAAAGCTGAAACATAAAATTTATACTATATTATTATTTATAATTGTTCTAAAATGTAAACCTACTTTGTTTTAATTTATAATAATTTATGAATAAAATACAATTTTTAGAACGAACTAATTTATAATCAAGTCTGTATATAAAATGAAAAATAGTTTTCCCTGTACGAATGTAATAAAGGAAAAGATCATTTTATAGTTTATACATGAAACGATAAAGGATATTAATTATTTATCAATTATTAATTATTAATTATATTGATACATATATAATAAATTAGATATTTTAAACTAGACATTAGTTCGTTGATTCTTCTAATGCCCCAATATTATTGATTAAAGAGTATACAATTTAAACAGTAAATTCGAAAGAATTTATTTTTTTATAAATATTTTTTAAGTATATTGTAAATTATATTTATTCATCGATGCACTATTACATATTATACATAAAAAATTATTAATATATTTTTATTTATATTTTTATTTTTTTCATTATTATCAATATTATCATTCTTTTTGTTATTATTATTATTATTATTATTATTATTATTATTATTTTTATTATTTTATTGTATGTAAAAATTTATATTTTGATGTTTTCTTTATGTTGAGTGTAAAAATACCCCGTACTTTGTATAATTAAGAAAATATTGGATTTTGATTGAGTATTCGTAATAAAAAAAAAAATACATATAATAATTGTGTCCAAAATCGTTTTCTGTTCATAGTAAAATTGTAATAAAGTTTTTTTTACAATATTATTTATGAAATACATACATGCAGTTAAAAAGAAAACAAATCAAATTTATCTTAATTGTTCAAAAATAAATAAAAATATTATGCGTTTTTCATATATAAGACGCGGCAATTGGTGATTTTGAAATAATGTCAAAATGTTTAAATTAGAACTTTAATATTTGCAAAATTTAATTTTTTTGTTTACTTTATAAATATTTTTACATTATGTATTTGTTTTATTTAAATTTTAATTATATTTGCGAAATTAATATGTATATTTTTCTTTTATGTACAACTCATATAATTTTATTTATTATGAAAATACTTGAAATTATTAAACGTTATTTTCGTTTTTATCAAGATAATGAAAAATATAAATTTAAAAAATTTATTATTAGACCAAGCAATTGAGCCCTTTTTAGGTCGTGAAATAAAGTAGCTAATAATACATATCAAAATTTATAAAAAATCAGTAGATTCGTATTTTCTAAAATGCCATTCATGATATTCAGGCTTTTTTTATTAACAATTTTAACGAAAAAACTAATTTATTTTTACTTCTTTTCTTATAAAATGAAAAGTTCTCATTTAGAACTCTAGTTTTGGAAAATTAAAGTGATAAATATACACTTTATTTGTACATACTTTTAGCTTGATCTGATTATTCGTTTCAAGTGTTACTAATGTTAATTAAATTATAAGAAAATTTACGAAGTTATTTTCAAATTAATGCATCGGACAATTTTAGTTTTCTTAAGGGTTTTCAAAATTTAAAAAATATAATTGTAGTACAAAAAATCTTGGTATCTTACATTTTGTAAAAATCGTTTAGATTATTTCAAAAATGCGAATAAATATGACCCAAAAAGGCTGATTGAGAGCTGATTTGATGAGGAGTGGGGAGAAGAATAATTGAGGGGTTGGTTAACGCGGATTTCACTTCTATTACTAAATATTACAATTCTCTGGTTCTTACCCTCCCCACTCCTTGAACACTCGGCCGATTTTTGTCATATTTATTTTCATATTTTATACAATTCGAAATATTTAAACAAAATGTAAGATATAGGATTTATTGTACTACAATTATATTTTTCAAAATCGTTGAAAAAGCTAAAATCATTTATTAAAGTGAGTTGGAACTAACTTCGTAAATTTTTTGTATTACTCAAAATTAATAATCCAATCAAGCTTAAATTTTGTACAAATAAATTGCATATTAATCATTTTAATTACCCAAAACTATAGTTCTAAATATTGGAAAATAAAAAAGTTACAAATTTTTTAATTAAATTAAAAAATTTTCCGATTTTTGGAAAATTTCTCAGATTATAATTTTTTGATCTGCTTGTATAAAAATTAATTTTCTCTAAAATTTTATTAGATTTAGAAAGTTCATTGACAATATAGTGTTAAAATTACGACATTGTACACCAAAAAAAGTAAAAAAAAATGCATTTTTTCGTTCAAATTGTTAATATAAAAAACCCTGAATATTATGAGTGGTATTTTAAAAAATAATCTAATAGAATCTAATTTTTTTACAAAGTTTAATATGTATCACTAGCTGTTTTTTTTCATGACCTAAAAAGTCCTCTATGGATTGATCTATACATATATATTTATTTTTCAAACTATTTTTATTTGTTTCTATTATTTCGGAAATATTTAATAACTTTTTTTAATCCAGTAGTATTTAAAAAATTATTTTATTCTTTAATATTAAAGAAAATTTTTTCGTCAGGAATATATTTTCAATTTATTATGAAAATAATATTATTTTTGTTCATCACATATACATTTAATCATCATTAAAATATAAAAACAATTCATTAAAAATAATTATTAATGGTTATAAATTTTATTTGTAAATAATAAGTTAATTCGTAATATTTGTATAATATAATTTAAAATTATTGCATTATTGGACTATAATATTAATTTTATAATATACAAAAACTCTTAATAAAATTTTTTTAATTATACGGGGTTTCGATGTTTTATATCATATTATAAATAAATATTGAGTTTATTTTTATTAAAATTAAAATCAACCTTAATTTCATTTAGATTTTAAAAGGTAAAATTTATTGATTAAATATTAGATATAACTTACACTTTTTTAAATACATAAAAAGTGTTTAAAAATTGAATATATTATTTAATATTTTTTCAAATCATGAATATATATTTGTAGGAATCTTAAAAGAATTATTTTAATAAATATTAAAAGTTAATATAACTATCTTAATCAGTGAATATAAATAGTTTAATTTTTTGTATGATTAATTTAATGAAGCTATTAATAAAAATTAGACAAATATTATAGTGCAAAAACAAATACGTAAATAATATATGAGTTTAATATTAATCTATTAATATAAAAACATTAAATGTAAATATCTAAAAATAATTAAATGATACTTAATTTAATGTTTTACTTAAATTTTATTTGATAATATAAAAAGTATTTATTTATATATATGCAAATATCTGTTTTAATTTTAATCATAAATTCAATTTTTCGTACAATAATAGAAAAAAGGATTTATATGTGTTACAAAAAATGGCCTTGAAATTTTTTTGAAATTTGATTGTACGTGTAAAGTCGTTTCATTAATTTTGTGATGTACGTTATGACAAATAATAAAATGTAAAAAAATCCAATGGAAATATTTAAACTGAATCATATTTGGATGATATTAGATGCAAAATTGACTGATAAAACCGATACTAATATGAGATACACGATATATATATATATATATATATATATTTCAGTATTCGTAAGTGATTGAGGTCAGGTAGATTTAGAATGATACGAGATAAAATTTTCTTATTAATGCTTGAGTAAATAAGAAAAACTTCAGGATTCCTGATAAATGTAGAAAGCGTAAATAATGCTACTACATATTTTAATTTATTGAGAGAAAAAGAGGGGTGAATTCAAAATAATTTTGCATCTGGGAGAGAAAAAAAATCACAAATTAAAAAAATTTGATGTCATTTATTACTGAAAAATATTTTCATTTTATTAAATAATATCTATTATAAATTGTAAGATTATTTGAATTATTTAAATCATCTTTGCCTGTCATAGATCACTGTTTTATCATAAATGATATATTTATAAAATGTAAAATATCAGTATTTTTAAATTGCATTTTAAATTAGTTGCTCATATTATGAATTATCTCAAAATAATTAATTTTATTTTAATTAGTTTTTACTTATAAACTATTGTGTAAAATTGCATTGCATACAGATATGAAGTTTTAAAACATATTTTTATAAATAACTGTTATAATAAATTATTTATACTAGTACTAATAATAGATAATGTAGTATAAAACTAGTTTTATGTGTGTAAAGATGTTTATTAGATTATTAACTTTTGTGATTACTATTTTTCATATCTAGTATTTTGAAAACAATATATGGAAAGCAATTAATGTCCAATAAAATTTAGTAATGAAGGTGTCATTGATAATATCACTGCTATATTATCAATTAAATTATCATCTAAACTTAAAGTTGTTAAATATTTATTATCAATGATTGATTAGTAGTGCAGAAATTTAGCTTTTTATGATATTTTATAAATTCATTTAAATATTTATTAGATTAACATTGAAAGATATCTCTTAGTTTTAAATAGCTTACCATATTTGAAATGTTCCATGATGATTATAAAAAAAAATTTTGTAACTAGAAAAAAAAATTTATCTCTTGCATATGATGAAATTTGTGTTATTTTAGTAAGAGTGCTTAAAATGCGTAAAATTTACGAGATAGAGATATAGATAGATCAAATTTTTTTATTGATGTGCAGATGGTTGCACAGTTAAATTATATTACATTTACTATGAAAAATATAAATAATAATATGTAATTAAGATTTAATATACTACTGTAATTAAAATTTGTAAAGGTTGTAAAGAACATTTTGGAGGTGTACAGGAGATATCAAATTTAAATAATAAAAAATTAGAGATTATGAATTCCTATTTAAAAAAGAGAGGATTTCTTACGTAATGCAAAGGCTAGAGAGAGAAGAGTGTGTGTGAGAGAGAGAGAGAGAGAGAGAGAGAGAGAGAGAGAGAGAGCGAGTGAAGAGTTAGATTGTTCTGGACTTGACAGGTACCGCATCACGTGCCAGTTCCGGTTCCGGTCCACCATCCAGTTGCAGTGCCGGTCCCGCAGATAGTGAAAGTTCCGCATCATGTTCCGGTGGAAATTGCAAAGCCAGTCCCGGTGGAACTTCCCCAACAGGTGCCGCTCTACCTGAGCAAGCCGGTTGCTCTGCCACATCCGGTTCCGGTGCCCCATCCCATCACTATCAACAGACCCGTTTATTATCCCGTACCACACGCCGTTCCCTACCCGTCTCATACTGCACACGACGAGCATGGATATCAGGTAAGATAACCCGTTCCTTAATTATTATTTAATCGTGAAATTTTTTCTTTTTTCCTTGTTCTTTTCTGGTGGTGAGTTTTTTGTTGACGTCAATACCAACAATTTTTTACTTTGACAAAAGGTTTAATCCAAGTTTCTTTATCCTCTAATGAACGAGCATCTTATGTTTTCACAAATAAAATTTTTTTCAAATTATTACATTTAACAGTCAACTGTTAATGAATGTTTCAAGTTATGTTAAAAAATCAATAAGAAACTTCTAATTGTTAATTATTATTATTATAAAAATAATAGCTACGAGAATATAAAATTTATAAACTTTACACGACTATATTACAAATCAATTTTATTGTGCAAATTCATTTATAAATCAGAAAAAAATGGTAATTTAGTTGCCATATAATTTTAAATATTTTTTTAATTTAAAATTTTTTGTCAAGCTATTTAATCAATAATCTTTCCCTTTTTATGTTAATAAGTGTATAATTATAATTTAAAATACTTACATGTATAATATATGAAATATTAGCGGTGCGTTTTGTGCACGATGTGTCACTTTCTGCGTTCGCTAACGGAATCCTACATGTATAATATATTATAAACATTATTAATATATCTAAATAATTAAATTTAAAAGCTAACACTATTGATGTATTTAAAGAATTTAATCGTTCAATTATTCTAGACAAAATAATATTTAATAAATTTAATTTTTTTTTAATTATTACTGGATTAATATTTCAATAAAATATAATTAATTCAAAAAGTTTTTTAAAAAAAATTGCACAAACTTTATTTATCATTATTTTTTTCAAATATAAAAACAAACATTATTTTTAAAAAATTCATTAAAATTTTTGTTTATTCTATTACTCTAAAGAAACAGCGTGCAATAATAATTTAATAAATATATTTAATTTTAATTGTAATTTATAAATCGTTCATTGATACTTGTACATACAACTTTATTTTCAGTAACTTTGATAATATTTAACTTTAAATGAAGCTATCTGAATGGATTTAATTAAGTGAATACCATGTATGAAATTATATTCAAATTTTAATGAATTTTAATGAGTTTATTTATGCCTAATAAAGTTAATGTTGAAGGTATAAAGATAAATATATTATATTTTAGTGAAATTTTATATAAAATCTGTGTTAATTATATCATTTACATCATTTACTTTATTTACTTGACCTTATTGCATATTGTTATATTCTAAATTTACTGATACTTTTAAAAATATAAATCTTTAGCATAACCTATGAATTTCCATATGTTTTGTATAATAATGATTTATGAGATAATATAATTAACAATTATACGTTGCAATTATTGAATATAGCCACCATGCATTTTTTATTAATGAAGAAGTTGTTGTAAGGATCCAAAAAGGTGCAAATAAAAAATAATATGACTTATTAATTTTTTGTTTTTAGTCAAATATATAGATTAATTTAATAAATTACTAGCTTTGAAAAAGATATAGATATTCCTGTCGAAACGTCGGTTAACAATAAAAAAAAAGAATTAATATGTCGTATTGTTATTTATTTGTACCTATTTGCATTATTTCGACCACTTCAGTAATGTAATTATAAACTATTATTAGATGGTAGAACAAAAAATTTTGACTTTAAAAAAAATTATGTTATTTCAAAAAGAAACTTAAACGTTGTTATTTACTCATGTGAAAAAGTGAATATGTGATGATTCATGTTGTTTTCAGCTTGAAACCCAAGGAAGTCTGTTTTCCAGGACCTCTGATTTTGAGCCTAAGAACGAGATTATTGAAGAAAAGACGGAAAGTCAACCGTCACCCTCTAACCGACTTAGCTTCGGCGACTTCCGGGCATCTCAACCGGATTATGCACCCGAACAGTGAACAAAATAATAAATTTACAAAATGGACAATCCAAATGAGTTTTCACGTGTATTTCCTTGGCTTTTCCAAACGATTTTAATCGTTGAACCATTGTGAGAAGGAAGGTCCTGGAAAGAAACCCTCGCGAGATGAAGTGAAAATATAAAAATTACAAGTGCGGTGAAGTTTCGTGTTTATTGTTTTATTATATTTATTATATTTATTTATATAATAAATAAAATTTATTATATCTATTTCTTACTGTCTCCGAAGTTTCAATTTTTAATTGTTTTTAGAGAAAACAGTATCTTTTATTTTAGATAAAGTATTTGTTAAAAAAATTTTAATAAAAACTTTATTAAAAAAAAAATGTTAACGCTGTCTTTATTTTCGAATAACTTTAGTTTTGATTTTAAATACATACATAAAAAAATATTTGTCTAACATCCTTACATCTTAAAAAATTTTCTTTCTTAATTAATATAGATGCGACATCTTTTGTTTGCTTAATTTTTTTTTCCTTTACTGTAGTAATTTTTAAATTAATTTTTATGTGTAAAATTTTATTTAAAAATTTATTTTTGAATCTTCTAGAAATGTATAATTTATTTTTGTAATTTATGTACATGTACTTTATAATAATAATGTTGGTAGGTATATAGTTTATTGTTCGTAAATGAATAAATTTTTAATCGATCTATAAAATAAATATTTTATAAACTTCATATGTGCGTTTATACAAGTTTAATCAAATGCAGCTCATTTTTATTCAAAACGATAACTGTGAGAATATTAAAATAAATAAAGCATTTAGAGTTATTTCAAGCTGAAATAGAAAAAAATGTAGATACATGAGTATAGTTACTGAATTTATTATTTTTTAAATTATATTTTAAATTATTATTCATATAATGTTAAGTGCAATTTACTCTCACAATAACTCTTCCACAAGTAATTTTCGATGAATTTTTTTAGATAAGAAACTTGAATCCTTTGCCATATTGTAAAATATAATTATAAAAGATAATGTATAATGGAAGTTCAGATGAAAGTGAAGTTGTGTACAAATGGAGAAATTTGTAATTTTAATTAGTTAGCTAATAGAAATATTAATTTCCATTTTGTAGATATTTTTATTAGTAAATTATAAAAATTATGCATGAGTCATTTAAAACAGAAAAAATTATTGCAATTATTATCAATAATATATCTACGATTTAAAATTTAATTTTTATCATGATTTATTATAATGAAGTATTGAATTATCATTGAAAAGAAAAAATTTAAATAAAAAAATATAGAACCATTATTGATTGAATTTTTATTAATATAATTAAAAAATATATAATAAATAATAGAAATTATATATTTGATATGAGAAATTATATTTTTCATGTTGACATTCAAATATAAAGTTTCCAAAATCTTATTTATATACGTGTATACTTGTATTTGTAATATTTGTGACTATGTAACTTATCATATTGCATCATCTTCTTTAAATTAATTATAATATAAATAAATAATTATCTGTTTTAAATTAATTATAAAAACATCTATTATATACAGAATTAATACATTGAAAATTGATTTCCTTTACAGGTGTTCTCATATTCGTTAAAGTTTTTTTTGAGTTGGTAGTTATTAGTAAATACAATACTTGATGTATTCAATACGTACACACTCATACATATGAACACGTAATTAATGCATTTAATTGTTGTTTATATTTATAATAAACGGAAATTTTTCTCTCTTTTCAATAAAATATATTGGTAATGTGAATGGAAAAATTTTTATAACAAGATCAAATATTGTGTTACAAATAATTATTCTGTTATGAATAATATGCGTTTTCATTTTTATCATGTGTTAATAGTTGAAAACTCCGTTAGTCGTATCTAGTCATTTTTATTGAACGTAATTGTTATATTCAGGAATTATTAATGAATTTTCTATTTAAGATATTTAAATCGAAGGGTTTCTGGTAATATTCATAAAAGTTTTTTTTAGTAACACCAAAAAAATTAATTAATTTATTAAAAATTTAATAAAGTCAATTTGATGTATGGACAGTGTATTATATTTATTTTATTTAGATATAATACAATATTTATTAAAGTTTTACGATTAAATTTTCGAGTTTCAAAACAATAAATTTTAACCTCAAATACATGTTAATAGTGTACAACAACTAAAATAATTATCATGCAATCCAATAATTTTAATTTTATAATATAATATCATTTTATTATTATTGCTGCTGTTGATATTGTTGTTGTTATTATTATTGGAACTTATTCACTTGGCGGATCCATTTGAAAATCTTGATTTATACCGACTTGTATATAATTTGCTTTAGTTTAAATAATATAAAATATACAATATGTATGTAAATCATAAATTATATTGTAAAGAATAACATATTAATATATATATATACATATCTATATGAGTTTTTAAAAAAAAAATATATTTAATTTTTTGAATTATAATTAATGTAATGAATTACAGTACTAGGAGTTGTATTCATTTAGAAGAAAAGATGTTTTTCTTAATATTTTAGTTATAAAATATAATAATTGCGACAAATCATTCTTGTTATTCAACCTTAAAAATTCTACTTATCTACTGTGTTTAAACATTTATTTCTTATGTTTCGTACACGTTCCACTAAAATATAATGCAGATTTATTCATGTCTAAATTACGTAAAAAACATGGTTTCACCATATTTATTTTATACACTATTTTGTTATTATTAATTTGATGTTCGAATCCCAGCTAGTCTGCATTGTATAAATAGATTTATAAAAGATCGAGGTAGTATGAACATTAAATCTAGTGCCTGTAATAAATAAATCAAGTTTTCTTTAAAATGCTATTAAATATTTATAAAGTTTTATTTATAAAATGTACGGTACATAAGTAAATCGATTAATTCTTTCAAGTCTTTAGATTTCTTAAACTTTTTTTCTGTAAAGCTTCATTAATATTTTTTGCAGCAAGTTTTATATTATTAATGTTGTCGATAATAGATACATACATGTATGTCTTTAGCAGCTCATTTAATTGCAACAATTAATTTTAAGTCAATGCAGAAGGAAAATCAGAACGAATACTTTTAAGTTTATAGTTCACGCACTTTCAATATCCATCATAACTCATGCCAACAATTTTAATTCAGAATTCTAGTTAACTTTTTTTAAGTTTTCCGTCTTGTCTTGAGTCTTATTAAGTATGCTGAAATTATACGAGGAAAAAGGAAATTTTTTTTGAAACATGTTACTTGGATTTGTTCTATTTCTCTCGTGTGATTTAAGATTTTTCATAAGATTTCTAATATAATTGTTGAGGTAATTTTGTAGTCGAATAGCTGCTTTGTAACACATCTGGGCTGGTATCAGTTTTATTTTTATTATGGTATTATTTTTATTTTTTTTGCGGAAATAATTCACCTTACAACATTCATTACATACACTACTTATTTTTATTTTTTGGTACAATCTGAATCTAGTATAGTAAATTTATATCTTTTTGGAAATGAAGTAAATTAATAACAACACTATATGTATTGTAACACCAACGTTTTGACAATTTGGTCTATCGTCTTTGTGAAGGCCTTCCCTTCATTTGAATTAAAATTATTTTTATAAATTACGGCAAGGATGATAGATCAAATAGTCGAAACTTCGGCATTACAACAAATAAAGTATTGTTTTCATTTACCTCACACCTAAAAAGGACATAAAATTACAGTATTATTAAAAATGAAGAGTTGAATGTTTTTTACAAGAATTATTTTTTACAAAAACAATCTGAATCTATTCGATTCATCCTTAATAGAATGTACACGTAATAAATGAACCGAATTTCAATAAAACTAAGACACATGGAAGTGATACTACAGATGAGCGTTGATTTTCTAATTTTTAATCAATAAAAAATTAAAACACAAATACGACTACATATATTATACGTTTATATAAAAATATGCACTTGATAATCTTTTGATTTCAATGCCACAAAATTACTTTTAATCCAGCATTCGATGTTTTTTACTCATTTGATATTACGTATATATTGAGAACATTTATTATTTATGAATAATGATAAGGGCATAAAAAGAAAAATCAATAAAACAGTGACTTGTTTTGTAATAAGTTAATGAAAAAAAATATTTCTGTTTAATATGTAAATTAAAGTGAAGAAAAAAAAGTGGTGAACGTTTTTCAGTGCCAGTTTCTATCAATTTAAATGTTGAAATTGGGAAGATTGACTTGGAGTTCTGATTGGAGTTTTTGTACACGAGCAAAGTTTCATAATACTTGACACTTCGCAACATTACAATTGTTGCATATAACGTAACCGAAATAATGCGATGGATTGGACATCCGTCTTAATTGCGTATAAGAAAATTTTGATAAAAGTTTAGTTAATTAGAGGAGCAAAGGCATGGCAAAGACTAGACTCCCACCAACATTATAAACTGGCGCGTGGCATTAATTTAGTTTGGCCCTGAATTCCAATTGCTTTAAAAGTAATTGAATCGATTATTCGTTGATATTATCTTTTCTTGTTTAACTTTCGATTCACGATTTCATTGAGTTGCATCGACTTGCTCTCTAGCCACGCTCATTATGTCGCATCTGTGCTTGTATTTTCTATTAAATTTTGTTTTCATTTTCCTTTTCTTCATTGAATTTCTTCTAATGCATATATATGGTTTTAAATTAAAATTAAAATAATAAATATCGAAAATTTTTATTTAATCATTGGTGTACAGTAGTTGAATAATTAATGCCAATTTTGAAAAATATTTCAAATTCTAAACATATTTCAGTATTTTTGAATACATTAAATTATCTTTAATGATTAAATATAATTAGTAATGTATATGTACATACTAAAGAGTATTAAATACTTTGATAAATATTTGGTACATAATTTAATTATGAAAAATAGTTTAAATATATAATAAGGGCAATTATGGATACAAAAAATAATTAATCTTGTAATCACAATCTTTCTTATATAATATATTTCAAGAACTATTTTGTACAATTAATAGTTTCATAAATAGATTCATTTAATGAATGTCGATTTATGCAAATTATTGATAAAAAAAATGTAATCTAATCTCTACTTAAACACAACAACAATACATATAATGTGCATTTAAATTTTCATTATAAAATTTGATTATTTTGTATAAAATAATACAATTAATAAACAATTCTTTATCGTGTAATATAAAATGTATTTAATAATACTTATATAAAAAATACACTTTCGAATTATTCATAAAATTCAGTAAATTAATATTTAAAGAAGGTTGAAATAACAAAAATTGATTTATTGATTTTAGTTGAAATAAAATTTTTTATATAAAAAATATACAAATAAATGATAAATTAACATATGAAATAATTCACTAATTCCACTGATACTATAAACATATGAAACGCAAATATATGACTATATTTTTATTACAAAAGTATATTATTTTCTTTCAATTAAAATATATACATATATCCATTGTGCAAATATCGCACTAAACATATGAAAATATATATGTATATATGAATTTATACATGAATTCTGTTACATGTTACAGATAATCTTTTGTTCATATTTTGCTCCTAAGAGGCGAGTTTCAGCCTTTTAAAATTTTATAATTAATACTATTGCAATTGATGGCATGACTTCGATTATTCCCTCCAGAATATCCAAGAATCGATCCGTTGATCCTAGTGATGAACCCACTCTGCAGTGGCGAAACAAAACAACGCCAGTCATCGTGAGGTGATCAAACAAATATTCACCAATTGTTGTAGGCTGGGTACTTGTCGATGACGTATGACTGCGAGTAAGGATAGGTTGCGTGTTTGACGACTGGGAGAGAGTAGGACTGGGCGAGCGGGACTGTGTAGGGGGCGGGAACATGTTTGACGACGGGCACGTGGACGGGGTACGGCACTGGGCGGTCCACCGGGACCTCGACGGTATAGGGTTTGGGTACTGGAACAGCTACTGGACGATCTACTGGTACTGCGACCTTCAAATAAATAAAGTCAAATTCAATTAATCATCACCTTTCACATCATCTCATATTTTGATCAAACGTTCAAAGCATTACATTTAAAATTTTAATTTATTATCAAATCGTAAGGTTAATCAGTGGGTTAGATCCATAAACATACGAAATCAAAAAACCACAAATTTAGAAAAGACAATAATGTATCAAGATTTTTATTTGGGAAGCTCAGTAATTGATTAGTTTGAATAATTAAATGCATTAACTTTATTTATTTAAAAAATGAAAGTAATTGTTTACTAAAAGTTTTTTTTTATTAATGCTTTCAATTCAGGTTTTGTTAAGCATAATTTACTCATAAAAATATTTCCGAGTAGATAATTAAAGTACATGGTGTCGTTAACATTTTACTTTGATCACTTAAATATCTTAGCATTTCTAGAGTATCAATTAAATATTTTAATTTTTGGATATTCAATGGCCAAAAAAAGCACGATACATAATTATCAATTCAAAATGTACTATTCAAATACTTATGAATTTAGTTTGATACTCGATAGACATCATAGATTACATTAAAATTGTACCAATAACCTCACCAATGTATGATTGCTAATACAGCTTTAAATTATCTGAATTCTTACGTTGGTGTTTAAGATTAATAAATTAATTAGTCAAGTACTTACTTTTTGGATGACGGGGTAGGGAACGTGTTTCTCAATTGGAACTGCGACCGGATGGGGTACCGGGACTGGTACTTCCTTGGTGATGACGGTGTTAGTGTGGATTCCAGTAGAATATAGCGATGGACTGGAGAAACTAGAGTACGCGAAGGGTGAAGCATAACCTTGATCAAGGTCCAAAAGACCACGTTTGTGCTTTTTTTCATTTTTGACCCGGATGTTCTTTGTGTTCGCTGCCACTTGTGAGCCTTCAGCCCAACTACCAACCACCACCAGGACCAGGAGTATAAGTACCTATTGTATAAACAATAAAGTTCGTCAAATGTAACCAAAGCAATATTTATGTTAATTTAATTTAACAATTTTTATAGAAAATATGTGGTTACGACAATCACTTTCACCCCAATTTCATTCACTCATGTTTAGCAAATTTACAACTCGAAGGTTGTTCAAGGTTACCTTAGCTCGCATGGTGTGTTTCGTGGAAAGACAATTGAGTTGTACTGGAGAATTAAGCCGTACGAATTGAAGGCAGAGTGAGATTGGACTGAGGATGTTAGAGAGCGCACGAGCTTTTATACAGGAGGAAGCGCCGTCCAGGATCGGTGGTCGGTTCGAGAGAGATGGTGCGGCCCCCAAACTAATGGAAAAAAAAAGAGTCAGAGTGGGCCCAAAGTTCCTTGCGTCAACGTGATATCCACATGCACACCCACATCCACATACACAGGTTTGAAAGGGGCCCAAGGGACCTTGTCTTCTGTTACATGCAACTCTTAATGTTTAGGTGTTTTGCAGATTGCGCCAATGAATTATAGGGACTCGCTTGGTGTTTCGGAAGCGAATCGGCTAAGTTTAACCTTTGACATGATTTTGTGTCTCAATTCCCCATCGGAGATTTCTTAATCCAGTTTCTAGTGTGAGAGTAAGTGCCTAGAACCAAATACTAAATATAATGTTCGAAATCTTAAAGATTCGATCTCAGATCAGTCCCCTCGATGTTTCCCTTAAAAATTTAATTCTAAAACAATTTATTCTATTTATTTTTAAATAAATTCATTAAAAGATTGTACAGTAAATATTTTTCATATTTATGTATGATTCCATTTTATTCAGTTTTTTATCAATTTTTGTATCGATGAAAAAAATGGATACTCATCAAATTTAATAACTTTAAACAGATTGATTTATTATTAATTTCATTAAAAAATCTCATTCTTATATTATATTTATTAACTTATTTATTATTTTAATTGATATTTCTTCATTATTTTTTAAAGATTCATATTTTTTCCATTAAATGTATTTTACAGCAGTTAAAAATACTTTTTAAAAATGATACAATTATTAATTTTTTTATTTTTATTTCAATAATATATTATAATTTTAAGTTTATTACAAATTTATAAGAATTGCTATTAAAAAATTAGTTTTTATGATAACTCAATAAAATCAAGTACTAAATAAAATATTTTAATTACAAAAAATTTATACCCACAGGCTTGTGTTATTTTTGAAAGCTATTGTAGTAACGATTAAAATTTATATTAAGTATATTTTAAAGTTAAGTCAAGTAAAAAGTTTATAGCTATTATTATTAAAAAATTTATTAATTCCAATAATACTTTTTTTCAATATAACGTTGATAAATTTAAATAAATAATCCTTGTTTATATTTTAATGTTGTTTTAAGACCAAAATATATCAATTATGTATGTAATTTTAGTATGAGTGTGATTTTATTACTATTATATTATTATTCTTTTATCTTATTTTATTTCACTTATATATTTTACATATTTATTTATATATTATATTATGACACAAAATATATTAATCTACCAAATAAAAATATTAATTAATTGTTTTTTACAATATTTATAAAATTTTGATAAATCTGCTAACACATAAATATCAAGTTAATTTTTAGCTACAGTCTTTAATGGAAATTCAATTATAAGTATTAATAAAATTAAATAATTTTACAAATAGTTTCACAATAAATTATATGACTCAAATTTTATTTTATAAAAATAAATAATTAAAAAAAATGAATAAAATTTATAATTTAGTGAGTGTAACCAAATATACTTTAAGTTTTTAAAAATGTATACATGCTTTCATACCGTTTTTATGAATTGATAATTGCATAAAAAGCAAAGGTAATTTAAAAAATACTTCAATTATAATAAAAATACACCATTAAACTAAAAAACCGTTTATTATAAAAATATAATATTATGTTAGATCAATTAATGTTTTACTCGACTATAATACATACAGCTGTACCATGTTGATGTCGCTAATAACTTGGTTGCGATGCGATAATAAATAAATAAACAAATAAATATAAAAAAAAATGTTATTAAAAAATTTTATAACATATCTGGGTTAGGTTGACGATTAGTTTGTACACAATATAAATACGTCACACGATTTCAGTGTTTGGAATTCTCCGAATGAAAACGAAATGATATAATTTGAATGTGGTTCACTTTTTCTCCAGGTAAAATGTTTTTGTATGCAAGTGTTTAGTTCACGACGTCAATTTTTTAACTTAAAATCTTTATTCAAATCTACTTCTATAATGAACTACGTAATATCGAAAAAATACTAATTTAATTTGTATTTTAGCCTTTTCATCTTCAGAATATTTATCTTTGATTGGTATTCTTTACTATTTCAAAGTTCAAATACTTTTTTATTGACATTTGATTGTTATATAAAAAATTGACTATTCTTAACATTTTAATATTTTTCAATTTGTTCTTAAGCGTTTTCACTAAAAATTTATTAAACAAGAAAACTACGATTTTACATATTTACAGATAAATCATTTATTTGTAATAAGTTGTTGAATTAATTTTAATTTCAAGTGAACAATAATATAATTTTCTATATTATTTAAAAATAAATTTTAATATTCTATTTATATATAAATACTTATTTACAAAAAGAGTGAAGTCGTAATGAATACAAAAAATAGAAGAATAAAAAACGAGTTTAATGTTTCTACATATATACATTATAATATTTAATTTATTTTTAAATTAAAATTATTAAAATAAAATACATTTAATTAATAAATATAAAATTATTATTAAGTTAAAATTGTTAAAAGAAAATACATTTAATCACTTAAGTATATTCTTCCCTATGTTTTTATTAAAAAAAACTATTATATTTTAAAATTGTTTTTTAATTAAATTAAATCGCAATAAAAAGTGAAATATTTTAAGATTAAAAATATTTATATTTTATATTACATATAGACCAAGCAATATAGCCCTTTTTAGGTCATGAAAAAAGCAACTAATGATGCACATCAAAATTTGTAAAAAAAATTAGATTCTTATTTTTTAAAATACCACTCATAATATTCAGAGTTTTTTATATTAACAATTTTAACGAAAAAATGCATTTTTTTTTACTTTATTTGGTATAAAGTGAAAAGTCGTAATTTTAACACTATATTGTCAATGAACTATATGTAGCTAATAAAATTATAAAGAAAATCAATTTTTATATAAACAGATCATAAAATTAGAAGCTGAGAAATTTTCCAATTTTTTAATTTAATTAAAAAATTTGTAACTTTTTTATTTTTCAATATTTAGAACTATAGTTTTTGGAAATTAAAATGATTAATATGCAATTTATTTGTACAGCATTTAAGCTTGATCAGATTATTAGTTTCGAGTAATGCTAATGTTAATTAAATTATTTAAAATATTATATTTAAATTAATTAAATTATTATTTTAACTGTTAAAATACCAAAATAAAATTGTCATTGACCGTAAAATCATTTTTCTAATTAATAGTATTCAAATCGTCGATGTTATTAATTGTATCCAAATGCATATAGATATTTTCTCAAGATTTTGGAAAATTTAATCACCAAAAATAAACTCACATTGAAAGTTCTTATCACATACACATCAAATATGAATGGATTTAAAAAATATTGAGGCTTATAAGAATACTCTAATTAAAATGGTATATAATGTATATAATAGTATATAATATTACATAATATTATATAATAATAGATAATAAGATATAATACGTATTTATCAACGTTATATCAATTCGATAAAAATGATTTATTTCTTTTTTTAAAGTAAAAATGAAGTTGGTCTGTTGACTTTGACATATAGGATGGATACGAAAAGACGGTCATAAATTTATTTTATTTAATTCGCGTATCAAACAGACACAATTCAAAATTGAAATGCATAATTACATTTTAATCAACAACTTTTAGCTACCGGAAAAGTTTAATCTGAAAAATATTAAAATTTTTTTATCATTAAGTTATAGCGATTTATGATTAAACGTGATTAATTTATATAATCATACCACCGATAGAAAAATAAACTAATAATTGCATAGGAAAATGAAAAACTACTTATTTATTTTGGTAATTAAATTTGTTTAAAAATTTTTGACATGTTTTATAGCTTAACGCAATGTTGATAATACATGGTACATAAATATAAATGAATACATTTTTTATTAAATAACATAAGAAAATACGAATTTAATTTTTATATTTAATTTTAAAAATATAATTTGAAAAGAATAATTTTATTTTCGTCTGAATATATAAAAAATATGCTTTTTGGGCGTGAGAGAATAATTAATAACAATTTATTTATTGTAGCGCCGACGTTTCAATCATTTGGTTGTCGTCTTTGTCATGGTTTTTATTAAATGAAAAATAGGAATTGTATTCTATTAATTTATTAATTAATACTTTAATAAATGCCTTGACAAGAATGGTCGAAGAATGGACAACCAAAATTGTCGAAACTTCGTAATTACAATAAATAAGTTGTTATTATTTATTCTCCCTCACTCAAAAAATGATTTTTTCCATATATTAATAATTATGGAGGTTGCTTTTTTAAAAGAATTTATTTATTTTAGCATATTTAACCTCTTTTTTGTAACAGATTTATCGATACACAGATAACATGGATGATAAAATATTATTTTTTCAGAGTAAACAACAAATTTGTTACTTTAAAATGATTTCTTTTTGTTGTTAATGTTAAATTTCAAAATAACAATTATTTTACATAAAATATCATTTAAGATCAAATATGTTAAGTAAAAAAAAACATATTTCTTGTTCAGTAAATTTTGTTTATAATCTTATTTGTTTTTCAAAGTGTAAAATATAAAAAACAAAATAAATAAGTTCATGTTTTTGTACATAAAGATTCTCGAAAAAGCTTTAATAAAGTGAATGTGTAAGCTGTAAAATAAGAAAAGTAAAATTGTATAATGTGCTTTAAAATGAAATTGGTAGATAATAATTTAGTGAAAATATGAATAAAAAAAAACAATAATCGAAAATGGACAAGAGGAAGGTTAGAAGATAAAAATTTCGAAGAAATAGGGAAGCAATTTAAAAAAAAGTGTACTAATTAGCAGTAAAGTAATCAAGAAGTAAGACAAAGAAAGAAATACGAATTAAGGAAAAGTGTAAAAACAGTGAACAATTATAATAAATTAAAATAAAATTATAATGAATGATAAAAGTTAGTTTAGAGAAATAATCAGTAGTTTCTGAGAGAAAAACAGACTCAGAGGCTAAGATATAAAATAAAACATAAATAAGAAAAGGCACGAGGAAAACTTAAAAACAGTTTTGGAACGTGATATGAATGAAAATATTAAAATGTTGGAAGGACAGAAATGGAAATATCTGAAAAGTTATGAGATTATCGGGTGTGTGGGGAGTTGATTAAAGAGAAAGAAGAAAAAAAAAGAAAATGAAAAACAAATTGATAGAAAAGAGATTTTGTAGGTATGAATGTTTCAAGAACTGAGGAAATGGGATATTTAAACTATTCATTTTTTTATTATATTCATTTATATATTATTCAATGATTAACTTGCAATACTAAGATAATATAATTTTTAGACAAAGATATTTACTCCTTTTTTTAACTAAAGTAAAATAATCTAAATTAATTATATTAAAAAGTATAATAGAAAAAATAAAAAGTAACCGAACACGTATGAACAAACAAAATAAAATATTTTTTGATATCTGGTTAACTTGAATATAATAAATAAACGAATGACTAAAATTGGTCAATTGAACATTTCGTTAACTGTGTAATTATGGAAATAAATATCAATGTGGTGATTGAATTTGTTTACAATAGCATGAAATATTTAATTACACACACACACACTCTCTCTCTCTCTCTCTCTCTCTCTCTCTCTCTCTCTCTGTCTCTCTCTCTGTCCCTTTCTCTTTGTATTCCTCTGTTTTTTCATTCGTGTATTATTTGAAATTAGCGCCCATCGAGTAAATTAAATAATTTCAAGGGCAAATAAAATAAAATGCCTCTTGGAAAAGTATTTTATTAAGCATTCAAAGACGTTAAATAAAAAAATAAATAAAATGTAATGAATTTGTCCTGTGAGATTTTAGTCGAAATTTTCTCTATCTATCTCTTCGAATTTTTATTAGAATATACAAAAAGTTGTAAAATTAAAAAATATGCGTTCAATCAAAATAAGAAACAAATTTCATATAAATAAATTTGCATTAATAAAATTAATATTGTATTCTGAAACATTATAAATGTTTAATGTTCATGCATTATTTTTATTATCTTGAAGACAATAATAATTAATACTTTTTTGCGGAGGATATCATTGTCTAAAATGTTTATATTATTTATCTCGATTTATTGGATAATTTTGCACCTAAGAATGTATAAATATAATTGAAATAATAATTTAAAATTCCTTATGTTTGAAATTTTTGTTATGGGACTGCGTCTAGTCTCTCTTATAAAAATTTTCAACTAATCAAAAAACTTTAATTAAATGTTTATATTTTGTTTTCGTATTTACTGTAAATCGACTAAAAAATTAGGTAGGCAATACCAAAATATTCCAGGTGATTAGATGATTAGGTGATCAATTCTTAACTACGGTGAAATTTTCGATTTTTAAGAATTTCTGAGTCCCGTATTAGCAAGTTAATAAATTATTGATCGATATTGAGTAGATGATGGAAATTTTAACTATTCTAAGTATTTGGATTATCGTTATTTCTTATTATAATTTATAATATTTTCATCTCGAATATGCCTCGATAACATGAAATATTTCCTTAATTTTAAATAGTTGTTTATTTTTGCAACGAGAAGCTGTTTTCTTTTGAAATTCTCATTAGAATAATTTAATAATAAATATTTGTTTGCATAAAAAAAAATAAATTCTTTAAATTGTAGAAGATATTCATAACTTTAAATTTTTTCATAACATAAGTTTAAAACGTATTATAGATCGAGCAATAGAGCAATAGAAAATATTTTTTAGGTCATTAGCGAAAAGCAGATTACCACATATATGAAAAATCATTAAAAAAACCAGTAAATTCTCATTTTCTAAAATGCTAATTGTAATATTCAGGGGATAATTTGTTATCAACAATTTTAACGAAAACGTGCATTTTTTTACTTTTTTTTGTTATAAAAATAAAATTCGTAATTTTAACACTATAGGGTCAATGGACGATTTATAGCTAATAAAATTTTTAAAAAAATCTATTTTTATGTAAACCGATCGGAAAATTAGAAGCGAAGACGTTTTCAAAAATTGGAAAATTTTTAGATTAATTAAAAAATTTATAACTTTATTATTTTTTAATATTTTGGACACTATTTTTTAAAATTAAAGAGTTTTTTATAAATCTTATTTGTATAAAATTTAAAATCTATTGAACTATTATACTTTTAGTAAAATACTATTTTTAATCAAATTATGTTAAAATTTTCTAAGTTTAAATTAGATCAATGTGTTATATAAAATATAAAAATTTCGGAAATATTGTTCAAATAAAGTGCTAAAATAGAACATTTCAAAAAGTTTAAAATATTTTTTAAAACCGCTCAAAAAATTAAAATCAGAGAACAAATTTAAACTTAGAAAATTTTAACATAATTTGATTAAAAATAGTATTTTGTTAAAAGTATAATAGTTCAATAGATTTTAAATTTTATAGATATAAGATTTATAAGAAACTCTTTAATTTTTAAAAATAGTGTCCAAAATATTAAAAAATAACAAAGCTATAAATTTTTTAATTAATCTAAAAATTTTTCAATATTTGAAAACGTCTTCGCTTCTAATTTTCAGATCGGTTTACATAAAAATAGATTTTCTTCCAAATTTTTTTTTTTAGAAATAATTCCTCTATTGAAATAATGGTGTTAAAATTACAACTTTTTATTTTATTATAAAATAAAAAATTGTGTTAAGTTAGTTTAAAAATATATTTTTAAATTTTTGAAAAGTTCGATTTATAATGTCTTATTGAACAATATTTTCAGAATAATACTTCCTTTCACTCAGGCTCTAAGCGCCGGTTTAATGTATTTTACTAACGAGCTAAAAAATGCTTTGTTGCTTGGTCTAATTAGGTAATACTTTTTAATTACAATAAATATTATATTTGTTAATTGGATTATTAATAATTATTTTTAACAATCTATAAATCTAATTTATTTCAATATACAATTAATCATGAGTTTTTAAAATACTTATATTTTTTTTAGTACTTTATTTTTTGAAGTTATTTTTTGAATTATTAGTTTTGTATTTTTTTTTACTTAAAAAGTTGATGTAAAAATACTATTTTATGCAACAAAGTATTATTTTTATACATTAATTGATATTGAATAAAAATTTTACTTGACTGGATGCCTTCATTTACTCAATTTATTTTATAAATAAGACATTAAATTCTGTTATTGGCAACGAAATTTATTATTAACTGTATATAAATTTCAATCAATTCATACATTCAGTATTAATTTATATGAAAAATGTATAAATTAATATAATTAATTATATGATTAAATAGAATTAATATTATAGGTAATTTTATTGGTAATGTATTTAAAATTAAATTAGATTAAATTTTATTTTAAGACTATTTCATTATTTTACAATAAATATAGTATATTTCAACATTTACTTAAAATATTATAGCGATTATGTATTTACAAAATAATATATATATATGTATCATTTATAATTATAGATACAAAATTAAATAAATTAATTGGAATTGAAGATTGAAACAAGTTTTGTATATTTCTATAAACAGTTGATCCATCAATTAATAACTTGTAAAATATCAGTTACTCCTAATGTTTTAAAATTTACATTCCTCATCAAAATTAAACACAATAAATGATTAAATTTATTTTTTATCGTATTAAATTATTAAATATCATTATTATTTATTATTATTATATATAATTAAATATTATTGTATATTAATATATATAAATAACAATTAAATATCAGATGAAAGTTAATCGATTAATTGATATTATACAAATAGATAATATTCTTGAGTATGTCGCTGAAATAAATTACCCATTATTTAAATTTGTTTAAAATTGATAATGTAATTATGAAATTGAAAAAAGGTTTTTCACACTAGAGCTAAAAAGAATATTTTTACGAGGTATTTGAGTATATATAATGAGTATTAGTGTCATTAATTTAGCATACACATACATACTCTAGTGTGCACATAAAATCAAGATATTTGTTGACAAGAAATTTACGTGGATCATAGAGTAGATCTCGAATATTATACTGAAATATATAATAATTAAATTTATTTCACTGTAATAATTAAATTATAAATTATGATAATTAAATTTATCATTTTCTGCTTTATTGTCGAGATCTCATGGAGTCGGAGTATGTCATATCAAGATGCTGCACCTTTGTCGAGTTCACTTAGGAAGTGTTGAAATCTCTTGTGCACTTGTGTTGGATTACACTGGATTAACATTGGATTTACATTGAATTTACTTGCGAAATTGGACTTCTTTCAACTTTTTTCAATGTTCATTTACACCCGGCGTTACTTTGTTTTATGCGCACGGGCCTCTCGAAAGATCGATGTGCCGATAAATCGAAATCGATAATAAAATGATTGTCCTTATTTTAGTTAGTGATGCATTTTCCTAAGATGGAATAGAAGTTTCGTTTCGTGATAATGATGATTAGCTAATAATAATTATGGAAATATTAAAAATAAGGATGTTTAATCGTAGTTTTATTTCGAGTATGCCATTTTAAAAATATAATTATGGAATTTGGAACATTGAACAAAGGCATTTTAAATATTGAGTGCTAGAGAAATGTATTTTCACTAATTATAAATGATTTATTTAGGTTATATTTTAATTAGTGTAGTTATAAATTATTATTAAAATTTTTATTTATATGATTTTTATATTTATGAAAACAATTGTTCAAATAAAAAAACGATTTTAATTAATATCATTGAAATATAAAAATCATCGATCATAATCTAAAATGTATATATTACAATTTTAAAGTGTGACTATAATTTATGGCTATAAATTTTCAAAGAAATAATATTTGGAAACTGAAAATTTCGAAATTTACTTATGACGAAAGATTAAATGTTGTTCAAAAGTGATTTCTCTCTCAAGGTGGAAATTATCTTATTGCATGAGCATTTAAAATATTTTGTTGAACTTGAAAAAATTTAATTTAATTGTAAAGTGTTGGACATAATAATAAACGATTACATTCTTCAATAATGAATGTAAGATTATTGGTATTTTAGCGAACTTTAATCGGTGAATATTATTTGATATACATGCTTCAAATCAATATACATTGCTACATTGCTTGGTCAAAATTTATTCGATCGACAAGTATCTATCCAAAGATGATGAAGAAAATGACAAATGTATACTTAATTTTTTTAAATAAGCACCTCTTGGTAGAAATTTAAGTAAATGTCGCGATACGAAAGCCAAATAAATACCCAAATAACGTAGCGACGGCACATAAAAAATTCAAAAAAAAGGAGAGGATGATCGAACGAAGCTGATAATTAAAAAAAAGAACTAAAACGTTTTTATTGGTGACGGTTTAATTACAATTAATAGAGTTCGTAATGGTAGATCACACATTGCGACAGTCATCGATTATGGATTATCGATATTATCCTGGATTTTGCCGAGGGATTAGCGTCGTCGGAGATGATTTGGTGATCCTAAATGTCACAGAAAGTCATAGCCGTGAAAGGGTCCGAGCCTGTGCGCGTGGTTTTTGAGGTAGACAGGAATCTTCTCCTTGACCAGGACCGGATGAGGCACGTGGACTGGGACTGGCACTGGGTGTGGAACTGCGACCTTCGGAAACAATTTTTTCTTTTAATAACTAAGAGTTGGATCTTGTATCTTACCTTTATTTGTATTGCTGTAAAGCCGTGAGAAAGAAGGAGAGAAAGAAAGAGAAAGAGAGAGAGAGAGAGAGAGAGAAAGAAAGAGAGAGAGAGAAAAAGAGAGAGAAGATCGAAATTATCTTGATTGAGTCTTTACAGATTATTATTATTCTTTTTACTAAAATAATATTTAAGACTCATGGTGTACAATATTAAAGCATAGTTGATTGTGTCTCGAACAAAAAGTTAAAATTTTTTTTTCATTTTTACATTTTATTATTTTATTATTATTATTATTGTAAATAATATGATTTTTTAAAACAATTTTTGATATTTTTTTAATATATAATATATTTCATTCATTTTATTTTGGGATGAAAGCTCTTTTCCACTTGAATAGTAATAATTAAGCTGAATGATAAACGTATTTATTTAAAATTAATAAGTAATAAAATTAAAGTTCAATTTAAAATAATTATTAAAATTAATAATGGATAATTTTAATTCGCACAAGATTGCCTTGATTTTTATCTTCAAAATTTTAATTTTTTATAAAATAAAAATTACTTTTTCAATTAATTCAACTTAGCAATCTTAAATAGCTCGATATATTTTCTAATTATTAAATTTATTAAACCAAAATATTTTATAATATTATTTTAATTAAATTTTTTATTAATATGTTACAATCTAATACTTATTTTTATCTACATTCATTTGACTACCGTTAGTATAGGATTAAAAACTAGCATATTTTCTTCTTAAATTGCTAATGAAACAATATTATGATTAAATTTATTTATAATAATATTTAGAGCTATTAAAAAATATTCATTATATAAATTAAATAACACAAGGTTATAGATTTTACGCATTTGATGCATTATAAACAAAGTTTTTATTAATGTAAAATAGATGTTTTACTTCGATGATAATGTATAGTTGTCGAGATGTTGACGAAAATGAAAATTCATTTAAGGATTCTTACACCAATATGTATAAAATATTTATATCAATCATAACTTTACTAGGAAATAAAATTTTTTTAACTAATGTGTGCCTAATAAAATATGAATCAGTAAACTGAAAATTTAAAAAAAAAACAATTAAACTCACTAAATTCCGACTAAATTCTAAATGCAATTTATTTTATATTATTTTTTTTAAGCGGAAATTAAAAATGTTTTCAGATATCTTTTAACTACTAGTTCATAATTAAAATGAAAATGTAGATTATTACCATGAGTGAGTAATGAGTAAATTCTTTCAAATTTAAAAATTTAAAATTATAAAAGAATTTTTTATCTTGTAACTTTTTCTACAGTTACATTGTAATTATTGGTGTATTTTACACGTTGCATTAAATTTTTTATTTTAATATCTTTATTAAAATTATGTCAATTAATTATTAAAATTAGTTAGAAGTTAAAATAATACGATTAATTGTATAAATTAAATATAGTTATGGATAATATACCAGTTAATAAATGAATAAAATAAATTACTTAATTAAATAATCAATAAAAAAATCTCATCATACATATATAACGTATTAAGAAGAAAACTTATAATTATAGCTATTATTTTCCATATGCATATGTGAAAATATGATTTTACAACTAAAATAAACTTCGAACGAAATGAAACGAAAAGTTCGTTAATCCTGATATACGTTTATTTGCTTACCTTAATAGGGTATGGAGCTGGGACATGAACTGGGACCTTAATTTTCACTGGATACGGTCTGTCTACGGGAACAGCAATCGTTTTAGTATGAACCACTGGATATGGATGGGGAACTGGAACGGGTACTGGGTATGGTTTTGGTACCTCCACGGCGACCTATATTTAAAAATAAATAAAAACAAGACGATTAACAATAATTACAATAATAACAATAACAATAATTATGCAATATTAATACTGTACAATAATAAAAATTAACAATATTAACAATAATTTACTATTAAATTCAGCATCATTACATTAACGATTGAGAATTAAAATTATATTTAATAACAAATAAAAATAAGATGGTTAACACGACAGTCAAGGATTTTTTATTATGAAATTTATTATTTATTTACTATATTTATTAATATTATATTTATTTACTATATTTATTAACAATATATTTATTTACTATAAAATTTAGCCTTTTTATCATTACTGATTGAATAGTAAAATTATATATTTATTTAATTTTCTAATTAAGTAATTTGTAATTTTATTGCGTAAATTATAAATTAATTTATTTTTACATATAATATATAATATAGCATTCATACCGAGTAACCAGTAGTGCTTGTCACCATTAGTATCAAATTTAATTATTTGTATTAAAAAATTATAATATTTAAATCGTATGAACAATATTATAAAATAAATAAAATAATAATTGAAATTATGATTATTTTGCTATTCTTATGTTAATACAAAAACTTAAATGTGAAAATAATATTTTTGAAATTACAAACAGAAAATTTTTTTTTAACATTCGAATTATCCAATTATCCACTAACTCCTATTAAAAAGATGTTTCTACAAAGAATTTCTTTTTCACCTATAAATTATCATCTAGAAATGTCATTTCTGGACTTTTTATGCGATGCTGTTGAATTTGTTGAGATAAAATTCATTTTTTTACGAACCTTAACAGGGAACGGACGATCTACGTGGAGAGTAACGGGATAAGGTTTGTGCACATGAACTGGCACAGGGACAGTTTTTACGATTGTATGGGGCTCATGATAACTATGGTAAACACCATGTAGATCACCATAATGCTCGAGATAAGCTCCACGTTTTTCTTTTTTAGATTCTTCGAACTCCTTCGCCAAAACTACCGCCACCACTACCAATAAGCTGAACTGAAATGAAAATAAATAAAAATACAAATTTGTTTTTTCAAATTTATTCAATCTGTATTTTACAGTTTCATAAATGTTACAAATACCATTGTATGTATTTTTATGAGATTTGTAAATGTGGTAAAGAATAAATATCAAGAGACTTTACGTTTGTTGCTTAGTTTGTTTTGCCATTAACAATAAATATGTAAATCTTGAATATGGAAGACGAATATGAATAAAATACATTTTATATTTATTTTATCATATCGAAACAGTACAGATTTCGTTTTTAAGAGAGAAATTTATTCTAAGATCAATAAAAAATGTATTTTTATTATTTAATTTTTTCTTAAAATCATCTTAAAAATTATAGATCATCACTTTTATTTCTATATTCAGTTTTTTAGTATTAACTTTTTTATCGCTTTCAATCGATCAAAAAATTCCTTAGATTCATTATAGATTCAATTTAAAAGTATTTGAGTAGTTAAGATAATTAGATTCTGTTATGATATTTTTATATTTAAAAGATTTTCTATTTAACATTATGATCTGTATAATTTATAAAATCTATTCATTTAAAATTCAGCTCTTAACAACGATGATAAACCTAACGATCGAAAATAAAAATCGAAATAATCAATATAACAAAGTTATTATTTATTCATTTATATCCTTCTAAGAATTTTTTTTTATATACTATTCATTAAAACTATTATATTCTATATGAAAATTTAGTACCGAAAAAAATATAGCTGTTCTCCATAAATTATATATAAATAATTTAAATATGTATATATTTTCTATCTGTATGTGTAACGTAAATACTTGTTCAAACATATCTAATTAATTATCATGAATTTGTATTGCATTTATTAAATTAAACTTTTATGTTCTATTTATTTTCTACATTTTATTTTATATCTATTACCTCCAATAATACTTTATTTTTGAAATTCGTATAATTTAATATATATTAAAAAAAAAATTTAGTACTTTTTTTTATTGAAATTTTTATGTTTTAAAAAGTTAATCATGTAAAAATTGTAAGCAATACAATTTTTTTTTTTAATTTCGTAGTAAAGTTTGTTTACCAAAAACTAAATAAATTTATTGTAGTTAAAAATAAAAGATAAAAATAAAGTAAAGTAAATGATATTAATTTATTTAAGTACACTGGTTAACCGATAATCAAATAAATCTAATTTTTATAAACACATATTTTCGAAAAAAATAACTTAAAATTAAGTTACTGTGAAATTAAATAATTATTAAAAAATAGTAGATTTTTATTAAATACTAAAAAAAAAAATTTTGTAACACTTGAATATAAAACAATTGATAATAAAAACAAAATAATATAATATTCAGTACAATATTGGAATATAAATTTATTCTTTTAAATGTCAACATATTTTTATTTAAATTATGATGAAATTTTTATAAATATATCACGAAAATAAATTCTTTTTTAAACTTTGTAATTATTCAAGTATAATAAACTTTAACATTAACTAAAACATTATTGAACATTAAAATGTTTGATGTAAAAAATCCGACAATTGTAAGTTTAAGTGAGTCTCAATTGATAAATCATGCTTTTCAAAAATTTATAAAAATAATTTGGTTTATCGAATTCTTATTTTTAAAAGTAAGAACATTTATTTAAAAATCAATAATATTTTATCAATAGTATTTTTTAAAAATAAATAACGTAAAATTATTGAAATTACACAATTTAAACATAAGTGTATATTGTATTTTAATAGAAAACATAATGATGATGAAGAAGGTGATGATGATATTTTAACAAACTACTTGTTATTGTTATTATGATTATTTTATGGTCTAAATGTTAAAAATATGTACGGAATTGATGAAACTACTCAATGATTGATGTCAGATTAAAATTGCACTCAAATATCTAGAAAAAATGTGATTAATATTAGAGAATAAAATTTATATTCAGTATTAATACGTATAATAGTAATACAAATATAAGTAAATAATAATAAAAACAAAATTTTTATTAAAGTACATTGTTATATTTTTATTTAAAAAATATTGCTAAATTTTATAATTCGAATTTAGATTCATTTAATTCTGTTATTTAATAATATTTTACGAATAATATAAATTAAATTTCATAACATGTGACCAATTCGTACAACTTGTAAATTCACAAACAACACAAATTTGTCGACTACTGTTTTTCACAAAAAAATTCATATTTGTCAAAGAAAATAAAGGATGCGCCAATTTCAAGTAAAAAGTTAGAAGAAGATAAAAACGATGTACATACGAGGATCCTCATGTCGATGATCGAACTATCGTGGTGTGAGTGAACTGCGAAATAAATGTGAAACGATCTGCCTCAGGTGAAAATCTACCCTTTATATAGGTAAATTACTTTCATTTTGCATCTCACCCCCATTTCATTGACATTAAAATTTAATCCAATGAAAACCCGAGTTCTTCTCCTCAAGCTACTCGTATTTCTAACGCCACTCCTTCTCTCTCTCTCTCTTATACATTCCTGCACTCTTGCACTCTCTAATTCCTTGAAAAAGAGAAAGAAAAAAAAAACAAATACGTGTATTGCAATGAAATTGTTATTATGAATTTATCCGAAGTTTTAATTGTACTCCTCTTCCATTTTATTACATTATATCTTATTTTTGCCCTTAATGAGTTTGGATCAACTAAATCTCGATAATCTTATTCCTATTCATTCAGATGCGTATTTAATTTGGACAATTATGTTCGTTTTTGCTCTAAAAAATCACGTCACTATTTTTTGTTAGTTGGCTAGGTGACAATTTTCGATTTCACAGTGTTATACATCCAAATTTATGGAAATTATCAATGATTCTCATTTAACTTCAATATAATTAATTAATTTAATATAATTAATTAATATAATATAATTAATTATATATGATCTTGCGTTATGTAGTATTATATTAGTCCAAGCAATAGAGCACTTTTTAGGTCATGAAAAAAGCAATTAGTGATGCATATCAAAATTCGTAAAAAAAATCAGTAGATTTTTCTTTTCTAAAATGCTACTCATGATATTTAGGGTTTTTTTTATTAATAATTTTAAGGAAAAAATGCATTTTTTTTACTTTTTTTGTTATAAAATGAAAAGTTTTAATTTTAACACTATAATATCAATAACCGATTTGTAGCTAATAAATTGTAAATAAAATTCATTCTTATATAAACTGATCGGAAAATTAAAAGCTGAGAAATTTACGAAAAATCGGAAAATTTTTAAATTAATTAAAAAATTTTTAACTTTTTTTTTTTTTTTTTTAATATTTACAACTACAATTTTAGGAAACTAAAGTAATTAATATGCATTTTATTTATACCACATTTTAACTTGAGCAGATTATTAGTTCTCGAATAATACCAATCTTAATTAAATTAGTTAGTAAATTATGCCAAAATTTACAAAGTTATTTCCAGCGAAACTGACATTATGATTTTAGTTTTTTCAACAGTATTAAGAACTATAATTGTTGTACAAAATATCTTGTATCTTTTATTTCATTTAAATATTTCGGATTGTATAAAATACAAGATAGATGATTAAAAATGGACGAACGCGCGTAATTTGGGAAGGAATCGGAAGAAGAAAAAATAAGGTATTAGCGTGGATTTTATTTCTATTACTATATATTACAATTTTCCGATTCTTACTATCCCTACTCCTTATACGGCGATCGGTCGTTTTTGCCATATTCATCCTCATATTTTATAGAATCTGAAATATTTAAACGAAATGTAAGATACAGAATTTTTTGTACAACAATTATATTTTTTAAAACCGTTAAAAAAACTAAAATCGTCTACTACAGTGTTTGGAAATCATTTCTTCTATGTTTTTATAATTCAATTAACATCAGTATTACTTGAAAACTAAATAACCCGATCAAGCTGAAATTTTGTACAAATAATGTGCATATTAATCATTTTAATCTCTTAAAACTACAGTTCTGAATATTAAAAAATAAAAAAGCTACAAATGTTTTAATTAATTAAAACATTTTTCGGTTTTTGGAAAATATCTCCACTTTTAATTTTCCGATCGGTTTATATAAAAATGAATTTTCTTTAAAATTTTATTAGCTACAAATCTTCCATTGACTCTCTATTGCTTACACTACACCGAACCCATCACGAGATTGCCCGCATCCATGTACGACTCATCTGTCCCGTGTGAAGGACGTCAAGAAAGCAGAGGCTTCATCTTTTCGGCGATCATAGATTGTAGGTTCAATTCATATGCCTCGTATGTTTGGAGGACAACGAGGAAGCCAGAGCGACACCATCTTCTCGGCAAACCGGTGTTGTGGTTTCGTGAGTTCACACACGATTTATGCTTTCGTAGGTATTCGAGGTCCGAGACTTATAGTAATCGTGCTAGGGCGGTTACTTCTACCTCCGGAACAACGCGATAATCATACTTTCATCTCCGTATTTTTATTTATAGTCGATTCAATCTACTCCTGATAGTGATAATAA
Organism: Eupristina koningsbergeri; assembly: GCA_018907245.1. Lineage (NCBI taxonomy): Eukaryota > Metazoa > Arthropoda > Insecta > Hymenoptera > Agaonidae > Eupristina > Eupristina koningsbergeri. Next base: position 1,934,727 of record JACCHV010000001.1, read on the forward strand.
ATTACTGAATAAAAGAGTTTCATACTGTTAATTAAAGTATAATCTCATTAGCTCCCGATACATAATAAATATTATATCACGTACAATCAAGGTTCTGTGAGGGTTCGTATTTTATTTTTATATTAGCGAGCATCCGCAAGACTAGTAATTGATTTTCATCAATAAATTAATTCATTTATTAATAATCGTAAAATGAATAATTATTATAAATAATCTAATTAATTATATAATCAAAATATGATTTAACTCAATTATTACTTTATTTTATAAATTATTAATGGCATATATAATATTATTTTTAATATTTTATTTATGGTTTTTAAATTGAGCAATGGATTTTTTACAAATTAAACAAAGATTGATTATTGGGTCCCACATTCTAATATAATACTATAATAATAACAATAATAATATGATAATAGTAAAATAATTTCATTTATATTTGTTAATTTTACGTTTCCACCCTAAAAAAGAATCAACAATTCTGCGTTTGTTAATTCTATATCATAGATTCTTGTAGACAAAAATGAACCAAAAATATTGTTTACACATTTGTGTGTTCAAATTTTTGTGTTTAACATTTTTTATATAATTATTAATTTTACATAATATCTAATAAACCATGCACATATGCTAAACAATAATTATTAATTTAAAAAAAAAATAAATTATTTACAGATTATTTACATTTGTTATATTTTAATTGTTTAAATTAATAGAAATATAAATTCTTTTAAGATCTAAAGTTTTTGCTTAATTTTATTTCATTAAGGAATTTATCATGGAAATATTTACCAATTTCGTGAATTTAATTCATGAAAATTTTTATTGAATAACATTAAAATAAAATAATATTTTACAATCATATAACTATAAGGAATGATGAAAGTAGTTAACTTTTAGTCTCCAATCAAATCTATTATTATATTATTATAATAAATGAATAGTACTAATAATTTTAAATCTATAATATCTTATGTAATAGAAAACATTTTGATTAAAATGTAAAAAAAATTTAATAGGTTTTTAATAATTAATATGTTTAAAATAATTTTACCTTTTCAGTTTTATTTATCTCCAAATTTTTTAAAACAAAAGTGTAATAATATTAATTTTCTGATTAAATTGAATTATTTACTTATTTATCTAAAAAATCACATTTGAATTGTTCTTTCACTGGAATGACACTTTAAAGTCTACTGATTTCTATGATTATTTTAAAAAAATATGAAATTTTATGAAACATTAAATATTTTTTTTAATTGTTTTTAATTGAAAATGTATTTACTTATTAAAGTTAATTACTTATTAATGTAGAATCTTATTTGAAAAAAACTAAGAAATATCTTGTGATAATTATTTCTAAATTTAAATATTTTTAATATGTAACATTGTGTTACATATTAAAAAAGTATTAATTTAATTTTAATTATTTAAACACACATATATGTAGGTATAATTCTAAAATATATTTTCATTTTTATTAATAAAAAATATGATTTTTAAATCTATAGTAATTTATCAAAAATAATTAATAAAATCGGTAAAAGATATTATTTTAATTATATTTATATTAATAATATGATAAATGCATAATTTGCAACGAGACGTGCTTATTACTAGAAGCTTCTAGACGGTCTCTTACTCCCCTCGAAGCTTCACCCGCATTTAGTTTTACCGCCATGTTGGCTCGTGTATCGGTATACGACGAGCCACATGAGGGCGCCGGGGAAAGGGGATGACAGCCCATCGGATAAGTCCATCGTTAGTCCCCCCCCCCATTGTTCCGTACGGACTACCACTTTGCGACGAATCAGCACTCGCAGCCGAATACGCATCTGCATACGCGCAAATATAGCACCGAGCAACCGAGGTGAAGTCGTACTTTAGAGCGCCCGACTCAGGAGCAGAATCCCTTTAACCTTGGTCACGACCGCACCATCCCATCCGCGTCATCCGTTGTACATGTTTCCGTGGAAACACTCTGAATATTTATCCACCTCCGTTGTTCACGATTCTGTGGCAACACAACATTCGAAATTGTGACGATTTCGTGTTTTTTCAAACCCTTAAAGGTTTGACATTGTCAAAAAATCCCTTATATAACCAGAACTGTTCTGCAGCAAATGGGTGAAGTTGCGTCCGCTGCAATATTTACCATTTGCATCCGCCATCCGAAAGCTTGGCCTCGTGTCTGGCCTCCTTCCCATTAAGGGCTTTTCACCAGCCGACCTTAAAGCACCGCCTCTTGTTCCTCTTCTTTACGCGTTACGTTCGATTTTTTTGAGACTGGTGCATTCCGCTGAAATTACATTTTTGTAAATACGTCGTTTTATATCGCATTACATAAAGATTGTTAACTTTCGTGGAAATTGTTTGAAAAATTAATTTATTTGAAATTATTCGGAGCTAAAATATTGTAAAGTAATTATTTCGATATAATTATTTGTAAATTTCAAACAGTTAGCAATTCAAATTTAATGTCCTGCATATTGTTATTGCTGTTGTCGGTGACCGACCATCAGACATTCACCTAGCGTGTAGACAGATAAAAAATTTTCCTATTATGATGGTCAAAGCTGATCAATGTATTCGACAATAAATAAGCAAAGCGAATAAAATTGTCGGCATTAATCATAGGTATTTATTTCTCGTATTGTCAAAATAAAAGCTGGAAATTAAATGAGACATTTATTTATTAACATTTGAATTTTGTCATTGACTACTCCTGTGAGTAACGTTCCAAATTCATGGCAAACCGGCTGTCGCTTTATCCCGACGATAGAGTACTTTTTTATTAGGTTTCGACGAGCGCTCGACTTTGCCCTTCACCCGAGAAGGACGAAAGGAGTCGTCTTATTACAATAATAAACTTTGATTGATATTGATTTAATACTTGTCACATTCTTTACAGTAACCTTTTATTTAAATTGAATTATTAAATTAAAAATATGTATATTTAAATGCGTTACGTACAACACAGTGGCACGCCTCGCGCGACGCTTACATACATGTTTCTGGAGGCGATTCATCACAATCCGCTGTTGCAGATTGCGAGCTTTATATTGCTTAAAGAGGTGACAAGTGACCCACGGAATCCGTAATCTCAGCACCTGAGGTGTGGGAGTGGACCGCGGAAGTTTCCCCACTCAAGGAGGTCTTCACGACCTCACGGGGTAGGCAAACATTCATTGATAACGAACCCGGAATTCTCTTCAGACGTCCTATCTTACTTGGAGAACACGTATAAGTGAGCCATATAAGTGAGACTAAGTACACATATCCAAGTGCCCCCTCTCTCATTTAAATTTATATAATCAATAAGGAAGTATTATCAGGAGGCTCGGGCATTATTATTTCAATAACCTTCTTATAATTATTATTATAATAATATTATTATAATAATTATTATTTCGATAACATAATTTCGTTACCATGTATAAAAAATTTGCAATAAATTAAAAGTGTATAACATCAATATTATCCCAAAGATCAATAAGTTCAATAACATTATAAAATTGGGGAAGGATGATGTAACGGTCATTAGTAAGAGGTTGCGGAGAAATGTGTGTTTATGAGTAATTAGAGATGCGAGGGGGTTTGACATCAGCTAATCGGCGCTAAGAAGGCAGAGCGGGCCTAGTCGCCGCGCAGAGCAGTCGTTTAAGTTCAGATAACCAAAGTCCGAAAATTATATAAAAGAAAAAGACACTCAGCGATCTCCGGGTGCAAGAAATTGCGTTTTCAATTGGCGTCAAGACTGCAGCTCATTGAACGAGTGGAAACCACGGCACTGGGTGATCCGAAGAAGGGACAAACTCCGTTACTGACGATATACGAAGATATATTTCACGGAATATTCGTTGTGGATACAAAAGCGGCGACTCCAATCTTTAACGTATCATTTAATTTGCAAACTTATTAATTAATGTATTGGGAATTTATTGAACTCGTTATTAAAATAAAATAAAATATTACAATGCAAATGATAAAAGGGAATCTGCCGGGGTCGTATACAAAATATACTGTATGATTGCAATGTGACTTATATAGACGAAACCAAGCGAAACCTAAAAAAAACGAATTTGCGAGTATAAAAAGCAATATTACACCATTTCAATGATTCAAATTCACTCGCAAACAAATAAACACATGATGGATTGGGATAATGTCAAAATTTTAGATAGAGAGTAAAATTATTGAAAGAGACAAATTTCGGAAATGTTGTTAGATATACAATTAAATAGCCACACTGAAACAGACAGGAAGACACCAATGTTTTGAATGATGAATATAAACATCTGACGACATTGATGACGCGATATACAGCTGATATATAAAACTCGATGTAAGCGCACCTTGGTACATTTAAATTTTGCCAATGTAACAACATAAGTAGTACGAGATAAACATTTATTAAATTTCGACCAAGGTAATGTATATCTCTGTAGTTTTATTTATATATATTTTTATTTGAAAATTTATAATTGTAACTAATTTTATCAATAATTTAAGGCCTAATGGAGAAAAAGTAATCTGTCGAAACGTCGCCGATACTAAATAAAAACCATCATTGTTTTATTCACATCTATAAGGAACTATTTTCAAATACTATGGAGAGGGTTTTTTTGACTTCTATAAATTGTAATTGCACTAAACAAAACTTTACTTGCAGAAATAAAATTGGTTTAAGATTCTTCATAACTTCTGAAGAATTTCTGAAGAAAGTTCACTTAAATTACGAATTTAAAGAGTATTTGAAATTTACTGACGAGCAGTAACGTTAAACAGTTTTTTATATTAAAAGGCTGTGCACTATATTGTATGAAGTCTTTTATGATATCAGGCTTTCTTTGACCCCTAGTTCACTCACTCACACACACACGCGCGCACACACACACATATATATCTATAATTTTTTTTAAATGGATTTTGTAGCATTTTTTTAAAAATAAAATTTATTATACAAAATTAAAAAAATAAATTCCAAAAAATCACATTAATATTATTAAACATATAATATTAATTATAATAAAATAATATAAATAAAAATAATAAAATATAAAATATGTACTATTTTTAGCCCCTCTTTACCTGCACTTTCATGTGTAAGAATATTATCCAAATTTAATAATAAAATTTTCCTAACTGCCTAAATTTTATATATAATATATTATACTTCATGCTCATATAAGTAAGGATTTACCCAATAAAATAAAAATTTTAAATGGGCCCATGTACTATTAATATTATTATGCACATATTATTATCTTAGAAATTGCACATATTGTAAATAATATTATAATTGCTATACAATTTGGAAAACCTTGAAAATTGTTAAATTCATCTTAGTTGCATACCCCACTTCTACTGTATTGTAAATAATATTAATCCCTCCTTATAAAGAAAATTCTATAAATGTAAAACCCATGTAAATATATTCAGTGTTTCTTCTTCATTTATAACATAAGTAAGAATATATACACATAAAAATGCACAAAATTGAGTTATTTATTTATTCGATTTAATTGATAAAAAAATAATATAAACAGCTGTAATAAAAACTAATATTAATATTACATACGACATGTACACGGTATAAAGGAACACTTTCAATAAAAAATCGAGATACAATAAAACGTTGCTCACAAAAAACCATACTATATGTATATTATATATATATATATATGTATGTATATATTGCCCATATGAAATTGTACATAAAAAAATTAACAGTAATATTATACTGTCTATATAAATGAAAAATAATAATAAACAATAACTAACTCTTTTTTTAATATAATAACTGGGGTTGCTAATATCTATTATGTTGAAAAATTTATAATATATATTTAAATTTGTAGTTACAAATTTCTAGTTATTTTGATATGAATAGTAAATGATTTACTAAATACAATAAATTTTCATAATAAATGTTGTAAAAAAAAGTTCCTGATTACTATGATTATAGAATATTATTATCTTAATTTATTGGCAATGACTTTTGATATTTGATGTTGAACAAAAAATTTTTTAAATAGTTGATTATTAAGGTAAGATTGCAATTGAGTCCATTAATTAGACAGTGATAATTACTATATTTATATTAAATATATATATATACAATATATTATACTCTACAATTAACATGAATTTTTATTACACTTTACTGTTGTGTATTTTATGAAATTTATAATAAGAAAATATAACTTTTTGTTGGAAGTATGCAGCTTAAGCGACTGAAGAAATCAACTCTGCTGAAAACTCAAAGAGCATTACAAATCTGTTGATTTCAAAGATTAATCCAACAAGTTATCGGTCACAGCCCGCTCCCACTACTTCAGTGAATTGAATAAAAAAATTGAGCAGCATCCAGAGGACTAACACAACATCTCTCTATTTTTGTGTGTGAGTTTTGTGATTTGAATTAATAAAAAAAAGAATTAAAAGGTGCTGTGAAGTGTCAAGTGATAAAAAAAAAATACAGAGAAAAAGAGAAAATCAAAGAGTGAAGAGCCATCTAATGTAAGTTATATTTAAAGATTGTCTTTTAATTTTATTTTAAAATAAAATTAATATGTAGAGTTAGATTTATTAAAATTGATTAATGTTTTGGCTCAGATCTTTCACAAATACAGAAGATTATTATATAAAGTAATAACCAAATTAAATTTAAAATTAGTTGTAGAAAAAGGAATTATAATATATCATTTATATTTTGTATATGATTAAATATATGGGACTACAATATATTATTGTATGTTTGTATATATATATTTAAGTAATTGAAAAGAATGCGAGTGTGATAAGTCTTGTTTTCAATGAACACACTTACAATAATGTAAATTACATTATATAAACTTGAGATTCACACTGCAAAATTTGTTCCTTTGTAATAATACAATTAATATCTGATGTGAAAGAACTGTGTATTCTGTATATTAACTAAGTGTACCATCAAGTGAGTTTCTTTTTATTTGTATTAAGAATAATATAAAATAGTGGTGCATCATATTAAATAAAAAAATAAAAAGAGAATATTATTTAGAGAACACTTTATATATATGTATAATAAAAAGTAATTACAAATACATTAAAATAATTTAGAGTTTTAATCTGATTCAAATATTAATTATACAATTGAATCAGAATATTGTTTTAATATTGAATATAAAAACTTTATATTTAATATTAATACATTTAAATAAGAATAGCAAATTTTTTATTATGCACAGCTAGATATGTTTGTTAAGAAATAAATTGAAAATTCAGAGTGTTACAAACATTAAAATAAGAGTAAAATATAAGAAGTACGTAAAGCACAGAGTGCGAGCACATGTGAAGACATGAAACATGTGTGTGCAAATGTTTCTCAGAATATAATTTAATATTGTTAAATATCTGTTCACATGGTATACATTCAACTATTAAAATACGTTGATATGTACTATTTGTGACCAATTTAGATTAATAAATGTGAGAGGAGTACTTCGTGTCACACAGAAACATATTAACAACTAGTGTGAAGTGTACAACTCTTGTACAACATACAGAATGTTGAATGTCTAAATATGTCTCCACACTGGCTTACATATTAAATAAAATAAATTTAGAATGAAATCATTATACACATGTTAAATAACCTAGGAATGAAATTGATTTGCATGATAAGATAAAATAAAATTAATTTATGAGTATAAAACATATGAATATATGTATGTATGTATATTATATATATGGATATATTGGAATAAAAGGAATTGCTTGATCTTATAAATATTTTTAGATTAACTTGCTTATTAAGAATATAAGAATTGTACACATAACAATATGAACCAAAACAAATGTTTAGGTTAAACATTTTACATAACAAGTAATCTCAATACATTGCGACTGGGTAACTTGATTGGCTTACTCTAAGTTAGTTAGGCCTCTTAGGCTGCAGCACGGGGGGTCAACTCTAAATGGGAGAGCTGGCGACAAACGTAGCAGACAGACCACTTTCATGTCGTGACGCAAAAAAAAAGTGCCCACGATATAATAATTTGAAAATTTTTTTATTTTATATTAACAACGTATACTTTTGTTTAAAATTCTTTTGTTCAATTTAAAAACTAATTTTTATTTACTATCATTACTATTAATAACAATTTAGACAAATGTATCAAAATAAATTCACCCCATATGTTCCTTTTCGTGTGCCGATACTGGTAACCCGGTACATGTGTTTACATTATTGTTTTTCAAACTCTTGTAGTCGAGAACAGATTTCGAGTTTTTAGTAGTTACAAAATTTCTTTGTAGATAAAGCTGAAAAATTCATTTATTCGGGTGCAACGGATATAAATTAATTTCTAAGTAAATATTAATGTAAATAAACATATTATTAATTAATGTTTGTCATAAAGATAGTGTGAATTAATTTTGAAGTGATTTTTATTTTATTCAATAAAAATAAGGAGTGATGCGAATCAACAAATTGTCAAATTAAGTAGTTGTATTTTCATGGTGGGAGAAATATGCTCTGTTTCTCTCGCACTTATAGGTTCTCTGACGACCTCTAAAGATTCTGTGTCCCGAGTTAAAAATTTGTATAAGTGCTTTAAAATCTATTTAAAAAAAATGCTAAGTGTACATATACGAAGCTCGAGGGAATATATTCTTGCTTCGTACATGTAGTGGTAGCGTTTTTTTTAAATAGGTTTTAAGGCACTTATAAAAAATTTTAGTACGAGCCACGGCCTTTTCAGAGGTCGCTGGTGTTTCTATATGTGCGAGAGAGAGAGAAGATATTTCTGCCGCCATGTTTGTCGCCACAGCTTAACACAGGACCTAGCGTTCTCTTAGTGTCTGTTCTGTGGGCTGCAGTAACCTAAAAATTGAATTTGATTGGCTGTTGGCATTTCAATGAGATATAAATATATTCACATTACATGTGTGAATTAAAATTTGTAATAAATTACAAATTTCTTAGAATAAGATTTTATTTAATAAAACATAAAATTAAATATTTCTTTAAGAAATATAGAAATGCTTAATAATAAAAATAGATTAAATTTTCTAATTAAGAGAGGAAAAGTTTTTTCGAATTTTTTTGAAATTTACTTAGTACATGCAAATGCATATACATGATATACACACACATGTGTATATTTTAAACATACTGCACTTAAAGTTTATAACATTGAATGAAGAATTAAATAAATATCACACACGTATGCTATACTAAGAGCTAAACTATACAGAGGGTTAAAATTGTTAGAATAATCACTTATTGATATGATAAGTGAAAAATTAAGATTATTATTTATTAATTATGTTTATACACAATAGTATGTATTTGCTTGTATATATATATATATATATATTTATATGATTTAAAAGCATGCTAGAGTAAGAATGTATGTTATAAGATGTCAAATAGAATATATGTATACAACTTTTATAAGATAAACTAATTAATACCATAATAATATATACATGTGCATACGAATAAAAAGAGCTAAGATCCAAAGAAGAATATTTAAGAATAATATATATATATATATATAAAATATATATTTTTTAATTAAATATATAAATGGTGTTAATCAGTAGATCTTCAACTAGTAAAGTGTTGATTGTAGCTTGAGAAATTTTAACAAATAAAAGATGGTTTCTAACTTTTCCAAAGATATTATGTATGTATTTTTTTAGAAACATAAATAAGAGTTTACTATGTACAACCTAAGAGCAAAATTTATATATCTGTAGATATCTGATAACCAGACGAAGAAGACCCAACTGTACACAACTACAAATAAATGTGAATGTATAGTTGAGGCAATGTATACAAGCATATCATAGTGTTTTGTATGCATAGTTAAGAGTATTGAGTTTGAAGTTTGAACTTAAAATAAAATATTCAAAGATATTTTTGAGTAATGAATTTATTTAATACATTGTAAAATAATTGATAAAAATTCATACCGAGGAAGTGTGATAACATACATAAATAATTTAAATCAAATTTTTATGGGTAAATAAAAGTTTGTTGGAAATGTATTAAGCTACTGCATCACAAAACAAAGGTTATAGATTGTTTTGAGGACGTACGCTCTGTATATTTTCCTCATAACAGTCAACATGTCTTTCTTGACTTAAAATTGAAGCGGTGAGATGATTTGTGATTTATGATTAAGAGTGATTTAGATATATATATATATATATATGTATAAAAGAAAAGATGAAAATGATACGGATAAGTTTCTTTTGTTGTGTATTGTGTGGACGTGCACTTATACTAAATTTCAAGGGAACGAAGAAAATAATGACTGAATCATATGATTCATTGTCAAAGTCATGTTTAAACTGAAATTCTTTCAGTTAAATAGGCGTTCCCCTTCCAAATAAATGTATCAATCAAGTTTCATTATTTTAATTCAGTTAGTAAAAATTTAAGGTTGTATTAGATGTAGATTATTATATTCGTAATTATAGCATATAGCATGGATTCAAGATAACTGAATTTAAAAAAGAAAAAAGGTAATATTTTTTTTTATCATATTTTTTAATTCAGCTAATAATAAAAATGGATCCTGCTGGTCAAGACGCCTCTAAGAGTGACTCAACCAACATGATCATGAGTAGAGCCGAGTTGAAGGAACTAAGAGGACTATTGAAAACCCTTCGAGAAATTGTATCTACGGCAAAGAAGCTACTTGTAGCTAACTAAAATTTCTTAGAGGCTCAAAAACTGAAGAATCAACAAGAGACCTCAATAAGCGAATCTCAACATCACTTTGTTGTTCGCATAAGGAACATCTTGTCACGGACAACCTCGATGCAACTGATATAAATGATCTATCCTTCAATTATCAAGGAATGAAAACCGAAGATGACCCTATTGAGAATTATTGAGTCACTAAATTCTACATTGGTTACGAATATAGAAAAAGAAGAGAAATCGAAGAGATTAGTAAGCCCAACCATTAGGTTGGACTACAAGATGACGTAGAAATAGGATTTCAACTTGTGGAGAGATTTTTCTGAGATCCGAAGTACACTGTCTAGGCATGCTGTATGTGTTTAATAGTGAGTGGCAAGTGGTATTTTTATCACTTTGACGCCATTCGAAATCAAAAGGAAACGATTGTTTTCGGGTAAAGACGTAACAGCTCAGTAAATCGAAGAGTAAATTTCATGGCATAACAAACCAACCAAATAGGCACGAAGCGAAGAAGTCTAAGATTCACGCAGTGAAACAAAATTTGATGAAGAGAGGGAAGGAAAACAAGGGCACAAAACAAATATAAGCCAACAAAATTGAGTCCAAACGTAAGAATTTAGATTATAATAATATGATTAATAATGTCATTAAATTTATAGTGGATTCAGGTGTCACATACCATATCGTACAAAAATCGATTATTTTAGAGGATTTCAGGAAATGTATCGAAGAATATATTAAAAGTGCAAACAAAAATAATTATGCGAATATTAAAATAGATGATAAGGGAAACCTTACTCTGTATACAAACTCTGAAACCCAAGAGAGTATAGTACTCTCTAATGCGATGGCAGCAAGAGAAATTAGTAACAATTTGCTATCATTGAGACAATTGACGGAAGAAGATCTGGGAATCAAACTAGATGATCAGACACTGTAAATTTATGATAAAGAATCGTCTAATATTATACTGGAAGGGACGTACGAAAAACCCAACTGGATTATTAGACTAAGAATTAAAGAAGATGGAAAATCGAACGTAGAAGATGTACCAGAGACAATATACTTCTGCAGTGCAAGACTAGTATTTGATGAACAGAATCAGATCAGATGAACGATCATCAGATGAGTCAAACAAGGGAGATCAAATGATATCTAGTTCGAAGAGAAAAATTAACATTGAGAACAAGAAGCATTCGATTCCAATTGAAAACTCAAGATAAATTGAAGAGCTAAGCGATGGTATATTGTAGAACAATAGATTGGGACATATCTCACTCAATTATCTCAGAAAATTGAATGGAGAGTCAAAACCTCTTCATAGAATCGTGTTTGAGAACAACATACGAGACTGTGAAGTTTGCATGTTTTCTAAAACTGACAAATTGCAATTTAAAGAGACTAGAAAACGTGCAAATAGACCTCTTTACATGATATATACCGATATAATGGGACCAATCTAAGCTGTGTCCTATTCAGCAGGTAAAAAGTATATAATTACTTTTATCGATGACTATTCAAAATGGACAAAAATATGTGCAATAAATAGCAAAGATGAGGCATCAGATAAACTGAAAAGTTTTCTCGTAACTGCAAGAAACCTTCTTGGAAAAAACGAGAAAGTCTGCTATATTAAATCTGATCAGGCTACGGAGTATATGGGAGGAAGTTTCAGGTGTTATTCGAAAAAGAAAACATAGAATTGAAACCATCTCTACCATACAATTATCGAAGACTCTGGGTTTTGGAAGCTGCAGTCCACATATATAATCGTGCTCCACACAAAAGCATACAGTATGATACACCAATTAAGAGATTTAACAACGAAGAAGATGATAAATTAAAATATCTAAGAAGATTTGGATGCATTGCTTACACAAGAACCCAAAATCAGAAACAAAAATTCGCACCAAAAATATTAGAATGATTTTGGTCGGATTAAAAAATAGTTCATATCTATTATGGTATTCAACAATGAGAAAATACATGGAGTCAAGATACGTAAAATTTAATGAAAAAGTCATGAATAAAAAAAACATTAAGATTTATTAAAACTTTAGAGAGTCCTGAAACAGAAGATGAAGAAAACTGTATTGAAAACCTTGATACTCTAGGAATAGAAGGAGATGCAACCGAAGAATCGAAAGTCGAAGAGAAGCCGAGGAAAAGGAGAAGACTCAAAAAGCAAACATCACGCGTTAGGTCCACTCGCGCTATCTAGTGTATCAGCACGCGCTTGACCCCCCCCCCTTAATTTCGAGCGACCAATTCGAGCGAACAACCAAGCAGCCGAAAATTATGTTTACGCCGATTTTGGTTCGGGTAACCGAGGCTATTTAGCACCTTGCGAATGCTCGTCTCGAGACAGACTTAATCTGGCCTCTTTTTCCTTAACTACACCTTCCCTTCTACCTCATCCGTTGTACACAATTCCGTGGCAACCCCCTGAATATTTATCTGCCTTCGTTGTACACGCTTTCGTGGCAACAAAATACTCCGAAATTGTCACGATTTCGTGCTACTATTTCATATTATCAAAAATTGTTTCCTGCAGTTTAAATTTTCCTATTAATTGTGTTAGAGAGTCTGCTCCTATTTGCAACTGCGTCGGCTGCAGTCACATAAAGGAACCTCGTCGCACTTTGACTCGGCTCGATTCTGCCCACGCGTAAAGGGTGTTTTCTCTAACTCGCTCTTGGCGCATTGTCCGTTTTTTTTCTTGCTCATAAGAAACCTCTTCTTTCTTTTTCTTATTCCTTGAAAAGAAAGCCAGAGATCGGAAACGTTGCTTGCAGGTGTAATCGATAAAAAACAACAAAATTAAATAAATAAATATCACCGTAGAAGTGTTCTTAAATTGACAGCTCTTTTTTACAACAAAAGAAACAATAAAATATTATTAATGGCGGTATTTCAATTCGATTTACTTGTTTACTATATGATGATATATAAATATTATATTTCTTATATTATGAATAACCTAAAAAGAAAATTATAATATTAGTAATAGTAAATTAAATGAAATATTCTTATTAAAATAATTTGTAAATGATTTAATATTTTAGTTAAATGTTTATTTATCTTTGTGTACTCAAGAATTCGATGAGTGGAAGAAGAGTATATATATTTAAATGTATATTTTTATTGATTATTAACAATTTGTCAACATGCGGGCCATATTTTACTTTAAATTTAATGTATTAGCGGAAGTCTTGCTAAAATAGACGGCGCTTAGGTCTTTGAATTGGAGTGATATAGAGATAGGTGTGAATATATATTTTAATATATATATATTAAAATGCATAATTGATTGAAGTGATGTGAGTGTATTAAAAACTATTAGTGTTGTGCAGCCACGAGATGGCCGATAAGTATAGTTTCTATATTTAACGGTCAAACAATAATTTTCTTTTGTATATGAATTGAGGATTTTGATTGGTTATTTTAATAATAACCAATTGAAATTTAAATCATGACAGGTACAAAGCAAAAGGGACTTGTTGGCTATGATGCGACCAATATTAAATTTTCTGAATTTAAATAAAAATCAGTAAATTTTATTATTGGTTTGATTTTAATTTAAAATTAAAATAGTGATGTGAAGGGGCGGAACTTTCTTTCTGGAGAAGAAAAAAAGTTCAGTTGAATATTATTCTTTGTAATAATAGCATATACTAGTGGTGAATTGTTATTCGTTTAAATAATATAGAGTTTAATATTATTCTTGAAGTAAATATTGAGTTATTATTTATTTTGTTATTTAATAGTAATAGTGTTGATATTATTATACTAATTTTGAAGTGATATTAATTTTATTAAGTAGTGTAGTGAGTTACATTGATGATATATTTATTATTATAAATAAAAAGGAAAATCATTATTATAAAGAAATATATATACGAGGAGATAAATCTAAATACGTATATATATCAATATCACAAGCATATTTATATATTTCATTATTAAAATAATAGCAGATAAATAATAATAATATATAATAATTCTTACATTTGATATCGTTTAAAACTTTCTGCTATAATAAGAATAAGATTTTATGTATATGATTTAATATATAATTGAATATTATTTAAATTATTTGTTGTGTTGTGAAGGAAGGACTTACTGAGATTCGCTCGAAATCTCAAATTTCTGAAACAGAATTTCCCCTGTTAATAATTATTTTTTTTATATAATAATTTGATGTGAAGTGTCGTTAATAAATTATTTATTAAATAATTTATTGTAATAATTAAATTTAGTGGAGTGGCATATAAATAATCACTGATACGGTTCGGGACAGTTTACTTTAATTAAATTGAAAAGTTTGATTTTAATAAGTTTCACCGTATTACAACTATTATAATATATCGATCAAACACAATAATAAGAAAATTTCTTATTCGTCTACACGCTAAGCGACCCTCGTGTGGGTCACAACAACAATAACGACACGCGGGACGTTTATACTTCGGATGGCTAACTGTTTGAATTTCTTAATTAATTATATCGAAATAATTACTTTACAAAATTTTTCGACCGGATAATTTCAAACAATTTAAATTTGGGAAAAATTTCCCCGAAAGTTAACAATATTTTCATAACCCGAGATCTACTCGGAGGTTCGGTATGAGCCAAGATTGCAGACGCTTGATGCGAATGATAAATTTGCAGCGAACGCAAACACACTCGCCGCACAATACTTGTGGCTATATATGGAATGGTTTATCTGCAAGTTGTCTAACCTTTAAGGATTGAGCCGCTACATAAACGTAAACGGTGGTTGCCGCTACGAAAGCGTGACAGTGGATACGGTTAAGGGTTTGCTGACACTGAATGTGTGCAGAGGGATAAGCGAAAAGGATGATACATTCGAGATTAAGGCCAGGTGGATTCTGCTCTCGAGACTAGCGCGCTAGGGTGCTAAGTAGTCTCGGTATTTCGGCGCTCGATATGTGAGGATGCTGGTTTGTACTTTGTCACGCGAGGAGATTCGCGGTTTTACGGAATCCGGGATGATAATTAGCCACGAGTCATTAGTCCATGCCGACTATTGCGCCGGGCTATTCGACGAAAAGACTAAAGCGACCTATTCCTCTTACTTCGGGTCCATCGTGCGGCTTGGTAAGTGCCAAGATAGTAACCTATATGAGTCGGAAGTTCCGAGCGGTACATGTAGTTGTACCGAAAGTTCTAGTAACGAGGATGTGTCGTTGCAAGATAAATAATAAAATCAATGGAAGGCAAATGAAAAAGCACTTTTTTAAAAAATAAAAATACATGTTTGCCTCATGCTGTATAATACTTGTTAAGATATTGGATTGATGTAACAATTTTTAAATTTTTACATTGGTATGTTTATTAATAAATCATATCATTACATCAAAGATAGGTTTGTTTCCGACGAATGTTTTATTTTACCGTCGCTCGATGATCTATAAATATGTGATTATATATTAATTTAATTCAGGAATAAAATAAAGAAAAGAAAGGTGAATTGTTCTTCCCAGACAATTTATTGCAGATTATAAAACCAGAATAATATTGTATATGAATATAATGTGTAAGTTAAATAATACGTATGCAATTTATTAGAAATTTTCCGAGTCGAACGCGAGAGTGATCTTTGCGAGAAAGCGGTCTGTTCACGATTGCTTCGAAAAATTTTGAAAATGTCAAACTCCCTTCACAAAGATCGCTCTCCCTTCTACTTTACAAATTTTTAAACAATACATAATAAATATTTCTTAAATTACTACGCATACATTCGATACCTACAACTACGTGGCATAAAAAACCTTTCGCTGGGTGTCGAAAGAAAAAAGCCAAATATAAATTCTAACGCACGACTTACATATTTATCCGATTAAATTTAATCTTTTTTATTTTAGTTTCGCTCGGCTTATTTTACAATAATCGGTCCACGTGCATATAATTTATGCGTCCCATAATGTTCGGTCTTTTTCGCCGAACATTATCTTCTCTTGAATTTTCCTTACAGGGCAATTGTACGTCTACAATTGCCCTTTCTTGTGACGCGATACCTTTTGTATCGCGTCGGGATTTCGACGTTCAAACATATTTTTGGAAAACCCACCGACGCATATCATATGCCGCCCCAATGTGCCAGATTTCCTCAAGAAAAACACTTGGACTCATAAATTATTATCGCCTTTCAGAGCTCGAACTTCAGCAGTCCTTAGCTTAATTTTTTTGTTACCTCAT
Organism: Eupristina koningsbergeri; assembly: GCA_018907245.1. NCBI lineage: Eukaryota > Metazoa > Arthropoda > Insecta > Hymenoptera > Agaonidae > Eupristina > Eupristina koningsbergeri. Next base: position 1,951,657 of record JACCHV010000001.1, read on the forward strand.
ATGGTATTTTTGCGCACAACACCCTTTTGTTATTCTAATTCGCTACGCCTAGTTATTTTATTTTCGCTCTTAAATTTTGTCGTATAAATAATATTTAACATAACACCGAAGATATACACACATAAGTAACAAGAAAATTTATACGCCTTATTGCTCGTATTTTATATCTCGTTCACAAGGTTTTTAATCAACTAGTTTAGCTTTATTGCAAATTATAAATGTACACGTGTATTGACATTTTAAATAAATAAATAAACTAGTATGTATTATGTTTTATAAGAGCTGTTGTGTAAAAAAAAAAATAAAATATTAAATATTAATAAAATTAGAATCTCTCTTAAAGTATCAATTGTAAATAAAGATTCATTTACAAATGAATCTTTATCATAAAAATTAAATATAACTGAAACCAGATTCACTGGAAATTAAGTTAGAAAAAGCAGAGATTGAATTAATTGTGTCTGTCTGCCACTGATAAATTAATAATTCCTGGACAGGTTGTTGTAATATTATCAATTCGAAGAAGATCACCCCTTTTTCCATCTCATCTCTAAAGGTGTTATGGTGGGGAAAGATTTAAAAGGCTATAAAAGCCATAACGAGCAAAATTATGCACTTTTTGTCAATTCGTCAATCATTCGATCTATAGTAATTAGAATTTAAATTTGTGAACTTTGTACTCGACATTCAAGAATCTAAACTCTTATCACAATTGGGAACTCTGAATCCAAAAAAACTCTGAGTGGTAACGGCAAGCCGCGCAAGAAGAAATACAACACCCACAAGGGACTTCCGGACTATCCACTACTGTCAAGGATATTTAATGAAATCCACATATCAAAACAAGTAACGTTATACGTTAACCGAGCGACAATCTTGTACTTTAATATACGTGGTGTTCGAATTTTTGCTATTATATTATTTTAAAGTTTATTCTTACAAAACATCTTTTTATATTATATATTTTTTTGTAAAATCAAGAATAAAAATTGTATCAAACTAGTGAACTGAATAAATGTTAATTTAGATTTAACAAATTAATAATATTTTATTTAAAAAATAAATTAATAATAATCCCAAACATAATAGAGCTATACGTCTCTACAATTGACAAGATTGTTGGTTGCTTAAATAAGTAATAATTTAATGAGTTATTTTACAACAAAATCTAATTATTTTTTTATTAATTATTACAAATATTTAATAAGAATAATTAAATTGATAAATAATATATTATAAAACTATGTATTTCTTAAGTTAATCATTACAATAAACATTTACAAATATTTATTTATTCGAAATTAATCTAATTGAAAAGTTTTAATATAGATCGGTGGTAAAGTTATTTATTATGATTATAGTAGTAACGGTAATTAAAGTAATTTTGTATTTGAATTTTAAAGAAAAAAATTATAATTGAATATACTTATTACTTTATTTTATGAAATTATGAAGATCAGCTGTGTTATTACTTTCAAAAGTTTTGTTAATTTTTCAGGATTTATAAATAATAAAGGAACGATGAATTTGTGTATAACATTTATGTCACTCGAATGTTTATGTAGATAATATTACACATATAGAAATAATTCAACGGTATTAAATTTTTATAATATTTTATGTATAATATTTTTGCATTCAATTAAAAATCACATTGTATAATAAATATTTATAATGAATTTTAAATAACATTTGTAAAAGAAATTAATTAATTTTTCCCTTTTAATATAAATAAAATAATATGTAAAAATTTTTTCGAAATTATCTAGTTGTATATTATACTTAATTGTTATTATAATGAATTATCAAAAATGGTTATTTACCTATTTGAAATGGTTATTTATATTAAAATATGTTTTAAACTATATTATTCATATGTACATATTACTTTATTATGCGACATATATTAATTAATTTTTGTTAAATTTCATAAAAAAAATTTGTTGACAACAGAATCCCTTCAATGGAAAAATATAAATATCATTTGCAAAAACAAAAAAATCTTAATTGTATGGTTGTTTGTAAATTGCAATCAAGGCAAGGTACGATATATTTATTGAATGAATGGGGATTGTGATTAAAAATCCTCAAAGTATACATTTAAAAGGTTATTATGCAACTAAAAAAGAATTTCAATTAGGTTAAGTCATGTGTTTGAAAAATTGAATGAAGCAAGTAAAAGATGCAGATCAGCTGTAAAAAATAGAATTTAAGATTGGAAGATGCTATAATGTTTGGCAAATGGAGCTTGATATGTAATAAAAAGATGGATCTTAATAAATATAAACAAACAAAATATGATTAAAAAAAATATTAGACAAATATGTAATATAAAATCGGATGATTTAATGTGTAAGCATAAATATAAGTACGAAAAATTTATTAAGTTTTAATTAGAATCTAGTTTATAAGAATTTATAAGATGTAAAACGTAAACCAGTTAATTCCTGGATCGGAAAGCTGGAATCAGCAATAAATAAAATAAAATAGTAATGTAAATAAAAACTAATGTAAATCATGCAAAATTGTCTAACAGTTTAATATTATATTACTGGAATGTGGACACATTTTTCATACTAAATAAAAATTGATAAAAGATATGTATAAGTGATTCTGTATTTTGATAGTATATACGTTAATGAAAAAAATCAATTGATAAAATTATTTTTACAAATATTATTGTAATTTTGATCCTTGGATTTTTTGTAATAAAAATATATGGGTTCTTAAATTACATCCTTAAATTATCTTGTAATTACATCCGTTGTTTTCGAATATCATTACAAAATAATCAAATAATGAATCAAATTACATCTGAAAATTTTTTAAAAAATTAAGTAATCGTCAAGAAAAAGAAAGATGGCTTCGGATTTTTGCGATTCTATTTTGCTCTCGACTTTCTTCCTCGTGTTCAACCAATACGTAACGATCAACCTATCGCAAATCAATAAATTATCGATTTGCGCACCTAACGATGCGGCCCCCAGTGACGCCACGTCAAGTTTGCTTGTCCTCTAGACTATGTTGTGTTTGCATTTTTGTATTTCTACAACTTTTAATTAATTATATATTAAACAATAGTAATTTTGTTGTGTTAGAGGAAATTTGTATATTGAAAGAATAATACATATAAATAAATATAAATAAAGAAAGAAGAAATAGAAAAATATAAAAGTTTTCATTTAATAACAAACACCCCCAATATGCCTAATCGACCACGCTTTTCATATTTAAAAACAAGTACTCTAAAAGTAATATTTACTGATAATGTGGAAATTATCTTATTGACTCTTGTTTTAATAAATTTAAAAATTATTATAAAAATATCATATGTCCCATGTTATTACAGTATTACCACATATAATTTTTATTTATTCACGTATTCTGTTTATAAAAAGAATGTTTAGTAATAAAAAAATATTATGAAATTAAATGAAACCAATAATATTTATTTCTTATTTTTATAAATAATAAATGAATTGAATAATAAATTTTGTGATGTGCAAATGTCTAACGATTGAATTAATTGTTAATCTGAGCCAAATTACTTATAATTAATTCATTAAATTTTTTCAATAAAATTATATTCATTTTGTTTTTACAGTTGAATATTGACTTTTTAACAATAATCGTGCCCAGTAATTAAAAGTCAATAATCTGTCAATCTAAGATTTTTTATTGATTGAAATAAATTTTAAATTATTATTTTATATTTAATCATTTTTAATACAAATCCTGTAAGTCTCTTTATTTATATATATCTATAAATATTGGTTTATATTAGAATTTAAATATGCGCGATTAATATTCTAGGATATATTTAAAATAAAATAACTAAAACATAGAACAAGTAACAATTTTAATTTTTATTATTCTACATTAATACAATACAACTTATATTTTCTTATAATACTTCTATGTACATTTAAACAATATATCAAAGAATTCTAATCAGCATAAAATTCTAGAAAAATCTAAAATTATAAATAAATGAAAATCATCGTAATAGATTGACCTATTTTTTATTAATAACCTCAGTATTTGCCGAAGCTGTTCATATCTTTAATAGTTTATAATACAGATACATTAAAATCACCCTCTTATGTATTATGTATAATTTCTTCTAACACCTAATAATGAATGTAATGTTACACGAAAGTTAATACTATTCAATTCATTGAATATTAACAACTTAACATTTAACAAAATTAAGAACAACAAAGTTCGTAATTTGTTGCTAATGGTTAGCATTTGAAATCTTAAAACAAAATCTAGCTTAATTATAAATATTATAACTATATCAATAATTTTCTCAACTAATCAAATTTTGTATCTAATTTCTTTATTTATAATATCTTATTACCTTTCCAGAATTCTAATACTATTTTTTATGCCCGAAAAGGTAGATATCTATAATGATGTTGTTATCATTGATAATTGTATAATTTTCGTTGCAGCTAAAATAAATTTCTGAATGAGATTTTGCAAGTCCATTACATCTTTGCGATCGTTATCGGCAGAGTACAAAATTGTGTGTTGCAAAACAACTTGAAACATAAAAAGATCAAGTATCCTCCCGTCCGTTTGATCAAACATCAATAAATCCAAAGAGACTCCTTGATATCAGGATCTATGCAATATTTAACATTTGTCGATTATTTTTTTGCGATTTTGTTTGCATCATTGGATTCGTTTTTCAGGTGATCAAGGGCTTTGCTCATTCGCCGAGCACTCGGAGATCTAAGAAAGCATACATCATCAATTACAATTACAATGCTATTAATGGGCTGGAGAACGAAAACGATATTCATCGGGGACTCGCTCGATATGTTACATGGCATTAATCCAATGAATTATTTTTCAGATTTCTTCATCATTATCGGAATTTGATGTTGCAATTTGATGTTAGATCTACTGCTCGCGTTGGAGTGTGCTTATTTGTATAAAAGTTGGCAAATCTCATTCCTATTCCATCCGTGTTATCTTTTACAAGGTATGTATACCGTCACATTTTTATTCATACTAAAAACATAAAATGATGAAGATTAAAAGCACCTTCCATTTTTATTTCAAATATAGAATGCCAAACAAAATCTTATAATTGTGAAATGTGATGATGAGCACCTTCCATTTTTGATTAATAAAAATATAGTTTTTATCCAATGATCCTGTTATAAAATCTTTGGTAATTATTTATCATTTTATAATATTGTATAATATTTTTGATATAGGTGTATTTAATTATATGAATTTAATTTTTATTAATAAACAGCGTTGATGAGGACAAGAGATTCTTTGTCGAAACTTAGGCACATTGATAAAAAATATAACCTTGTGTTTTATTCAATCTGTAGTTCATTGAAGCAAAACTATCCTTTTATCAAAATCTTTTAATTTTTTTCTTATTATTGTTCTTTCAGCCATACTCACCAATCTACTTCTATTCTACAATCTCGTAGTTTATACTTATTATTAATATTATCTACAATACTTTAGCTTTTGTTGATTACATTTTTTACTTTTATTAATAACTGTTTGAAATAATTTGTTGTCTTTCACTAATCTGCACTATAGAGCCCCAAAGCATCACTTGGTTTTATAAAAAATCATCAAGTGGTGCCATATACAAAGATGAAAATGAAAAAAAAATGACAAATTGTAATTTCATCTGTGAAAAATATACTTGGTAATGACGACAGAACTAAGTGAAAGGAGAGTAAAATCGACAAGAAATATTTTTCAACTATAAAACACTTTTGTTTGCATACTCAGTTGTATTACTTTGCATACTGATCTCATTATTAGTAGTTTAGTTTATTTGTATTGGTTTTTTAATTTAATAAGTGTAATACTTCGCGACATGTAATAAAAATCACTCAAAAACAAAATAACTCAATGTGATTGATAGTTTAAAAAATTGCAGTATTACTATTTATAATCTTTATTTGTTTACTTTTTTAGTTTATAAAAAGAATCTAATAATAAACAAAATATAAAATTGAATGATAACAATAATATTTATTTTCTATAATTTTTATAATTAATCTACTTTTTTATAAATAATACATAAATTGATAAATAATCGAATTGAGTTACATTATATTTAATAATTTGAAGTACTTTTTAAAGTATCAATCGTATTGATTTCACAATTAATAGATTTATTTATAATAGTAACCATTCATTTAAAACTTGGAAATCACAAATTTTTCACAAAAAAAAAATTACGGCTGATTATGAATTTTCATTTTATATTGTACGATTCGCAACAAAAAGTTACGAAAACAACAAAAAGGAAAAAATTCGATCCGGACGAGAGAACGGACGGTATACCAAAGGCGGTTAAATAAGACGGCCTTGGTAGGCAAGGAGACTCAACTAGAGTCAAAGTGTGGATAATCGATACCGACGTACGATTATAGCGGACCGCAATCGTAGGACGGGGGTAGAATCTCTGATACAAATTATTAAGGAAAGATGAAACCGCAGGTGACTTTTCTTTAAGGACGTGAAAAACCACGAAATCGTGACAATTTCGAAGGTATTGATAGCACGGAATCATGCTTAACGGAGGCGGAATGATAATTAGAATATTGTCATGAAATTGTAAACAAGAGAGACGGGGAACAGAGGCCAGAAGAATTTTACATCGAGACCAGCACAGGTGGAGTGCTAAATAGCTTCGGTTCTGCCGCGCGCGATTGGCCGAGCGTCGGAGCGCTCGCCCGAATGGCCGTTTGAGATCGCAGGGAGAAGCTGAGCGCGTACCGTTATCCGACCACGGGAGCTTTGGGTAGCGAGGGGGTTGTTTCGAAACGCTTAGAAACGAGAATGTCTCGTTTCAGTCTCAATGGTAAATAATAATCTTGATGTGTAATTTGTGATGCTATTAATTGTTGTTTAACAATTCAATCATCACTGAACGAAAGCACCTATAAATCATTGTATTAAACCAAATATATAAAATTAATTACGTATAAAGGAGTTTTGATAAAGTAGTATAAATAGTAAAATTGGAATAAGACAGCCTCGGTCTCTCGGTGTTCGGTATGCGTGACTGCTGGTACGTACTTGACCGAGTACGAGAGGTTGGACACCGAGAGATAATCCGCGCGGACTACTGTGGCGAGTTACATGCCAGAATTACCATAGCGACCTGCTTTCCCTTACCCCGGGTATGCATTGAAGTGATTGAATAGAAAGAATGAGAAACAACAATAGTAGTGTGGAATGATATAGATATGATAGGTATGCATACTTAGCGCGAAATGGCTGGTAATTACATAATATATATTCACCGATGGGAAAACTCATTTTCTGATCTTGTGCTGGATCTATTGTTCGGAATGGGGGCTTTCGTTACAGATAATATGAATTACCAATCTAAAAATACGGATTGAAGTAGAGCTTATTTTTTAATGTTTAACCAATAATTAATTTTTTTTATAGGAAGTTAGGTAAGTAAACTTGATTATTAGTTATAATAAACTAAAGTACAGAGGTGAGACAGTTGGAATTTCTTTGATGAAGAAGATCCCGCCATTTTGGTAATATATTTGGAAGTATACGGATCGTGTGAATAATAATTATTAATATTATAAAGGAAGATCGTTGATTATAATCAACACTACACTGTTAGCTTTCACAACTATATTCCTTTATCATCCGCTTGATATGAATAACCTCATTATGTAGGGAAAGTAAGTCTGGAATAATAAATAATTATAAATTATAATTATACAAGGAAATTCAAGGAGAGAAAGACAAATACTTTAAGAATTGATTAATATATTATGATATTATAATTCTATCAATTATCTCTTACTCAAATATTAAATTAAATAAAGGTAAGATTTAATATTAATATATATATGTAATAATTAATCTATGTGTACATATCTGTATATTCAAAATCTTATAACCAAGTAGTGTTGACGTTGGGCATGACATTCGTATGCTCAATGACGAATTAAAATCTAAAGAAATTCGGTTCCATCAATTAAATAATAATAATAAAATTAATCGTGAGCGAAGTGTTAATTTATTAAATAGTGGAGTTTTGAATTTTCAATCTATTGGAATTATGATAGTGAATAGTTATTTAGATAATTACGTAGCGTGGTTCTTAAAATAATATTAAGGAAAATTATATTAAGTGATGCGGTCGGGGAAATTTCCGTTATCGAAATTTCATCGTGCTACAAATTGTATTTATTAAATAATAAAATATTAATTGAATAATATTTTCAATACAACATAACTTTAAAATTATTATAATTTCCTATGAACTTTTTAATAAAACCTAAAGAAAAATATATTTAAAAAAAGAATACATCTAATCGTAACTAAAGATACTTCAAGGCTTTTCATCAAATCGATGTAACGACACTATTATCAATTAATTTTTATTGAACAAGCTTAAATCAACTAATATAGAAATCTTCTGAATAAATTATAAATAAATAACTGAAATGCCTTTTTGGAATGCCAAAACTTCAATTCAACTATTATTTCTTTCTACAGAAAATATTAACTAATTATATAGTATTATTATTATGTGTTCACATTATTAATATAAATAATTATTAATATATAATCAAATGACACACTTGAAACTGTATTACAGTTATTTAAATTAATTCTCTTTAGTACATATTAAAATTCAAACCCATAAAGAATTATATATTTTTTAATCATTATACTGTAATATTACTGTTACAAATTTTCTTTATTAATTCATTAAATTCATTGAATTGTTTTAGATTTTAATAAAAAGTTGAATAAGCCATTAACTATTTGTATAAATTAAATCTATTATTTATATTCAGAGTCATAAACTCAATTTTGTCATAACTGATACAATTTGATTTGATTACATTGAAAGATATACATTATCTAATCATTATCATAATCTGCTATCATTCATTTTTGTAAAGCGATGCACTAATACTACAGAACTTATTTTGCTATACATTATACATAGCGTTTATAGAATTTATTAATCTAACTTTAATTTAAATAATAAAATCAAAATGTGAAATGTAAATAAGGGAAAGGGTAAGGGATGATAAATAATTTAATGGTTAATTAATCAATAATTTAATATTGAGTCTAAATACAATGTGTTTATTGGCTCCGCTTTCAAATGAACAGAATTATTAACTATTTTTATGAATATTATTATAGCACTTTTGTATTAATAATAATAATAATAATAATAATAATAATGAGTAAGTTTTATTATCATTAGTAAGTTACATTGTTCAAAGCATTTAAACAGATGTTTGCATGCTTCGATATTTGATAAAACTATAATCATTTATATATTAAGCAGCGGTATTAGATTTATATTTTTTAATTTTTCTAATAAAATATTGTCTTGATCGAATTTTTTTTAAAGTACTTTTTGAGTTTTTGATAATTTTATCGACTCATTTCAAAATTAGCATACTATGACTTCTGTTATTCATTAAAGCAATTTCAAAAAACATTCTACTTTAATATTAGATTGGCATTTTATAATTATTTTATATATTAATTTTATATATTAAATTTGTATTAGTTGCCATAGTTTTTCTCAATATTTATAATTATCTATAAAACGCATGGAAGATGACACGTGTATATGAGTTTGAAGTTATGTTTCCTTTTTAATAAATGTGTTGCACTTATCATTGTCCTCTATATCTATGAGAAGAAATTCAAGAAATCTTAAGAAAGTTATCTTTGTTAATAGTGACAAAGTATTTAGAGTAAAAATTTTATTGTAAGAGATATATAAAGATCGTTAAGGATAAGTTGATCGTTAGAGCGTGTATACCACCCCAATAAGAAAAACCTGTTAGAGGTTATAAATAAAGGGATATAAAAAAGAATGCTCTCCAATTGGTCTAACAAGTCTCATTCTAATTTGTACATTTCAATTCAAAACTCTTTAAAAAATTTATCTCCACCTTCTCCAGGTATAGTTCATAGTTCACCTACAGAAATAAGCTATATAATACAAAATCATCCTTCGTATAAGTCTCCTGGTCTATATAAAATTAATAATGGCATTTTCAAAATTCTTCCTCATAGATACATTATTATCATTACGAATATTATTAATATATGTCTTCTATTTCATTATTGTTCCTCTCTTTAGAAACATGCAACAGCAATTTGTATTCCCAAACCTGAAACGCCACCAGAATTTTCTGATAGCTATAGACCAATTAGTGTTCAATCTTCTCTAAATAAATCACTGAATCAGTAATCCTTCACCGCGTGTTAGTTTTTACTGACTTACATAAAATGATCCCAGTTTTCCAGTTCGATTTTCATAAAAATCACAGCACCGAACATAAACTTTTTTATATATAAACATAAACTTATTATGGAAAATATAACAGACGCCACTAATAGAGGTTTTTTCAGTTCTTACTTTACTTGATACATACCAAACATTTGATAAAGTTGACACAATATATTAATTTACAAGTTAATTAATTTTAATTTCCCCCTATCTCGTTTCTATTATTCAGTCCTATCCCATTGATCATTCTTTTTCTGTTAAAGCAGGTAATTCTATGCCATATCTATTCATTCAGAAATTAATGGTTCAATACTTGCTTCCTCTCTGTTCAATATATTTCTTATTGATATGCTAACTACAAACAACTGCACAACTGTACTATATAGATGATATATAAATATTGGATATTAATATAAGTCCTGAATTTCCTGCTCTTTTCACCAATAAATACTTGATCATTCTTTCTAAATGATTGAAGTTCTAGCATTTAGAAGTCAATTTGTGTCAACTAACTCCATCCTTTTTAGAAAAAGTATCCTTCGCATTAAAGTCACCTAATATTATAGTTTATGGTATACATATTCTGTGGTTATTTTCTGTCAAGTAGTTTGGCATTACTTTCGACTAAAGGCTCGCTTGGGTTCTCCAAATCTTTCAGATTAAATCTAAAATCAAATTTGCCCAGAATCTTCTTAGGACATTTCTCTTTATTCCTAAAGTGATTTTGAAATATAGAATCCTAATTTTCAAAGCCGTCATTTTTGGTCTTGTTTAGTATATCATTCCTATTTGGAGGACTAACCCTCGCGGCAAAATCAATATCCTTCAGACAACATTAATAAAAACCCTTCGGTCATTCATAAAACTTATCTATATATGAGAAATAATAGATTTTTCATTGAGCTTGATATTCTTTCCATCTCTTTCATAGCTTCTTTAAGAGCTAAATATCTAAGCAATATTTGTTCATATTCTAACTTCATTATTCAAGCCGTTTTCAACTTCTCACCTCACCCCAAAGACAGAGTTATGAGGCCTCGCTCACTAATTCCATTGTTATTCAATGTAGTTATTTTATACTTTTCTTCAAATTTTTTTAAACTTTTGAGTTTTCTTCTCTTAATTGTCTCTTTCAAGCAGGAATTAAATAACGTTTGTGATTATAATTCTACCTCATGAAATGATAGAGTTTGGTCAGTAAAAATCGACACTATCTTTCATTATAAGTGTTTTTCCTTATAAAATTCTCTCTATTCTATTGCTTTCTTCGTTAAAATAAAATTAAAAACAAAACCAGCATTGCTTTTGTCATCAGATACATATATTGTTTGGGTACTTTATCCTATAATTAGTATATGTTAGAGGTACTAAAATGATCTTGTGATAGACACGTGTTGATTATCATCGGTGCTTAGTATATTTATACGTGCTAGTAGTTTATTTCATAAATCTGTTATTCAACAAATGGAAAAAAATTAATAATACTTTTTTAACTTCTGAATTATGGGGATTTCTTTTATAATTAAATTTTTTAGTAAGCTCGATGCAACAAGACACTTTATGCATTAGTAATTATATGAACATTTTAGTTTCTTATTTTAAACACGACATTAAGAGCAAACAAAAGAGGTATACATTTACTTGTGAAAATGAAAATAATTTATGTTGTACTCTTTTTTTCGAAATTTAATTTGTAACGAGACGTCTTTCTTCCTCTTCTTTACGAGTGAAGGAGAGAGTCGAGCACTCGTCGAAAAAAAGATAGAAAGAACCGTCGAGAATAGCGGTCTGTCAAGAATTCGTAACATTACTTAATGATAAAGTCAATGAAAACAATTATATTTATAAAACAAAATTACAAAGAGGCGTTTTAAGAGTCCATTAACTTGGATTTGCAAACTTAAAAATATAATAGAAAATCACAATCAGTTAAGGATCGGGAATTGGTATTATAATTCGCAATTATCAGATAAATTTAATGTTAGAAATAGCAGAGTTATTTATTTTTGAAATTACATTATTAGTCACCAACTGTAAATAATTGTAACCGTAAACGAAATTTAGCTGGATTTCATAAATAATTAACTTATTTACAAGAATATAAACAATTATATGTATGTTTATTCGCAGACAAAGTGATCTCCAGGCAGGTTACAGACATAAATAATATCAGCGACCCGGACATACAAAATCTCACGAATTATCCGAAATTTGAGTAATTATTTCGAAATAATTACTTTACATAAATTTATATGCGCGAAAGAATTTCGGATAGGTATTTTTTTTCTCAAATTATTAATAAAAAACTAATAATGCACGGTGGGAAATAGAGATCGGCCGACGGTATGATAACACGGTATCAATAAACCAGCGGATGGATCGGAAGTACTGAATCGGTGGGGAACGGAAAGGAACAGAACGGGTCAATTTATCGGGGACAGTGATCTAGGGGGTAGTTAAAGAAAAACCCCTGGTGCAATATAAGCCAAAGTACGAACAGTAGATGTAACTGATGGATGGAATTTACATCCACGGTAGATCACTTCGAACAGGCCCTTTATTTGGTGCAACGTTTAATTTAATACAATCTAAAACATTTGAAAAAAATACTTTAAGATATCACTTTTTCAAAAACACTTTAAAACAACACTTTCAAAAACTCTGTAAAAAACATTATTGATTTAAAAAAAGTTACTGCTATTTATTATGTACCTAATTTCTTCTCTGTCAATCCTTAATAATTTTTTTATAACTTCACCCACTGAAAATTTACAAAATTTTCTATTAGCGATATCTGGTATACACATTCTGCTACCTGATCTCATTAAAATATAGATATGTATTGTAACGACTATTATCATTAAATGAGTGACAAAGCACGAGAGAGATAGATAGATATATTTATTTAAGTACAGACAGTGGTACAGTTTTTTTTATAATAATAATAGATTATATTATAATTTAAATTAAGAGTAAATATAATTACTTAATATTTAACTTAAAATTATAAATAGTCATGATTAATACTGTTTTATTTCTTCGTAATTATATATTTCTTCTTTATAAAATATGTAAGTAGTGGAGTTTAGAAGTATATGTTTTAATAAAATGTAATTGGTAAATGGAAATATAAGAGAGATAAATAAATATAAAATTTATTTGGTTTTAAATATGTATTAAATATATAGTATATATTAAAATATATAGTATATAAATTATAACTAAATAGACATTAATACACAGTTTTTTTTTATAGAAATGTTATATGTATGCGCGAGATAAAAAAAGCAGTGCAAACTACTGCCTACGACCTACAGTAGAGAGCTACCGTATAACTTACTTTCAAAAGAGATGTGCTCGTTCCTTTTTACAGCACAGATATAATACATTCTGGTATTGGTCAAGCTTTATAGTTTAGCATCAAGTTCGTCTGTGACGTTTCAGTGAACTAGTAAACCGTATCCAATAATAGGGAATAATAGTGTTTGAATAAAATGTTTGCACGGCTTGTGGTCAGTGATTTTCCTAAAGAAGTATAACCTGTACATCAAGGAATGTGATTTATTGTACATTTAAGAAACTTGCTCTTTCCAATTTAGCTTAGAATCTAATACAACCCCAAGATTGTGTAAAGATGATAAAGGATACTGAAGTATATTATGTGTGGGATAGATATTGTGATTAGTATAAGGTTTGTGGTGGAAATGTCTTTGGTACAGGGACTGGGAGTCAAAATATTGGGAGTCAATCTTGTTAAAGCACTTACTAATACTAAAAATAATAATAAAATAATAATAACAACAATAATTAAAATTAGATTATAAAATAATTATACGTATAAATATGTAATATCTATTATAATTTGTGCCGGTTATATAGTCACTAATAGAATAACCCCCCGCGCCTCGATTCCACCACTATCACCGTTTTACACCAACACAAATACCGCTCCACACCGACTAACCTTCCTGCGAAGAGGTCGCGAAGAGAATGATCGCCCCCTACCGACAGGTGGCAAAAATTCTCGCTGCGCGATAAGTATCTACCGTTTAAAGTAGTTATCAAATTATTTATGTTACTTATCAAATATCCGCGTTTGAATGTGTGTTTTATAGCGAGTCCCTGAAAATTATTTTTTGTTGTATGTCAATCCCCGCGAATTAATAGCTGTTTTATATCGAGTTTTCGTGAATAGCTTCTGGTTAATATCAAGTTACCGCGAATTATTGTGTGAATTATGTCAAATATCGGCGAATCACAGTTTTTTTGTAATAATGATTTTTGTTGAAATATTAAAGGCATTATATAACCCCGTATTCATCGATCATTTTAAGTCACTCTTACCCTGATGCTCATCCCGCGACAAGGAACTGTGGATGTTGGTGAGCTTTATCCCGGCGTGGAGTAACTTTCTATTACAAATTCTAACAATAATGAATTTTCGTAAAATAGGTATGATAGTTTAATGAACTTTTAATTATAATTTGAAAATTACAAGTAAATATTTTTTATTATACTTTCTTATTTAGATTTTAATATGTAGACTGTGAAAAAAACAAATCTTATGATAAGCAGAGCGGTAATAATTAGTTTTAAATAGAATAATTAGGGTTTCTAATGTAAAGTTAGAAAACTTTATAATATAACAAGTTTGATAATCAAAGTTTTGGTTAAATATTACATACTCGCTAAAAATTATAAAATTTTAATAACTAATTAAATTAATAACGATTAAGGGTAAAACATATAACGAAACAAAATCGCATGCCTCTACAGAGCATATATAAAATTAACTGCAAATATGGTAATATATATGTATATTACTAATATATGCGTAATTATATAAATCTAATTAAATTTCTAAAAATAATATTACAAATTACAATAATGATAAAAAAGTAGAGCGTGTTATTCCAAATCACTTTAAACACTATTAAATTGATAATAATGATAAAAACTATAATAAACAGTGGTGCAACTGTACCATGCAATAATAATCGTTAAATTTATGCTGATTTTCAGAAATAAGAATGTCTATAAAAATAATTATTCCAAGACCTTGTGCACTTAACAATTGCACTTGTATACCTTTCTGAGAAATTGGGAAAGCCTATCGTATTGCATTTCGGATTTCCATACGATAATAAATAATACAAATATAGTGACCTCAAGTCAGCAGAAAAATTTTTTTTACACTAATGCCTATTTGTGATTTATTGTTGCTTATATAAACAGGTGTGTTGATTTGTTAAAGGTTTATATAAATGGTGAGAAGAATCTTGTACCCTATCTTATTATATGATATTAACAAAAACTTCTTTTTGAGAAAAATCAGAAAGCGATGGATTCAGTTGGTAAAAAACACTTTGCACTTCCATCGTGAAACTATAGCTTCTCTACAATTCGGAGTTGCACTTCAAAAAATTCATAAAATTAGATAGATATTATTAATATGAAGCACTACAATGTATAACGTGTCTAAGCTTGTCGTTCATAAAGAGGGATCACAAAAAAGCGCGAAAAACCGTGTTTATTAATAAATTTTAGATATATTCCTTAATATTGCAAATACTGACGATTTTCCCCAATTTGGTTTCAAATGTAAGTATTAAATTTACAATGTATTAGTATAATTGTTAAATTTTTTCTGAACTCATTGACACATAGTGGAAGAAACATATAATAAATATTTTTATTTTTATATGACGGTAAAAACAGTAAAGTTACTATGAATTTTCGTAACGAAAATGTTGCACCTGCTGTTATAAATTTTGAATCTTTCATATGGTCGCTCTGACTAGATGCGGCAAATTGTAACCAATTTGTAGTATCTGATTAGGCTGGTGATGATATTGATAAAAAATTAATAACAGCACATTTAATTAAGTTATATAGAAATATAAGTGACTGTTTCTACAACAAACATATCAAATATTGACTAAAATAAATTAAATATAAAAATTCTCTTAACAATAATACAAGAAAACAATATGACAATATAATTTCCCTTTAGTACAAAAACAATTTCTAAAATCAGCAATAAATTAAAATAATACAATATTAGTACTATCCCACCATTAATAATGAAATAAATAACATCATAAAACTAGGCAAGGAAAATAATAAAAAATGGGAGACTGCAGCCGTTGTTTATTTGAATTTTTAAATTATTATTGAAAGAAGTTAATATTTTCGCGGATGAGCATGCAGTTGAGGAACCAGGATTGGGATGCGGAACACAACAACAGCTTAAATAATATGAAGCAGAATTTAAAAGAAAAAACTCCTTGTTTATTTACGTCTTTTGTGCTAAAACAGATTTTATACAAATTCAATTATAAATGTGAATTTAATTATATTTTTATTAATTGTAAAATCAGACCGGATTTTTATTTATTGCGTTAAAGGTACGTTGATTTTATAGGTTATTGAGAAAGCGGTGAATTTAATTGTTAAATATATTTACAGAATTTTGTTGGTAAATCGGAATACAACAATATCGACTCGGTTTGGAAATTTATTTAAATTTATCAGTAATCCTGGAATACTAGCACGCGGTAACTATATCGGAAAAATCGGGTGCACTAGTATGCGGCATTATACGGAAAGTCGGGATGCATTCATATTTTAAGCATTCATCGTTAACATCATATCTGGTCCATAATTTTGTCATTGGGGGGGACCTTGATTTGGCTGTCCGTTCAATACGTCGTCGACAGAGAGGTAGTGAATGGTTTCACTTGGTTTTTCGTTCAATACGTAGGCCGTAGAGGAGTAGGGGATGAGTTTGGCTTTCCGTACAATACATAGGCCTAGGCGAGATCTGAATAGCGGGAGAGATGCAGGCAGAAAGGTACCTCTAGCTTACTTACGACGCCTTTTATACACGAGCCAGCCCATAAGATCCGTGCATAAGCGCTCTGAATTTCGGAACATGCGCGGCCGAATGATCCCGAACTCTCCCGAACATTTGAGAACATTCTGGGAGGTTCAAGATCATTCTAGAGCGGCGTATTTATATATACGCAAAAATAAATAATGAGCTTCGCGGTGTGCGTGTATCGGTATATGTGTGTGTGTGTGTGTGTGTGTGTGTGTGTGTGTGTGTGTATGTGATGAGTGTATGTTTTGTACGCATTTCGCGTTACAAAACTAGTTCCACAGCTTAAAACAAAACTATTTTTAATGGCTATTATTAAGCAATAATTTAATTTCAATTCAATGATTAATAATGAATTATTAAATAAATTAAATAAAATTTTCATAAACAAACTACTAACTTCTAATAAATAATATTTATATTGAATTATCTATTACATCTCAGAATGTCATAGACAGATAAATGAATATTTAGTTAATTTTTATTATAAAATTATCATTTATTCATTTAATATAAACCATATGTTTATGAGTTTACATTTTAGTCGTTATACTTTTAACAAATCAATAAGAATAAATACATAAAATATAATTATTGTAAAATGAATTACAATTAGTTGTCGATGAATATAATTTATGTTCCTTGCGTTATAAGTTTCATAGCGATTGTTGATTAGTGAGCGTATTGTTCGAAAAGACGATGTGGGCAAATTCTGTATCGGCAGAAGACTATCGCCACTCCAGATTTCTTCTAGGCTTGGAGCGTTCTTAATATTTAATAATAACTTGAAATTAAAGTATACTAATTACGAAACTAAAAAACTTCTTTTTATTTTACACTACTTTTTAGAACATCTGTAAATTTTATCCCCTCTATGCTACGTTATAGTTATTAATGTTGGCTCATAGATGCATGACCTTAGTTGATTACCTAATTTGCGAGCTTTTCTATTTTATTTCTTTATTTTGTTCGTATTACCTTAAGTAATTAAGCAATAATTTGTTGTTATTATATTATTTCTAATTGAACGGTTTTATAGTCATTCATATAAGTTAGTAATGAAATGGAGTATTTTGTCTCCATTATTTTACTTTATTTTCGTTTACAATTCATAATAGTATATTCTTAAAGATTTCATTATGCAATCTTATCAAAATTAAATGAGAAAATATTACATATAAATATAGGAACATTATATAACAAATAATATTATAAACAAATAATAATTTTTAACTGTATAATATTATATAATATTAATTATAAAATATTATTTTTAACAAATAGTAAAATTTTACCAAGTAATTTCTGAATAATAATTTTTAAACAAATAAAAAATTAGCTAACAAATAATAAACAATTTATAATTCACATGTTAAAAAATCATTCAACAATCAACAAAGTAACAAATAAACAATGAATTATTAATAAATAAATAAAAAATAAATCTTTGATTATTATAGTCTAAGCAATAGTTTAACAATAATCAATTAAATATCTCGATTGAGGAAACTGCGAAGAATTGAAAAGATACAATTGAGAAGAACGAATAACAATTTTATACAGTTTAGGTTACGAAACTGATAAGATCCACTCTAAACGAGCATTTCTAAAGACTGTACTTTTTGTGCGCAACTTCATTCTATTTCATCACAAGACTAATAGTGTCCGAGGATCTATACCAGCTGAATCACTCATTCTCTCTTTCTCTCTCTCTCTCTCTCTCTCTCTCTCTCTCTCTCTCTTGTCTTCCTTTGCAATCTTGTGAACGGGTAAAAATTGTATAACAGGAAAACATGTAAGATCATTAAATACAATTTTAATACAAACATACAGCCTTTTATGTTTTTTCCATTTATTTTACTATCTAATCCCTTGCATGTAATGTCTAAGAAGAATAATGCTCGCGTTCATTCATCCTCACTCTTTAAAATGAATTCGCGATCATCAACCGAATTCTCTTACCCAAGAGCTATTACTCGAAAGTGTAGGCTCTGCAAGGTAACTGGAAAAGCTTCTCGAACGTACAGTAATTTTATCCGGAGTTAGTACGGTTATCGTAGACTCAAAGGCTGAAAAAAAATTAATAAATAGCCATTCCTAGTCTGAATTTGTCGGAACTCAATGCTATTTTTACAAAAAACAAAATTCCTAGTTACCTAGCGTCGTAGACGATGCACATTGATTGATATCGATTGATATGTGCATCGACTATTTTGCGATATTGAGTTTGAATATCAAGTGACGCGGAGTGAAAAAAAGCTAAATACACCTTTTTCGAGGTTTTAGCTTGTATGCGAGTTTTTTTATAATGTATAAAAAAGCAGTAATAATACTTCATTACGTCGCGGTACTAACTCGCAAGTCGACGCACAACTCAGATTAGTGTGTTAGCGAAAATTCAAAGGAGGAAAGCTTGAAACAGATCCAGGAGGAGTCACTAGCTACCTGTTACCACTACAGAATTATCCTATGTTTTCCTTTTTAATCCAAAAGCAATAAACACATTAAGTTATTAATTTATTAAAAAAGTTTACTTTATTTTATTATGGTAGTTGAGCGTAGTTATTTATTTTTTTTTTTAATAAAGCTTACGTGAGAAGTGAATTTGTTAATTATTTGAATATGAAAGAAAATTCAGAATTAATATTTAAAAAATGAATACAAAAGATGTAACTATATCAGTATTTGATGGATGAGAAAAATAATTATTAAAATGTTTTTATAATACAAAAAATATGATAATGTGATAAATATATAAAAATTAAACAGTGTGATTATGCCGATGATAATAAGCAATCAACGTTCCAAAACGAGTTAATTTCAAAACAGGAAAAGTCATGTTTATTTACTATTATTGCCTTAATCATACCTTTTTGAACTTTACTCACGTGATATGAAAGTCCCAATGTGATAAAGGACATATTGTCCACACGACTGCTTAAAGAATTACTATCGCAGTTGTCAAAAGAAAAATAGCCGTGTCCATCTTCGTGACAAAATTCATATAATTATATCGTATACTACATGATCCAAGACTAATGACTGAGAAAAGGTCATGTGTAGTAATGATACGTGCGTCCGAACCATAACTTAGAAAAA
The DNA here is from genome assembly GCA_018907245.1 of Eupristina koningsbergeri. NCBI lineage: Eukaryota > Metazoa > Arthropoda > Insecta > Hymenoptera > Agaonidae > Eupristina > Eupristina koningsbergeri. The sequence goes on from JACCHV010000001.1 coordinate 1,971,930, forward strand.
TAATAGGAAATAAATATTCTAATTAATCGTGAAGTAACACGAAATACTACAAAAGAGCACGATCATAACTAAAATTGTATGATCGGCTCAGATCATATCCCTATGCGCCGATACGTATAATTGGGAAGTGACATGGAAGGGATAAAAATACAAAAGAATTAAAAGACAGAGAAAATATAAGGAGAATGCTTTTATACTCTTGGAACTAATATATTTTAAACTCATAATTTTAAACTCATAATAAGGACTCTATAATTCTGGAAATCTGCAGTGGTGATAGATTGCTGCCCTCACGAAATTGACCACATTGTTCTTTCAGAATACATATTTCTAAGCTACAATCACTGCAAATAACTATCACGCAAGTAATATTAAGAAATTATCGATTAATCATTGTAATCATTTTATTACAACTCTATATAATAAATTATTTTTACTGGAAATATTGACTATAATACATCAAAATTGTAAACTAACAATAATATTAAATAAATAGATAATTATTAAATGAACAAATATTTTAATTATTCATGTATTTATTTAATACATTCTGAGATATAACAGTAAGAATAATACATAAAATAAAATTGGTGATAGCGGTGAAATTCAAAAACAAAAATTTTATTAAACCAAGTAGCGAAATAAAATAATATACGTGGTGAAATAAATAATTAAACTGAGTAAAAAGCCAATCAAAATTTTTGACAAAATATAAAATAAATATATAACAAAGCATTTTTTATTTTATGAAGAGAGTTATAATATTAATAAAATGGATAGGTTAAATGCAGAAGAAATCAAAAAACGCGAAAATCAGCTTAGAATCCGTGAAAACCAACTTGAAATGTTTATACGCGAAAATCAACAATTAAATGTAAAAATAATACAATTAGAACAACAATTACAGCAAATGAATATAAATAAATAGGAAGAATCAAATAGAAATTAACAAGAGAACATAATGGATTTGCCAAATACTTTTTATGAAAATGTATGGACAAATGAGTATGCACAGAATTCTTTTTCTTCAACAAGGTTGAATGATAATACTTATGCTTCAAGAATATTAATGTAAGAAAGTATCTCAACAATACTTACTTTCGTCGGTACTAATATCTTGCCGTTTTTACGTACTATCGATATAATTAAAGAACACTTATTATTAGAACAGTCAAAAATTGTGAAATTAATAAAATTAAAAATTAACCATCAAATTCATACTACTATTGTAATATCAGAATGCAATACTATTGATCAATTAATACATAAATTAAGAGATATTTTTATAGGAAATTATAGATCAGGAGAAATCTGGGGTAAATTGAACTCCATTTTTAAATCTCAATTGGAAAATATGTTGATACACGCACAAAAATTCATAGATTTATACTACATAATTAAAGATTGTTTGCGGAAAAAGGGAGAAACTAAAAAGCTTTTTCCAGAAGAAACAAGAAGAATTGACGCATTAGTAATTAAATATTTTATATCCTTTGTACCACACGAATACCGGCTGCATTTTAAATCTGAAAATTTAAATGAATTAATTATCAGTGCTAATAAAGTTGAAAAATAAATTCAACTAGATCAAGAAAAATTTTAGAATAAAAAAGAAATCAAAGTATAATAATAATTTATATAACATTCAAAGAACAACAAATAAAAATAATTATAATAAATAGAATTATAATCATATTACATAAAATCTAACGTGTGACTATTGTGGAAAAAGAAACCACACAGAAGAAAATTGTTATACTAAACGGTTCCGAGAAAAGAAATACTCAAATTTTCAAACAAATCGAGATGTAGCGAATATTTTCGATTTAAACAAAACAATACTCGCTAAGTAAACGCAATAATTCAAGAAGAGAAGGAATTCGAGATTACAGAGAATTCAGAAATTCTGATAAATACAGAATAAATAATATAGGAAGTTTAAAAGCGTACCGGTAATACAATTGCAATCGGAACAATTAAATGGAAAATTTACTGATTTTATGATAGATACGGGAACACAACCCAATATAATAAAAATCTCAGCTATTAAAACAAATACTGAAATAAATTATAGAGAAACTTCTGTCATATATGGAATCGGTGAAACTATTTACAAAGCAGCCGGTACAATAAAAATAACATTAAAAAAGAATTAATAAAGAATTAAAATTTTTAATAGTCAACGATAATTTTCCAATTTTAACTAATGCCTTACTTGGAGCTGAATTCTTCTCGAAGAATAATGTAATTTTCAAAATTAAAATATAAAAATCAACGGTAACAAAATATCATTCGAGAAAGAAAATAAAGGCAAAGTTACTCGAAAAATCCACTACAAGAGTGACATTGGAGTTAAAAACGTAAGCTTGCATATTCCTAGTAACTCAACGCCTCAAAAGAAAAGTTGTAATATAACACTATACGCGAAATTTAATGGATCAAATAATGTAACATTAGAAATGCAAAAGTAAATGAATATTAGAATAAAAAATATTGATGAAATAATATTAAAGGGAGAGTTACTAAATGTAATTATTAATTTTGACTATAAAATCGATAAAATTCATAGCGAAGATGGAAAAGATTAATAAAAGATTAATGTATTTTAAATACATAATAATATGCATAATAAAACAAAGTTAAATAAAGATATTATTGAACCCCGGATTAATCGTGTGAGCGATTTCTTTCACCGTGAAAGCGTTTTTTTTCTATAATAATCCGATTCGTACGCGAAACTTTCTTAGCATACGAATATTTAGATATTTAGGAATAAAGACGTTGGAGGTTAAATAATACGTAGCAAATTTCAAGGCATATAGCTTACATTGTATACCTATATACCTGTTGTAATTTTACTTCTAATACAATTATCGATACCATGCAGGTATAAACTTGAACAAATTAAGAAATAACCGTAAGCTATCCGTATCTCTTTCATTACAGGCAAACATGCTCCAGGCCTTGAACGGCTTTCCTTCAATTTATTGAAGTTATTAATATATTTAATTGTGTATTTAAAGTTTTCTATCTTATGACAGGGGAGTACCCTTATTTGTTTTGGTGTATAAATTTTATGTATCTATGATTTGGATGTTACATCTACATTTATTCTTTTATATCTTATAATTATTTATAGCTAGTACTTATAGATGTAATCAGTTGTATTTAGATATTTTAAAATAAAAATGATTTATATATTTTTATTGTAGGATTAGCTTAAATTTTTTATATTCTTAGTTTACGTTTATGGGTAATGGAGTAAGCTTCTTAACAGCTCTCTTAAAAATGCTGTTTATTGTTCTTACACTCGCAATTCTTACGGCACCGTCTACTCTAGCATGCATTTGCATGATTCTTTCCAGTTTCCAATACATAGGGGCGGAAGTTATCTTCTTTAATTGTGCCAAGAGTACTGATTCTTATTTTATCTACATCTCTCAGATATCATTTGCTGGGCGTTGTAAATTGATTGAGATATTCTTGATGCCAGTATTTGCAGAAATACTGTTTAATCTTCTTTAAGTACTCCCAATTGTATAATTTACTTGACTGTACATTTTCAATGCATATTCTGGTAAACTCGACGATCTCTCGCCAATTTGAAAGTGGAAAGAAGTAAGAGCAGTGAGATCGTTGGGATCACTGGACACTGGAGTGAGAAATTAAGAATGTATTCTATTTCAATAATAAAGGTATTCATTCTTTCATACGTAAAGAATTTATCACCTTTCGTCTTGTATAGATGAGTCTTAAAACTTTTAACAAATTCCTTCTATAGACCTCCAAAATGGAGAGATTTGAAAGGTATAAAATGCCACTCAATTCCCTTTAGCTGTAATGAATTGCGTAATTTTTCATTTGCTGAACTTGACTGGAAAAATGCACGGAGTTTTATCAATTCATTTTTCGTGACAACAAAATTAGTCGCGTTATCCGAATATATTTTCTTCGGCTGACCTTGTCTACACAAGAATCGCGTTATTCCCTCTAGACATGTTTCCGTGGTTACATCGGTAACCAGCTCAAAATGTACAGCTTTTGATGCGAGGCACACGAAAACGCAACGTACGCTTTAATCTTTTATCTATTCCATTGCTTGTTTTATTTATAAAGAACGGTTCGTAGTAGTCGATGCCAAGGTTTTCAAAAGACTATGCTTGCATTATTCGTGTGGAAGGTAGATCACCCATTTTATAATTTACGATTTGTGGATTAAATCTCACACAAACTACGTATTTTTTAATAATATAACGAATACTGTTTTGCCATCAAGAGGCCAGTATTCATTGTGTATAGTATTAAGTGTCGTCTGCACTCCTGCATGCCATACTCTTTCGTATTTTTCTCTCAGTATTAGCATCATTACATGATCTCTACGTGGCAACAATATCGAGTGCTTTCGTGAGTAACTTATGTTCTTGTTTGTTGCCGACGTGTATAAGCCCCTCCTTGTCTACAGATGGAACTAATACTAATATTTTACTATTAAATTTCACCTGTTCGCCATTATGTAAATTTATAATTTCTTTCGTAAAGTATTTTTGTTACATTAATTTTATAATTCGTTTGTGCGCGGTTCTCAACTCTTGAACGGAGAAATTACCCTTTAACTTTTCCTTTTCCTTAAAATTACGTAGCTTACGCAGGCATAAAGCAACGAATTTATTTAAGGCTCCAATAGATGAAAAACGCTCAAATATCGCGTGGACTTCATTTACATTTTTTACAGCAGTTAATGCCATATGATTACGTCGTTCGGGAATTTCCACTTTTGATAATTTAAGCGCGTTCCATTGGCTTTCTTCCTTCTGCAGTCATTTCGGTCCATGAATCCATACCTTGTGTTTTTAGTAGTGGGTTTCAATTCACGAGAAATATAATCAGCAGATGGATTCTCATTCAATGTAACGTTCTCCCAATCCGCGTCTTTTAACTTGCTTTGAATTACAGTTACGCGATTTGCCACGTATGTTTTTAATTTATACGCAGATGTTTTTATTTGATTAAGTTCAATCGTCGAATCAGATCACAAGCGTATTTTATCATAAGTCAATCTCAAAGTGCACTTAGTATGCTTTATTAAATTCGCAAGTTAAAATGCTGCACATAGCTCCAAGCGCGGTAAAGTAGTCGTTTTTAAGGAGAACGATACGTGATTTTGTATTTATTAATTCTACAGTACACATTTTATTTTTATTTTGCGCTCGTAGGTAAATACATGCTCCATAAGCGCGTTCTCTGGCGTCGCAAAAATCATGTAATTATATGTTGACAGAAAAACTATGACAAACTAACACAAACATAATTATTAAAGACCAATCTATTATGAAAGTAGAATATTTTTTGCAAATCTTTAATGAATAACAGAAATCATAGTACGCTAGCATTGAAATTGATTGAAAAAAATATTGTTATTATTATTACAATCTATTAACCTTTCTTGCAAAAATTAAAATTATCGAAAACTCAAAATGCATATATGAAAAATTTTAGGCTTTCAGTAACTGTTAGAGGATTTTTTCAGCTTTTCATTTCAACATTTTATTTATTTAACAAAAATCAAGAAGGTATATTGGTAATTTGTATTCTTGACGGTGCGTGTAGACAACGCGTGTCAATTAAATTCATAAAATTACATTTGTCTATTGCTTTCTTTTATTTGTATTACTTCCGGTATAACTGAGTTAAGGTAAAATATTTAAATAATAATGTATAATAATTTAAATATTATTTATATGTCTATATAATTAATATTTATCAGTAGGAAATTTAAATTAAAATTTAAATTTAAATAGGAATTTGCTTAGCAAAATAGTACGTGACAATATACATATATATATTTGTGCACTAATGAAATTCATAATGCCACTGTAAAATTGTAAAATGAAATACAAAATTGGTTTTTATGAATTAAGGAATATATGAAGATGATCGAAATTATCGGTTAAAATTCCAAACTTCAAGTGAATCACCCTCTCTTCCTTTTTCTCGTGTAACTAAAATTTTATCTTGGCGGAGTAACTGTTCAAGAATAGTTAAATAGCAAATAATTTGTAAAATGTATATTGATTTCTGTTTGCAATCTGTAATAGGTGTATACCGAAATTTTCGTTTCTGTAATTTATTTTAAATACATATATATCAATTGTATATTAAGGCTTTTTCTTACTTTGATCCTTATTATCAAATATTCGAGCACGACGAGAATATTCGTATCATAAAAACGGACTTACCCGAAAGATTATCTTTTACTAATTTATAAATATAAATTCAAACTTTTGTCTATAAAATAAATTATATAATGTATATGATCCTATTCTATGTAGGCACAAAACAGATCAGACTTCTAACCTAGGATGTAAAAGTAATATTTGAAACAGAAGGAGGTATAATATTAGTAAAAATACAAAACCAATTCGTAAAGATCTTTTTATACTAACCTGTGTTAACTTTAACATTGTTTATGTCATAAAATATATAAGAACACAATTAAAAAACTTGTATTACGATAACATTATGCAACAATATGGATTAGAATGCCAAGGATTAAAAACTTTTATTAGCTTAACCTTTACAATTTTTGTTCTTTCCAATTTGCGTATAATTTTATGAAACGGAATTCATTAATGTAGGACAAACTATACCTATCTATTGGCTATATTCTCAAATAAACGAAATAGACAATTAATATTGATACAAATAGTTATGTTTTATTAGTAAGAACAAAATAATATCAATATAAAAAATACAGAATGAATGGAATAAGTAAACGCAATTGCATTAACAGAATATCTAGCGAGTTTAACTACAAAATGCAGTTTTAGCAGGTATATTTATATATGCAGGTATAAGCCCATTAAACAATAATTTGTCAATGCGCAGAACCGATCAAAGAATGAGATTAAATCTTAACAATAATAGACGGTAATGTATAGGGTGATAATAAGAATGATTAACTTACAAACATAACACTCAACAATACCATAAAATGTATTTCAGTGGGAAGATTGGGAAAATGTTAAGTTATAAAAAAGTTTGTAAAAAATCAAACATACTAGCTCACGCAATTAACAGACACACTTAGGAATATGAATAAGAAAAGACAGTGCAATATTCTTTTCTGGTGTCTCGCTAACCACTATGGGCTTATTGTACTAAATGGCGGGCCTATCCCAAATTGGAATTTTCATACGGTCCCGCCGTTTAATCCCAAAGAGACCCTATGATATTGTACCTACTATTTCATTATATGTATATGAAGTAAATATTTTATTTGAAAAAAAAATTGATTTAGGAACAAATAAGGAAAGAAAAGATGAATTTAGAAAAATGGATTCCATTTACTTACTGTTTCTTGACCATTCAACATTTTATATTCAAATATTTGATTTTAATCTTTAAACTCACTTGTATATGAATTATTAAATTAAAGTATTTTTAGGAAAATGACTTATAAAAACTATTTTTATTAAAAACCTGAGTAATAAGTCAACACAAAAAGAAGTAAAATAAGTTTAAACAAAAAACGTTTAAAATCAAGTCTTTTGCCGACACGATATTATGTTGATGAAAATTGGTTCAAGATATTACATAAGTTGATAGTACAAAAACCCTGAGAACGTAAAATCTATGGCAAACCGAGTTGGAGATCTGTCAATTCCCCAAATTTGACAACTGCCGGAATCTATCCCAAATAAGGTCTCAACAATTTAAGAAACTAAATCATATTTCTCATTGAGAAGACATCAGTATTAAATAAGATAACCAAAGGGAATGTAAAAGTTTTTTAATAAGCAAGATGTTCAGAATTTTAAGGATTTGTATTAGTGTTGAGTTTATACATACTTTGGCATATGCTAAAGTTCTGTATATTGTTCTATCCCCCTCTTATTTTTTTGACACACGCTAGGTATCTTTACCGTATTATTCTGTAGACCAATAGAACAACAGGAGATGCGTTGCTAGAAAACCGACACTTGTCGAACTAGAATTTTTTTTTGAATTTCGACGTAATGTGGGCTACAAGTATTATTGTTAAATTTCGTTACATGTAAAAAGTACGTTACAAATATTTTCAAGCATATTTAAGTGATCTAAGTCTCGGAGCATACAAAAAAAAAAACTAAAGCAGTTCACGGTATGAAAATTAACACAGAACTTAGATTGCAATAAGCTTGAGTATTATATTCAAGAAACTTCAGATTAGTATAATACAATTAATTAATATAATATAATATAATTAATATTATAATATAGTATTAATGTTGAGTTCCAACTTTCCCACAAATATTCCTAAGAAGTCTCGGTAATTATAAGTGTGTAAATGAGCGTAGGTATTTATAAGGGTTCAATTAGTGTATGACAGACGACATAAGTAATTCTTATGACGCCGATATTTACTAGAAATCTTTATATTAATTTATGAGTGATTTATGTTAATCTATAAATTTATGTTTAATGTTTTTGATTGATGCATCCGAATTCTAATCTTTTAACAAGTATTGTGATTGGCGCGCAATATTATCGTACGAATGCATGAATACGCACTGTTGAAGATTTTTACTAACTTCTTCTTTGCCTTTTGTAATATTCACATGTATAATTTCACCTGTAAATTTATTGAATAAAGCACTATACCTTTATTAAACAATTAATAGTTTTACAATTTATTCAATTTTGAAGTGTAAAAGGCAATTGATTTTTAATCGCAACAATTAAAATTAAAAAACGTGGTAGGGATTAATAGTGGTCTAAATGAATTAGATTTACAGAGATAATTTCTTAATTTGAAGAATCACTTGAATGATATGTGATGATTTTAAATTATATTATTTTTTATCATCATTAATAAATTATTTCCATTATAGAAACCTGAAAATAATTATAAATGATTAAAATAAATATATATATACATGGTACATCCGCGAAGTATCGAGTTTTTTTTTCATTTTGCGATTATTGGTCGTAGAAATTTGGGAGGGGTCTTAAGATATCGACAAACTGTTTGGACATTTGTCCCTTTTTTTGTTTGTTTTTTCGATAATTAGGTGCGGTAGAATTTTACTTCGCGCGAAGGGTGTTTTTCAGTTTTTTGACACAACGCGATGGAGCGTCTACTCAAACGACGTTACGCGATAAAGTTTTGTTTGCAACTAAAAAAAACAGTGTGGAAACGTATAAAATATTGCAAGAAGTGTATGCACATATTTGTATGTCAAAATCGTAATGTGGAAAATGGAACAGAGCTTTTAAAGAGGGCCGAGAAAGAATCATTGATGAACCTCGATCTGGGCACCCAAAAAGCTTTCGAATGGCTAGTAACACCCGGCGCGTGTTAGAAATTTTAAATTCAGACCGTTTTAATGGTTAGAGTAATCGTGGAAAAACTGAATTTAACACGATTTACAGAGTAGAATACAGTGCACAAACATGTATAAATGTGACAATTTTTGAAAAACATTAAAGCTGAAGAGTTTGAAAATGCACTTGAAATTTGGAAAACATGCCTTCAAAAATGTGTTGATGTAGGAGGAAATTATTTTGAAGAATTTTAAATTGTTATTTCACACTGTTTATAAGTCCACCAACAAATCATCTTTCAAAAAAGAAAGGTAAGAATTTTTTTTTTTTTAATCTTTGAACAAAATATTCTCACGTAGTCGTTTTCCGCTAATCGCTTCACCGCGCTGTGTCAAAAATTTGAAAAACACCCTTTGCGCGAAGTTAAATCCTGCCGCGCCTAATTATCGAAAAACAAAAAACAAAAAAAGGACAAATGCGGAAAGAGTTTGTCGATATTTTAAGACCTCTCCCGAATTATTATGATGAATAGGCGCAAAATAAAAAAAAATCTAGATACTTTGTGGATGCACCATGTATATCTTAAATGTAGTAATGTTAAATCATTTTATTATTAATAAATTAAATATTTAAACATTAATCTTATGAATCTGATCTCATATTAATAAATGGATGAATATATTTTATTCTTTGTTGATAAACTATCAATATGGGGTCGACCGGCACCATGTTATTTTACTGTATTAGCGGAAGTCTTGTCTATATAGACGGTGTTATGTCACTGAATCAGAGTGAGACAGAGAAAGGCGGGAATATGTATTTTAGATGTATGTGTGTGTGTGGGTGTGTATGTAAATACATAGTGGAAGTAATGATAGTGTTAAATAAATTCATTGTGATGTTGGCACATGCTCGTAAGATGACCGATAGATGTTGTCTCTATACATATCGGTTACACAATCTTTTTCTATTAAGCATGCATTGAATATTTTGACTGCATGTTTTAATAATAAACAATGGGAATTTAAATCATGAAATGCACAAAGGAAAAAGGACTTTTTAGTAGTGCTGTATCCATTATCAAGACTTACTTAATTTAAATAAAGGTAAGTAAATTAAATTATTGCTTAATTAAATAAAGTAATGATGTCAGATGGTGGGACTTTCTTTTAAGAAGGAAGTTGTATCATTATATTAATATATTTAAATAGATTAACATCTATTTATATTAATTAATCTCAGTGAAAAGTATTGAATGAGTGAATTAAGTTTTGAAAGTACAGAAAATTAAAAATATTATAGTGAATTTAGATAATATTATATTGGGAATATTAATATTAAATATATATACATATATATTATAATTCAAACAAACATAATTTTATTATTTACAAGAAGTATTGAAATTAATTAAAAGAAACCTTGAAATTAATTAAAAAGGATTGTTAAAATTAATTAATGTTATAAAAAATTTATTATAATAAACAACTTAAGGTAAGAATTTCTATATATATTTAAAAATTTATAAAATTATTCTCTATCATATATTATCATATGTTATAGTATCATATATTCAATAGTGTTGTGTACTTTTAAATATATAACAATAAGGATAATTTTGATATTCAAACCCGATTAAATCGTCGGCGTGACCTTCCCTGATTCAATTTAGTAATAATATTAATTAGTAAAGTTTTGTAATAATATAAAATTTATTTTTATATTGAAGTGAAGTAAATTAGTGAAATATAGAAGAAATAAAATAAAATATTAACATAGTTCGGGAAAATTATTTAAAATTTAATTTTGAATAAATTTACTATATTACAGATGTAGATAGATTCGATTTAGAAAAATATACCGATTGCAATGACGTCTATGTGTCATAATAATCAATGAAATATTATAAATTATGATCAAAAATAAAAAATTTTTATAATTGAATATACGTAGTACACAAATATTCATAATTTGCACGAAATATGTTATGCTGCAATATGTATTGTCACGTATGTAATATTACTATATGCATTCCGCACTCGTATACGTGACGAACACTGGAATATTGGGAGATAACATATGCGTCGGGCGAGTAATAAGAACGCTTAGTTTCGGATTTTTATAAGTTTACACGCCTCTACAAAAAGGCAAATGCAAGGGACAGTCGTGGGACAGTAGAAAAATTAGCTGATCGAGCACTGCTCAAGTGGCTGGGAAAACCGCGAATCCTAGAAGAAGAATATGGGGAGCTTGCAATCTCTCATCCAGCGGAGATAATATGCAGAAACAAAAATCAAGAGGGTGAACATTTTTAGTTCGAGCTTAACTTCGCACGTCACGTTTTGCTTATTCACGTCGCATCGCGACGGCTACTTTACGTTTCGGATCGGGCTTTAACATTCGTCACTATTTTTTTATACAATCGGGACTTAGGTTTTTTCGCGACACGAACCATTGTAACACACGTCATCTTGCTCTCTCACTCCTTCATTAAGAGAGATAATAAAAAGGACAATATTAATTAACTCACGTTTTCTTTATTGATAATTCCGAACCTTACGAAAGTCGAAATGCTTTGACTGTTTCGACTAGGGCAGAAAGATCCTGGGGAAATTCGCGATCCGATTATCAAAGAGAATATAATTGTGACAGCTTAAATTCGTAACAGTATATATGTTTATATATATATATATATATATAATGCAATTTTATTTTTTTTGTAAATGTTTATTTTTTATTAATAAATGAACATATTTGCATTAAGTAATAGTGTTGCATTATCGGCTAAAGTACTTTAAAAAAAAATAATCTTGTGTGCTGATGTAAATTTAACATTAAAACTCATTTGACATATGTTGGGAAAATTAAATATAGAGTTTTTTATTGTTATAAAGAATAACACGTGTTGAATGATATTTTATTAAATTTAAGATGATATAAATTTTTATTCTCACATAATATTTAAACCAAAGCAAATTTAAAGGTTAAATATTTGCTTTATGTACAAATACCTAGTTACTAAGCTAGTCTAACCTTTCACTCAGCAATCAACTCAACGTTTGATTGTGATTAACTGATTTGAAAACTCATATATATTGTCACGTCTATGTCACATCTCGAATTAAGTTTAGGAATATTATTACGCGAGTAAAATTAACGACTATAAAATACCGGAAGTAATTAGAGGTAATACGAAAATTGAGTAATAAAAATTGTATTTTACCTATTCTACATAGTAGATCAGAATATATATAAATATTGTAATGATAATTTTTAATTAAATCATTACTATTCACTATTGTAACCTGAAAATAATATGATTTGTTAATGTATGTTTGAAAATAATAAATTACGGGAATAAAGGGAATTAAGATAATATAATAAACAATACTTATACACGCGTCCTTTCATTTAGCTTGAACTATTTTTGAAATTATTGGCAGTTGAAGTGAATTTTCTTGCACTGTTTACGTTCTGTCACGAGGCCGGCCGATAGGTTAGAAAGTGTGACCAGATGTAAAGACCAGATTTTTATGTAAAGCATTTATGTATCTTAATATAAAATACACATCAATTCAAACTTTTTTTTTATAAATATTGAATTTTAATGTAATATTCAATGATTTATATTCAATGAAATAATATATAAATTAAAATATTAGTAATTTCAAATTTTAACAATATTCATTACCTTAGATTTAAGTTATATTATAATTATAACCCAATAATTATTATATGTATAATTACAAAGAGGAAAAAATCATTAAACATATAATATACAAAAAAGTATTTAATAATATTGTAATTAGTATTTTTATTTATAAGATAATGAATTTAATAAAAAAATAAAATTATACAATGAATGTACATATAATATGTAATGAATTATCCTCTTTTAGTCGGAATAAGCTCGTCAGCGTCCGGGTTCGTACTGGGATCGGATGCAGGATGAGTTTCTTTGATTAAAATTCAGTTTTTTTAAATGTCATAATAAAGAAGATAATAATTACAGCATTTAATTTGGCAATAATGTGACATGGTAAACAATTTTGAAAAACGAGCGGTGGCGAACTGAAGTCTTTATTTGCTTCTAATAATTATATATTTTGCGATTTACGGAGATATTATAATAATGATTCGTGGGAGAAACACCAAGGAAAAATTTTTCACGGTAATTTAGACAGCATGAAGCACACCCACAGCGATTGCACCCACACAATTACACACAGTACAAGTAAATGAATGACCATCGCATACACGTGTAATTGCATACATACACTCACAAGAGGACAAACTCTTTAATACAAACATTCGATTAACATTCAATTTTCCCGTGATCCCATTCAGTCACAGAACAGATATTAAGACAAGGTCAAATTCAATGTTAAGCATTGGCGACAAAATTTTATCTTTCTTCTCTTTCATACATATGGATGATTACAATCGCCTCTGGTTAGATCGTGGCACTTTATAAAAAATTTGTTTGTCTTTTGAAATGTATGTTTGAAAAATGTTAGCTACAGATATACGAAGACTGGGTGAACGTCCTGGTATTTTAAAATACTTTAAGCGCGAAATTTAAAATGCTACAACGTTTACCCTGTCTTCGTATATCTGTAGCTAACATTTTTTTAAATAGATTTTAAAACATAAATAAATTTAGTAGGATCTTATCAGATGCATCTTAGTAAGTTGTCAATGTGAGAGATTGACATATGATTTTTCAAATAAGAAAAGTAAACAAGATTTAGTCTATGTTGCTGGTTATATATTAAAGAAAATACAAATTAAAAAAGGAAGTTGCATTGAATGTGACAATTGTTTATTTGCAAAATCTTTGTCACATGACCATAATTTAATTGTATTTAAAAAAATTTTGCCTAAAAAGCAACATTTAAAATATCCCAGTGAAAATCTGTATAAATTGTTACATAAATTACGTGTACAATCATATGAATATCTACATAAGAATGGTAGTAAATTAGATATATACGATAAATTTAAAATATTTTGTTTTAATAATTTAAAAAATAAATATACGTTTTCGTAATAAACATAATAATTTTTATGACATTTTGAGCGTAACATTACTATTTCTTTTTCACAAGTATTCTGCTGATATCAATAAAAAATTCCAGGGTCACTATAAAAAAATTTAATAATAAATAATAAATAATATTGAAATTATTAATTAATTAGTAATTATAATTAGTAATGTATATATATAGTTGTATTAAGTGAATTAAAAATATAACCACATATTTTATATCTACACATCAGCCCAAATATATTCAACATATTATATTGAATTTTAATTTATTTAGTAATGTAGTAAATAATTGTTATTTAATAATTTGTAATATATGTATTTTATGAACTCTATTAAAATATAGAATGTTATTAAATATGTTAAAATGTTAAAATAGTTTTAAATATTTTTTTGTAAATATATATTTGTATTACATTATATTATTGTAAGAGCAGTGTGCATTATTACATAGAAAAATTGTATAAACTTACATATTTATAAATATAAATATTTTTATAAATATATCAATATGAACATATTATTATTGAAAAAATATACATTTTTAAAATGTATATTTTGTGAAATTAAAATTAACTGATAACATTTATTATGTTACATATAAGACTTATTATTAATAACAGCAAAACAATATATGAAAAAGAAAATAATTTGTAATTTAAAAATTTATATTATTACAAAATATTAATATTATTATAAAATATTATACTATGACTATATATGTAAACCAATAATATGATTATTATAAAATAATAAACATTTATTATTAATAGCAATAAGATAAAAAAATTGTATTAATAAAATATAATTTTTTTTATGTGAAAGTACATATTTATTACATACAAAATGTACTTACTAATATAATTATTAAAATTTTATTGAAATTAAATCAATCAACTTACATACCTAAAATTTTTTTTCATCTTCTTTTTCTTTACAAAATCTATTTCCTCCTTTGTTCCTTTTTATTAATTTAAATTTCCTATTTGGATTTCAAGCAATTTTAAATCAATTTTTAATTAGTATATACACACACTGATATACACACATAATAATTATTTTATATAAACTATCATTATTGAATAAAATTAAAACTCAAACAATTTCAGAACTTTTTTCTTTTAGAAAAAAAATTTTGAATACGGCTTACATTGTGTTAAAGAACAACATTGACACGTGCATTGTATCACCAGGATCGGTTCACGAAAAAGGTCATCGGTGCGACAGTAAAGTGCAGGGCACTTAAAATTTTTAGTCGTAGTCGTGGCACGTTTTTCGCCAGTTCTTCAGTTTTTCAGCCATTTAAAGTTGACGCACCCCCCCCCTCCCCGCCACCGCCATTCAGCGTTGCTCGCTACGTTGGGTAGCTGCATCTGCACGAGAGGGTCAATCATTCCCCCCACTTCGCGTAGCTGAACCCACCCTTGCTTCTCTCTTATGTCGATCCAGCCATCCTGGTGTTGACGCGGGTTGGCAGAGAGAGTCGGGTTAATCTTCCTCTCATATTTGTCGCGAACGGTCGATATTTGCTTCACCCTGGAGACGGTCCAGCTTACTTGATGCCGTTTTGTGGCAAAATCAAGCGTTTAAACGTGAGAGACTAGGGCAAGCAAGGACACGCGAGCTAGTATCCCGAGCTCATTTCGTGTCAAGCGGTCCACGTCACGGATGAGGGATCGATTGGGAGGATCGAGTGCCCTTCGGAGGGCTATGCGCGCTCTCTTCGTCTAGTGCCGTACTTGGACAGCGGTGGAGTCGACGTTTGGCCTGGCTGCGCGGCAATATCAATGGGGTGGGGCTTGTAGAGCAGGGCCCTACTGCGATGTGTTTTTCGAACCGAAAATTAATTCAAATATTTTTTTTTATAACTAATATAATTGATATAAATATAACTTTTATTTATTAACATTGATAAACCTAGTCATAATTAACTAACAAAATGATATTTAATTTAATAAAAAAAATGTTTGTTGACTTATTGATTTATTAGAATAAATATAATTCAATTTATAAGCTATATTATCTTTATAAAAATTGTAAATTGATTCTTTCACTTGAACTTAGAGGATAAAAGCGAAATTAAGAAATAATTCTTAGAAGTTTTCAACTACTGACCATTACTCTTTTTCAAAATCTTGACAACTAATAAATGGTATTTCTAGATTTTATGATCTTGATAACTATTATAAATAAAAAATAATATTTTATAATTTAAAATGATAAAAACAAATTACACTGTATTATTATACGTAAATTATAGTATTATTCACACATAATATTATACATTATATGTGTATGCGCCATTGCAGGATTATTTGTATTGGATGCGAAGGTAGACATACGTATATACCATATCATATGCAGGCACACATATTAATGAGATAAAAGTGAATTCTTTCTTTGAAATTTTGAAATGGTTCTTTTATTTACGGTCCATTAATCCCCTATGTCTCTTCCAGCATCACTGGGCTTACTCTCGAACTAGGGTACGTATAATTGAAAAGACGAATATATAACAATAAGATAAAGGGACAAGATGAAAGTAAGGTCTGAGAAACATTTTATGGCGCGCATTTTTTTACATTTAGATGTCTAAGATGTTCCAGTCTTAATAAACTATTTACTAATATTTGATTGAGGCAAAAAAATATATTACTTGCTTGATTAACCTGTAATTGATGTAAAACTTTTTCTATGAATTTTTTACGTAAGTTTTGTTCATAAGATTCTGTTTTCTAGGGTAGTATATGCTAATTGTGTTTAATAATATAATTATAATTTAAAATATAATGATATATATTTTAAAACATTGGATAATTAAATTATAATAAATCACGTATCAGTAGATTTTTCTTATTTTTTTCTTTTTTACTGATTTTAAATACCCAATTATGACATATCAAGTATACAGAGTGAGTGCTTATTTTTACATGAAATTAAAATTAAATAGATGATAACTGTTGGAAATTTTGCAATTAAAAATATTTATTTATGATAATAATTAAACATTGTGGTATGTGAGTGTGAAAAAATATATCAACACTGCATGTTATTCTAATAATTTATTTCAATTTTTTTAATTATTTATTTAACTTTATTATAACAAGATTATATATACTTTTAAACTCTTGTTATATATTTAAATATTTGTATGGATTATTTTTTTTAATTTTATTTATTAGATATAATTTTAGCTTTTCGACCTTGGAATGGACTTCTTTTTTTTTATATATTTCATAGTGCACTTATTTTATTTTTCTTATTTATATTTTATAACTATTGCTTTCTTTTCTTGTTTAATTTTATATCTAGATAATTTTATACAGTTATCATAGCAAATTCAGTCTTCTTTGTTCCTTCACTTTTGCTACTATGCATTTTGGTCTCTTTCTTTCACTTTTTTCTTTTTAATCCTCTTTTGTACCTCCTTTATTGCTTTCAATATTTATATTTTATATTTACATTTTTAGTTGTTTTTCTCTCTTATCACTTTTCTGTACGTACACTTTTCTTTTTTTCTAATATCTTTCATCAAATCTTTTGCATTATATTCTCCAACTATATGCGTTTTGTCACTGTTTCCTTTCCTACATAGTCCGCACTCTCATGTTTTTTCCATCTCTTCTTTCCTCTAAATACCTTGGTAGTCCTGCTGTCTTTTCTCTTAGTCTTTTTTCTCCTCCAGGTATTTATTCGTTAATTTCTCTTTTTATAATTTTTCAACTCCTCTTCATATTTTTATGCTCTTATTCTCTTTTCATTTTCATTTTTAGTTCGCCTATCTTTTCATACACCTCATATCTTAGTGTACAAAATTCGAGGCCTAATATCTACGGATAATAATGAATTTTTATTTTTTCTATTTCTTCTGCCTCCTCCAATCCTCATATTTCCGCTCCGTACTCTACGACTCCTCTCATCATAATCATAATTTATTATTATTGGATATTACATATAATTGAATATTATTACATATAAAGTAAGTTGAATAATAATTATAAATTATAATTAATAAATAACAAAGGAGCTCAAGAAGAGAAAGACCTTATTATTGAGGATTTATATATTAAAATTATTATTATAATTCATCTGTATTTATATAATTAATATTGTTAATTTATTCATTAATATATAGGTAAAACTTTATTTATATTTACATTTATTATTAATATTTATTATGTTCAATATATATATATATATATATGAGTGTGTGTGTGTTTTTTTATTTATTAAGTAGTGCTTGACAATTTATATTAATAATAATTTAAAATAATAAGGGTTTTGAGATTCATGCCTGAACGAATTTTGTTAGCAGAACCTCCTTTGAATATTTAATTGTTTATAATTTTTGGCATTGTTTAAAATTAAATTTGCATATTGTGTAGTGAAGTTATGAAGGTTATTTAATTTATATAATAATTTATAGTGAATTAATATTAGTAGTTTAGTGATAAGTTATTAATATTAATATTAAATGAATTATAATGATATAGGTTGGGTTTATTTTAAATTTTAATCAAGAGAATTCTATGTTACGGTTTATTTTTATGACATTTAATATAGAACAATACTTACAATTATGAATACGGTCAGTATGCTACTTTGCCTTACGGGTTACCTACAAGTACTGTCATCAAATTTACTTAATTGACTTAATTATTTCTTATTAATCAATTAATAAAAGAACAAAAAGAAAGCTAAATCATGCATTAATATGTATAGAGTAATTACAGAATTTTGTTTCCACTTATTGCTTATTTTCAATGAAATCGCTAGACCTAGCGTTCGAGTGGATATTGAAGAGAAGTACATGTTTTAAAATAAAACTTGAAAAGCAGATATAAATTATTAATAAAAAAAATTTCCATACCAAATTAAAAAAAATTAATAAATTAATAAATGATAAAAAAATTTAATAAATTAGCCTTGATACGAATGAGGGATCCTTGTCGAAATGTCGGCGTAAAATAATTGAATAATTTAATTTTTATTCACACTGCATATCACATGGATCTGAAATTTATTTAAATATAAAAAAAATTAAGTTATTTGGATAATTGTTCAGAGAATTATTAACATTTTTTTAATATATTGTACATATTTTTTTAGATTATAAATATTGTATACATACTATATATGTTTTTTGTAAATACAAAATTTAATTGTATAAATGAATTTTATGTAATTAATAATATACAAGTTCATTCATAATAACAACGAGAAACTTAAAAAAAATTAAAATTTATTAAGAATTTTAATATTAATTAATAATTTAATTCAATATCTATTATTTATACTTGGAAGTGCTTTATGCTGGCATTTGTTTTTTAGTATTCGTCGGAATTTTTTCCGATCAATATTAATAAAATAATAACTATAATAACAATATTATTGTATGTAATAACAATATTACATCTGGGGGCATTTCCGAAGCTTCGCGAACGTTCAGAAGCGTAAATAAAAGTAAATTTATTTAAATAGTAATTTATTAATAAAAAAAAAAAAAAAATTGAATTAAAAGTAGAGGAGTATATTGATAAGCTGTCTTGAACCTAGTTAGACATGAAATAACTATAAATGTATTTTTAAAAATTGAAAAGCGCAAAAGTTCTACCTACGAACATAAAAATAAAAGTAAATCCATATGAATTGAAATTTGTAGAGAGCGCTAAGAATTAATAAGCAATTTACCTGAATAATAAACAGAGATACTCAGGGTTTTCACGACAGTTAATATTATGGAAATAAAATAATATCTTTTCATTTTTCTAATCCAACATAATTAATAATAGATTTTATTTTTTTAAATTTTTTACTGAATATAATTTCGAATTAATAATTTTCTTAATTATTTCGAATATTTTAAATGTGAATTCTAAAATACAATTCATTTTAAAAAATATATGAAGTGGTTTGTCATCTGAAATTGTAATTAATGCATATGAAGCAAAACATTTGATATTATTTATGAATATAAAATAACTATAATATAATATATTTGGTAATAAAAAAGAATCTAAATTTATATATATCGTTCAATTTTAACTTGATCATAAAACAAAAAATTGATAAATAGTGGCAGATAGTAGTAGTAATAATAGTAGTAAGAAGAAGGAAAGTAACATGCACACAAGCAACTGCGTGATATATAATGTGTATGTTGTCTATTTGCATGAGTCCCTCAAGAGGTTATCTAAGCAGGAGGGAACTCACAAGTGTAAAATGCAAATGACCCACAGGCCTCCTCCCACATAATTGGCGCTGTGACCGGTCCCGATTAGTATACCACATCTTTCAATGTAAGTAACACCGTCCTGCAAGATCTAATTTACAATCCGATTGGTCCCTGAAATCCTTGTTCGCATGTGCTAATTCTTGTGAGTCTTAACACTATCAATGAGTATGAGTAGGAAAACTCATCAGTGGACTGTTCTTAGAGAATGGCCTGAAGGTCAACGGTTACTTGCCTATTCAGCTTCTAAATTGACAGTTGCCATTCTCTGGAGGATTGAGCACGAATCAGCCTCTTCAACTGAGCTCTGCAGCAATTTTTCATTTCTTAATCATGCTAGTATGAGTAGTCAGTTTTTGTTAATGTTGTTAACTCCACATTGGGGTATTGGTGTCATCAATTTGCACTTCTTTGGAGAGCGTATCAGGTCTTTTGGTGGTTAGCAATGCGGTTTTATTGTTTGAGCAGAAGAGAATAGGCTTAAGTTTCGTCTGTCCGCTCACCAGTCACTTTGC
Organism: Eupristina koningsbergeri; assembly: GCA_018907245.1. NCBI lineage: Eukaryota > Metazoa > Arthropoda > Insecta > Hymenoptera > Agaonidae > Eupristina > Eupristina koningsbergeri. The sequence continues at coordinate 1,993,027 of JACCHV010000001.1, forward strand.
ACTCTCTGTAATGGCACTAACTTCCGCTTCAGACAGTGACGTTGTTACTAAGCAGGCAGACAATTTTATTAGAAATTCTCCGCTCCCAAGCTATCACTCCTTCATTATTCTCATTATTGGAACCGTCTGTAAACCAGGTTTTACTTCAACTTAACAATTTCTATGACTCTATCTCATTCTTATCTGTTTAACATAATTAGGTCGAATTTTGCATCAGGTGAGTATAACACAGGGATATTGTCGCAAACGCTGTTCTTACCCAGTTTTAGACCGACAGCACTATAGGGTGAATGTCTTTTAGGTCTTCCTTGATGAGCAAATATCTTTTGAGTACCCATGCCAAAACAACTTTATCAAGAGGAGAACCAATGTTATTTCGATGGTAATAAAGGAATTGTCTTCATTTCCTCAGTAATTCCTCGAAGAAGAGTTCTTACATTCTTATTTTGTTTAGTGGAAACAAAGCTTTTGAGTTTAGCCTCCAATTCATTATTTTCTTTTCTCTTCTCAGTTTTCATGGGATTTCTACTTGATTCTGTAGGCATAAAAGTGTCCACGAAGTAAATAGTTATGCAATTGTGATTAGATATCCAGACTTCATCGAAGACTCACTAGTTCTCATACGTCCAGCTAATTAGCATAGATGCCAAAGTTATGTCAATTATCTCCTCTCTGATAAAATTTTGGAAGCTTGGGTTATTGACCATATTTAACAGGTCCATGATTTGTAGAATTTAAGAAAACATCCTTCATTGCATTAAGTATTTTGGAAAAGATTATGAATAAAAAACTATTTTTGGCGTCTGCGACATTTCGACAAAAATAGTGTTTTATTTATACTCGTGAGGAACGTTTTCCAAAATCCTTAACAGATCCATGTTAATAGTGCCCAGATACTCAAGGAGTGATTTGTATTTAAATACCTCCAATATCGTTATGCTCATTAGTTATACATCCAACAATCAGTTTCTTGATTACACTCACATTCCCTAACCAATTTTATAACTTGTTGTTACACTTCCTTTTGATATGGAAAAAGTAAGCTGTTATAACAATGATTTCCTTATCCTTGCCTTCTAAGTTCTCATAATAAACTACCTTATATAAACGGTAGTGACCAGGTTCCTACTACAATGTCTCGGTAGTAGACAAGCTGAAAGTCCTTTGATAATAAGACAGGTTCTATTCTTTCTAGTGTTACCAGAAATTAATGTGCCACAACTGCCAATTCCCATTATCCTACCCTTATATATCCAAGGGTTTTGAAGAATCATTATGCCTGTTTACATTTTATCAATGCACCTGACAAGTATGTTAGTCGCACTTTTGCTATGATGAAAATTAATTTGCAAAAACTTTATCCTCGTGGAAGATATAGCACAAGCGCCCTTGCTCAAGTTCTTAATCTGCCTTGTCGTACTAGAAATCGGAGACAGAAATTGGAATTGCTGTCTAGCCTTAATTTTCTTCAGAATCCTCGTCTGTCTTCTTTTTGCCGAAGAGGACACAATCGTATCTTTATATATATAAATAAGGTTTGAAATCCATGATTTCAAAAACTCAGGTTTCTTCATCAATACAGTTATCCATACGGGAGTCTTCTCTCTCTTACTGATCTCATTGTTTTTTTGGATCACCTTCCTAGTAATACGCCGGTCCTTGACATGGAAGAATTCATCATGTTTTCTTGAGAATCTGGTGATTGCCGGATCTGTTTCGATTGAAATTGAAAAATACACCAGTACTCTCCTGAACTTGATGAGGTTATTTATAGTAAGGCTCCTACGTTCCACGTCCTTTGTCTGGACTAAGCAACTTGTATCCAAGCAACTACCTAGTTTTTGTACACTGATATAGTGACAGTAGTAGACTGCGAAAGCACGATGCTGGTGCCAGATATTTTAGAACCTGAGCATTGATTTATGAGAGACTAACTTGTCGATAAGCGAGATCAACACCTCTACCACTTTCAGACACTAATCGTCTATGACTTTGGCCTCCGGATAAGCAGCAGGAACGATTACCTTGAAGTCAGTGGCAATTGCCCTACTGTAGGTGGCTTTCACAGAGAATCTTTTTGTCATTATTGGTGTGCTGGTCTTTGAAACTAGTCATTTAGTAGCAGGTGCGGTAGTTAATATTCGCTGCATGGCTACCATCTTCCAAGCTGCTCCCAAAAGTAATTTCTTTTTGTAATTTTTGCCAGAATTAGGTTTGCCTTACATCAAATATAAAAAATAGTAAGTTTAATCAAATAATTATTTTGATATTTATGATTTTATATTTTTCGATATATTACATATGTTGCAATCATTAAAGTATGTAAGTTTTACTTAAGAGATTATATTAAATAAAATCCGGAATGTTTTTGTATCGTAGCTCAGAGAGACAGAGTCTTTCAGGTCATATATTATATTAATTATTGACCATATATACAAGCATCATATATAAATAATAGGTATTTTTGTTTATTCTACTACTTTCGTTTATTTTCTACAGTTGATAGATAAAAATATAAATAAATATATATATATATATAGAGAGAGAGAGAGAGAGAGAGAGAACAGATTGAGTTTGAACTTGAAATTTTTTCATTCGATTTCACCTATCTTTCATGTTAAGTAAAGCCAATAAGAATCCTTTGAATTCTGACATTGTTTCCAAATCATTATTATATATAAATCAGGTTAGATTAGATTGTTTTTTTTCTAAATTAAGAAATTTAAATGCGCTTAGGTCATGTTCATTGTATGCCTATTCCTCAAGGCATTACTCTCCCTTATTTTCAAAAGGAAAATTGGTAGAGAAAATTTCTGATGGTTTCCTAATAACTCCCTTTTCTGTTGTTATCGAGGCATATACGAGTTTGCATAGCCTTTAGAGATAAACCGGGGTAAGACGATTGAGGCACCTGAGCTACTAACCAATGTGCCCTTGCAAGCATCCGCAAATCGCAAGCATTAACACCAACATCCGATCAAAAAGGGTTGTAGGATAGCTGGTCCGCCAATGGATAGAAGATAGGTTAATAATTCTTTATTAAACCTACCCTCTCGTAATTACCTATTTACTTTTAAACTTTTAAACCAGTTGGTTATCATTTTTTCTGAGTACTCAACAATGGTTGACACTCTTCGTTCACTTAGACCCACCATTGTCTCTAATCAAGGGCCCCCCTCCAAACTACTCTTCCTACTGACGCAAAAGCCAAGTAGTGGCAAAGTAAGTTCTCGAAGGCTCCGTGTTTTATTCGTGCTTCGTGATCATCAGTTTTGCTGAAGTCGTCATTATGATGATAGCCGACTCAACAGTGCCCATTGAGCCAGTTTATGATAAACCTGATGTCCTGCATTTGAGCCTTTATACATCTATTATTCAGTCCTCCGAAGGCTCATTTCCTATCAATCTCTTCAATTCTTTGAGTTCCTTATCCTTCTTCTACAGACGTGAATAACTATTGATTTCTGATTCAGGCTTGAGTTTTCAAGCTTTTTCAACCCGAATTCTTCTCATTTTTCTTTTAACCTATCCATCCGCTTTCTCTTTTCCAATATAACTTTTGTGCCTCGGAATCCATATGAAACTCACCTTGTTATCCTTGCTTATAAGTTGAAGAGTTTTTTGCATTTCTGTACCTCTTCGGAGCGGACTTCATTACATTTTACATCTATAAGTGCTACTTAGCTGTCTTCACAGATAACAATATGTATTGTTTTTGTCAACGTCTCTCAAATATGACTCCAATCTCTGCTTGAAATACCTTAGAGTGATGGCTCAAGAAGCAGACAATTTCATTACTCTCCCAGGGTCTAGCTCCTACACCATGTTCATTTTTAGAGACATCCGTGAAATCTCATATATTATTATAATATCAATATATTAAAAAATTATTATTTGTTAAATTAAAAATTTGATTTAATCTTAAATAAATTATCTAAAATTGAAGGGATATGTTATGTTTAAAATATTTATAAAAATGAGCATATCATTTATCAGTTATAGAAAAGTTTTATCAAACAGTTTATTTCTAACTTAATATGTTACACAAATTTATTTACAAATAATTTGCAAACTACTTTATATATTAAAAATTTAACGAAGTATAATAGTTAAATAATATAATAACGAATGGTGAAAGTCTTGAATATAAATCTAAAAAACGGTTTAAGATTTATCACAAAAAAATATGATTGAACAATTTTAATTTTGTTACTGATTGATTAATTTGCCAAATGAACGTAATCTTTTGATTCAACAAAACAAAAACTTTTACTCGATAAACTCTACAATAATTCTTAATGTTTATCTAATTAATATTATTAATATATAAATAATCTCTTCAAAAGCTTACTTTCAACAGTCATTGTAAATGCTATTAATAAATAAATGAGTTAATAAATAAATATTGAAGTGCGAATGTGGAGAAAAATAGAAAATTAGGCGGAGAACGACCCAGTGACTGGTTTCCTATGCCTCGTTTTCGGCGTCTAGATGCTGAGCGGGTGATTCCGTTGGGAGTTCAGTAGGCCACTTTTCGGCGGTCTGAGCTAAGTTCGGCATCTGGGTGACAAATACCGGACTCATCAGTGCGATGGTCCCTCCCTCGGGCTGAATTCTTGTCGAATTCATGGAGAGGATCAGCGGCTTGTCAGCGTCACCGGTCTCCAGCATTTCCAGCGGCTTCGGTGGCATTAAGTCGGTCGCGGGTATCTCTGTCTCCTTCTCACACTCCCGTCCGTGGAAACCCAAAGGACAGACACATCTGAATTCACCAAAATAAAAATACAATTCTTGTCTATTTGGCTATAGCAATAATTACAATCGTGATAGTTGTAATAATAATAATAGTAAGAAAGATTATGAAAACATAAAATACAATTAGAACCTAGCTTATAAGAGTATGTAAAGTATAAAAATTGTAACCGAGTTGATTCCTGGGCCAGAAGGCTAGAATAATAAATAAATAAATAAATGTTATCTATTTAGCTTAATTATACTATAATAATATAATCTATAATTTTGACATAATATTATATACATGTATAGATAATATATAATATAATATGTATATACACATAATATTATAAAATTATTAATGTTACATATTTAATTTTCCAAAGTGACTTTTATTAAGTATAACAATTATTTATTTATCCGTTTATTATTTATTTATTTCTCACTCGCGTTCTGCCGTAGCTAGAGTGGTCAAATCGCACTAGTTTTCACGAGAATCGGATTAATTCATCAATAACAATAATTTATTTAATTTAAATTAGTATTAAAAAATTGTTTTTATTATTATAAATATTACATTATCCACGGAATATTATTTTAATTTGTTTGTTTTCCAATTTATTATTTTCACACGTATCAAGGATCATTAATTTTTAAGTATTTACAAAGTATTTTGTCTAATTTAAAAATTTAAGACTTTACAATAATTAATTAAAATAATTAAAATAAATTAAGAAATTATATAAATTTAAAATAATGTATAAAATCAGTAGTATTTATGTTGAGAACATATGATTCCACGTTTCGGCGCGAGTCATGTATTTTCCTCCCGCGTTCGTTCAATGGGGTCTCATCATTGGTTGCGGGACCATTGAAAGTCGTCGTCAGCGGCGCAGATCTGACAACGGGAAGATCTGCGCATCCACGCCCCCAGCGACGCTACCACCTACGACACCACGCGCTTACGCCATTGTTGTTTATTCAACTATATGTTGATTTGGCTTTTTGAAAATCCAAAAGTTTAATATAATTTAATTTATTGATGAAAGAAATATTTATAATTGATAAAGAATGAATACTTTTTAAAATAGATCTATAATAGTTTAAATAAACTTGATTCATTGTCAAATATTTTAATATAGATGTAATATCATTTTAACACTCGATTTATTTATTTTAAAATATTAGTAGCTTCAAAAAAATTAATAAAAAGTATTATAAATACTTATATATAAAATTATAATTTGTTAAATATAATTCTATATTGTTGTCATATTCTTTTTCTATATTTTTCAAAAGTTTTGTATATTTAATAATGAAAAAGTTAATCATTTATTTTTAGATATCGCAATTTAGATATCATTTAGTTTTATCGCAAAGAAATAAAAAACAATTTTCAATTAGTCTTAACTTCCTGATTTTTCAATATTTTATAGAAAGTTATTATTTTGTACACGATTTTTTTAGATTTGTTATTATATATTATTTTTAGATTATTTTAATTAAAAGGAAAAAAATTTAAATACTATATTTAAAAATTATCAATAGAAAAATATTAAAATGAATTTGTTGAAAATAAATTTAACATCAATGAATGAGTTTTATTTTTGATTCAGATGAATTAAATATAAATGTAAATCGATTCATAGCAAGCAAAATCGCAACAATAAATCATCGATTTAATTTTGTCAGTTTATCCAAAAGTATAATATAATAATAAGCTATCATGAATTAAATATTATTTTTAAAATTTTGTTAAATGATACAAGTAGTCGGATAAAGCAACCGACCGGTATCTTAAATTGACTCAAATTATTGTTCCACATTGAGAGAAATTATTGAAAATGTGAAAAAAGTAGAAATAATTGGTAGAAAAAATCGTAAAAGAGGTTGCTGACCTGTAATCACCATTTTCTGGAGTGAGGCTGAGGCAAGTCGCACCGTTCTGACAGATGTCGGGGTGGTCTTCACAGAAGGTGAGCCGCTGGTCGCAAAAGTCACCAGTCCAGCCTGGTTTGCACCGACATTCCCAGGGCTTCCTGCAAGTGCCGTGAGTACAACCCGGGTACGGCACGCACTCGGTGCAATTCAACCCCGTATACCCGACACGACACCTGCAGGTATTCGGTCGACGACAGCCACCGTGCTCTCGGCTGCATCCGGGTGCACAGATTGCTATGTATACCAGTAAAACAATTAACCTGAGATCCGTAAGTTTGAGGACGGGAAGAGAAGAAATAGTAGAGGATCAACTTTCTAAGTTTCGGGGTGAGAATTGCATTAGAGCTTCGTCCTTTAATGTTACCAAAACTCTTAATAAATAATTGAGAAATTTGATGATAAATACCTTCCAATTTTAATTGATAACAGAATTGTTTTGATTCAATGGGATAAAAGTTAAATAAAACACCAGACTATATTCGACCTGCACCTCATTGAATGAAAACTATCCTATTATCAATTTTAATATACGAATTATATAATACAAATAAGAAAATATATTATATATAAAAAATTGAAGATACATAATCTAAATCTTAATAAGACAGACTATGAAATGTAACAATCAAGCGTAACAATTTAATTAAAGATTATGTAATTCAATGACATTACAGTTTATTCAAAAGAAATGATAATAATTGATACACAAAAGTAAGAGTATAAAAGGATATACGAATTCAAGCAAATTAATGTTCAAGTTCTTAAATGAAGTTTGAATTTTCTTTCTCAATAGTATTATTTTATTATGTAAGTTTTGTCCAAAAGATCCTTGTTATTAAATTAAGATCAGGAGAGTTGAATGATTTTCAAATAAAGTACCCAAGTATGGTGTTTTATGAGTATTTGAATTTCGGTTTTTCTCCTTTTTACAATTGCTGAAGTGCACAAGTCCGACGAGTTTTCTAACAACAAAGCTTTAACTCGTCAGAGACGCGTTCAACTGGTAAGTAACTCGCTCTCGATGATGCCTTTTCTCAGAGATCATTCCTCCTCGGCATTGCTTTACAAGAATTACTTTATCAAGTCCAAGGATGTTTCCCCGTCATAAATTTAACGACGGGGAAACACTACATATCTGGTGATCAGATATCTTGCGTCATAAGGGGACGCATTTTACAGGTTCTCACGTTTGCCGATTGTCACGTATTTTACTTACGCGCTGGTTGCCAATTTGTGTTATAATACCCTAATCGTTTAAACTATGCACTTATAGGAGGGCGGCGATACGAAAAAATTTATTTCAGTGGGATGTCGACGGGGAGGAAAGGAAGACGAAGGGATAGCTGTGGGTCAAGTTTTTTGCCAGGCAATAGTTTTTCTAGTGTACGCTTCTATAGGTTTTTCTCCACTTGTTTTCTGACTGACGACCTTATCTTTATTCAGCCCATCGTTTTCATGGATTGCGCCATGTTTTCGATATTTTTCATGCTGGTGGAATCAGCTCGTGCATTAGGGCATCCCTGCAAAGCGTTTTTCCGAGTGCACGCATCCGCAACACCATTTTACAATAATCTTTTATGTAAAAAAAAAAAATTGACAATTAAAAAAATTACTACTTTTGTTTTTTTTAACTCAAAATGCATATAATCCCCACAAAAAATGATCTTCTGGACAAAAAATCGAATTCTTAAAGTTTATAAAAATTTAAAAGCAATTCCAATAGAATGTTCGTACACCCTCAAAACCTAAGGTAAAAACCCAATATTTTGAAACGCTGAACCATACATAGTTTTACATTTCTTATTGAGTATTAAGATTTGAATTATAAATTAAAATCTTAATACTCAATTTCAATTCATTTCATGGTCTAAAATAATTAGTTTATGATATAAACTTGAATTCGAATATATTTAAATCCAAGTGTGAGATAAAAATAGACATAACAATATACATTTTTTTATTTCTATTAGACACTTTTTTCTTCCTTGGTGAAAGGCGTTTTTATGACTAGGTATTTAATAAAGAAATTGAAAAAAGGTATAAAATATATATTTTTTATATGTGTTAATTTTGATAATATTTTCTTCCCATTACCCTCACTACTTAACATTCAAATTAAATTAAAATAATGTAAAAGTGTAAATACATAAAACACGCACTTTTTAAATACCGAATTCAAATATAAATATAAACTTTTTTATAAATTACATATTGTGATTGAAATTTACATTATGATTTTGTTTATTTTATTTATCAAACAATATTGTGTATATTTTTTTTTTATTCTTCACCAGTTTAATATTTTGTATTTTTTAAATAAAATTAAAATGACATATTTACTAATAATAATTTTTAATAAAATTTCAATATAATGTTTTAAATGAAAATGAAAAATCAAAATTTTAATAAATATCAATTTAATATACTTTATTTAAATCAATTTTTCGACTTTGTATTTATTTATTTGTCTTGGTATAATCGATATAGTACTTTTTTAATAATCAGATTTATAATGTTCTAGTTTATAATAATTTATATTTTTTATACTTATATATTGAAATGGTAAAATAGATATATATTTGAAAACAACGAATCATACATCGAAATAGTTTATCAAAATGAAACAAAAAATATTTAAAATTTTTGAGATGAAGAATCAGTTAACTATAAAAATTGATTACTATCTAAAATCGACAATATTTAAAAATTTCTAGAAATTTAATATGCTGAATATGATATACATGATCTTTATAGATTAAATCAGTAATTATTTAAACCTGGTAAATGGTTTTAAATTATTCAATTAAATAGTTTATAAATTATTCTTTAAATAAATCAATGTGGAGATAACGTATAAAATGTCTCTTAATCCAATTGAATATAAATGTGTAATAAAATTGTACAATTAAAAATGAATGAAAGTACTCACGTGTTGAGCACAAAAATCCTGTCCAACCAGGTTCACAACGACATTCGAGTGGTCCATGGCAGATTCCGTGTAGACAACCGGGAAGAACTGCACATTGTTTACACATTGGTCCTTGCCATCCAAGTCGACATCTGCACAAAAATACAAAAATTAAGAACTAATGTTATAAAAGTACGAATTTTTATTGTAATTTTTTTTTATCTCATAAAAATAAAATTATTTAAGGATTCGTTTTTTTTATGTAATATTTGTTCAAAAAGAATCATAGAACAATTAAATATTAAAAAGATCACAAAGTTTATTGTCGTCATCGTCTAGTGGGTTTTATTACACGTAAAAATTACATAAATATTAATAAAAACATAAGAATAAAAAATACAAATAAAAATAAATAAGCAATAAAAATATTATTGTTATTTCGTATGTCTCAAAATTTTTAACAAATTTAATTATCGCAAAATCAAAAGAAAATTACAATAAGATTATTGATAATACAAAAGCATATAGTATGTTTCGTATAAAAAGCTCAATTTTTAACAAATTTTAAAGTCCGATAACTCTCCAGTCTTTACCATAGAGCTAAACAAAAACAATATATTGATACACAAATTCAAAGAAAGATAAACCCGACTCGAGATAGCTACAATTTTTAATTAAATTATGATTCAAATCCGAAATTACGGCTTCCATGAAGCCATGATAATAAATGTAAATTCCCGAGACAACAATAAGGAACATTATTAATTAAAGAGAAACCACCTCCTGACCACATGTCATAATGAAATGTGTTATGGTGGGAGAAAAAAGAAAATATTAGAATAGATGTGCAAAAGGGAGGAACTTTTGCTTTTGCTATTTTGACAGTCGTTTAGAATATATTTAACTGGTGCGTCAATTATGGCTGAAAATATATTTGTGCCAAATCTTTACTTCATCAAAACAAACAAATATTCAAGACACGGATTCTGCAGACCCGAAATCTCTGAAGTGGTGACAACATGCTGCAAGTAGTTATACTACACCCACACCTGCGTTTTTGAAAATTTGAGAATTTTCAAATCATCGTATCAATGAAAGAAATCAAGATCATCGATCAAGTAAAATTATAATTATTACATGCGAAATTTTTAAGTCAATGTTCGAATCTAAATTTTACGATAAAATCGTTTTATTATTTATTCTTACTAGTCTCTGTCAAATAGTAATTAAATTGTTAAATTTAACCTATTAACTTTTATAATTATAAAGAAAAATTTGAATAAATGATAACTATTTCATCAATCATTCGTTAAAATTTCATTTACATTTCCTTTAATAATCTGAAACGTAACATATTATTTATTGAATCAACCTACACATTAACTTTAGAAGATTATTTGTTATTAATTTGTCGATTATTCATACATAAAATAGAATATTTACATAATTAAAAATGAAAAATTATAAAAGTTTTTTATTTTTTACCTGCATTCACCTGGTTTTTCACAATATCCCTGGCTTGGATTGCAATCCAAAGCGCAAATTGGTTCGTTGCAGAAAAGTCCTTTCCACCCAACATCACAGGCGCATTCGAAACTCACGTTACATCTGAAAAATAATTAATAACTTAGATAATTGATAATCTTTAATACAATTGTAATAGTAGTCGGTAATAACCATGTTGTTGATACGATAATGAATAAATAAATAAAGTACTAACTTAAAAACAAGAACAATCGATTTTTATTCTTTACGAATTTTATTTTAATCGCAACAGCACTTAATAAACATGTGAAACAGTTTAATAGTTTAAACTTTAGCAAAGTAAAACGATAAATATTTTTAAGATAAGCTCTGTTGTAACAAATAAGATACCAATGACATCTGTAATTGTAATTGTAATATACAAATATTACTTTAATAATATCTTTGATATCTTCTTTGTTAATTTTATATTGTTTATTGTTTTATTTTGTACATTAATAAGCTTTCAGTAGTGAAGCTATTTCAGTAAACTTAAAACTTATAAGAGTTATTTACTTATACGTAAGAAAATTATGTATTGGGAGCAATTTATGCGATGCGAGATATAATGCAAATGCCATTCCAAATATTCGTTTCGTCCTATACCTTACATCACAAATTTTATTTTATGTGACTTATATTATAATGAATACAACAATTCGTCATTCAATCAGATCGAGAAAAATGGTTAGCCATGACTAGATAAGGATTCTCTTTTTAAGTATAAAAATCAGATTATTTTATAAAATGTTGTATCCAAGCGTTATTCCATAATATTTAAGAAGAAGAAACAAACCTTTTCTTCGATAAAAAAAAAGATAAACAGGCAATTAATTACTTCTTTACGTGAACGAATAATTTTGTAAGTTTTTATGCAACTATATTGCCAATAAATAAGTGTTATTTTTTTAATATAAACGCGAAGTAATTATTCGTATTAATCCTAATTAAATAATTATTAAGAAGAGAACATGAATAAATGAATCAAATACTCATACTTTATCATTAAACTAAAATCAATAAATTTTTTATTTAAATATTTGTTTATTTAAAATACAACAGTTTTATTTTTATATTCTAACGATAATTACCTTGAAACATACATGGTGCATCCACGAAGTATCGAGTTTTTTTCATTTTGCGCCTATTCATCGTAATAATTTAGGGGGGGTCTTAAAATGTCGACAAACTCTTTCCGCATTTGTCCCTTTTTTTGTTTGTTTTTTCGATAATTAGGTGCGGTAGAATTTTACTTCGCGCGAAGGGTGTTTTTCAGTTTTTTGACACGACGCGATGGAGCGTCTACTCAAACGACGTTACGCGATAAAGTTTTGTTTGCAACTAAAAAAAACAGTGTGGAAACGTATAAAATATTGCAAGAAGTGTATGCACATAATTGTATGTCAAAATCGTAATGTGGAAAATGGAACAAAGTTTTTAAAGAGGGCCGAGAAAGAATCATCGATGAACCTCGATCTGGGCACCCAAAAAGCTTTCGAATGGCTAGTAACACCCGGCGCGTGTTGGAAATTTTAAATTCAGACCGTTTTAATGGTTAGAGTAATCGTGGAAAAACTGAATTTAATACGATTTACAGAGTAGAATACAGTGCACAAAAATGTATAAATGTGACAATTTTTGAAAAACATCAAAGCTGAAGAGTTTGAAAATGCATTTGAAATTTGAAAAACATGCCTTCAAAAATGTGTTGATGTAGGAGGAAATTATTTTGAAGAATTTTAAATTGTTATTTCACACTGTTTATAAGTCCACCAATAAATCATCTTTCAAAAAAGAAAGGTAAGAATTTTTTTTTTTTTAATCTTTGAACAAAATATTCTCACGCAATGGTTTTCCGCTAATCGCTTCACCGCGCCGTGTCAAAAATTTGAAAAACACCCTTCGGGCGAAGTAAAATCCTGCCGCGCCTAATTATCGGAAAACAAAAAACAAAAAAAGGACAAATGCGGAAAGAGTTTGTCGATATTTTAAAACTTCTCCCGAATTATTACGATGAATAGGCGCAAAATGAAAAAAAAAACTCGATACTTCGTAGATGCACCATGTACATTCAATTGAAGCAAAGACTGTTGTATTGTTTAATTAGTTTGCGAGAAAAACAGCCAAATCGGAAAATGAAAGTTTACGAGCATTGTATATTAAAATTTAAGAAACTTAGTGTCCCTCTTTCAAAGTATTAATATCATTTGTAGTATTGTTTTAAATATTCGAGTATATTTGTGAAGAATTTATATTAATTAAATTAAGAGTTGAATCCAATAGAATAGAAAGATTATTTTGAATTCTCAATAATAAACATTAAAAATTTTAAACTTCTTAATACCTTTCGAATGCAATTTTCAATGAAACAAAAACTATAGTTTCTGGTATGACAATTGTGGAAGCGTTGCAAAAATACTTGAGTTAAATTTATAAATCGATGTGATGATATAGAAGAAAGCCAACTTATTAATAAGTGACTACTATATTAGTAGATAATCGTACTCCTAGAAAGCCGAATTGTATAATATTCTTAAAAGTTTCAATTACCACTATAAACATGCTTAAACATTTGGTGTAGCTTGAGGTACTAGATAAATAAATATAGATTAGTATTTTTTACTGAATGAAATAATATGAACGAAAGTCATATTAATGGCAATCTTAATCTAAACGTTAAATGATTTGAAATAACAATATAACAAAACTGAATTTAAATTTCGAATGAAAGAAAGCATAGACATTAGTATTTGGTAGATCTATAAATCAAATTTATAACAAAAAAAATCATTCCGCAACAGGAAACAAGCACACAATTGCTTAATTCCTGTTGCGAAATAATTTTACCAAATAATTAATTTAATACCAAATAAATTTATCATCGAAATATATTACTAATTTGTTAAAATACTTGTATTAAATTCATAAATTCATGCGATAAAGTCAAATTCAAATTTTGGAAAAGAGAAAGTATATATATTAGTATTTGGTAGACTTGTCAATTAAATTTATAACAAAAAAAATCCCTCCGCGATAAATAATTACATGTATTGAATAAATTTATCGCTAAAATTCATTACTAATCTGAACGATTTATTTTTTAATTTTCATCTAAAGTTATTATATATATTTTACAAAAAGGTTTAAATTTATTGGAAATAAATAGAGGAATTCATCAAAATTGGTAAATACCTGCCGTGCTGACAACCAGGTAGAGCCACGCATTTGTCGCACAATTCGCCGTAAAATCCGAGTTTACACCTACATTCCCCGGGTCTCCTGCAGTATCCTTGAAGAGGATCACATCCTTTCCGACAAATTGGCACGTCACAGAGATCCCCCGTCCATCCTAATTCATTTCAATTAGTCATTTTGCAAGGAAAAACCTCTACTGTTGTCTTTATTTACTTGATGACATTTGCAGTCATTTTATTTCCATTGATTTTAATTTTTAATTTATAATAAATTGCAAGGCAATAATTAAAAGTAGTCGATTTAATTATATTAAATATATTGAATTTAAATTTATAATTTATTAACAAAAGAGTTGCAACTTCAAAAACTAATTAATTTAACAATTTTTTATTCATTCTAGTGTAAGTATCTTTAAGAGTCATACATTTATTTTTGTTTAAAATGTCTTATTAATTGTATTAATTATTTTAATATAATAACATATTTATTAAATATAATTCATACATTATTTATTATTTCAATAAGTTATACATTATCAACATTAAAGCCAACATATTTAAATTGAGATTTTAACATGAATTAAAACAAATTCATTTGTATTTACAAATTCATTATATTTTAAAAATATATATTAATATTAAGAAGGAATAATAATTTCTATTAAATATATAATGACAGGATTTATAAGATTTGTCACAAATTATTATTATTATGACAAATACATTACCTGGCAAACATTTAACTTCTCCTGCTTCATCACAAACGTAGTGAGAACTTGGATGCTGTGTTGCTGGTATTTCACACGCTTGCTTTTTCCACTTTGGAACGTACCTTTGATTGAAATAATTCTATGAATTTGATAATAAAACATATAACAATAACATTTAATAATTTTAAATCATTACCTACTTTTAATTTTTTTTTTTTTTATACGAGATCAAAATTTTTCATTTAACGTATTTATTTTTATACATCTTCATTGCATAAAATCTAAACCATACAAAATTTATATTTGTAATTGAACAATTAATTAAATAATTAAATAAAAATATACTTTAGTAAAATAAATAAATAAATAAGATTTATAATTTTGATTATATTGATTAAATAGTAAATTTTATAGTAATATACAATAAAATGAAAACCCATGTTTGAAAAATGATCGTCGTTACAGAAATTTTAACTTCTATAATATGTTGGATCAGATATAAAAAGGAGATTTCGTCTCTTAAATATAAGTTAATAAATAAAAAATAAATTAAATATACATGTAAAGTGCGTTTACGATAAACCTGATGGATTTCGAAAGTACTAAAAATGTATCGAACTGGGAGACTTAGGACTTGAAATGTAAATTGAAATATTAAATTTTCTGCAATCTAATTTTTAATATGAATAATGATTATATTTTAATTGATCAATATTTTAGATTTAAAATAATTAACAAATGCATTTTTAAATAATAAAAAGTATTGATTGAAACAAAATAATTATTGAAAATATAAAAAAATTTCTTATTTAGTTACTTAGTCAAGTAAATATTAAAAATTTTTCATATTTCAAAAATTAAATTTTAATAAATTATTCAAATTTATTAAATTTTAATTAAATTTTAATAAATTATTTTTTTCATTAAATTTTAATAAATTATTCAATAACTTGAGTTTAACTTTACCATTTTTTTAATTTCTGACAAAAATTATAATTAATAATTGCAGTTTAAATTGACACGATATTTATATATCTTTTATAATAATAATGCAATATGATTTTCTGATAATTTTTATGTCATAATTTGTGTTTAATTTAAAATTATTGTATTCCATAATAATTAAAAACATTTTGTATATAATTAATTTTTACGATTATTTAATTATTTAATAATTTATAACGATCTCGCGCAGCTTAATTTTGAAAAAAATATTATACTAAATATGGAAAAGATGCTTTAGATATTATTTATCTCTCAAACATTATATATTAATTGTTTATTTAAGTTTTTAATAATTGTAAATAACCGAATAGCAATATTAAAATTAGATACTTTATTGTTATTATTAGATACATGAATAAGAGTAAACCGAGAACAAATAATTTATCGACGCTTTTTGTTTTTATATTTACTTTTTATCAATTTTTTTTAACAATATTTTATTAAATTTTATTTTTATCTTTACATTAATATGATTAATTAAATAATATATTAATTAAATATATAATGAACATACACAAAGAATGGTAAATAAGAATTTTTAATATTCAAATGATATTCTTGTACATTTATTACAGCGTATTTTAAAATTTAAATTCATTTCAAATGATTTAAATTATTTAGATCAAGTATTACCAATGAGAATTAAATGTAATGAAGTAATAAGTGATGTAAAATAAAATAAGTTTTATAAAGAACGTATCAAAATATAATTAAATGAAATAATATGAATACATTATTCCAACGTTATTACAATATTTATTTGAAAATTTGTTGAGTCATCGCTAAAATATTTTAAATACAAATAGTGTAAACATAATTAAAATTTTTGAAAATATTTTATAGTAGCTAAAAAAATTGACTTAATAAAAAATATAGTTTCATTTCAATTTGGTAATAAAATTGAGTTCTAATTAAATTTCGATATTAACATGTATTCAAAATCAAGAACCCATTATAATTAGATACTAAAAAATCATTATTAACACGAAAATTCAACTAGAAATTATTTAAATTATTTATAAAGCAGATTTAATTAATTTGATTGTTGTTGTTGAAGTAATTTTTTATAAATGTTATAATTATGCAAATTGAATTTATTTATTTTTTAATATATATTTTTAAAACGTTTCGTTAAGGATTTTATTGGTATAAAATAAAAAAAGTATAGGTCAAGGTATGCATTATTAAGTTTATTTAAAAAACGAAGATTTCAGTATACGTTTTTCAAATATATTTTATGTTGTATGGCATCATTACAGGTATATATTACTTTAAGATTATTATATTGTATATACTATATCATATAAAATACACGCGAATACTGAATTTAGGAATTAAACCAGAGAAAAAAAAAATAAATACATAATATACATAATATAAATACATGGGAACAGTCATTCGTGAACGATTTCTTAAAAAATTTCCAAATAGAAATAATTCGGATGTTCTTTTTCAGAATGCAAAAAAACTATCGAGGAAAGTTTCTAATTCCGAGTCACGGGAAACATGAGAAAAGTCTTTACGAGTACCACGGATTGCCTTTGTCTTTGTAGAGTTTATTGGCATGCTTAGAAATTTCCGGAAGTCAAGAATTTTCCTCAATGTCACGTTTATTCAAATTAAAACGTTCCGTCGTCGAATTGGGGGAAGTCAAGTTTTAGATTCATCGGCGTTTTCCAGGTCGGCTTGCCTACCCAACCACAACCTTGACGAGGAGAAAGACCTGGACTACGGAACGGGGGGCACTGACCTGGATCCCGTAGCCAGTCCCAGGGGTAGCTGCATCAGGCTCACACCGACGACGAAGACCACCCCTCGAGTGTGGCTCAGGAACTGGGACTTAGGAGAGGCCGAGCTGAGCTGCGAGGGTCCCAGGCAAACGGCGAGGAGAAGCGGTAGCATGTCGACTCTGTGGGTTTCTGGTCGGGAAGAGACTGTGCGATCAGCCGACGGTCATAGCTGCGGATACGTGGAATAACGGGACCGGCCTCAGCCCCAGTCCCGATGTTTTTTCGAGGTCACGACATACTTTGTCGGAGAAGTGGGCAAAGGCGTATGTACGCATGCACGTACGTGAGCACTGGAGGTTCATTGCACCTCGGATAGAGGTAGAGTCCGCCAAGAGGATTGGATGAAGAAAGAAGGAAGAGGGTCAATCAGGGGAACAGAAGATAAATGAGCAGGAACAGGAAATAAATGAGGTAAGGAAGTGAGGAAAGAGATTGAGAGTGACAACGAGGTGAGAGGAAGAAACATAGTCACCAAAAGAGAAAAAAGTGAGAAGAAAGAGGAGGAAACATGAAAGTACTCGCTTTTATGTTGGCATTACTGCATCTTACTCAACTGTTGATAATATACTTTATTCATCTTAATCCCACCGCTTATCAACCAAAACTTCCATATTATATTTTTAATTTGCGACCCTTGAATATTTGATAGACCATCTGTATTTCTAAATTTCCAGTATTTCTATGTCAATAAAATAAATTACGATATAAAACTAAATTTATCTTCCACTAATCTATACAATTATCAAATTAATTATAAATTGGCATTCATCTTCAACCTCTACGTAATACTATTTAATATACGTATCAGTGATTTTTATCAGATTTCTACATATACATTATTATTTAACAGTGTTCTTATAGGTAACATAGTAAAATAGATTTACCAATTCTCATTATATTGTAATTATTTTTTACAGTTACATGGTGCATCCACGAAGTATCGAGTTTTTTTCATTTTGCGCCTATTCATCGTAATAATTTGGGGGGGGGGTCTTAAAATGTCGACAAACTCTTTCCGTATTTATCCCTTTTTTTGTTTGTTTTTTCGATAATTAGGTGCGGTAGAATTTTACTTCGCGCGAAGGGTGTTTTTCAGTTTTTTGACACGACGCGATGGAGCGTCTACTCAAACGACGTTACGCGATAAAGTTTTGTTTGAAATTAAAAAAAACAGTGTGGAAACGTATAAAATATTGCAAGAAGTGTATGCACATAATTGTATGTCAAAATCGTAATGTGGAAAATGGAACAGAGCTTTTAAAGAAGGCCGAGAAAGAATCATCGATGAACCTCGATCTGGGCACCCAAAAAGCTTTCGAATGGCTAGTAACACCCGGCGCGTGTTAGAAATTTTAAATTCAGACCGTTTTAATGGTTAGAGTAATCGTGGAAAAACTGAATTTAATACGATTTACAGAGTAGAATACAGTGCACAAAAATGTATAAATGTGACAATTTTTGAAAAACATCAAAGCTGAAGAGTTTGAAAATGCATTTGAAATTTGGAAAACATGCCTTCAAAAATGTGTTGATGTAGGAGGAAATTATTTTGAAGAATTTTAAATTGTTATTTCACACTGTTTATAAGTCCACCAATAAATCATCTTTCAAAAAAGAAAGGTAAGAATTTTTTTTTTTTTAATCTTTGAACAAAATATTCTCACGCAGTGGTTTTCCGCTAATCGCTTCACCGCGCCGTGTCAAAAATTTGAAAAACACCCTTCGGGCGAAGTAAAATTCTGCCGCGCCTAATTATCGGAAAACAAAAAACAAAAAAAAGGACAAATGCGGAAAGAGTTTGTCGATATTTTAAGACTTCTCCCGAATTATTACGATGGATAGGCGCAAGATGAAAAAAAATCTCGATACTTCGTGGATGAACCATGTATTCGTTTTTTCAATGAGAATAATGAAAGTTAAAAATGAAAGCTTTGGCTATGGACTCGTCTGCTAAAATTGAGCCAAGTACAAGACAATTTACAAACAATTGCAAATAAAATAGTTGTAAATATAAAAATTTTCTCATATTGCAAACTTAAATTAAAATTATATATAAAAATATATAAATTAAATAAATTAAAATAATTGCATGAGCACAGCCATCTTCAATTAGTTCGTAATACTTGTAAATTAGTAACTGTGTACTTAATGTACAAAGTACTGCGATTTTTGATTTTACACTTTCTAACCATTTAAATAAAATTTATAGCAGTTTAACTACTGTTTTATAAATTTGTTATTGTGTGAATTAATTTATTGAAATAATAAATGAGTAAATTCAATAATTTTTTTTTACTTATCACTGTGTAGAAATTCCCGAATCACAATATTATTCAACTGACTAAAAAGCCAGTTCTATTTTTTATTTCGAAAAGTAAAGTTGCAGAATCAAAACTTAATTTATAACTAACTTTTTTTTTCATATGAAAATTTGGTCCAAAAGATTCTTTTTTATCAGGAGTATATGCTTTTTGTACTTAAAATAAAACAAAAAAGACTTATTTTTAAACAATAAAAATATATACTCCAAATAAAAAATGATTTTCTGAACAAAATTTTCGTAAAAATAATACTATAAAGAAAGAAAATTTAAACTTTATTAATTGATAAACAATATGCACTCTGTACTTTCTCTTTTAGACAAATAAATATACATGTTGAACAATTGTTATTTAGTTATTCAACAGTATGGGACGAGGGTTGCAAAAAAAATTTTTAAAAGAGTGGAAGCACGCGATTTTTACTGGGTTCTATAGAACAAAATACAGCGTATAAACTAAATCTGCAGCAGGATATTATATTTATATAAAATTATATAACACATCATTTATATCATCCCACATTATGATAAATCATTTATTTTTAATATCTTTCTTCTTTATTTATCTACTCCATTATTCAATTTCCATGAAAATTTTTTTAAATGGCAATGATTTTTACACCGAAGAAAATTAAAAAAAATTTACATTTAACAGTTACTTTCACGAATGACTTGCAATCTTAATAAGTAAAATAAAAATAAATCACTCTTAATAAGAAGAGCATTTGATTTTGTAATATCAATTTATTCGAGAATATATCCATTTAATGTTTGAACATTCAATCATATGTATAATATAAACTATGTATTAAAAATATTTAAAAATAGCTTTTATATTGATATTGCTGTTGAAATATTTAAATAATTCTCGTAACAAATAAAAGCTTTAAATTTAATTCATATAAAAAATGATTTCATTTAAAAAAGGTATGGAAATCAATATCATCAGATTAATTATAATATGAATTATGAGCACCTCTTTTATTTTTTTTGTATTTTTAATTGCTATATAATTCATTGCACAAAAAAATTGTCATGTTTATAAAAGTTATATTTTGAGAGGCACATTTACTTGTAATTACCATTGTAAATCATATCATAGGTAACAAAAAGATTTTTTAAATCAATCAAATTATAAATTAAGCAACAAAGTCGAGTATCAAGTTGAATTTAACAATACAAAAAATGAAATATATGTACTAAATAATATAACTTCAATTTTAATGAGGACTAATGATTCTCTTCGCAGTTATACATTGTATGATCATATTTTGATATTTTGATTCTTGATTAAAGATTAATCGTCAGTCATTGATTTTCGGCCTTTCTCTGATTTAAATACTATGATTAATGCACAATAATTAATTAAATAAATACATAAGTTAAAAAAAAGGATGAGGATAGTCACCTTAATTGAAAATTACACAACGACCCACAATGTAATTTGACGCTATTATTTAAAATTCTTCGTTTTTGGAATAAAATATCCATTGAACATAAGGTCGAAAAGTCTCAAATAAATTCCAAACATAAATGACTTTTACGAGGCAGATTGTAAAAAATTTGGAGGACTAATTCGACGGCATCGTGTGGAAGTCCTGAAGCATTGGGTGGGGGGTCCAATAAAAAATTTAAATATTCACTTGATATTCAGAAGTTTTTAAAATTTAAATTAATTTCCATTAATTTTTAAGAGCAAAGTCAAATATTATGATGGTACTCAATTCTAATTACTAAAAATATCAAATTTCAAATTTAATCGATTTTCAAATATGATTTAATATACATGGACTCATAAAATACAATGGCTAATGATTTTACTTCATCTATTTTTCTTTTATTATTTAAGCTTGAATAAATTATTAGATTTTGCTAAAAAGTTGGCAAGCTAGGCGATTTATTCTACGTAAATATTAAGTAAATTTGTTTGTAATAACATATTTAGTTCCATATTATTTTCAAATCCTTATTTTTTTTACGACTTATTGAGATTTTTGGAAAACGTAAGAAATCGTTTGCAATATTTGTAAACAAACTTTGAGAAATTGGGTTTTTGGAAATATATTCCATGAAATGAAAAACGTTATATGATATTGTTTAAAGGAAGTTTATACAAACATTATGAGATATTTTTATCATCTTTACAAAAAAATTGAAAAACTTTGAGTAAAAAAATTAAAACACGGTATCAATCTGTCTGTATTTTTCTGTCGAAGAATGCATCACCGTACCGAAGTAAACATATTAATTTGTTCAAGAAACTCTTTCTTTCCTTTATTTGAAGGCGAGGAGTTTCTCAGACAAATATTAAAATTCGTAAAAAAAATCAGTAAATATAGTGTAAATAGTCGAATTATAGCCATTAAAATTATGAAGAAAATTAATTTTTATGTAAATCGATTAATAAATTAAAAATTAATACATTTTTAAAAAAAATATAAAGTGTATAAATTAATTAAAAAATTTGTTAATTTGATATTTTTTAATATTTAGAACGCTAGTTTTAAAAAATTGAAGGAATTATTGTGCACTTTGTTTGTACAAAATTTTAGTTCTATGTGATTATTAGTTTTAGCGAAATGCTAATATTAATCTAATTATACCAACATTTTACAAGTTTGAATTAGCTCAATGTGTATTACAAAACATAAGAACTCCGGGAATATCGTTAGAATAAAACGTTACTGTTGAATTTAAATATTATAAGTTATGGAAAACTTCAAATCTATACAATGACAAATAAATATATAATAAGTAAATAGCGTAATTTAAAATTCGATCTTTGTAATATATGTTTTGATTTCATAGAAACAGTTTGTCATGATCAAGCGCTCTGTGTGAAATGTCGTGTCGAGAGTTCTATGTTATATTATTTTCCTCTTGACGAGTATTGTACATATTACTTGAATAAAATACATTTAAGTTTTAATAAATTATAGATTTATTTCATTATAAATCTTCATCAGTTATAAATAGAACTTTTCAAAAATTTTTAATATTTTTTCAAACCGCTTACAAAATAAAAATCGGATAATACATTGAACTAATTTAAACTTTGAAAATGTTCACATAATTTAATAAAAATTAGTATTAAGCTCAAACTAATAGTTTCATTGAGCTGAAATTTTTTACAAATAAAGTGTTATTTTAATTTAATTTTCCAAAATTAGAGTTCTAAATATTAATAAAATGACAAATGCACAATTACGTCAACTAATTTAAAAATTTTCTGATTTTTGAAAATTTCTCCGCTTCTAATTTACTCATCACTTTATATGATAAAAAATTATTTTTTATAATTTTGTTAGCTACAATTCGTCTATTGATAATATTCTGTTAAAATTACGACCTTACATTTTATAACAAAAAAAAGTAAAAAACATTCATTTCTTTGTTAAAATTATTGGTAGCAAATTATCTCTTAAATATTTTTAGTGGTATTTTTATAGCCTTAAAAGTGTTGTATGGTTTAGTTTTTAAATAAACTGTACTTGCCTATTTTGTACCTTTTCCAGATAAAAAAATCTTTTTAAACTTTTTCTATTATTGCTGCAGATTTTTTCTTATATTAGTTTTACGGAAGTTAGGATCGGTTGTTGAATTTACATTACCCTTAGACTATGTTACAACATACTCATACATTTCTTATGTTAATACGATGAAAATGTAAAACTCAGTGCAACCACAAAATTACAAACAAATTTGTTTGAGGTAAATAATCAAGTTTTGAGTATCATTTTCTTATTTTTTTTTTTAATTTTAAATGGTTATTTATTAAAAAAATGAAAGTGTAAACTTCAATTTTATTTTTATTTTTTAGATTAAACTATAAAAAAATAATTATATCTCAATATGTTTATTAATAGTAACTAGAAAAATAATTTGGTATTTTATTTATACTTCATCCCATAATTTAAATAATTAAGTAATATGTGTATCATTTTATATTATATAATTGATAAAGTAATATTACTTTTCCAAAGTAAAAATAAATAAAAATCATATTCTAAAAAAAATGTTACTAATTTACTAATATATATAATATAATAATATAAACTATAAAAGTTATTAAAATTTTATTAAATAGTTCTTAATCTTAATTCTGTATGTACATGTAAGTGTTTAATTATTTATTATTATTTTTCGTATAATTATTAGTATTTTATTATTTGAATGGCCTGTTATTTAATAAAAAATTATTATACGATTTTAATATAAATTCGATGAAAACACAATTTAAGTACATGATAATAAATTTTTTTTATATAATTGTAAATTTTGTTCACCTGATATAAAGAGCAATTTGTGAAAAAAATGACATTGCCTCTTTCCTTATAAAAGTACTTGTCTATAAAAATAATTGGAGCATCACTCCAAGAATTCTAGGAAAGTTGTACAGCTTCCATAAAACGGTTGCAAGGAATAACGTGTAAGACCGGAGATCAATTGGAGGAAATTTCATAAATAAAACGAAAAGTTTCGTGCTTAGATTCATAAACAGGAAGAATTTGCCGAGAAATTTTCTTCATTTTTCCTGAGAATAGCACTTGGAATTTCGCGAAGACTGTCATATCCTTTACATAATTATCTTTGCATGTTTTCGTGCTCCAAGTTGCGTCTTTGTATCTAAGCTTTCACCTTGAGTTTCAACATCTTGGTTAACGTTGGATAGCTGTAGAAAAAAGACAAAGATTAATATCCGGATGAGTCATCGCCAATAATAAGTTTGGCGAGTCAAGCCTGGAGTCCTGGAAACGCAAGAAAAGTAAAACCTGCTGAGGAGGTGGAGTTTCTACGGGGTGCGAGACTAATTTCTTTGGGATTTTTTAATGAATTTTTCTCGGAGTTGGACTGGAAAGTCGAGACGTGACGCATTGGGCCCCGCCGAATTTCACGTAAAGCGAGTCGCTCTATGCGAGGCATTAGTACGTGCTAATGCTTCGAGTTCTCATGGAAGTCATCCGTTCTTTCTTCTTTTTTTGGGCCTGTGCCCTTTTCGGTGCAGCACTTGAAAACTTACTTCTTTTCAGTAATCCCGGCAACGCTTTTGTCACGCGTGCCTGCCTCGATTGTTGGCTTTTCAACTCTTTGTTACAATGCTTACGACTACGACTGAACCAATAAATGTTGATTTAATTATTTATTTCCATTTCATAATGAGTAATCAACCCTCAATACAAAAAGTTCAGATTACAAAATTGTATTTTTAGTTTTGAAGCTATTGGTATAAATTAACAACTGCATCCGTTTTTCATAGGTAATTGTTGTCTATTATATCATAAAACGAATAATATAAAATAATATATGATAGATAAATATTTGGAAAGCTTTTATATTTTATTCTTGCATATCTTATATAATTTATATTATCCTGGTAATGAGAACCAATGATGCGTATTCTAATAATTCAAGGAATGTTCATTTTTATTGAGATGAGTATTTTCTTTCCAGCAGACTTCCGAGTTGTATTTTATCATTTTTTTTAGGCTTTATTTGCTAGTTTTATAAACTTTAGTCGTCTGCACTTGGATTTTACAAATTCATATAAACAACATACTTGTTTTCTCTAACAACATGTAATAATCTCAAATCGATTTTATATACTTAAATTTAACGTAATCACAAGTGTGACAACGATAAGTTTGAATGAAATACTATATTTAATATCCGTTTTTAAATTTATAAATATTGCTCGGATTTTGTAAAAATAATATTACTTTAATTGTACTCGGTTTTTTCCGAAAATCAATATTTACGCTATATCAAAAAAAATTTGTGTTTAAGTAAATAATAAACATTAAATTTATGAAGAGTTGTGACATCGATCAACGAAAACCATCTGAAAGTATGAATTTTGCTATTCTTCAAGGGGCATTCATAGTAATTCACGCCTCTGAAGCTAAATTAGAACATAAAGTACTAATAAACAAGTTGTTATATTTTGTTAGTTGTTGAAATAAATTAATCAACTTGATCAGCTTTCGCACATTTCTAACAATTATTATTATTATTAAATAACTTTTAATTACTACTCACATATTCATTATAATATTTATTATTCTTAAAATTATTTGGATAGTCTACGAATTGAATTGAATTAAACCAAAATATCAATAATCCAAGTTATAATTACGTATTGATAATTATATAAGTTTTATTAAATTGTCTAAGAATATTTACAATATTTGACGATATTTACAAATAAATACAGCCGTTTCCGCGCGCGACACAATCAAGTCGCTGGCGCTTTCGTTACCAATAGGAACTCTCGTACAGTCTGTTCGTTGCAGCATGAGCAAGTCGCACGTTCTATAATATTATTAATTACAAAAATATCATACAAAATATGTATTTATCAACTAATTATGGAGTGTGTGTGAATCTATGTGTGTGTGTGTGTGTGTGTGTGTGTTGGGTACATTTAAAAAATGTGTAGGACGAGGCAGTTCATGAAATTATTGCTCTGATGTAGTTCTGGTGTTTAATTTACTTATGTGTTTAAAAGAGATATTGTATGTAAGATAAGTTCAAGTATGTTTCGACATATATTTCGAAATTATGGCATTTTGGTGAAACTGTAGCATGCATTCTATACATCGTTTACATCGATAAGAATTAAGGTTTTTACATGACATATAGATGTAAAGGTTAGCACCAACGATAAAAATACAATTATTCTACGAGATTTTATAGTTACAAATAAAATACGAGTAATTTCCTAATGTGTAGTTTAAGACTTCGTTCCACCGATGTAAACAGCAATAAAACTGGCCCTTCTGCATTAATATGAGCTACAGTATCTACTTCTTTGAGATTCGTCATCACCTTTCCAAGAATACTTAATTCCTAACCTTACAACTAGATAGTCTCTTTAGAATAATCGCCAGTAGAGTAATCCCACTTTTGAGTTTGGTTCAAAGTTCACTCAATTAGAAATTCACCTAATAATACAGATAGCGAACAACAATCGCTCTTTTCGGAATACTGTAAATAACATTTATAAAAGAGGACAATTTGGATTTTTCTGGACATGTCCAAATTCCAAAGCAAGGAAACCTCTGTTTACTTTATCGGACCATATGCCGGTTCCGAGATAGTCATCATACCTCTTCCTCCGGCTCTACCTCTTTCCCCTTCCTTAAGAGCTTGACAATGATAATGATGCAGACGATGATAGCTGCGCACATGCTGGCAGCAAGGAAGGCCCAAGGATAAATGTTCTCTAAGTTTTTTTTTATTCTATGCACTTGAATGGAACTGGGCCTTGTATCAACTTCAATGGCGAAGCTTCCTGGACCCTCGTTAGAGGCGATCCTCACCAAGTATTTGGTTCCGGGAAGGAGGCTAATTTGTGCGAAATCCGAATCAGCTACTTGGTTCCCCATAAGACCACCAGTCTCGGGTTCCCATGAGACCACGAAAGACTCCTTGGCCACTTGAGTTTGCTTTCGCTGATCGTCGCTGTCGATGGTGGAAGGTTCCGAGTTCTCGTTAATTTGGTGGCTGTTCTCGTGATCCTTCCTCCTGAAGAAAAATCTGCGGAACACCTCCTCCGGAATCGCCTGGTCTTCATCCTGGTTTCGCCACTCCAACACCTTTTCCCCATATTTCTCAAGAAAAAATTGACGTACTCTGTCGTTGAATCGCTTCTGTTCAAGAACTTGTTGATGCTTCAATTGGCTGTCAACATCTCGCCAGGAGATAGTGGCCTCGAACAGAGGTCCTTCCTTCAGGGAGTCCAGGGTAGGCATCCACTCCTCCCAACTGAAGTGGATGACGCCACCGTCTTCTACAATCGCGACGATCCATTCGTCCTGACGAAGCGCACTGGGGGTCCGGATTCCCGGGTAATAGTCAAAGACCTTCCACTCTTGACGGATCTTACGCATAAGGATGGCGACGTCATTTTTGGCCAGGGAGATCGGGGCTCGGAGCGGCGTTGGAAGCATCGAGGGTAGGTATTCTTCGACCAACTGTCCTTTCCGGTACTCGCAGGCTGTTTGGCAGGATGGACACTGTTGATAAAAAAGAGAATATAATGTTATTTCTAATCATTTTTTTAAAAATTAATTTAATATTTTTAAGTTTTTTACTCTTAATAACTCAATACATTGCCCAGTACATCATAGTAACGCACACTTGTTTTATCCATTAAAAATATGTAGGAAAAAGTTTTATTCTGTATAATTAAAGTTCAAATTATTTATTTTAATTAATCAATTGATTTGAGTGGATAACGACAACCCATTGACTCTAAAAAAACAATTGACGCTAAAATATGTAAATAATTTAATGAAAAGGTGAAAAAATGTGTCTAGAATAATTTCGTTCACTTCAGCGATGATGCGAAGATCAATTTTAATTTCAAAGGTTGTACAAATAAAATTAAAACGGAAGGAAAAAATATTTAGAGCAAAAAAAGGCTATTAAAAAGTTATTTTCAATTAATAGCAATGTCAATTGTTTTAGAAATATTATTACCCTATCGAAATCGTTTTTAGATATTCTTCTACGATATTTGTCTTTTGCAGGCACACCTTTAAGAAGATCCAGGTGAATGCGTATATACATTTTCATGTGTCAATGAAGACAGTTGAGTGTCCCATTAATCGAAAAGAGCGCCTGGTTTCAAGTGAATTAATTATCGATTAACGAGGTCCGCACTCATTATTCCGAGGAGGAAATTGTGGCATACAATATCTGAGCGCACGCACACCTGTAAAACTACGTACAAGTACGAGCCTTTCAAATCTGTATTGGCATGAAACTTAATTCGAAGTAGAAGTCTGACCGTGTTTTGATCATAATTTTTACGGTTGGTGTGTTGCTGGGTAAGGTGAGAGATAAGATTTACGTCTTCAAAGTAGCTAATACTACAACGCCCAATTTTTTGTTTTCATAAATTGCAGATCCGCTTTTTACCTTTAATTTCTCATCTCGTCTAATACATACGTGGCTTGGAGTCTCGCGCTGTGTTCGCTCCTAAATATTTGAGAACCGAGATGTTTATCGCGCGGATTCCGTTGTAGAAAAAGAGGAGCATCAACTCTCTTTTTTCCGTTCCTTACGAAGTGAGATACGGGAATAAGAAGACACCGCTCATTTTATTTATTCCTTTATTTTTATACGTTTCTTTGTTTGCCTTTTTTCCTGAGAAGACAAATCAACTGTTATATCCAAAAAAACATTTTTTTGGTTTCTATGGTTATAAAAGAAAAGTAGGTAAATTCAGAGGCCATATGCGAATACCTCGCTTTTAATTTATGAGACAAAATGAAATGAAATCATATTGAGAAAATTATGTCATTATAAGTGTTTTAAAAATTTAACAATTCAATTGCTATTGAGGTGATGGATGATGTAGTAGTGTAAATGAATAATAGGTTTAATTTTATATTGAAGGAGCTTTAATAATGATTATCAAAAAAAAACAATCTAGGTGTCTTGATTCATGAACAAATTTGGAATTGGTATTTAGAGCTCAAAAAGAAAAGAACAAAATGAACAGATGATAAATCAGACAAGAAACTACCTGGACTGGACTATGAGAAAAATAATTTAAATTTAATAATTAAGTTTAGCAAACATGATATTTTAAATGTAAGAATATACTTTAAACGATTTATTTTCAATTTAATATTGAAACCTGACTCCTTATTGATTAATTTTTCAAGGTAGTAAATAAACTTTTTATTATTATTATCTTTAACAAAAACCTTGAGCATTCCAAAAGAAGGATTATTTGCATTCGACAACGTTCATAATTAGATCGAGTCGTGAGTTTAAAGAAAGTTTTCAGAGTTAAATTTTCTACCGAATTTCG
Organism: Eupristina koningsbergeri; assembly: GCA_018907245.1. Taxonomy (NCBI): domain Eukaryota; kingdom Metazoa; phylum Arthropoda; class Insecta; order Hymenoptera; family Agaonidae; genus Eupristina; species Eupristina koningsbergeri. The sequence continues at coordinate 2,022,976 of JACCHV010000001.1, forward strand.
CTTGAAGTGCGTTTGAATTTGCATTCTGAAAGTACACCAATATTGAGGGAAAAATACGAAAAATAAACGGGTGGGCTCAAACTTTTCACAACCCAACCCAGAAAAAGAAGCCTCGGATTTAGTTCTCGAAATAGTTTCTCCGATACCTGCCAGTTTCCTTTCTTTGGAAATACATCCTCAACAAACCGCAGGCTACTGTTCGGTATTCCATGAAAATCGGCAGGTAGGCTCGACTAATGATCTCGAGTTGCATTGGGCCTGGAAGACACCGAATCGAGGTGCGCCTTTTCTTTCGCTTTTTCCATTTTCTATTTTCCCCTCAGAATATTTTCATTGTTGCCCGGGATGCCTGTGTTATGGCATTCTGGCGAAGAATTTTCTCAAGCGGCATGTCTATAATCGAGAAGCGACACAAAGAGAGGTAGTTTTTTTCTTCAAGAAAACGTTCAAAAATTGGGAAAATTGAAATTTCGTAAAATAGAGTATAGCAAGAGCATAGTCGTTCGTAACTTCATGAAATAATAATCGATCATCGACATAATACTTTACCGAATTTATTTAATTTATTTTATAAATAGGTCTTAAAGATTCTAAATGTTCAAATGAAATATTTTTGTTTTATATCCCTAAATAATTTTGTCAATTCCAGTGATTCACGCATTACTCATAGTAAAGATATTGATGTTTATAGAAATATTAAACATGATACAAGCATATACAATCCATTATTTCTTTTTAATCTAGGGAAATTTTACAGTGGAAAATGTACAACAAATCAGAGTTGAATAAATCTAATCCGGGCGTGTTTGCTAAAAAGCTGTTTTATCTTATTTATTAAAAATTTCGTTTCAGTAATTCGTAAAGCTACTGATTACAAGAACCATACCTTATACATAATCAATGCCCTCGGAGTTTTGAATTAATGTGACGGAATTTGTTTTAAATACTTAAAATAAACCTAAAAAAGAAAAAAATCTTCCAAAGAAAAAGAATACATTTTTTTACAAAGAATTTACTACGAAGTTTGTGAGCTGGTAGAGAAAAAATATTGGTAACTCGAGAAGTTCTGCTCGTTCTTCTCTAATCAGATTGGCGAATAACTGGAAAACGAGAACATCTATCACCTTTTACTATTTTCCATCGACCTTCTTTTACACTCGGAACTAGAAAATCGCATAAAAATGGAAAATTGAGCCCGTTTCATCTCCTCCACCTTACCCCACTTTTCCCGTCAACAAATTTTGAAAATATAATTGTTGTACTTTAACAGAGCTAAACAAGATATTTATTTTGCTACATTCAAAGAAAAATTATATAAAACTGTAATTCAACCACTTCGAGCATTCGAATTCAGAGAATGGAATGATTGTTCTTTTTTAAAACAAACATGTAATTAATATAATATATATAATTAATAATTATCGTTTTTTTTATTTCAACGTAATTAAAATATTTGAAAATTGACAAAAATAATCTAATAATATGATGTTGAAAACTAAGAATAAAAATCGATAATGAACAATGAATAAAAAAAAAAAAAAAAAAAAAAAAAAAAAAAATAGCTAATATAACAAATTATAATTAATCCAACACAGCATCGAATATCCAATAAATTTCTCAATAAATCGACGGAAGGAAGAGAAAAGTATTTATAAATATTAATAAAAGCGTGTCATTAATATCGCATCTATATCGAGTGTACTGCTAACGACAAAAATTAATTAACCGTCTTGATAAGAGTTTGGTTGCAGCATTTTATGGGGGGGGGAGGCGAAACAAACGCGTGAGGGTTCAACAATTGCTTGTCCGATAAATCATCCGTAATCTAAACATTTTTTCTGCTCGATTAACTGAGATAAATCTTGAATCACCGCCTGCACTTTGGCGAGAGGAGAAAAGAAAAGATGGCGATGGCCTTGGAGAGAGAAAAATTATTTGGACGAAAGATGCAAACTCGGGTGTTCAACTAAATATTTCCCGCTGGGGAACTCGCTTTACCTGTGATGTCCAATAAATACCCACATCTATTCTATTTAAACGGCCCAAGGCGTTATTGTAAATAAGAAGTCGATTACAAACGAGGATCCTCTTGTTCGGGTTGAGAGAGAAAAGTTGCATCCTAGTTAAAAGGAAGAGCAAAAAAAAAATAGTGATCTTTGCGAGTTCTCCCGGAGCCATTAAAACACGGAATCGGTGTCACCTATTTTGACTATTAATTTCCGTTGTTGCTAGATGAAAAAGGGCAAAGAATCACTTGCATTGGCAATCGACAATTGGTTCTTCCCTTATTTTCAGTACAGGTACATTTTCAAAGCAGCAGGAGAGTGAGATTTCTATGATAAAGGGAACTCGATAAGGTATTTCGGCAGCAAAGCAATAGAGTTATAGATTTATTAAATTCATTTAAAAAATAGAACCAAGAATTTAGATATTTTATGTAAAAATAAAGATATTTATAAACGAAAGGAAATTGCATGAATGAGAGAGAGAAAAATTGAAGAATTGAAATTGATGCTTACTTTCTTGTACTCATAGACGTCGCAACTGGCCGAGTCTTCGGTTGCAGCGGTCGTGTGTTCGTGCGTCCTAGTCGCCTTTCTGTTGTCGATACCGGCCCACTGACGCTCAAGCGACTCGCAGTGCTGCCAACACTAAAAACAAAAAGAGAGGGTGGTCGTTCAATTTAGAACACATTCATTGTATCATAGAAAAACACTCCTCTCTTTTCTCTTTGTCCCTCTTTTTCACAAGGATTAGGAAGTGGAGAGGAAGATAAATAGGAGCGAGGATAAAATGAGCAACCGACTCAGTCTAGACTAGTCCAATGGTTATGATGTAAGGATCGGTGTGTGAGTGAGCGTGCATATAATACAAAGATGGTGAACGTAAAATGATGCCGAGTAAGTGAGATATGAAAGGTGAGAGGAAAAAAGCAGTCATTGGGAAGGGGAAAAAAGTTTAGGAGCCGAACAAGAGAGGAGTAATGCAAAGAAATGGGGCGAGAGTAAGAAAGATACAAGCGAATGCAACAGAGTAAGAGCAAAAATTACAAGATGCGTATAAGGAAAGGGAGAGGAAGGGGAAACGACAGTGGTTATCTATTATACTCGAAACAGGTTAGAGGCTAATTCGAATTATTCCCTTCATCTCTTTCCATTTTTAGTTGTTTTTATATTTATTGGAGTACCCGGGATATAGTGAAAAGGAATCTGTTTCGAGATTTCTGCTTTATTTTTTTTTTTACTTTTTTTCAACGGGGTGGAGGCGCATCGGCCAGGTTCGTAGAATCGCCATGGGGGCAACGTTAATGATGTATCCAAACGAACGAACCTCGGATCTCCTGATTCACGTCTTGTGTGTATGTGTGCGTGCGTGTTTATACTTGTATATAGCTTGACCATTTAATAAATTCATAAATTACCGAATGGCCATGCTTGTTTTGTATATAGCTTTAACAAACTTGATTTACACAACAAATATGGGCAATTATAATCGTCGAAGAGTGCATTCACTCAACATTTCCAACACCAATTCGGTGTATCGTTTCTTGTTAATTTTCTCGTTGGTGTTATGCCAAGGCTCGTCAATCGTAAAATTATTAAAATCGCAAACTCGGTTGAATTTTGAAGTGAAAAAGAGAGAGAGAGAAAGAGAGAGAGAGTGTTTGTATGGGGTAAATTGAAAAAATGTCCCGACAGTTGTTCAGTCCTTTAAAAATAAACTTGTGTACGCATAAAAAAGAGGGTAATAAAGAACACAGTGTGCAATTCAATTTTTATTATTATTTTATAATTTAATTAATAATTAATAATAAAAAAGTCATAAAAACGGTCATATCCTTAATAAATTCCTCGTGTACATATGTAGTGAAATGTGTTCGAGTTTCACGACCAAATGGAGTGCATTATTTTTCTGTTCATTGTTGCGGTATCGCTGTTGTTGTTGTTGTAGTTGATAGCGAGGAAAAAATTTGCAGACACTTTCTGTAAAAGCTGTACTTCGCAATTACTAAGCAAGTTAATGTTTTCTCCCATTTTCATTAGCAAGGCTTTAGCGCTTTTTGTTCTTTTTTGTTTTTTAGTTATGATAAAGCTTGTATAACCTGTTTCCGAACGCAGACTTTATTATTTAACTTCCACAAAAATTTTTAAAGATATTTTTTGCGTAATATATTTTCGAAACTGTAAAAGTTTAAATCTACACAGTCGGTTTTCGTGGACACGAGATTTATTTTTTTTGAGATTCATTTAATATTTTTATTAATTTTATAGACGTATATTTAAGAAAAAATTTAAAATAATTTAAAACTTACGTGTAATCGAATTCTGTTACAAAATCTTATTTTATCAATAAACGAATGAATTCTATTTTCACTAAAATATACTTGTACGATGATTTTTTTTTTACTTTACTTTCGCCAAGTAAATTATATTTATTTTCTATACTCAAATTTTTGGTTTTACTCGGCATAATTATGCTATTTACAATTTATTCATAATTAGAATTATTACTCATTATTCATTATTAATAAATTATAATGTCTAAGAATTGATTATAAAAATTGTTTTGTCACATTAGATGAATTATTTTATTTTATTGAAAAATTAACAATAAATTATGGTACAATATTTTAAAAATTAAAAATAACCGAATATTAAAAACATGAATAAATGATTACAATAATATTAAAAAAAAATTATAAAAAAATGACCTTCAATCATTTCACGTGAATTTTAAAAAATTCTAAGTTTTCATGTCATCATAAAAATATTTTTACTAAATTCAAACAATACTCACCGTAAGTAAAAATAAAAATATGCGTTGGCACAATTTTATTGCTTCATTTATTTATTTATTCATTTTTTATTATTATTAAAATATAAAATTTTGAAATTCTTTAGTAAAATAAAACATTTTTCTTTGTAATCAGTATTATTATTTATTGTTAGCTTTAGAAAAATACGAATTATTATTTAATAAGGATCAAAAAAATTTATTTCAATAAAGACGAATAGAAAAAATTCTTTCATTATTATTTTCGAGGTACCGTAAACGAAGAACTGTTGAAAGAAGATTAGAATATCAAATACAAGAAAATAGTACAAAAAAGTCAAGACGAATCGCAAAGTTCATCTACTCAAATATTTATTTACGTTCGTATATTAATTTTTTCTAATCCTGGTCGACTAGAAGCATTTTTAAAAATATTACTAACGAATTATAAATATTAAGAAAGGAAGAAGAAAGACTAATAAAACCTCCCAACAAAGTATTTAAATATCATTTAAATAGCGGTCTTACCGCCTTTTGAAAGTCTCGCGTGCCCGTACGGTTAAACGGAGAAGTTGGAGCGAAAAAAGTGAGCGAAACAAGCAAAGAACCAAGGCAAGACAAAAGAAAGAGAAAAAAAGGAAGGCGAATCGGCTGATTTACGAGCTGCGATATTCGGTTATCGATGCCATGTTGGTCTTTCTCTCTCACTTTCTCTGGCATTCGCGACGCGAGGGGAAAATCTTATATTAACGGATGCCCGTGTGCCGAGAATATCAAGTCGTGGCTTAAAGATAACATTCAATGAATAAATGTTTTTCATTAAGTATTCCATCCCCAACCCCCCTTGAACGGTGGTTGATTCACTCTCACTCTTTATCGTCCCTCGCGATCAACAAAAGGGCGGTTTACTTATTTGTGATTCAACCCCTTTTGAATTCATATTTTTTGACTTTGATTGAAACTACAAACTTACAGCTTAAGATGTTTCTAAACTATAAACGCTTTCAACGATTATTAATCTTTAAGCGAGTAACATCCTTATTAAACCAGACATGAACTATAACGATGATTAGGATAAAAAAAGTAAATAATTTAATTAAATTTTTGGTCCTTGTATCTTAAACCAATATCCTGAACTAAAATTATTCTTTGACCTTCAAATACGCTGATTTCGATTTTTAGCCAAAATTTCAAAAATTCATTTTGAGCTAACGATAACATTTTTATACACTCAAGATTTTTTTTATAACAATAATATTCGTTTTTCAATATAACTCATAAATTGTTTTTAGACACACAATGAAAAATTGAATTTTAACAAGGTAAAAATAAGAAATGCGTTTGACATACATAAATTTAAAGGAAAAGCTGAAGATATTGATTTATGTAAATTAATTTAATGTGATTCAATACTCGATTATAATACTCGATGTGATATATTCAATTTGTTTTATAATTCAATGAATATCCATTTATATTCAAATAACAACTTCATTTTTTGCATTTAGAACTTGAATAAAATGTCTTTATAGTTATGAACCTATGAAGGGGGAGGGGAAAAGGCACTAATTAACTTGGAAACGTGCAACTTGTTGGTCGTTCAAAACACGGAGTTGAGCGTTGAAATTCCTGAGAGAAATTTTTAAATGCCTTCTGTTACTACCGTCGCAACTAGGAGCATTTGAATGAGTTATCAAATTACGATTGACCTGCACTTGCACGTACAACAAAAATACAACAATACTACAATAAAAATATCTCGGATTGCTTGGCCAAAAGAGAGATATATGAGAATGTCCAGGAAGAGGGGCACCAATTCCGACTCCAATCGATTTTCCAAATTTAATGGACCTGCGATTCCCAGGGATAACCTACGCTCCTGGGGGACGTCAGTGGGAATTAAATGAGCAACGCCCTCGACTTTATCAGACTCTTTCTACTCTCCCCAAATGACGAGATTCGTCCCCTTTATTCGATTTTATTGCATTTTCCCTACGTCTTTTTCTGTTTCCTAATCCATATATGCCTCCAGTCGGAAAGCGAATATTGTTCGGTTCACTGGGGATGTAGGTATATTTTGCTTTTGCACAAAAGACAATTTTTGCTCTCGATTATGCTAATGCCTTGCTAATTTGATCATTACGTGAGGAAACTGTAGTTCTTAGTGAGTATGTCTCACAATTTAGTTACAATATTTTTCATTTTGATTTGATTTAATGTAAAAAGCAGCGTTACAAATCTCGTATTTAGTAGGTGTGCTACTATGTAATGATACTAAAATACGACAATTAAAAGAGTAAAGAATTGTTTGGTTTGCACAAAAATCCAACATTTCTTTTGGTCACGAGGAACGAGGAATTCATGTAATCATTATTTAATAGTGTTTTTTCTCATTTAGTGACTGGATGATTTGATCTTTCATTTAAATTTCTCCTTTCATCTTTCGTCATCCCTTACCACAAATAGAAGGATTAAGACAAATTAAATTTATCAATCAAAATCGGTATTTACGTTATTATTTGTCAATGTACAATCGCTTTGAATTGAAGTAGTTAAAATTGAAAAATTTTGATTTTTAATTTTTTACTTCTCCTTTCCATGAAGATCTATTTATAATGTTACTTTTTTGTTCAGTTATTAAGGTGTAGATATTACGTGTCCATTTTTCATAAACTAACATCAATTTGACATTTATCGATATTTCATAACATGTGCAGTTCTAAGGAAAAACGATTGTTCCCCCTGGAACAACGTAAAAAGATGAATGCCACAAATCCCTACTTTTCAAGCAGACCACGTTTCATCGGAAGCTATAAAACGTATAGTGAACACATTGAGCTCGTTCAAATTCATGGCAAAATGGGCTCGCACGAGACTCGAGGCCAGACTTCAGACGCAAAAAGAGCAATCGCCATCTCCGTGAAAGTCCATGCGAGAGACCAACAGAAAATGGATCCTCCTTTTATTCTCGCAAACGAATAATATATTCGTAGGTTTGTGTGGGTAGCGGCATCCAAACTCAGCCTCACACACCAATTCAGTACTGTATTGTAACGTTGACAGGAAAAGAAATCACAAGCACGATGAATCGAATTTGCAAGAAATAATCAGAAACAACTATAATAACCAGAGAGAGAGAGAGAGAGAGAGAGAGAGAGAGAGAGAGAGAGAGAGAGAGAGAGAGAGAGAGAGAGAATGAGAAGATCAAATCGTGAGCACGTTTGTTTTAATGGACCATAATTATTGGTGATCTAGTTGTTGTAGTCTCACATACTTCTTCCCAGATTTCCGCAAATTTTCCATCGAAATGATGCAAGGACAATAACTTAACTCCCATACCGGTAACTAAGTTAGAATTTTTATTTTTACTTTGGCATTGCTCATACATTGGTTTAAGGGTTTCATTTCACGAAAATTGCAGGTACAAATTAACCATAGACACAGGTATTATTTGCCCATTATTCTATTAAACCATTAGTGAAGAATTTTAAAACTGTCACAATCAAAGACTGGAGTTAATCCATTATAATTAAAGTGAATGTCTCAAAGATGAAAATTTCAGGAAATTATTAAATCGAATTACGAGTACAACAGATCTAAAGTTGTGGATCCCAGGCTGGTTCGGTCACAAAAAAGTTTCAAAATATGAACAAAGGCACAATGCATAAGACAATTTCAAAGATAAATACTTTGACAGTCTCGCACAAAGGAGAATAAATTTCAGAGGAACTGCTGATGCAAAGTGTCGAGGATTACCCCCCACCCCTTAACACAAGGGATAATGAACTGAGCAATAACAACAATGCCTCCTTAATTTAGCGTCAGATTCGGTATCCCTCCGAGTTTTTGTCGTGCGATTCATTCGGGAAGGCTGGATCCTGGACATGGACTTGAGTGTTTTAGAAGGAGCCCAGCTTATCAAATAATCTCAGCCTGCATTTTATCACGCCGACATTGATTGAGCGATTTGTTACCAGCAAGCGAGAGAGAGAAATGCCAAAGATTAATGACCGTCGATTTATTATTCCTTGTCTTTTTATACTTCTTATTCCCCACTATTAACCCTATTCCCAAATTCCGACATTTATGTTACAGAAATGATACGATTACAACGATTACTTAATATTATGAAGACGTCTGAAACATGTTTCACTTTTGCATATTAAAGTTACATTCACAATATAATAGAGGGCACTTTGTTACTGTTTCACCTTTTTACGAAAAACGTTTTCCCTTTCTTTCCATTCTTGTCAACAATTTTCTGAATTTAAAAAGTTTCCGTAATTTTGAATATATATTCAAATTTAAATTTATCTTCAGGTTAAATTTCGTTTTTGTTCTCATGGAGTTCGTTTGAAAAAATAAAGAAAAAATGTATCTAAATACATTCAAGCGGCTCTATAAATCCATAAATTGACGATAGTGTGTATTTTAACTTTTAAAAAAAATTTAGAAAATTTGTTCATGGCCTTTTACCGAAATTTAAGTTATTTTCTATTAAACTAAAAGGTACGATAATTGTTTGTCACATAGTTTAAATAATTATAAAGCCGAAAAATAAGTCATTTAATGACAAATGTTATATATTCGTAAAAGAACCAAGGACTTGTCTTTCAGGATGAACTTCTCGCATCAACTTTTAAAAATATGCTTACCTCTTAAGATTGTAGTATTTAATTGTATATTATGTATTTAATCCTATGTTTGGTACATATACAATGTATCATATCCATATTTACAAGTATTACAAACTTTAATAGAAACATGAGTATCTATGCGATCACATTATGTTCAATCACACGAAATTTAAATTTTAAATTAAAATTTTTGTTTATTTTAATTGTTTGATTTTAACATTGTTAATTTTAATGTAAGTTGATTTAAAGACATTTAATTGTGTACAATCAATTTTATACGTTGATCAATTGAATATTTAACATATCATATTATTGTCCAAAATTTTTGTTACTATTCTCGTCTTATATTATTGATAAAGAGAAATTGTTTTATGTATTTACCAAAATTGTCAATAATGTTTTAAAAAATCCCTTACATAAAAATAAACATTACATTTACTTTCAATATTACATTTATACAAAATCAATCTCCATTTTTTCTCTTATTCTCTCTCTCTTTCTCTCTTCCCCCTCCTCTAACTATCGGAAAAAACCACTATCCTGTCGGAATCTTTAATTATAAAGTCTCTTTTGTTTCTCTACAAAACTTTCGCTATCATCATTTTTTATATGCTCGGAGGAACGACAGGAAGGACACGATCGAAGGAGAGAAAGAGAGAATTCTAGACTTAGTAAGTCGAGGTTTCGAAACATAAATCTCTTTTGGGACGCTGCTGCAACCGACTGCTGGCCCTAGGAGAAGAAAAGATGACGGAGATGAAATAATTCCCTAACATATTCTACTAACGAACGATTCAAATTAATAATTATAGACCTATGCCTAGACCCAAAAGACACGAGTACTATTTTAGAGGCTTTCATTTTTCCTTCTCTGAAATTTTCAAAATATTTTAAAACTGTTTGATTACTTCTAATGCACATTTTTTAGTTAATTCCGCCCGAGAATTCTATTTGTTCTTAGCTTGTTTATTTGAATGATTATATTTTAGATAATCAATACAAATGCATATAAATTACAAATTAAAATCTACAATTATAATATAGAATCAGACATTTAATGATTAATTTTTAGAATTAATTGATCATGATTACTTTGAGTTAAACGGTTATATTATTATTTATGTCCAATTATTAATTTACATAAACATTTTTATTTTTCAATTAATTAAGAATTATTAGAAAAAGTAAATTCTCTGTGTGGTTTTACATTTTTAAATTTTCAGACTTTTTTGTACTCATTATTTCCATGTTTATATTTCTTTTTTTAATTACTCGTACATTATCATTACTGTTTTTTATTTTTTTTATTTATACTGTGCACAATTACAAAAACAGCAAAAAATACATATCAAATGATTTTAATAATACAAAAATTAAAATTATTTATTTAAGTAAGTAAATTCTTTTTTTAATTAAGAATTTAAGTCTTATGTGAGTTTATAATGAATCGTCGTTGACTTTTTCTAATTCATCTAATTCACTTTATAATACTACTTGAAACTAAATTAATTTAAATAAAAAAAGGAAAAAGTATGATCAACTACAAACATTGTGAGAAAAAATCAAAAACTTACAAAAATATCGTACAACGCGAACTTTTAGAATAAGCTTTATCTTAATTTTTTAAAATACACATTTCAATATAAAATGCAAATTAAAAATTATTTTATTAAGTTTTTTAATATTGATTAGACATAAAAATTGCAGTTTAAAATTAATCATTATTCAAGCACTCTTAACTCGTGTATTCAATTATAAATGAAACCACAAATGAGAATTAATAATTTTTCATAATTAATGCTGTTATCTTTCAATTAAATACTTTATTATTTTTATGTCGTGCAATCACGTCGGTACCGAGTTCCGATCTTAATCAGGAAGAAATTTTGAATTAAAATTTATTGCAGCATCCCGAAGAAGCATTAGCTGCCAATCATTTTTGAAACATGAATTTAATTATAGTTAAAATGTTAAAATATTCATTTTTTAATTCAAAATTTACAATGGCTTTTTCATTAACATAAATTATTATTAAAATATTATATATGAATATTGGTAATAGGGGGAGGGGGTGGGGAAAGAATTTGCCACAGATTAATTACAGATACAAAAAGATGCGCTTGCCTAGAATCACCAGGAGTCAATAATTCTGAGAAAATGGTAACTGTACTGGAATAAAGAAAATATAAATTGGTAAAATATTACAAAGGGAAAAAATCATTAAAAATAGTTGGAAAAGTATAGTAATGGAAGTTTTGAGGGGGAACATACTTGCAACAAACACGAGTCACAACAAGAAAAAATTATTGGCCGACGCTCAAACGACGCAAGAAAAGAGAACTGAATAAAAACACCGGGAACACTCACTTCGTTGCATCCGGTTTCCCCGTGTCGCCACCACTCGCAGGAACCATCGATGCTGTGCTTCCTGAGGCACTGAGACCTGCACTGGGCGACCCTGATTATGGGTCCGAGGTCGAAGCTCGTCGCCGAGGTTGCACACACTGCTGCCACCACGAGTGTTAGCCGTAGCCTCGAGGTCATATCGCGCACTTGTTTTTCGCACTCGTGGACACTCTCGGAGAGATGAGACGACACTCCCAACTCACGAGAGTGGCACCGAGACCAGGAGGCACCAAGAGGAAAGAACAGAGAAACTTGGACCAACACGAACTGAACTGTATGAAGTACGTCTACAACCCTCGAACTTTTCCAGACGACTGTGACCCTTCGGGGTTTAGAACCTTCATTATATAGCCGCGCTTCCCCCACCCTGGATTTCTCCCGAGCTCGAGCTCTGACGGCCGGATTTCGCCCCCCACCATCGTGGTTCCCCGGTGTTCGGCGTCCAAGAGGCTCCGCTTTTGTGCGCCCGCGGTGGTCGCCCCCTCCCCCAACCCCCGCCACTCCCCCTGATGCCGGCGTTGGCTCGAAGAGGAACATCCCTTGTAATTACCTCTGGCTCTCACTCTCTCTCTCTCTTGCCCTGATCCCAACAATGCACGGTCAATTGAGCCCAGGGCGTAGAGTAGACGGAGAAAAACACATCTCCTTATTTTCGTGGAAAGTACAAATTGCCTCTCTCTCTCTCTCTCTCCCTCTCTTTTACCCTAATTGATGAATCGTTGCGAGGCAGTTTAGTGGTAAATTTCGGTCGATTGGATTTGGTTTCGGCTTCGAGTGGGCATTTGTTTTGACATTGCATTCATGAAACTGAATTTATTCCAATAAAAGTCGGTGCTTCGATTCACTATTATTAATTATAAATAATAATTATTCTATAAATTATTAATGCTAGACACATTAATAATTCGGGAATATGAAACTAATGCGAAGAGAAACTCATTTTCGAGGAATTTCCAAAAAAAAGTGCAACTATAACTTCCTTCGCAAAATACAATTTCGTTCTGTTAATTTCTTAAAGTTACTACCACTCGCTCTGGGGAAGGGGTAGCTAGTAGGTATTTGAGTCCTATTCCCTTTATTATGGTGCAGTTGTTAAAACTGTTATTACGATGTAGATTTTCACTTTTGTTGGGAGGGAAAATCATTTCGGGAACGATACCGTTTTACCCGCATTTCGGAAAAAATAGTTTTTCATTACTTTCTGACCCCTAACCACAACAGAGGCTTGTAATTGAATTATCAAAACAAGATTATGTTGAAATTGTTTTAAACCTTCTTCTTTCCCTTGCTTTAAAACAAATTAATTTGAAGCTTATACTCGCGGTTTATTTCGAGGGAAGTTTAAACGAATGAAGCGACTTGTTTATTGTTTTGTTTGATGCAGTTGAACTCGAAAAATGAATACCTTTGTTTCTTTTAATCACTATTCATTAATCCATTAAAACAATATATTATAAAATTAATATAGAAACTTATCTTATGTTCCATTACCTTTTATATTTTTGAATATTGAAATAAATCGCTTGTATTACAATAATATAAAATAGCAAGTATTGAATTATAAATGCTGATGTTGTGTTTATTTCATTGATTAGATCTATTCATTGTTCATACAATTGTTCAAGATAAAAATTGATAATAAATTTATTGTCAAATGTAAAAAATACCTCACTTTCGTAATTGAATAACTTCAAATTGAGTGATGTTAATCGCTTAAATTGTTGACGCTGCTCTCGGATGAAAAAAAAGTGTCAATGGTTTAGGAAGATTCAAAAAGGGACAAAAGTCAATAACTTGAGCGTCTCACATCTTCCCCGCTCCCTCTTGTCGCGAAGAGAATGTATTTTTTTGTTTGAGAAGAGGTTGTGCACGTGGTGGGCGCGACTCATTTACAAATGCTTTTGAAATGCTCTTGGTCGCGACCTTCCGCTCATTTCCGCCCGACTAATAGAATGTGATACGCGCCTCCGATGGACGATAACAAAAACTTCAACACAAAAACCAAAAAATGAGCAGACGGAGCTCGAACTCAAACCGGAAACTCCTGTTTCATGTCCCACCCCCAGCCCTAACACGTATTATCGCACCGAGGAAAATTAGCTTCTTCTCTAAATTAACTCCAAGTTCCAGAAACATTGAGTTTCAGATCTGTTACTGGGAAAATTTCGTATTTACATATTTTTTATTGATGAATTTTAAAAAACTTATGTAGATTATGTATTCAATTCAAATATTTTTTATCTGTCTATCGATTTTTCTGTTTTTTAAAACTTTAACGCACCGTTTTCATTATAATTTTTCCAAGTATTATTCATAAGCGTTTACTTGTTTTTTAGCATAATATCCTCTTTTTATTAATTAATTCAATCGAATATAATTTCAACAAAATTATTTGAAAATACGGACAAATATTTTTTGAATCTTCACATAAAAATTAAATTTAATTTTAATTTATATTATGTACTAATACTTTTAAAATTTAATTAATAATTTATGAAATATGTCATCAAAATGATAAAGTGACATAAAAATTTAGTGTCAAAATCAATGACAAAATATGTGTGATACACATTAACAATTAATATAAAAATTCAATGTATAAATGTTGTCTTGTAAATTTAATTTATTACATACATTTTAAATGTTTATTTTGCATTAACATTTAGAAAATTACATAGAATTTGCATACAACTGAGTGACACCTTCATATCATAGAGTTGCGAAACAATAATTTTTAATTTTTAAAATTAATGGCAAATCTGGAAATGCGCTTTTCCTTGACAATCGTCAATATCATTTCCACTATATCAAACCAATACAATCAATTGTAATTTTTGTATTATAATTATTGTATATTTGTAATTATTATTTAAAATTGTTTTTTTTAATTGTTTGCAATTTTTAGGTGAACAAAATTAAAATCAAATTTTAAAAGAATCCCAAGCTTTTGCATTGGGGATTACGCGATCATGATTCTTCTGTGAATCAAACGCTGGAAAAACGCTCTCTTTTTCTCTTTCTCTCTCTCTCTCTCTCTCTCTCTCTCTCTCTCTCTCTCTCTCTTTCTCTCTTACACGCTCTCCTTATCTTATTCATATATGTTTCTGATACCGCAGGATATGTGATCGCAGGTATGTAGTAATATATGTGATAACGTGTGTGTTGTGTTCAATTTAAACAAACACTTGTAGATGGCTTTACGAGATGAAAGCCCTTGGACCAGGAAAAAGCGATCTAGTGGGACGGGGGTGTTATAGAAATGATCAAAAATAGTGAGGCGTATCAAGTAGCCCTTACACGTGCATAAGGACCAACTCCCGTCATTTTTGAATAGTATTGTATAAAAAAGAAGCTACCAGTAAGTAAAAAAAAAACAAATATGCGAAAGAATGAAAATTTACCGGAAGCACATCAACTTCTCTGCTTCACGTACGAAGTTGCTGCTAAGGACCTCGTATCCCTCTCCCTCTCTCCGTCTTTCTCTTTCTTACTCCTAAGATTGTCTTAGCCGCACAACTACCTCACAAAGCACAGGATGTATACAAATAGAGGTTTCTGTCCCGAGTGCCTGATTGTAGGTTGAATTATTGTGTATGTGACGTTAAACTGCAATAGGCGTAGTATCTTTCTCTTTCTCACTTTTCTTTTATAATACAGTTTTCAGTTCACAGGATTCAGCTTCCCTTGGAATATAAATAGTGCAGCATCTCTCCGAATCTATGAAAGAATAAAAGGAGAGAATGGGATCCGAGCCATAGTTTGCACAAGTCGATGGATATTAAGGGCGATGTTCACACATGTATTTTCGGTGATTTTATCTTTGTCTCTCTCTCTCTCTCTGTCTCGCTATTTTTCTCTTTGTCTTTCTTATCCAAGGAAAGACTGGACTAATTTTCGACGGATTCGAATTGCTTTCCGACATTGTTTGTACTTTTCTCACACCTGGACTGGAGTTCGGGTTGAGCCTCATTTTATACCAAACACCCGCGGATTACTTACCGAGGCTTTTTGTCCGCGCAATTTCCACAGGTTTTCTTTTGTCAAGGTCGCATTAAACGCAAGGCTAATATCAGCGTTAATATTACCAGGATCTCGCTAAAACTTTTGTCGAAGCGTTTCTTCAATTCGGGTGCTTTTTTTTCTTGAGTTTTACACTTTTTAGGGTTTAGGATGTTTGAGAATTTGACGATCATTTTCAGCTGCAACGATAATTCAACTAAATTATTATTTATTAATATTTATTATTCATTATTATTATTATTTATTTATATTAATAGATATATTATTATATCTATTATCTATAATTTAATTATTAATGTCGTTTCTTGTACAAGTTTATGTATACATTTCACAATTAAGCGATCAAATGGTATTAAATATTAGTAGTAAAAATTTACTGTTGTTTGTATATATTTTTTGTTACATTTAGATTTTTTTTATAATTAAGTAACCAAGTATTAAAAAATAACATTTGTTATATTTTATTTTTTATAAAAATAATTTTTGAATTTTGTTGATTACATTTTTATTATTAGTAGATGTAAACAAAAAATTATTCAAAGAATGATTATGTATATGTCATATATCTTTTCAATAATAATTTTATCTATAAGCTCATTTATAAGAAAATTAATATTACTAATAAATATAAATAAAGATAGATATATGAATATATTATCATATTATTATATATATTATATTATATTATATTATATTATACATAATAGAATCTATGCACACATAAAAACTGTTATTCTGCTCTTTAGTTACCATAGAGTTATTAACTTATTCTAATTTATTATAATTTAAAATTTTTTTCATAACGAAGTTAAGAATTTTAATCGTCCATTAAATAATTATTGAATTTTCAACAATATTTAATTAATGTTTCTGGCACATTTTCTTCTACAAATGATCATGTTAAATTTTTAGAATAGAATATCTAAACAAAAATTTCGTTTTATTTTTATTTCTTACATTGTTATATTGCAATATAAAATATTATAACAATTTACACTGAACTATTACAGATTTACCAACACTTAAAATTCAATAAGCGTTAACTACGTACTTTCAATGCACATTATCAAGTTAAAATAACTAAAATTAACGATTAATAACTTTATCACAAAGCAGAATAGTACAATTAAATTTTTGTAATTGGTTCAATTTGCATTTTTTAAAAAGAAATTTACACATAGAATTTATAAATATTTCTTGGCAACTATTATAAAAAAAAGTAGAAATAACATTTTTCACTTATCTTTAGTCTCAATTGTCCAAACCACAACAACTTGAAATAATGATTTATTAACAATTATTTATTAATAATTGATTAACAATTAATAATTTATTAATGTAAAAAAAATAAATAAAATAGTATAAAAATTATAGATCTCATACAAGTATTATTAAGAAAAAGAATTTTTATTTATTATTTAGAGTTTTCATTCTTGAGTATCTGATAGTAGTAATAGTATAAAATTCAAAAAATTATTATTTTAATTCGCTTATCAAATATTATTATTTAACATATAATAATAATGAAAAGTAAAATATAATTTCCTATTAAAACATAAAGGTAAATTGGGTCTCATATAATATAATATATATATATATAATTAAATCGAACAAGAGCAATAGAGCACTTTTTAGATCATGAAAAAAGCAACTAGTATTACATATCAAAATTCGTAAAAATCAGTAGATTCTTATTTTTTATAATACCATTTATGATATTCAAGGATTTTTATTAGCAATTTTGAGGAAAAATGCATTTTTTATTATTTTCTTTTTTTTTAGAAAATGAAAAGCCGTAATTTTAGTTAAAATTATAGCTAATAAAATTATGAAAAAAATTCATTTTTATATGAAATAATTAAAAAATTAGAAGCGGAGAAAATTTTCAAAAATCGGAAAAATTTTTTAATTAATTAAAAATCTTCACAATTCTAGCGCACTTGACCATTTTTGGTTCACATTTATCCGCATTTTTTAGATAATCTACACACTTTAATAAATTATACGATTTATAAATTTACTTATAAATGAACTTTATATATTTTCACATAATTTAATTAACATTATTATTACACGAAAACTAATAATCTAATAAAACTAAAATTGTATACAAATAAAGTACATATTAATCGCTTTAATTTCTCAAAATTCGAGTTCTAAATATTAAAAAATAAAAAAGTTACAAATTTTTTAATTAATTTAAATATTTTTCGGATTTTTCGTAAATTTCTCATTTTCTAATTTTCTGATTGGTTTATGAAAAAATGCATTTTATTTAGAATTGTATTAGCTACTAATCGCTCATTGATACTATTGTGTTAAAATTAAGACTTTTCATTTTATAACAAAAAACGTTAAAAAAATGTATTTTTTTCTTTAAGATTGTTAATAAAAAATCCTGAATTTATTTATTATTTATTTTATTATGGTATTTATCGATGAGAAAACTCGTTGAAAGAAGAAGTTAGGTTGTTCAAAATTGGTACATTTGTCTTTCCCGACCTTTTGACTTTAAAGACACCGAAACTCGTGTACTACTCATTCCCCGGGTTAGTACCGCAAATGCATACAAAAGCAAAAGGTGAAAGCTGTGGCTTTTATCAGCTATATCCTGTTATCATGTGATATTCCGAATGACCTGGTCCAAGAACTGATGTTCTTCTTGTCTATCTCTCGTTTCCCTATGGATACCGCAACTGAGAAGTACCCCCTAAGTATCCCGTCGCATTGTCCATTTTTTCCAAGTGTCGGACTCTGACAAGCAGAGCAAAAAGGAAAGTAGTCGATAGCTTTCTTTCGATTTCTCCCTTTTTTGTAACAACCTTTTCGACCCTTTGGAAAATGTGAACCCCATACCTTTAAATCATGGCCCGGGGTTTTCGGTGGCCTTAGGTCATTAACGCTTTGCTGAAAGACTACCGTGAGTCCATACTTCTGCAGAAAATCAGAAAAGTCCTTTAGGGCTCTCCGGTTCTAACGATGATTTATATTGCACTCGTAAACTACACTTTTTGCATTTTCACGGGTTCCTAACAACTGCTACCTCGTCTTCGTGGGTACACTTTGTCGAGAACTTCGAGAAAGGTCATTGCGGAGAATCACTAGGGCTCCTACCAGACATTTGTCAGAATATTCATTCGTCCTTGTTACTTACGGGTGCGGTGTTTCCCTAAGTCCTTAAAAATTCATTTCTATACGGATTAATCCGATTCCGAACTATATTTGAATATTTTTTAATATCCCTCTTGTCATTCAACAACTGCTTCTTTGCGGATCGAAAATAATTTTAAGTTGTCCTTGGGATCTCAAGAATAAACTTCACGAATTTTAATTATTTTGTATACCTTGGTATGTCTTAATTTCATTTTAAAAATGAAATCTTTATTATTTTTTGGTTTGAATGCGTACTTTATCAATTAAGTTCATTGCAAAAACTGTAATTGTATAAAATATGAAGCAGCACATTGTTATAATCTAAATCTTATGTATTTGCTGTAAAACAATATATTCCGAAAATGTGAGAGTGAGAGTGAATGAGAAAAAAAAAAAAAAAAAAAAAATAAACCCAATGAGTGTAATACAAATTAAATGTAAAATATCTCTTAATGTTTGTTTATTAAAATTCCGTGTCATTAGGTAATCTAGAAGAATTTCATCATGGGTCATTCAGTAAGTTAAATGAAATGATGAGCGAAAACTTGTAGAAGTTTGTCTATATTTTTAGGATAGGACGTCTTTATCGTTAACGTCTTCAACCCTTATCGATATACCTTAATGATATAACATCCACCCACAATCGCTGACTCGTTCCTTGTCACACATTCTTTCACATTCACATTCTTTCGAAAAAACATGCAAACTCATTTAAAAAATAAATGTAATTTATTATTAAAAGAGGACTTCTATAAATATGTAATCTTAAATTTAATTCACGATTTAAAAAATATGTTCTCATCTATATGAAGTGAAGAAGTAGAAAATTTATACTATATGTTTTTGTTCTATCCAATGTAGATGCATTCACAATTTAGAGCTCAAATTTTCCCAAAATTACCACTTTGGCATCAATTTATTTCTTCAAAATTAATAATTTCTGATTAATAATAACGTCTGTTTTAAGATTTCACTTTATTTTTACCACTATTGTGGATGCAAGTGTATACGTAAGAAATTATACATGGATATATAATATTGTATGTGTATGTCTCTACGCTTACAATGTGGAAGCGTGTGAATTTGCAATGCGAATTATTTCACACAATATAATTAATAATCTAATGTAACGTATAGAAAAGTAGTGATAAGGAGAAAACGCGTTGCCTTCTAAGTAAAACTTTTATAAATAATTATGTTTGATAATAATAATAATAGTAATAATTATTAATATAAATAAACTCTTTATTTATTAAGATAAGTTGTGTCGTTGCTCAATTTGTTACACGTTTACACGTGCAACTATTATTTTTTATTTTGTCCTTTTTATTTTTTCTTTACGTGACATCGGGAGTTTCAGTTCTGTATTTTTTTTTAAATTACAAGTTATCGCGGTCCCACTAATGCTAACAGATATACATTACCGAATCTGAGGGAAACCGCATAACAGTTTACCAAAATATTTAAATCGATGCAAATTATTTTTAAATTTCGAAATTGGTTGCAATATTTATTTTTATCTAAAAATGGAATTAAAAAATGCTCGATTTAGAGACTAAATTTTAAAATATTTTTAAAAAAGTCCTCCATAATATGTTTATCAATATTATAATTAAATTTGATACTGATTCTATATTTTGATTTTTACGTTTCTAAGAATAGTTAAGCTTAAAAAAATTTTTCTCCATGAAGATTGAATTAAAACATTTGGTTTATGAATTGAAATTGAATAAAATGAAAATGAGTGTAGAAGATGGTGGATGTAAGGGAGAAAAATAAATCGAAGTGGTAAAAAAAGGCTGCAGCGAATATAAAGAAAAAATGTGGCTCTCGTTTTTGGGATAATTTTGTACTTTACTTTTACTCTCTAGGAACAACTTTTTTTTCTTACTATCAGTCTATTATGTTAACATTATTCAAAGTTACTGGATAGGTTAATAAAAAATTCAAGGATAACATTGAATATTTTTTAAATGAAATGCATTAGAATTAATTATATTGAGATTAAGATACCGGCACGGAATATTGATAATTGAATTTAGAGATTTGATAAGTTTTATAATTTAATTGTCTTTTTTATATACAAATGAATTTTTGATAACTTTAATGTAAAGAGATTGAATGGAATTATTTTTGGAAAAGGTTTATAATTGTATAATTCAGCCTTTATGTACATTCTCAATTATAAATTAAAATTATTTACGTTGTTGAAATATTAATGAATTATTAAAATAAATTTATTGATATGTAAGATATTTTATTTCATATAATTAAATATTATATTTTGTTATTGATTCTTGTTTTAAAATCTAAAAATTGAAACTCATAAAAATAAAAAACAAACAGCTATAATAATCAAGTGTTAACATTAAATAATGATGGTTACGTCATTCATTTTTAACAATCTTAACATTTAATCACATCATTAAACAAATAAATCTTCTTAATTCAATAAATTCTAATTATTATGAATTATAATTAAAGTTAATCTAACAATTGAATATAAAATAAAATAGATTGTTGCAGCTAGATCTCTAATAAATATTATTAAAATAACCCATGAAATAATAATTGAATAATAAACATTGAATAATTTTTAAACGATTTTTAACTAAATTAACTAAAAAAAAACTAATGCGCTATATTAAATAATTTGAACAACTAAATGTAAAATTAATGAATGATTTAAATTATAAATCACAAGGAATTTCAGTGGAAACATCAGAAAATTTAACCCACATTAACAATTCCAGATGAAGAAAATAAAAATATGAAATGAAAAAAAGGTGCGATAAATTTTCGAGTGATAATTGTATCAATGATTCTCATTTGATTGTGAATTGCTAAATAGAGTAAGGATTTAACTAGATAATTAATCCTCCTGAGCTTTCATACAGATGAGCTAACAATGTAATTCTCTCTTTCTCTCTCTCCCTCCCTCTTTCTTTTTTCTCAAGCTTCTGTGACTCTTAATTTTTTTTTTTTTTAATTGCTGCATATATCAAAGTAACATTTTTCCGTGCTCTTGGTATAAATCCATTTGCCGCCTCATAAAGTCCTCGATTAAGATGATAAATTCCTTAATGCAAACCAAGAGGATTAGAGCCGTTTCAACGCTGAAAAATAATGCAATAAAAAAAAAAATATTCAAAAGAAGAGCCAAATAAATTTAAAAGCGTAGTAATTTAAAAGAGATTTGCGCAGATTTTTCAACACGTGGATTTGTAGATTTTTTGGCACACTACAAGCTAAAATCATAAATTTGGTTTAGTATTTTCACATTGATAACCTCTATATAAGCCAACTTTGGATACTGAGGTTTTAAGTTGAAAATTATATAAAAATCCAAGTATAAATTTTCATTTCCTCACGTCTATTAGTATGCATTCTTTCCTTTTTCTTTACTTATCCATATTAGTTTCCATATTGTTTCCAATTGACTCTGCATTTAGAAATTAGTACGCCATTTTAAAAACCAGGAATGAATAATCTCTTTATTTAGTCCACTCATTCTTCTATTATTATTATTATTATTATCATCATCATCATCATCATTATCATCATCATCATTATTATTATTAAATTTTATTATTATTTTTCCTTTAACTATAATTGCTTTTGGTTATTATCTGTGCGTTTTCATCTATCACAATGATTGCTATCACGAATCTTACATTTGTTCACTTTTGTATTCTTTGGTCTAATTTATTTAATAATCATTCTTATTTTATCACGAAATATACCCATCAACAATTGTTGTTAATAAAACATTTGAGTTTACAGTTAAACATGTATTTAATTCTGACTTTTGTAGCGCACATACACACACATATATGTGTGTAGACAACAAGTTTAACTTTCCAATGGGCATTCATTCTTGTTTCATGACCCAACTTATTTTATAAATTTCTGTTTAAATTGTATTACAATAAAAAATAGCTATAAATTTAAAAACTAAATTTTCGTTATTTTTAAATGGTCCAAAGCATAAATTAGAAACAAAGGCTGTTTAACACTTGAATTATCTTTGACGCAAAATCAGCAGCTCGGACGAATTCTATAAGTCTGTTTGCCAATAAAATTATGAATAATTCCTCTTGGTATTTGCGTTTCATCTGTAAAAAAAGCAAAACTGATGACAAAACCTTCTTGTCCGATATTTTCGTAGGATCTTTAATCCGTAAGCATTACGTCTTGATTTCACGAACCCTTATTTTCCCTTTGTCAACCTTTGTTTCCGGAGTTCCACGAATTTTAATTCATTCATCAGAAAAGGAATTACTTTAAGTAGGAAGGCTGTCAATTTTCTTGGTTCAATTTGTGGGGAACTGGAGTGTTTGATTTGTTTTCAGAACCAAAATTTTCGAAATACATACAAAAGGTCTAAGAGTCCAATTGGTCTAATAACAACTATTTCAAAATACTTGTTGATCTGTAAATTTTGTTTTGAAATTTTAAAATTGTAAATTTTTTCTATCCTTAACTCTTCCACCATTGCATCATTCAATATACATGGTTTGTCCACAAAGTATCGAGTTTTTTTTTCGATAATCAGAACCGGCAGAATTTTGTTTTGCACCAAGGATGTTTTCCATTCGGTGCCAGGAGGCGATGGAATGACTGTCCATCTAATTATCGTATAAAAAAAAAAAATAGACAAATAGAAAAAACTTTCTCCTACATTTTAAGACTTCTCCCAAATCACTACGACCAATAGTGACTTTAAAAAAAAACTCGATACTTCGTAAACAAATCATGTACATATGCATTTTGATGACGTCCAAGTATTTTGTATAATCTTCAAAATAATATTATTGATCATCAATCAAATTAAAAATAAATACTCCTATTTAGGTTTTAGTTAGAATTCTAAATTTAACACTTACTTCTTATACATTTTCAGAAATTAGATATTACATCTGGTTTACAACAAAAATGTTGCACAATAAAACAAATATGGAATGAACATTATCCCATTTTAAAAAAATCCTGCAAAATGTTTACTTTTAAATATAAATTTATGTTCAAACCGTCTTAGATGTGACATGACTCATTAAAACTATTTTTACATTAACAATTTTCTTATGTGTGATTTTGTTGGAATACTAAGGTTTTGAATGCGATAAGGTTTGGTTCTTTTTCAAATAAAATTTTACTGTATTTGTTGTATTTTTTCAACAAAATTTGTTTGAAAAGTATAATATATTATACATGGATGAAATCGTTAGTCAATTATTATAATTAATTAATATTAAATTTTATGTGCAGTAAAAAAATTAATGTTTTAAAAATGTAATAATTTATTATTTTACGCGAAATGTACATATTTATACTGCTTCATTTTTGGTCTAATTTATAATTATATTATTTAAATTTTATATTAATTATATTACATAAAGACGATTTTATTATTAAAAGATTTATTGTTTGCAATCAAGAAGTATAATGTATGAATACATATTGTCTTTGATTTGTCACACACAGTTAATCATGGGTGATTTAGTTTTAAAAATTATATAGAAATACAAAATATTAAATAACATTTTATATTTTCCGACTGAAGCAAAGACATTTTCAAGAAAGCATGAGTTTAAAATTAAATTAAAATTAAAATCAAATTAAAATTCTGTATAATGAGGAATAATAATTATTATTATTATAATAAAGTATACAAAAGAAAAATTGTAAAGTATCTTTAAAAGATTAAAATTATAATTAAATATTATTTATATTTCTTTAAAAATTGTTTAAATACATAACTTAAAAATACATAAGGTATTCCTTTACCAATATTTATATTGATAGAACAGAATTTATGAATTATGTATAAGTATTTTCGAAATAAAGTATACGAGTTTTAATTATAATATACGTTAGTGCAAAGTTAGTTAGTAAATTTATATTTACGTTTATATAAAATTCTTATAGATAGTAAAAAAATGCATTACTTTAGAAAAAGAAGGAAATTTATTAAGAAAAATCCACAATTGTGTTTTAATTGTAGAATTGTACTTACTGCAAATTATAAAAAATCTTGAATAAAAAATAAAATGAAATAATTTTAATAATTTTAATCTTAACGCAACAAATTCATTACTCGATTGTAAATTGCAATGTAATGCTATGCACGCCAACGGATATTAAAGTTAAAAAATGAATATAACAAAGAAAAAACCGTTATCTTTCATAAAATAATTGTGAAAAACATTTACTAATCTCAAAAGCAATTTAACGCTTTCCACAGTGCTTACAAAATCTATAAAGTTACTCGGTTTAATGTTAATATGGTATAGTGTTCAATATTTTCATTACTTTTTCAAAATTAACTATTTACAACAACGCGAAAATGACATTTTTATATTAATAAAGAGAAGCGATAAAAGTAATTTCAATCAATGTCTTTGAGAACCAGTGTAAGGCTTATTTTACAGTATTTGGTTTCAATGAAAAATCTGAAAACTTTCGTAGGAATGAAAAGCTACGATAAGTGTAAATGAAGGAATGAGAAAAGTCGTGAAAAGCCTGGACGTGGCATGTAAACAGGATGAAGGCTAGCACAAAATACGTTTCACTCGGTGCTTCAAGAAAACATCGTCACTCGAAAAAATTTCGCCATCGCATTAGGATAGGATATCAAGAGCCAGGAACCTCAGGAAGGAAAAAATTGAATAAAAAATGAGCGGAACACAAACGCGACCTAACAAAGCGGAAAATTTCCCAACGCGGGACTTTGTCAAACGCCTTGGAGACAAATTGTTATTGTTGGTATCTACGATCCACCAATACGAGGCACACAAGACACCCTAGTTTGGAAAGGTAAGGGGCGAGAGGGGGCGGGGGAGGGCTTTTCGTTCTTTTTTCCCTCTTTATGGAAAGGACAGGTGGTAACTGGAGAATCGTTTTGGATGGTCCATTGTCGACATCAGCAGCAGCAGGAGCAGCATCACTGCCACCATATCATCTCTTTCATTGTTCGCCCCGTGTTCCGCTCCCTCGTCCTCGTGTCGAATGGCACGAGGATTCTACAAACTCGGGCCTCCTGATGATCCGAGTTACCTGACAAATTTTCGACCCTTGGTAAATTTATGGTCTTGGAGACGATCCATTGATCCTGGCTTTTGATTTCAGCCTCGCCCCTTCTAGTCGGGTAAAGCGCATTTCTGGAATTCGGATACCACGTAACTCGGGAAATTCTACAACACCACCTTTTTCTAACCCAATAAGTTGAGAATGAATTATTTTTTATTCCAAACATCAACTATTGCAAAATATACAAATATCACATTGACCTTTAAAAAAAGAGGTAGCATATTTTCACCTAAAGTATATTATTTATCAGAATTGGTAAAATTTGCGATTTCACGATGTTACCGTACAATAAAACCCATTAAATATCGACTAATGCGAAATACAAATACTACATGTATTCTTCTTCTGCTAATATTTAGCATATGAAAATCTAATCTTGGAATTTTTTAGTATATGTTTATCTTGATGTTAAAACTTTGCTGCAGTTTTTGAACTAATTCTATCGAATTCAGTATCAATTTGAATATTTTTTGAGATCATTGAAATAATATTGCTTTTCAAAAACAAAATGAGGTTCAAAATTATTTCGAGGTAGATAAAAAGTGATATACCCTTAATTGATTTATTAATCACATGTAGATCAAAGATAAGCAAAACAAACCTCTGTGACATTATTATCTCTGGACCATCACATGGTCCAGCGATGAATTTGCCAAAAGGTGAGACTTAAGCACGCAGACTTTAAAAATAAACGGTATACTTTCACCTGCCTAGCATCTATTTGCATCTATTTTCATTCTTTACCGCAATTGGTGAAATTGCGATTCTGCGACCCTACAATATAATAAAGCATAATGTGCATACTTGATAATTTACTTATTTAAAATTATTAATTTATAATATAAATTTCTCAGCTTACTATTAAGATTTTACATTTTTTACATTTACATTTAAAAATTTTATCCAGCATTCGGTTTCCTTAAATTTAAAACTCTTCATAAAAATATGAAAAATTATAGATTTTTTTAAAGAATTGCATTAAACAGAAAGCTTGGTTTGAAACTTTGAAGTAAAAATAGAATTTTTGGGCTTTTTATGTTTCTTACGAGTAAAGAACCATCTCTGAATTAGGAAATAGAAATTGGCATAATATACTGAAGAGATGGGTGGTTTTTCATCGATAAACCCGTGAAAAGATGCATTTTTCAGTGGAAGAGGGTTATAAAAAAAACCAAAAAAAAAAAATTGGATCAAAATATTCACTTTCTAAAGCTAAGTAAGTTCGTACTAAAGACGATTCGAGAAATTTTTCATAGGGTCGCATCGTAAATGGTGGGGTTTTAGTGTCATTGTGTAAAAGGAAATGCAAAGAGTGGTGGTAATTTGTTATAATGAATTGGTCGGAAGTCTATTGACAGATTGACTCTCAAAGATTTACAATGGTCCACGATATGGGAGCTGAGCGTTTAGAATTTTCCATTTTTCCTTCAACACGCTCGATCTTTCGGTGCACGTACATTTGGTTTGTTCATTCAACTGACGTAAATCATACATTAAGTTGCCGCTACATTTTTTCATTTTCCTTCCTTTTTATTGTTGTTTCTTAGCTTGTACAGCGTAGACGTTTTTTCCAAATTTTTCCGAGTGCCTTTGAACATTTTGAACGGCATGTCAATTTAACTGCTAATAGAGATTTATTAATTCAAAAACACTAGATCGAAAACAAGATAAAGAAATTATAAATTACTATGTATGTGTCTTGTTTTGTTAATTTAACAATCTCGGTTTTTTTTAAAACTGAATTTGAAAAAGAATAAATATATTTTATAATATTTATTCTGTTTTTGAATAAAAAACATATTAAATTACATCGAATACAATGGAACACCTTTATAAGTACTGAAATGATATTTTAAAATCGATAATTTTCTATCAGATCACTATTGTACCACATTTTTTTAAAATAATCTTTACATCACATACTTGTTCATGGTAAAAAAATTTTTTTTAATAAAAAATAAATACAAATATTACTAACAAATGAATATTAGATTTTTCGAATTAAAATTAGTATTTTATGTATGTACAGAAAAGCATCAAATTACAAAAACTAACAAAAGCATTCGAATTAAACGGTTGCAATTGAAAACGTATTTTATTTTATGTATAAAAAGGAATTATCTAATTGAATTAAACAGTATTAATAAAAGAATAATAATTTGTAAAAAATATTTGCATATATTGTATTCGCTGTGCTATATGCTACAAATAATATGATACAATTTATCGAAAGGTAATAATTAGTTTACACTTTTTTTACTACTTTATTTAATAATTTATTATTAATTGTGGAAGATAATTATTTTATATTATAAATATGTTATAAAAAAAAAAATAAATAATTTATTATCTTATTGAAAATTAATTGATTAATTATAATAGATTAATCTAATTGTAAGTTTGTCATTTACTGAATATGAATATAATTCATGTAAATAATATTTTGTTTCTGTAACTTTTTTGTTAAAATTAGTAAATAAAAAATGTATAATATTCTTTTTATTTATATTGGTGCTATGTATTTTTCTATCTTTAAAATAATTTTTAAACATTTAATGAAAATCTTGACTAGAATTATATTTTAATGAATAATTTACCAAAAACTTGTTTTACTTTTTCTTTTTAAATTTCGTTTAGTTCATTTTGTATTTTTGGTGGCAGTGTAAACAGTTTTTTCATGAATTTCAATAAATGAAAAATTTGAAACTTGAAACAAAAAATTTATTAATTTTCAAAATATAATTAGAATTATTAGGTTAATAATCAATAAATAAATACTTAATAATATATATTTATTAACTAGTGAGCAAAATGAAGGACTGATTATAAAAAAAATTTTGTTATTTTTAGAAATTAATTTATATTATATTTAATATTAAAATACAACTTAATTTACAAAAAGAAATATAAATTTGAATTTCTGATTGTATTGTTTGTATAGACAAAGCAATAAAGCACTGTTTAGGCGAAAATATAAGAAAAATCGTTAAAAAATCAATAGATTCTTATTTTTTAAAATACCATTCATGATATTTAGTTTTTTTTTTTATTAACAATTTTAACGAAAAAATGTATTTTTTTTACTTTTCTTGTTATCGAATGAAAAATCTTAATTTTAACAATATAGTGTTAATAGACGAATTATAACTAATAAAATTATGAAGAAATCTGTTTTTATATAAATTGATTGTTAAATTAAAAGTGGATACATTTTTAAAAAATCGTTTTCAAATTAATTAAAAATTTTATAATTTTGTTTATTTTTAAAATTTAGAGTCCTAGTTTGCAGATTGAAATGTTTTTAATAAACTTTATTTGTAAAAAATTTCAGCTCGATTTTATTGTTAGTTTTAACAAAATACTATTTTTAATTAAATTACACATGAAAAACCAGTATGAAAAACAAAATTATAAACGGTAGTTGTCCAAGAGCAATCTACATTATATTTTCTATCTGCATTTATTATAATTGGATTACCTTTGCAAAAAGGTAAACAATGTAAAGTTTTTCCAATAGAGTAAACTTCAACAGAATGAAATGAAAAAATGACTGTGGAAATAAAAATTACGAAAGATAAACGCATTATTCCTGTATATTAATTTTCCACTAACAATATTTTATCATGAAATATAATAAATTAGAAAATGCTAGTTAGATTAATATTATGTCGAATACGAATTTTAATTTTAAAAACTGGTTGTTGTTCAGTAAATATAGAAATTCGATAATTAAAATACGTATGTAAATAATCAATAAATAAGCGTGTTGCATACGAAAATCAGGATCCAAACACAGATTGTTCATAAATCAATCAACATCAATAATTCATCTTTCCACTCCATATTCATTATGTCTGAACACCTGGTCGATTCACAATTTTACAATATCTGATCCGTACTTTCACTGTATCCAACATGATAATCCACGGACGAGTGTTTGATATCCCAATTAATTCTAATGTAAAGTCCTTTCTTCCTCCGAGCCAAAAATAAGGAATTTCTTTTCTCCCTTCACCCCGGAAAAATTGTCAAAGCTGTAACGCACAAGGTTATCTGACTGCAGTATTTTTAAAACGAAAAAGATTTGCAGATATACGTGCGGATGCTGCGAGTATAAGAAGAGAGAGAGAGAGAGAGAGAGAAAGAGAGAGAGAGAGAGAGAGACAGAGAACGGGGCAGGAATACCAAGATAACAGAAAGAAACAAGAATAATTTTAACATAATTTCATCGTGTTGTCTTTGGCTCTTCGTAAACTCATGCTCCAACCTCCTACGCATGAGTCACTTCTCATCTTTTTTCATCTCTCAGGTTCGAGATTTTCAGAAAAACCGAAGGAATTCAAAGAACATTTCAACGTTCCAAATTATCAATAATCACGTTTCACTCTTTCGTAACGTGACCAGAAATCATCTCATAAATTCTAGGATCTATCATATTTCTTACATTTATTACATTTAAAATCTTGATTTATAATTTTACTTTTTGCAATTCGAATTGTATTCATTAATCTTGGTTTAATTTTATTTTTTGTGTTAATTTCTTAACCTAGATGTGTTGGATTCTTACTCTGCGCATGTCCTCTATTATCAATTCTACTTTTTTTTACCCTTTTTTAATTTTTTAACATAATTTTTTATTATTATGACTTAACTACAGCTTTAAATCGTATAGATATTAAACTTCTCCAGATGTGTTAAGCACTGATTTTTTAAATAATCAAAAATTTAACAATTAAATATCACCTTTTATGCTTGTTTTTATTAATGTATTAAAGTATTTATTAATCTGGAAATAATTTTTTTTTTTTGGTATAAACACAGTTTATTCTGCTATAGCCTATTGTTATTTCAAGACATAAAATGTTGAGAGGTTACCCTCAATCATATTATTCAAATTTGTTTTAATAATATTGTCTGTTCTAATTTGTAATGACAGTGATATTAATTTCATAAAATACATAATTAAATCAATAATCTGCTACGCAGATGCCGCAACTCCTTCGCCCAGGTATCCCAAAAACTCAACACATGGAGACCATTGGTACTTCCTGAGCATCCCAAATTTCCGTCGCTTACAATAATACATTTATTTTTTAATTCAGAAGTACTGTGTTTATCAATAAATATTATCAATAAAAATAAAAAAAAAATAAAAATAATGAAAAGAACATACCGTAAAATCAATGTTAATAATATGATTGAAACATAAAGATCACCTTGATGAATTGAAAATGTTATTACATTTAATAAACCAAAACATAATGACTAATAAATTAATTTATAAAAATAACAAAAAAATCGGATTAAAATTGACGATGAAGTATTGATAACTGAGTTAATCTAAATAGGCAATTGTTGAAATAGTTTGATAAAAGGTACTTAGAGAAAATTGATTTTTAGTATTATGAACAATTTGTTAATTTGATTTATTTTTGAGTATTTATGTTTTTTGTCAATTGGTAACAAAAAGTCAGAAATTAGAAACTTTGATAGTCGCAACTTGAATCGAGACTATCCTGATTTTGAATATTCGATAAAATCCTAACAAAACACGTCGACAAGTCTTTCAAATATAAAAAAAGAAAAGTTTGAAGTACCTTCATAAAAGTGTGGGTGCGACTGTTACCTGAAACAGAAAATGCCATCGATCCATGGTCTCCAATGAATAAATGCAATTAGGGAAAAAGAAAGAAGGAAGAATAAAAATCCAGGGGCAAAAACGGTATCGGACTTCCGGTTTTGTACATAAAGGTAAGACCGAGGTCACGAGGTTGCAGGTTTAACCACCAAATAAACGGGAATTGGCCTCCGGAAAACAACTGTGGATCGCCTCCTCCATAAACCAGAGGATGCGGTCGATTTCCCGAAAGAAAGTTCAAATGTGCAACTTTCCACTCGTATAGTGATATTACATTAACCTCACCGAAATCTTCGCCCGCCCCCCTGTTCCCACCACTCGACGTTACTTGGACGCAGCTATAAATTATAGGCAGGCTGGGGACGCGCACTTGAATACAAACATAACCTCTCATTTAAGGTTATATTTACTCTGTGAGCCCACTTAGCATGAAAATTGCGTGGAATTGCTTCCTTTGGGTTTCCACAATAACTCACAACTTCTTCCACTCTCGCCTGAATTTATGGAGGAGATCCTCGGACACTTTTACTTTTTCTTACGTTTTGTAATATTTCATAGGATGCGGTGCATTTGTTCCTCGGGAATGTTGTTTCAATCGGTCGAGATTTTTTACGAGTGCAAGAAATGCGAACGAGAAAGTTCGGGTATTAAATTATTATATTGACAAGGGTTTTGTTTGTTTTGGTGGGCCAAAAAGAAATTAACATGCACGAAAAAAATCATTTAATACTGATTTTACTTGGTAATACTGCGCTTTTTCTTCTTTATTAATTACCCACGTGAAGGTAATTGAAGAGATAGACAGGAGACCAAAGAACAGAGATGGAAGAGAGAGCAAGAAAGATGAACTACCACATACTAAAACTAATTAAGAATAAATAACATAGAACAATAAAAATAGTTAAATGTGTAACATGATATTTGCAGAAATAGTGTATAAACATATATAAAACTAATAATTATAATAGTAATATTTGGGAAGCTTGTTAAAATGTAAAAATGTAAAATGTAATTAGAAAGTAATTTATAAAAAAGTATAAAAAGAAATAAAAATAAAAAAAGTTCATTCCTGAGTCGGAAGGCTGGAATAATCAATAAATAAAACAAAATAAAATTACCAACGTGCGAAAAGCCCTTGTATTAAATATTAAAAAATTATAGAAAAATTATTACAGACTCAATTCTTTTACAATAGTACTTCTCTTTCCCATTTTAAATATTAAAGAAACTCGGTTCCTATAGAGTATTTGTATTGTATATATATTGTATTAATATATTGTACAAATAACAAAATTATTTCTTTGTTGACACAGGCGATTATTATTATTATTATTATTATGTATTTATCAGATATTTTTTACAACACACTCAACACGAACCAAGTGTCTTTAATATATATTATCATGGAGCGTGTTCTTTTTAAACCATACAATTCTCATTTTACACAAAGGATTTTTTGTAGTTTTTTTATGAAAAATAATTTTCCTATTAATGCTCTGAATTTTTGCAAGATTCAAGTGTGACTCAATTTGCTCCATAAATTATATAAGCATCGACTGCGGATAGTTTTTGCTCCAATGTAAATTTATAGACAAAATGTAACTTTAAAAATGACACGTGTTATGTTATAATTATTTCATCACAAGAGGTTTGCGCAAATTCTCTTTGACTTTTCACAAAGTGCTTGCGATTAATCTTCGCTTTAATACAAATTTGCGGTGGTCGGGAATCCGGAGATGCTGCCGTGGACCACCGGGCAACATCATTATAAATCCCAATTAGTCAAAATTACGCGTAATGCTGAGCATTATTTACCGAATAATTGCTTATTGCGTGAGTAATGACATTGTTCTCGCACGCGCACCATTTTCGAGGCAAGAATAAGTAGTGAAAATTGAGGAATTATATTCCTGATCTCCCTTAAATACGTTTAGCTTAATAAATTTATAATTTAATATTTATAAAATAATTATAATGATATAATCATTTAATGAGCTTATTGATTGCGGAAGATTTTGGAAATGAAGGCAAGTCGTTAACGTTTATGAGTTTGATACGTCATACTTTAACAAAAATTTAAAGATTTAAAAGAATTTTTGATATGAGTTTGGTTAAATTTTTGATTAATTTTTCAGAAAATTCCAATTCTGTAATACAAAACATTTGCAAAATAATACGAAATACTAGTTGGTTCATTTTACGAAATTTATAAAATAGATACTATAAGCTTTTAATATGGTATAGGTTTATTGCATTAGAAAACACGTGTTATTATTTAATTTTAAAAATAAACTTTCTAATTATTCTTATTTAAAATTAAATTTAAAAAATTACAAAATACATTCTCTTGACTATTAAATATAATTTAAAATAAACTATTTGCATTTGCATCGTAAATACGGTTGCAATAATCATATATATAAATAAAACACGATAATAATAATAATAATAATAATAATAATAATAATAATAATAATAATAATAATAAGTCCAGCTTATTTAATTTGGATGAAAAAGCAAATGCAAAAAAACTGCCCCCACCACTTTTCCATAAACAATCATAAACAGTTGCAGTTACAGTGTAAATTATGTAAAAGGTAAAAAATTAATTGCATTTAATTGTCAATAGGAGGGAGAAAGAAAATTAGCTTATTCGAGAAGCTATACGCAAGATTAAGCAAGCAATTACGTATCCTCCTTTTAAGAAACCAAACTCACTGGATGATGGAATTAAAAAAATAAAAGAAGCACCGTATTCGTTCCGCTTTTGGTAAGAAAAGAAAAGAAAAAGAGAAGGAAAATTCGTTGAAAAGCCAAAAAGTAATCGTGTGCAATTAATTTCGACACCTCGGCTACAACTTTTTCATAGAAGTCTATATTATAATGCATTTCTCAAGCAGCAACACTTTCCGAGTGTCTATTATGCGTATCGTTTTGAAGCTTAGACAGTCTCGGAGCGGGGAGGATTTATAAAGTATTCTCATTAGTCATACTTTTCTTCTTTTTCTTTTTGTTTTTCGTTTCTTTTTTCTTCATCGTCGTCATCATCAAAATCATCATTTGCTCATCCTTCTACGCTTTCTTTATCATGGTCCCATTCTCCATATTCCTCCTCTTCTCTTCTATCTCTTTGGCAGAGGGGTGCCCGTTCTTTGTCTGTCGAGATCTTTGTACTAAATTGTTCAAAGAGGCGCGTGTACTACAATTATTTTGGATATATTGTAGAACTAAGTTTGGAAAAGTGGAGGTAGTCGTAAAACGAGCTCGGCTACTTCTTATGCATTTTAATTTTCGAGGCCAACTAACTTTTTTACAGCTACTATATCCTTGAATTGTCCTCCTCTGCATAGTCTGCACATGAGCAGGCTGACCATTAAAATTAGACTATAAAAAAATATTTTCGTTTTTTAATTTTCTTTCTTTTCTTTTTTCCTTTGGAAATCTATCATAACAATAAATTTTACCTAGAATTCAATATCTTAAAAGGAACAATATATTCACGACTGTATGTGATTTAAAAATTTTTTTTACAATTTATAATAAATATATTGATAATAATAATAACAATAATAATAACAACAATAATAATATTAATAATCATTTTCATCTTTATCTTCATCATTATAATCATCATAGTCATAATCATAATGATAATAACGATGATAATAATGATAATTAATTTTATAAAGAAACTTTATTTTACTCGTTATAGATTAATGATTATCACGTGTTTATTGATGAAACTTTAGAATTTACGGTTGCATACATTGAAAAATGTGTATAAATAATTCTTGCTATAATTAAAAAAATCATATTTTAATTTCTGTATTTAAAATGATAATATAATACACTATTTTATACTATCAATATAAATTATTATTGGTTAATTAAAATAAAAAGGAGCTATACACGATATATACATGGTTTATCCACGAAGAATTGAGATTTTTTTTTAATTTTGCGACTATTGGTCGTAACGATTTCGGAGGCGTTTTAAAATGTAAAAGGAAGCCTTTTCCATTCGTCTCTTTTTTTTTGTATTTTGGATAATTTGAAGCGGAAGGATTTTACTTCGCGCAAAGGATGTTTTTCAGTGTTTAGACACGGAGCGATCAAACGACTAGTGGAATAGCGTAATGCGATCAAAGTTTGTTTGCAATTTAAAAAAAATAGTGCGGAAAAATTAAAGATGCTACAACAGGGTTTATTATATAGGTAATTGTATGTTAAAATCGCAATAAGAAAAATGGCACAGAGCTTTTAAAGAAAGCTGAGAAAAGATCACCGACGAATCAATATTTGGGCGTCCAGAAAGCTCTCAAATCGCTACGAACACCGCGTTCTAAAATTTTTAAATTATTAACAGTTAACCATTAATTAACAGTTTAATCAATCGTGAAAAACTGAATTTAACGCGATTTACGGTGCACAATGTAGTACAAAAAAATTTATAAATGCGAAAAATTTGTGCGAAAATATCAAAGCCGAGGAGTTTCAGACTACTTTTGAGACCTGAAAAACTAGCCTTCGTAAATGCGTTGATGCAAGAGGAAATTAATTTGAAGAGTTTTAAATTTTTGTTTCAAATTGTTTATAAATCCACTAATAAATTATATTTCATAAAAAAGGTAGGTGTTTTCTATTCTTTTTACAATCATTAAGCGAAACATTCTCGCCTGACGTTTTTCCTCTAATCACTTCGGCACGCCGTGTCAAAAAATCGAAAAACACCTTTCGCTGGAAAATTGTGCCGCATTTAATTATCGAAAAAACAAAAAGAGGACAAATAGAAAATTTTTCCTCTTTTAAGACTTCTTCCAAATCGCTTTGACCAATATTCGACAAATTAAAAAAAAACTCGATGCTTCGTGGACGGACGTGTTTATATATGTATATATTTTTTAGTTCAATGTAGACTTAAAAGTTATTTTCATAGAATAATTTCAAGAATTAATTTATTTTATTGTGTTTTAATTTTTTTAACATAGGTAAAGATTTGTATATCGTAAAAAGATCATACTACTATTTCAACAAATATGAAAATTGATTAAATTGATAAATTTATAAAGAACATATTTTAGTCGATTTTACCCATCTAAAATAAATTCAATAAAGTATCTGATGACATTAATGAAATATTAAAATAAAAATTATTACGTATAATGTAATATATTTGTTTCAAATTAATTGATGACCAACCTTATAAATATGAATAAATATTTTAGCTATAATAAAAATAAAGTATATTTTAAATTATGCTTCATTGTAATTGTTATTCATATTACAAAAGTTATGTACTAATGAAACGCTTAATTAATGCTAAGCAATAAAATTTCGATAAGAATGATAAATATTGCGAAATGCATATTCATGAATTTATTTTAAATATTTTAATCTGCGAAATATATATTATAAGCTCTAAATTGAAAAATGATGTCTTCAACAATCTTAAATATTAATGTATAGTTATTTTCGGAATTCGCAAAAAAAAAAAATTCAATTTTTATACATATAAGCATGATTTTTTTATAAAATTAAAGAGAATACCCCTTTAGTAAAAAATATTAAAGAAACTTAGTTGTTCTTATGTTTGTTATCGACAAAGAAATAATTTTGTTTTTTTTTACAACCCACTCAAGAATGGTCAAGTTTTTTAATATTTTTAATTTTTTTTTTTTTTTTTTTAAATAATTTACTTTTAATTAAATTAATCGTTTATAAGTCATGTGTCACAGAGATCAGATTTCCATTAACCTTCACAATTGTTATGATGATCATTATTTTATTAGTACATCCTCAATTCATCTTGAGTAATGAAATACTGGTTTAAAATTTCACAAAGTCCTACAACGTAATTTTCGCCATAATTTCGAGTAATCGCTGATTATTCATGAGAAAATGTCTCAGATTATCTTATTCGGCGATATTCGGTGGGAATACATAGATTAAATTTACAAGCTAAGCAAATTTTTGCTGCAGCTAATAAATATTATTTCAATACACAAGAAGAATTTTAATTTCACAAATTATTATCGCTATAAAAGTGGATTGTTATCATAATGTATCAATAATGTTATCAGGGAAAAGTTGATTTTATATGTAAAAAATAAAAAACAAATTTTTAATGTACTTTGAAAATTAGTGAGTATATTTGAAAAATTCTAGATTATTTACTTTCAGTTATTAAAACATTTAAAAATTTCGAATTGTTCATATTTTATAAGATTAATATTAAAAAAATTAATGTGCTCACTTAAAACAAAAGATTCTAAAGATAAATAAAGATGTGAAATGCTAACATTTTTAAAATAATCAAGAATACGAGAGAGAATTAATTTCATGCAACAACTCTATAGAAAAATTTTTTGGCAGAAGTCATAAATGAATGAAAGAAAAATATAATGAGATATCAATATTTACTGTATTTAATGAAATAAAAAAACAAAAAAAAGATTATCAGATATAAGATAGAAAATAACAAAAGAGAAAAAATATATATATAATATTTCAAATACAAATTTATATTTATTTTAATCCAGTTGATTTATATATTGTAAATAAATAAAATATAACATAATATCTATAACATAATAAACATAATAGAAAAAATCAAATAATTAATCAAATTATTTAGATATGTTAATATTGTTTTGTTGTAAATAATTATTTAAGACAATAATTTGCGATCATACATTTAATAATTTCTTTTAAAGTGTATTTATTTAAGCTTTTTTTTTTTAAATATCAAATTTTTTTCAGAGTATGTAAATTTTATTTAATATGCATACATATTTTTTATTTTAATGCAAAGTATGATAAATAAATAATAGAAAAAAATAATAATTACTTAAATAAAATTTTTTCATAAATAATATTTTTAAGATAGATAGAAACAGAAAATCAATTAATTCATAATATTAATTCGAACAAATATTGATTAAAATTATAAATATTAAATTTACAATAATATTAATAGTATTAATTTCAAATATAAATTGAAAAGTGTAGATTAGTAGTTATAAATTGCTTCAATTTTTTCAACAGTTTTAAAAAATATTTAAAAAGAATTCTATTTGTAACATTTTATTCGAACGAAATTTCCGGAATTTTAGCTCCTTGGCGTCCCGTTCTTACTATCACCAACAAATATCATTTTTAATAAATCAATTGTGCCTTTTGACTTTTGTTACTTTTTTAATTGTTATATATAAACAATTATTCGGGTTGTATAATGTCAATGATTCCTCCCAAAAACTCGTTTGCTGGTTTGTTTTTTAAACGAAAAAGATAAAATTTATAATCTACAACAATTTTAATGAAAAAATGCATTTCTTTTTACTTTTGTTGTTATAAAAACTTATAACTTTAATATTATGATGTTATTGACCGAATAAAATTATAATGAAAAGTTATTTTTAAGTAAACCGATTGGTAAATTAGAAGTGAAATTTGAATCGGTTATGGTTACTTTTACATTTCTCAGTATCATCTCAAACAAAATTTATAAGAAAAATTTCCGATATGAAATTTTGTTAGATTGCATAAAGGATATGAGCCTTCGGCTATTTGGGTATTTTTGAATATATAGGGGTTCTTTTTGATAGCAGAAAATTTTAAAAAAGAGAGCGCGACACATTAATTTTTTTTTTTTTTTTTATTATTCATCAATCCACTTATTCTCTACTATAACTGCAAAGTCAATAATAAATTTTTGAATTTTTTGAGCGTGTTAAATGAACATAATGTATTTTATAAAACGAAATTTACGAAATTATCTTTCCATGAAATTCCATTCCTTTCTAATACATTAAAGCAAAAAACTTTTTAAAATTTTTAAACAAAATTAAAGTACGATAATAGGAAGTTAATATGCATTAACACATCTATTCTACATATTTATATATTTATATATCTATATATATCGGACTACATTTATCGAAACTATAATCGCTGCGATCATTATAATACAAGTAATATATCGTACAGTTATCGATAACTAATTGTAATTCATTTCACAAAAATTATATTTTACATTTTATTCTTACTGATTTTCTTAAACTTAAACGTCTAAATTGTAAACCAATAAATGTATTACTTATACTAAATTAATAAACAAATAATTTTTATATTAAATATAATATATATTCATTTATTTATGTATGACAATCTGAGACATAACAACATAATACAATATGTTTATTAAGCATAATAAAAAAAGTAAAATTGTTTATAATACAGAAATTGATATTTGGTTACAAATATTATTTATTTTAAATTCACTAGAACATTTTAAATAATTATTCATAAAAATTTGTGTTATGGAGTAAGTAATGCATACAGTAATAATTCAACTTACGTCTATCTTTTATATTTTTTAAAATTTAACAAAGCTTATTATTTCCTTATAGAATTTAATTTAAAATTATTTTTTAAATAGATTTATTGTTTTCTTTCTTTATGTTAACTTCTAAATTTATTATTTAAATTCATAATGTAGATATATGACTTTGCTTTTCAAAATTTAATCAACTTCTGGAAATATGATATTATTTTTACAAAGAAGCCTAAAGATTTAAAAAAAAAGAAACTTATGTAAATAAGAAATTGATAAACAAAAAAACTAAAATCTTTTTCTTTAAATTTATTTATAAAATAAATGTATAATTTTCTCATGACCATATGATAATCATTTCATTATGTATAAAAGGTTATATTTAATTCATAAATTCTTGATTTTTTTAAAATCAATCTCTTATACATTCGAAAAAGTTTAATATTTAGATGGTTTAAAGCTTTATTTAATTCATAATAATAGAAAGGTATGTTAAAAAATTAATATTGATTGATATCGTGTAAAAATATGTATAATTAGTAATATACGGCATAAGAGTCGAACAGATTGAATCGTTTAAATAAATGGAACAACGCTACTACACATATAAGGACAATTGATAGTCACATACGCGGTAGTCTCGTCTCACACAATAACAATAACTTTCAATACTAGAATCTTAATAAAATAACATTTTTATAAACTACAAGACCTACGTACTGCAATTTTTGTATACTTGGAATTTGATAGCACATTTTTATTTTTATGAAAATACTTGCATAAAATATATTTATAGTTTTTTTTTTAATCCTAATAATATTTGATGATTTATTCGTTCTTATAAAAAATATAATTAATAGCGAATTACTAAATGGTTGGACTAAAATAGAACAAAAAGAAGTTTTAGGTTTTACTGTTTAATTATTTCTATGACGGTTTTGAAAAGAACAAAAAAAAATCAAAAATATTCATTGAAGAAGAAGGCCAGAAAGATGGCGTAAAACATTTGAAAATTTCTACTCGAAACACAGAATTATATCATCGTTGCATTGCAATTATAAATAAAATTAAAAAGATAATTATAATATTGTAGCAGGAGTTGCAACAGGATTTTGATCTGCTATATGGTAAGAAATATCCGTACCTGTAGGAACCTGCACCATCTAATTCAATCACTTGTCGCTATTATTAGGACAAAAAACATAATAGCAGCAAGTGCATCCGCCACCGAATTTTTCCGGCACTTGAAGCTTCACTAAGGGCTGAGCGACAATCATCTGGTAACCTTTACCGTCATGTGCACTTTTGCGAAAGTGTATGTTTTATTAAAGTACTCATTTTATCCCCCGCAATAACTGTTAACCAATTATTTCTTGTCATTTACCTATTAATAGCATTCCAACCTATTCCGCAAAACATAATAACCTAAATTGTAAAACTTGATTCAAGGCACTATTTATGTTGCGGTGTGTATGGATTCTCAAAACTCTTTACACACAATAATTAGCTAAAGTTTAAATAATTAAATATTATTTCATTATATTCAAGAGCCCAATCATATTTTATAACAATATAATCTATATGAAGGTGAAGGTTAAATAATTAGTGATTTCCGAAAATTGTAATTATAGTTATCCTAACCGTTAACGTTGAAAATGTGTGTACGTGTTTTATGAAAGATGTAATCTTTCTGCATAGAAACATTATAAATTGAAAATTATATTAAAAAAATATTATCCACGTACATCGTTAATATTTTAAGAGTACATTTATTGGCAGCTGTAGGGTAGTTATTAACAAGTGTGTGTGTCTCGTAAATCGGGAGTTCGAAGAGTCAAATAAAAAAAAAGTCAAATGGACTCACGGAAGTGCCGAGCGAAACTGGTGGATTAATAGAATGAAAGAAAATAACGATGAATAGATACATCGAAGGAGGTAATGAGAAAGGGACAGGATAAACGAGCTAACTCTCTGTGTTTGTGCTGCGCGTGCTTAGTGTGTGCGTGTGTGTGTGATTAGAAGGTATTATGGAGACTGGAAGGAAGATCCACCAACATCGAATGCGATGAAAAGCCAAAAGAAACTACCTTTTCTTGACTTTACTCAAGTGACGCTCTCAATTGAACCGACGATCACACATTATTATTCACAGGAGAAAGGGAAGAGTCAAAACATCCTTTGTTGGCTCTAAGCGATAATATGGAAGTCGAAGTCGGCTCAGCTTCTCTTTTTTTATTTCCTCCTCGGGCGTATCGCCATTTCGTGACCTTAACTCTTTTGCTTATTCAATATTTTTTTAAGTTTATGATCCCTCCTCAAGAATTCAAATTTTTCTCAAATTCGAAACCTAAGGCTCGGCTTTCTGTGGTTTCGAATTATTGGATGGTTTTTTCGATTAGGTATGACAGGTGATTTTTTTGTGAAAACCTTTTATACATGTGCGGTTGATCCTTTTTTATGCAAAATAAAAATTGGCCCAATAATTGTGTATTTATTCCTTTTCTTTGGATTGCAAACCATTTCAAAGACA
This sequence comes from Eupristina koningsbergeri, assembly GCA_018907245.1. NCBI lineage: Eukaryota > Metazoa > Arthropoda > Insecta > Hymenoptera > Agaonidae > Eupristina > Eupristina koningsbergeri. Next base: position 2,065,554 of record JACCHV010000001.1, read on the forward strand.
CTTTGGACGATGAATAATTATGATTTTGAAAGTGCAATTGAAATTTTTCAAAATCTATGGATGATTCTATTTATAAAAATAAATTAAAATTATTTGTGTACATTTTTTGTTATTTAGGAATTAAATAATAATTTATTTTTCTAATTACGAATTAATCCTACAAATTTCAATTGAAGTTACAATTATAATTTTAATATTGATTTGGATATAATTGAAATACGATTATAATTACAAAATAACTTGAGTGTATAGTGAAAAAAAGATGTGCAATGCAATTTTTAATTATTTTTTTTGTCAATATAACTAAAAAAATATTTACTCTCTTTGTAACATCAGTATATTGTTTGAACATTACTATATCATAATGTTTAAGTAAATAATTTAAAAAGAAAAACTACATTTGTTATCTCATTTTAACAATATTAGATATACATTGATATTTTTGTACTACTACTTGCGTAGAAAATATCCAGTAGATTCGAAGATCTATATTTTATACAAAATATAGATATCGATGTGTAACGCTTTATTTTTAAAGAATTCAAATGTATAAATTTACTTTCAAATAGGTTCCAATGATGCTCACAAGTTTGTTAAATAATTCAATCTGTAAATTATAAAGTATATAATTCTCCTCTTCGATATACAAATAAAATACTATTATCTATGATAATTACAAAAAATTTGTTTTAATGTTTCTACATTTCATCCATTACTGCCAGTTAGCATAATTAACTCGATTCCACTTACAATTTAGAATATGCGACCGACTTTCATTTATATTCATTAATTCTAAGAACATAATTTTCGATATGAATAATTTTTTAAATAATTTTATAGATAATAAGTTTGGTGTAAATATATTTAATAAAAAATAAAAGTAAACAAGAAGTTTTTAAATTCACTTGAATGAGTTCAGTAGTGTACAATTATTTGTACGTTTTAAACAAATTATCGTAGTTATGTAAACAATTAAAAAACCAACATTTAACAAGTGAATAATGATGTATTGCCTGTATAAATTTATCTCTAAAATATGTTTAATAAATATTATGCATATTTTTACCTTAAAGACACAAGGGATAGTAATACTAATAAACATAATACCATTCAATTACAATAATAAAAATTATATATATATATATATATATATGTACAATATCTAACACATTAGTCAATTAAGCATAAACAGTTTTGCAACATTAAACCATGATGATTATCTAGGATATAATCGCACTCACAAAAATTTTACGCATCTACAGCAAATTTTTGCAAACGCTCGTTGAAATGTATAATTCAATACGACAATTTTGCAGACTCGTCTCATTCCTCGTTTCTATTCTTTTATTTCGCTGCTGAAAAGAGATATGAATGCTAGGATAATCTTTCGGTGAAAGTTCCGATAAATGACGCACTGACTGGTTCTTTTTTATTTTCTTTGCCTCCCTTTATTCTCCCGATTCTCATTTTCTATTCTATCGTTTTCTCTTTTATCTTTTTTTTTGGCCGCTGTAAATGTTTATTTTTTAGAAATCCGTTTCTCTGCCTCACTTTTCTCTCTCTCTCTCTCTCTCTCCTCTCGTTATTTTATTTTATTATGTTTCCTTGGCAATGACGCTCATTAAATTCGTGATGTAAAATAACAATGTTAAAGTAATTGTTATTTTTTCAGTTTGTAGAAATGCTTTATTTGTTGTTTATGCCGAAATATATACGAGAATTTCCCTTTATTCTTATTAAAGAAAGTGTACGAGTTTTAGATGAACATTTAAAATTTAAAAACTAATTTGTGAATTGGAGTGGAAAAATAATTGTTCGACCAAATTAACTTTTGCAGTTTTGCCCCTCAAAGGAATTCGAGATTAGCGTTTTAAACTTGATAATATATAGTTTTTAAAAAATAGTTTACATTAAATGACATGAAATAAAGTTGAATCCAAGTTTGAATTATATGGATATTCCTCTCCTTTAAAATATTATGTTTCGACATCATAAATAATTTAAATTTGTAAAATTTCTGAACAATTAAGGGGTAAACTAAAAGGATGACGCTAGAAAATATTTTAACCAACATCAATTTGACTGCTCTCGCTGTTTAATGTTAAACTACTAAATGGTGCATGTAGCCTCAAGCTCGAGTTAAGAATTTCTAGTCCGCATCGATCAACACATTAAGGTCTTGAGATTGGGTTGAGGCCTTAAGCGTCGCTGCCAAAATTATCCGCCATTATACACATGCATGTATATGTTTACACGCCAATAACCTCTCTCTCTCTCTCTCTCTCTCTCATACAACATTCATAATTGGTTAATAATAACGCAGAAGCCTGTAGCGCTGGTGCTCTAAAATTTATATCCTCTAATGTGATTGGGCACTGTGAAAACAAATGGATAGATGAATAAACAAAAAAATTACACGATGAAAACGACGAAACACTGCGAATATATAAATACATTCTTGATCCTCGTAAAAATGAGGACATAAAGTATCAAACTTGTTTACATAAGTTTATTTAATAAAAAGTTCTCAATAAGAGGCTGCGATGGGTTTCTTCTCATTTTCATTCTCGTGAATCTTATTCTTGTCTCAAGTCCGTGAGTAGTCAACAACTTTTTTTATTTAACTTATATGCTTGATTTTCCAATGCTATTAGAAAAAAATATGAATAAAGATAGAAAACAATTGTTATAGTTAATCAAATTAAAAAAATGTTAGTTACAAAAATGTATACAATAGGTTTAAATTATAAAGATTAAATGTAGTGATATAAAGAAGTACAAGAAATTATTTTTTATACTCAAAATATTTTTATTTTTTTCAAACTTTTTGAGTGTAACAAATAATATTAATAATATTGATATTTACCAAAATCTTAATATTAATTAAAAGTCTTAACTAAAGATTAAATACTCGATTCGAAAGACTCGATATTCGATATTTCGTGAATTTCTATTTATTTACTGAAAAATAATACTTTTTCATTCATTTTGAATTATAATTATTAAAACTATGACTTTAATTTATTATTTTTAAATATAATCGTTTTTTTTTTTTATTGAAAATTTTAATATTCCAATTATTTTTACACACAACTTTATTGAAAATAAGTAGTAATTATCTTATTATAATAAAATAAAAATATAAGTACTATTAAAAATTAAGATATCTTAAATATTTAATTAAAAACTAATTATAGTCTTATTGTTTAAAAAATTAACTTTAAATGCTTGAAATTTTTATTGATTGTGTGGAATAATTTTTAAACTTTCATAGAATTGGTTCAAAATCTGAGATTGAACAGTATGTGTACAGGTATATATATTTATATACATATATAATGTATCCAAATGCAGTTACAGGTAAATTTACAATAATGAATATATTTTATAATTAATAAATAATTAATAAATTTTAATTTTTATATAATTTATTTTTTATAATTTATATAAAACAATATTTAATATACTTTACTTTTATTAGACGACTTATTATAAGCAGGTAGGGAGTAATTTCAACATTATTGAGTAAAAGTTGAGAAGTAGACCAAGTAATAGAACATTTTTAGTTCATGAAAAAAAGCAGTTAATGTTACATATTAAAATTCGTAAAAAAATCAGTAAATTCTTATTTTCTAAAATGTCACTCATAATATTGAGGGGTTTTTTTTATTAATAATTTTAAAGAAAAAAATGCATTATTTTTATTTTTGTTGTTATAAAATCAAAAATTCTAATCTTTAGTATTGACACTATAGTCAATGGACGATTTATAGCTAATAAAATTATTAAGAAAATTCATATTTACATAAATCGATTGGATAGAATAGAAGCGGAGAAATTTTTCAAAAACCGGAAATTTTTAAAATTAATTAAAAAGTTTGTGACTTTGTGATTTTTTTACATTTAGAACTCTAGTTTTGAAAAATTAAAGTAATTAATATACAGTTTATACAAAATTTTAGCTTAGTCGGATTATTAATTTTCGTCTAAAACTAATGTGAATTAAATTATACGAAAATTTACTAAGTTATTTCCAGCTTAATGCACCTGACGATTTTAGTTTTTTCAATGGTTTTAAAAAATATAATCGTGGTACAAAAAATACTGTATTTTACATTTTCTTTAAATGTTTCGGATTGTATAAAATATGAGGATAAATATGACCGAAAACGGCTGAGCTCTTGAGGAGTGGGGAGAGTAAAAACCGGGGAATTGTAATATTTAGTAATAGAAGTGAAATCCGCGTTAACTAACCCCTCAATTATTCTTTTTCTCCATTCCTCACCAAATTGCATGCACTCGGCCATTTTTCATCATATTTTTTCTCATGTTTTCTGCAATCCGAAATATTTAAACGAAATATAAGATACAGAATTTATTGTACAACAATTGTATTTTTTAAAATCGTTGAAAAAACAACAATCGTTTGGTGCATTGAGCTAGAAATAACTTCGTAAATTTTCGTATAATTTAATTCACATTAGTTTTACACTAAAACTAATAATCCGACCAAGCTAAAATTTTGTATAAACTGTATATTAATTACTTTAATTTTTCAAAACTAGAGTTCTAAATGTAAAAAAATCACAAAGTCACAAACTTTTTAATTAATTTTAAAAATTTCCGGTTTTTGAAAAATTTCTCCGCTTCTATTCTATCCGATCAATTTATGTAAATATGAATTTTCTTAATAATTTTATTAGTTATAAATCGTCCATTGACTATAGTGTCAATCCTAAAGATTAGAATTTTTGATTTTATAACAACAAAAATAAAAATAATGCATTTTTTTCTTTAAAATTATTAATAAAAAAAACCCTCAATATTATGAGTGACATTTTAGAAAATAAGAATTTACTGATTTTTTTACGAATTTTAATATGTATCACAAACTGCTTTTTTCATGATCTACAACGTGTTTTAATGCTTGGTCTAGGGAATTAATTTCTTAATAATTTTAATTTATTTCGTAAACAAAAAGTAACAATTTGCGATTCAAATATCAATACAAATCTACAATATGAAGCTTGATTTTCGTTTAATGTTGTAAAATTTAATGCTAATTTTATGCATATTTTATATTGTATACATACTAATTTGATCAAGCAATATTATTTATATTGTTTCTAGTGCACAATATTGTAAAAATCTACTATTATATCATAAATGATTATAAATTATAATTAAAATTTTGAAAAATTTGAAAAATATTATATAGCTCGAGATTTGAGTTGAGAATAATGAACTGAAACATTTTTGCTTATTATTTACATATTCGAACAATTTTACAATAATTAATATGATTCACATCTCCGTTTCTACGATTCAATGTTTAAAAAGTTAAAATACCCAGTGCTTTCATATATCAAAGATTAAAATAAAAAAATCAAAGTCATGTTAATGTATATAGTTATAGGAAAATTAACGTAATGTCATCGGAGCAATAACCAATAACCCAACAATATTTGGACAAATATTTATAAAAATCAATAATCCTAAATATAAACTTTTGGTATATAATATATATTTACTACAATATACTTTATTAATTATTTATTTATCAATTATTTATTTATTAATTAATGACTTGGAGCAACATTTATAAAAATCAATAAATTTGATTGGTGTTTAATACGTAAATTAAATGTACCACAATATACATCAGTATGAATTACACACGACACTCGACACAACAGCTTACTAATTAGTACTGAAAAAATTTCTTTGATCAAAAAAATCAAAATTCATTATTTAAAAATAATTTACACCCTGAGATTATCATTAAATCAGATAAAACTGTACAATAAGTATTGCCAACCATCCGAATCAAATATACAGGTACATTGAATAGCAGCCTCGGGCCTTCATTCTGTAATTCAGATTCTGTACAATGAAGGAAGTTGTAGTCAAAAAAAAAAAAAAAAAAAAAAATAATCAGAAAATTCATTATTATAAATAATTGAATTGTAAGTGTTTTATTAATATTTAAATGCATATGAGCGTTGTCAGAGTTTTCTTTATGAAATAAAATTTTTCACTTTATTTCTTGTAAATGTATATTTGTATATTTATAAATGTATATTTTGTATGTATTATTTTTGTTTGAATAAAAAGGTATTTTACAAAAATGACGAAAAATGTAAAAAGTAGCAATGGAGTAAAAAATGAGAATTTTCAATGTACATCGTTACATTTGTCCGCGGTGTTTATTAAAAACAAAGATATCGTGAATGTAAAAAAATAAAAGTCATGATTTTATTTGAAATGAAGGAGTTTGATTGAAATCAATTTTAATGTTCAAATTTCACGAGATCTCTTTTTTGTTTTTTTATTTCATTTATCTTTTTATCCATATCGTTTACGTGTGATAGTTGTAAAAGACATTGGATGTTGTTTATAAGCCAAAAGCATACGTGTAAAGACATAAATTTTCCTTAATCAAAATAAAATTGTAATATGTAAAGCGTATTTTCGAAATATGACGGCCATTAAAATCGAAACATAATAATTTCTTGACTTTATTCATCCTGATACTCGCAATCATGTTCAGTCATATACGCAAGAGTTAATAATAATTTCTCTTACACGTGACTTTACCGTGAGTGTATAATTTTTTTTTTAATAGATACAAGTTTGTTGAAATAATTCTTTAAATTGTATAAAAATCAAATCATTATTGTTTACAACAGCTGCTGTTATAATATCCTTCCGTTCATGAGGAAGAAAGGGTAAAGGGATTCATAAAACTGGTTATTATAAAAGAAGAACAAAGTACTCGACAACGGAAGGGGGTAGAACGGATGAAACAGGGAGAGGGAGGGGGGAAGAATATAAATTCGTATGTAACATAAAAAACCGCGGGCTCTGGGAGAAAGAGCACGCGACTGTGGAATTGAAATTCAAATTAAAAATCTCGAATTATGAAATTATCTTCCCGGCGAAAACGAGTGTGCTGGGGAAGGGGCGGGAGAATGGGAGAGGGACCAAAAGGTATTACAAAAAAGGGCAGCCAATTTTCAGGTAATTTCGTGATGCGTTCGGCCCAAAAAAAATAATAATCTACCTTTGGCAACCATATGGCCAACACTCTGATCTTTTTTGCTCCTTTCTTTATTTTCCGGAGCAGTCCTCTTTTTTTCATTCATCAATCATGACATATAAAGCATGAATTTATGTGTATATATAGGCAAACAGCTAGTAAAAAAGTTTTTAGTAAAAAAAATTCTCGTTTTGGAAAAAATCCATGTTTAACTGTCCACAAATGCACTTGTGGACAATCTCACCCATATATCCTCGTTCTTTTATTATCTCTTATAAATGTGTATTAAATACTACTCATATTATAGTACATTTGTAATATTATTAGATTGTGTAAATAAATAATATATGTGTAATAATATGTGAGAGAAATATGAATGTTTAAATATTGTGTGCATTTTAGTTGTGCAGTTTAATATTTAGTCTTCGATTTTCTGTATCAGCAACAGCATGTATATTATTTAAATCTATTTTATAATTTATTCAATATATAATACATATATTCATATTTATTTAAGTTATTAACAAATTTCACCTAATTTTTTAAATCTAGCCTCGTTATTTTATTATCTATGATGATTCCATAAAAAATACGATGAAGAGCTGACTCTAATTTTAAATAATTTTGTACTTTTCGCAAAATATTTCCATCTAACAGATACATAAAAGCTTTTTTTTCATACAAACTGTATTATTTCATTACTTTATTATTTAAAAATAAAAAAAAAAAGAAGAAAGTTCTGAAATAATTGTAATCTTAATAATTGTATTTATTTAATTTTTCAAATTGGTAACAATTAAAAGAAATTATATATAAGATTTATAAAAGAAATTACGTGTATAATTTATCAACTAAATACACATTAAGTTTTTGGTATTATATTGTGATAATTGTTTTAATTTGCATTATTTTTAAATTAATTATTTAAAATTGTCTATTCGGTAACATAATGTTTTCATCAAAGATATTTACGTCAAATATTATCTGATAGTCTAGAAAAATATAAATTAATACATTTATTGAGATTTTAAATATTATTTTAAATTCACCACGCTGTCTTAAAAATATTAAATTAAAAAGCCGTGAAAAAATTACTCAGCATAAAACAACTATTCATTACAGATAAAAAATAAATATTTGTATAAAAATTTCAAAATGATACAATTGAAATGTTATGCTTACATTTATGTTTTAATTTCTTGAGTGTAAACTTCAATTGTGAAATTAAAATCGTTTAAAATTATTTCTTAATTCATGTATTTATGTATAATTTTGATCAATATCCATAGTTTATTTGTAAATAATGTATTAAAAATATTTCTTATGCAAAGAAAATGTATAAATTTTTTTTATTTCTAAATTTTTGATAAATACATTAGAATTGTTTATGTTACACAAATTGACAATTGTAAGAATATTAAAGATATGTCTCAACGATCGACACAGCTCTTAAATAAATTTTATGATTTTGATTTTAGTAGACAAAAAAGGAAACACATGAAATGGAGAAATTATTATTATATAATGTATTGTGGACTTACAAAAAAGATAAAAAGGCTAATAAAAAAAGTTTTATTACAAATTTATTACAAATCAAATTTAAATATTAAAATATTTTATACGCTATTTATAGCTTCAATTACATTCTTAATTAAAGTAAAAAAAATGTTTGTATAAATATAAATTTTTCAGTTGGTTCATAGTTTAAAGACATAAATAAGTTTATAACCAAGATTACAAGAAAAATTAATATAAAAAATTAAAACAATACGTGCAAGGATAATGTTACTTTGAAATTGGAAAAAAAGTTACAAACAGTAAAAATATAATATTCAAGAAAATAATCAACACAATTGTTTGCTTAAAATCTAAATATGCATAAGTTTTATGACTATAAAATTACAAAATTAAACTTATAAATTAAAAAACTTATAAAATAAAATTCAACAAAATAATCGGTATAATTGTTTCTTTGTGATCTAAATAAGCGTAGGTTTTAAAGTTACATTATAAACTTGAACTTTAAAATAGTTAACATCTTTTGAATATGATATGTCGAAAAAATTAAATTTATTAAAATATTCAGTATATTATAGAATGTAAAAATATATACAACTATAATTTTGTTATTTTATTGTAACAAATTTTACAATAAATCTTTAATAGTTTAAAAAAAAAACATAATTTTACAAAATTTTTTATTAATAAAAAATTAGATGCAATTATTAAATTCATTCCACATAACATTGTAAAAATTATTAATGAATAATTTTAAAACAACTTATATTATCGAGTTTGAGTAATTATTAATTTAATTAATAATTAATTAATGAAATAATTAATAATTCAAAATTAAAATGTTACGTTTTTGATGCTTGATATTGACGTTTCAACCCAAGTGGACCGGCTTATTCACGCCATCAAAGTTTAAATAAATAAAATTCAACATTCAAAAATTCGATTTCTTAAATCTTTGAAAGTCCGGCGAAATGAGTGTCATTAACTTCAATTTTGATCTATAATTTTGTTGAAAGCCCAAATAAATCCACGATCAAATGATTAAGAATTGCGTTAGATTTGATTCATCCCGAATGGATTGAAATTCTAATCTTTGAGGATTAGTTGATCCCTCTACAACGAATTCGAAGTAGTTCTAATGAAACATGATAAAATGTTACAAAAGCGGTGATCCGAATTGGGGGCTCAAAAAGATGTCTAAAAATTTTCGTATAAATAGATCAAAAAGATTCTCTCAAGTTGTTTGTGATTTTTTGGCAGAGGTTGCGAGTTATCAAGTTGATAAAGTAGATCGATCTTCCTTGAGGGAACCTGAACTCGTATTGCTTGAATCCTGCTTTTGCGTGATCAAATGGACCAAGGCGTTCGAGGATGCGACCTTGTGATTAGTACGCATGCTCACTCATTCAAGTGAACATCAGGTGAGACGATCATTTCCATTGACATTGCGCGCTTCGCTTAACGGGTTGTTGTTTAGTCTCGGAAATCAGTTCCTTTTTCACAAAATTAGTCCCTAGGGAAGTGTTTTTTTTTTTACTTTTTTCTCCTCGTTAACCCACCAACATATTTGTTTTTTTGTACTATTTTAAAAGATAATCAAAAAGTTTATGATGGATGGGCTTTTAGTTCATATTTTGTCCTTTGATTGATTTTTGGCTCAGAAAAAAAGTCGATTGTGCCGGTATTTATACTTTAAGCACTTTTTATCCGAGACCACTCGAACGCAGCCGGAAGTGTTACATTGTATTTTATAAGTGCACCAATTAAAAGTTTCGGACGTTTTGTATTTTAAATAAGGTTATTTTATTACTATACTTAATAGCATGCAAACTAAATCGAAAAAACTTATATAATCTTTGCATCCTATCACTGATATGAATCTGACTTTAGATTCTGCAAAAGAACAACCGAAGATGAATATTATGATCTAATACCATCGGTACTTTGAATAATATTGTTAAGCTAATTTTTAATAGGAAAATTTTGTATTTATTTAGAGGATTATTTGACTGGGCAGGTGAGATTATTTTGTTATTCAGGTAATTTTCTGTTTAGAGATTTTTAGATATATGTTTTTTGCTTTAACTTGTCCATCCATTACTTCTATTCACATATATTCATATATTGAAGAAACAGATTGTAGTTTCATCAGATACTTTTAAAATTTGGAATGAATAACAATAACCTTTAAATTTCAAGTTGCAATGGTATTTTTTAAATTTCTGAACTGTATTTAAACCTCAAACAAACCTTTTTGTAATCACATAATAGTAAATGAATCGCATTTTGTTAATTAATACTGAATATATTAGAGAAATTTATTCCACATTAATCATCGTGTTTTATTCTTTAAAACCCGCACAAAACAAAAGAGTAAATGCGATGATTAAACAAATATATAAGTAAATACTTCGACTCTTATAAATAAAAAATAATATTTTTTTATTTCAAATAATTGAAGGAGTTTTTATTTTTGCAAGTTGTTGGTAACAGGATAATAAAAAATAAATGATAAAGATGAATTGATTGTATAAATGTTACATAGTTTTTCTTTTCTATTCAATCCCATAATATTTCAATCAAAATAAACAAGAAAAAACTAACGTAGTGATAAATTTATGTAAATGTAATTCGAGTTAATTACAAATAATTAATAAAAGTTTTGAAAATAGAACAACACTTTAAATCTTCCTATAAACAACATGATTATGAGACTAAATTCATTTTATATTTTTCTTTCGTATTAGCTAATTGTGAATTGGGTGTCTTAGACAATCTGTTGTTTGCACTTTTTTCTTAATGATCTATATATATATATATATATATATATATATTTAATAAATAAATAAAATGTAATAAATAAATAAAATAATACAAAGAATGTAAAAAAGATACTTATCAGACAATTTATTGATTTCTTAAATACAAAATAATTATTGCTCGCGATGTGAAAGTCTGAGAAGAACCTCTTTGGAAAATCTCTCAAATCAGAATGCTTTGACAATTTATGAAACTACACTTCCAAGTCAATTCCTCCCTTGTACGTCTCACAATAAGCAATCACTCATTATTTTATAATTTTCTTAAATTATGAAATTAAAAATGCTTGAAACAATACTTTTATAAACGACGAGGCATAAAAAACCTTATGTTGAGTGCATGAAGGAAAAAGCCATCTGGAATCTTACAATAAATGACTTATTCTTTACATATGCCTAAATAATATAAATAATATGCCTAAATAATTTGACATACCATGACATATAATAAGATCTTAAGTCAACTGCAACTAAATTGCCCTTAGAGTTATGATTTGTGGATTTCTTAATGTTTTAGCCTTCAGTGCCGAAATATTATCTTTTCTCGATTTTATTGTTTTAAACAATGACGCGATATCTCCTTATATTGCATCGGGATTACAACTCGCTCGTCGATCCGTTGTAATCTCACCGATACATATCGCACGACACCCCAATGTAGCGGTTTTCTATAGGAAAAACTCTACAGTCACAAATCACTCTAAAACTCACAAATTTCAACGTCTGAATATTGCGTATTTCTTCATACTCATTATCTTATTTATCTAATATGTTCTTATATATAAATTTACAAATATAAATTATAACTTACCAAACATAAAATACATGCATTATTATAACTCATTTGAAACTAAATATTTTTACGCTTTACTCAATGCATATTGCATACTTTATACACATTAAAAAAAAAATGAATCGACTCAGTGTTACTTTCAATTCGCCTTTATTTATAATTTTATATATTTATCAGTCACATTGGGTACTTACGGCTATCGATAAATTCGTTTCAATATATATAAAATATGATTCTCATGATTTAGTGTATGTTATTTATTTACAATATGAGTTTTTATAATATGTCAAACAGCTTAAAATTATATAAATACTTATTAAAATTCCATTCTTTTTTCTAACTAAAACTTAATATTATAAAAAATAAAAAATTTATAAACAAAATGCATGTTTTTCTAGTTCAATTTTCTTATTTCGCCAAATAATTATTGCAGTTTAATAATATGTATTACGTAGTTTTGTTATTTAAATAAATTTAGAAATATATATGTACAAACTTTTTAAAAATATTTACATCAATTTATTTAATCTATAAATTTGTCATTAATGTTTAATATTCAATTTCAATTCGAAGTCGTCTAATTTTTTTTTATTACAATAAAAAATATCTGATAAATCTGATTCTATTTTTAATTTGCAAAACAATTTAAATAAAATGCATTTATTTATCGATATTAATTAATTTGTTTAATATTATATAAAAAAAAATAAAATTACATATAAAGAGCTTAAGTTTGTTTGCAGAAGCTATATTGGTGGCATCGTCAAGTTATCAAAAACTAAAAGTAATAATGTGAATTAAATTTGGTAAAATCTGATTCAACAATATAGCTCATTATAAAATTTGAATATATTGATGGAAGGATAAACAATAAAAGAAGCAAAAAATGAGATATGAGATAATAGATAAAATAAATTGATGTAATAATTTTGCAACTGCAATATGTACATGTATAGTATAACGTAACAAAGTCCATTCTTGAGCAAGAAGATTAGATTAAACTAACAAACAAAAAATTAAAAATGTAAAATTTGAACATTCAAACTGTATTTGAATCATATTTAACAAACTGTTTTATATTTCAAACTAAATGGGAAAAAAACAATAAAAATTTTTATTTTATATTGTTTTTTTAAAATTCTAATTAACTCTATCCATCAATCGGTAAACAATCACTCGACTTTTCTAATGGATTTCTCTCTTACGTTTTAAATAAAAAAGGAGCTTCTCACTTTATTAGCCCAAATAATTTTTCTTCTTTGGTTTAATCGCCATACAAACACAATAGTATCTATTTCTCTCAGAGACCAAAGGAACCTAAAGTTTCAGGATAAAAATAATCCGTACATAAACGGTAAATTTGAAAAATGGTTGCGTATGTTGAGTTGTAGGTGAACCCTCAGTTTTTCTGGACCCTTTTGAGATAAAACGGAACGTAAGTGCCATATGTCGAGCGAGGGTGGAAACTTCGCCTTCCCGATTTCCACAACGTAGTAATCCGGGCGCCACAACATATGGCAATTTAGAAAGGAAACGAATGAGAGGGAGAGAAGAGAGAAAAGAAAAGTGAAGATTTAAGTGAGAACTCGAGCTGTATTGAGAGATCGAGTACCTCTTTCACACGTTTTTTTTTAAATATCCATCATCATTTTCACGTGTATGAATGTTGCCGTGCCACTATTAATATTTATGTTAACTACTATTAATACTGTCATTAACCCTACTATTATTAATACTAATTCTCAAGCACCCATAGAACTTATCTGTTAAAATATATTGAAAACTTTAACACTTCCTTCCTATCTGCTTATAACAACTCGTCTAATATCTAATTATATCATAAATTTATGTCATAATTGTATTTTTCAACTAGTAATTAATAATTAATAAAAACTATTTAATGGCGTTATTCAGAAAAATCGTCTTTATAATAAAAAAAACTAGGTATAAAATATAATATTAGACAATATTTAATTTATTCTAAATCATGTTTCGTACTGTTTTCTATAAAGAAATTTGTAAAGCAACACAAAAATATCTCAGTTATCGTTTTATTGGCAAACTATTCTTGGACTTATTTATGTCTTACTCTTATTTCTGCTTTATATTGTAATAATTACAAAACTGTTTTAAACATAATTACAATTTTAGAAAATCGTTATTGGTTTTAATAAATTAAAATAGTGGACTGCAATTAAATTATGTTGTTAAAAAATAATGTTTTTGTGAAAGAAAGTCATAAAAAATTAACTATTGATGTGTTTTTCTATTTACAATAATTTTATTCAACATTCATTTTTTTTTAATAAACTTACCAATCATCAATTATATAATACAAAATTTAGAAATAAATGAAAAGAGGAACAACTTAATAAAATTGTTGATCTAATAATATAAATTAGTGCGGATTTACTTTTCTTAATTAATTTATCAATTATATTTGTTGTAAAAATTCAATATGCAATTTGAAAAATGAAAAAATTTGTGTATCGTACCTAGCAACTGAAAACTAAACTTAAAATAAAGAATTTTTAACAAATAAAATTTAAATAAAATAAGAAAGAACAAAATATTTTCTTCTTACATAATGCATAATTACATTTATTAAATGATAAATATATACTTGTTAAATAATAATTTGAACAATTACATGTTTAATATGAGTATATACAATTGTATTATAATATTAAAAACAATAATTTTAATATTTTTTGTAAATTTTCATTTTGAAATATTCACAATAAAATTCACAAATACAATTATTTATTCTACAATTTTTAATTTTAATTTTTTACCGAACTATCGTACAATTTAAGACAATCAATTGCTTAAATTGATAATAAAATGAAAAACATAATTTTTTTTAATAAGTTTTTTATCCTTAAAAATTTTTTGATTAAAAACCTTGACTTAAAATTATATTTATTTCATATATTTATTATCAAGTAAACTGAAACACTGCTTTTTTAAAAAAAAAATTACATAAATTCTTAAAAGTGCTTTTAAAATTTATTTGAAACTCTTAATGTACACTAAAAATGATGAATCTTCAAACATCATCGAATCCACAAAAACTTCAAAACTTTTTGTTTTGTTAATTTAACTAATATTTTTTAACTATTATGAATCATTATGAATGAAATACATCAATAAGCATCATAATCTGGATTTTAAAGCTTTCTCAATTCATTAGAATAATGTTTAAAGCATTGAAATTACCTTGATTTGTTGCAAATTAGTTCGAATGGATAAGATATTAAAATAAAAATACTGAGTTACCGGTAAATTGCTTTCAGGTAATTTGATTCTTCTCATAAAATAGAAATATTTTACTCCAACAATAATGGATGTTATAAGATATTTTTGAATTCTTTGGGTGCGTTGAGGAAAAGCATAAAAACACACTAAAAAAAAGGACAGAGAAACGTTAAAAGGATTTTAAATTCACGAAGAATACATTCAAAGAGCAGAAAAAGTGCAGTCAATGGAACGATATAAAATTTCAAAAATAACAATCGAACAAAGAAGTGGTGTAATAGAAAAAGGAGGCACATATAAGAGAGAACTTAATGTGATTTGAAAGACAACATAAATATGAACAAAAGAAAATTCAAAAACGTTACGAGATTATGAAATTTGAAGGAACTGTCTTTGGGAGAGAAAAGAGATCCTCGAAAACCAGAAACATAATTATTTGTAAATTATGTGGGAAATAACTATGTATTTTAAAGAAAATTTATACAAAGTAATTGATAATTGATAAGGGAGAACTTTTATATAAAATTAATTTTTTATAATATAGATTTTGTAGGTAGAATAGGAGCAAGCGCTTTCCTGATTCTGGGAATCTGTCCGAAAAACTATTTTCACACGTATTGCCTTTGCCAATTGATATAAATGGAATTTTCGAAAAACCATAATAGCGTTGAGAATTGTGTCCTTGAAAAAAACTCCAACTATACAACTGGAGATGAGAGGAAAGAAAGTCTTAGTAGTCGTGTGCATCATTAGACAGGGAGAGTGAGAAGATGAAAAAAATAAATAAATTTCCCTCTATATATCGTGTAACATCTTAACTGATAAAACAAGGAGGAATAAGTACCAATCAGATTAATTCTTCTACAAGAATGTTCATAATTGTCAACTAAATAAAGATTACTGATACAGATAATTAATCAAAAGTCTAAAGTTCATAAAAATGAAAATCCGATGGCTGCGTGGCACTTTTTATTGGAGGTGATGATTTTTCTTCCGTACGATTTGCTTTTCTACAATTTATAATGTTTGTATTTAAGAAATACTGATTTGTACAAAAAAGTGATAGAAAATCATAAGGACTACGATTTCTGTAAAAAGCCTAATAAATAATATTGTTGCAGAAAGATAAATATAAAAAAATATTGTATAAATATTAAATTATATAAAATATATATTTCACTTAAAATTAATACCGAAAAAATAATGAAAATTAATAAAATTTGATAAGAAATAGATCATGCATTTCTATTTTACCATAAATTCTATTACACGATTATTCGTCAAATATTGAGCCCTAAACACATAATTAATAAAAATTGTAATTCACAAGATTAAATTAGTATAATGGGAGACAGATGGTCATATTAATAATATTAATAATTTTATCACTATTGGACTGATATAATACATAATATTTAGATGTTAAAATAACAAAAATGTTGACAAACTCTTTCTTCATTTGTTCTTTTTTTTCGATAATTAGATGCGGCAGGATTTTACTTCGCGCGAAGGGTGTTTTTCAAATTTTTGACACGGCAGGATGGAGCAACTACTCGAACAGCGTTACACGATAAAGTTTTGTTTGCAATTAAAAAAAAAACAGTGTGGAAATGTATAAAATGTTGCAAGAAGCGTATGGACATAATTGCATGTCAAAATCACAAAGTGGAAAATGGCATAGAGCTTTTAAAGAGGGCCGAGAAAACATCATCGATGAGCCTCGATCTGGGCTCCCAAAAAGTTTTCGAATGGCTAGGAACACTCGGCGCGTGTTAGAAATTTTAGATTCAGACCGTCCATTAACAGTTACATTAATCGCGGAAAAACTGAAGTTACCGCTATCCATGGTGCACAATATAGTGCAAAAACATTTAGCAATGCGAAAATTTTTTGAAAAACATCAAAGCTGAAGAGTTTGAAGATGCATTTGAAATTTGGAAAACACGCCTTCAAAAATGTGTTGATGCAGAAGGAAATTATTTTGAAGAATTTAAAATTTTTATTTCACATTGTTTATAAATCTACTAATAAATCATCTTTCAAAAAAAGGTAAGAATTTTTTTTTTTTAATCTTTGAACAAAACATTCTCGCGTAGTGATTTTCCGCTAATCGCTTCAACGTGTCGTGT
This sequence comes from Eupristina koningsbergeri, assembly GCA_018907245.1. Lineage (NCBI taxonomy): Eukaryota > Metazoa > Arthropoda > Insecta > Hymenoptera > Agaonidae > Eupristina > Eupristina koningsbergeri. The sequence continues at coordinate 2,083,110 of JACCHV010000001.1, forward strand.
CAAAAATTTGAAAAACACCCTTCGCGCGAAATAAAATCCTGCCGCATCTAATATCGAAAAAACAAAAAAAAGGGACAAATGCGGAGAGTTTGTCGACATTTTAAGATCTCTCCCAAATTTCTACGACGAATAGGCGCAAAATGAAAAAAAACTCGATACTTTGTGGATGAATCATGTACAACCATTCTTGTTTCTTTTATTTTGTATTCAATTTGTGATATAAAAGTTTAGCGCTGCAGTAAGTAAATAAAAACATTTTATTATTTCATTTTTTGGATATGGTTCATGAAACCAATTATTTAAAATTGATATTTCATTTAAAATTTGTAAATTGGTCGAAAAGCGTCTTGATTTTTTTAATTGTATTAATATGCATAAAAAGTTATAGGAGATTTGTTCAAACTCAAAGTTTTTTACAATGGAAAATATGAGATATTGATTTTCGCAATTAAACATTTATTTAACAAATTTAATAAGAAATAATATTGAGCTTTTTCACATTGTTGGCTTAGTTTTCATAATATAGGCACTTTTTGGATAAAAACAGTTTTTTTTTGCTAATTTAAAAAATTTCCACCAATAGTTCATGTGTAGTATATGAATATTCTTTTACATATAGATCACATTTAACCGATTTCATAAAAAATCTTGATTACTTCGTAAAATTTTTGATTTTTAGCTAAAATGACTGGATTAAAAGTGTAAAAAGGAATCCTACTGGCATTTTCAATGGAAATAAAATGAAATTTATACCATAATAACAGAAGCATCAAACAATAAAGGGACAATAATATAATTTTTTCTCGGCGTTCAAAGCCATTCCGTGTTTACGATTCCCTTTCTAGATATTCATAAATTTTTGTAAAACTTTGCATAAAACTGTGGAATTAATAAAATAAATAATGTTTTTATTTTAAGTATACAATGACACGGTGGCGTTCACTGACAAAACCCTATAAAAATCTTTATTGAAACACAGAGGAAGCCGCCTATCATAAAACGATTAACACTCGTATAGTTGCATTTTAATGTGTATTTTTCCCTAATACTGGGTCGAAACAACACTCGGCCACAAATTTACCTGTAAGCTCATTATTGCTTACCTTTTTTCTCTAATTGTCGCTTCCTAGAACCAAATAGAATTCTCCAGCTCGAAAGTATTGTTCAATGTTCTCAAATTTGAAACAAACACTTTGCCTTTTTTATGGCCCCTATCTTTTACATATAAAAAGATGTTTAATGTTTTACTCTAAAGTGATAGTCGATAGGTATTTTTATGATCAAGCCAGAATATATTATTGATATATCAATCATAATATACATATATTAATTATAAAAACACTTGCTGAAAAAACAATATTATATTTTTAGTCTCTTAGAGCGCGAAGGGTGTGTTATGAAAGAGATATTTATTTTGTATATAAAATATTATTAATTTATTGACACAAATTTACATTTGTATACAAAATTACAATCACAAATCGCTTATGATATAATTTGTATAATATAAAAACAATGCATTAATAAACGTAATTGCTGCGTGTATTGGCTCTGCCAACTCTTGCTGGAGCAGATGAAAATTACCGAGCTCATTAGTCGCCGAAAGTCAAAGCAAAAGTGAATAATATTCATGTTCGGAAAAGGAAATATTTTTTCGAATACTTTCAAAATCATTCAAATGGATGCAGATACAACGGGAATTATACAACTCTAACAACATTGGAAAGGAGAAAATAACAATTAATTTCAACGGTGTCAATCTATAATTAAGAGAATCATCTTGAAGAAGGCCTCAGCGATATTCAAGCGATAAAAGTTGTGAGTAAAGTAGCGAGATTAAGTATTAAGTCGTTTAATTCCTTTTCCTACTCCTTTTTTATGCTTTTGTATTATTCTTAATATTATAATGGAATCCGTAAAAGAACAAGTAGTGAAAATTAGTGAAAATCAGAGGGCAATTAAAAGGTAAATTTTCCGCGATTTATTAATTTTTTAAATGATGAATTTTTGCACGATGATGGAATTGAGGTCAAAATTAAATTAAATTCAGTGCAAGAGATACTAAATCAGTTCGAATGAATTCAAAATCGAATCGTGGAATTAAGTGACGAACAAGATGATGTATTGGAAGAATTCGAGAATTTATTTTACAAAGTAACGAGTCATGCTATGAAAATAATAAAAAAATTGAGATTTAATTCATATACAAGTTCAAGTGTGACGGGTGTAAGGTTACAAACGACTGCGCAATTCAACTGAAATACTATGCAACTCCCAAAAATTGATTTAATTAAATTCGACGACGCATACGAAAAATGGTCGGAATTTTACAATTCTTTAAATTCAATGATTAACCAAAAGAAAAACATATCAAACATGAATAAATTACACTACTTACGCTCATCTTTAATAGGCGAGGCAGCAGTAACAATCGCGTCGTTAGTCACAACCAAGCAAAATTATAAGGTAGCGTGGTATTTATTGAAAGACCAATACCATAATAAAAGAAAAAAAATTATTCAGAGTCATACTAGCTCGCTTCTCGATTTAAATACGGTAAATAGAGAAAATGCAAATGACTTATGCGACTTAATAACAAGCATTCGAACACATTTGCGAGCGTTGGAAAACCTAGGGGAAGCTGTGAATCATTGAGACACCTTAGTAATACAAATTTTATTATGAAGAAATTAGACAAGTACTTAGTAAGAGACTGGGAAAGTACGGGTAAATAACATTATAGTGCACAAAATAAGCAAAAAAGTTTTATAGCTGCATAAGAAAGTTTATTGTATGTGATATGCAAGGGCAATTATAAATTATTTGTTTGCAAGGAGTTTTTGAAAGGATCAGTGTCTGAAAGAGTAGATCTTGTCAAAAAACGTAAATTACGTTTTAATTATTTAAACGACGGCCATCGTAATGAACAGTGCATATACCAGGGTTGCAAAAAATGCAACAAGAAGTATAATTCTCTTTTGCATTTCGAGAAAACCGAATTTCGAAAAAGGGATGAAGCAGCACCCGCTGATGATGAAGCAACCACGTGCAACCCAAATAAAAATAATTTTAGCGACCGAAACATTGTTTTCAACCATTATAATTGATATAGAAAATAGAGACGGTCGGAAAATTTGTGCACACGTACTGTTGGGTACTGGTTTGCAACCAAATTTATGTCCGAGAAACGAATCCTGAGTTTTACCAAGCTTCTGAGATTGATGCTTTAATTGGTGTTGGATTGTTTTATGATCTTCTATGTGGGGAGCAGATTCAATTAAGCAATAGCACAAATACGATCACCTACAGTACTGCAGCGGCATCGTTTTTAGCGGTTTGGACATTATTTCATTTAGCCGACGACGTTTCTTCGACATTTTCAAGAACGTCAAATTTAATAAAGCCTGACTTCAATGTCGACTATATTTTGACCGGTATAGATGCTATATAGGTGAAGAGATAGAAATTCGAAACGAACTAATACAAGTATTAAAGGGCGTAAGTTTTTCACTGAGGAAGTGGGCAGAAAACGACTATGACATAGTTGATTCATTATCACGCAGCGATAATAATACTAATTTATACATGAAAGGCGATATTCAGGGCGTTTTAGGAATTAAATGGAACTCAAAATCAGATATGTTACAGTATATGGTTGTTAAATTTAATGAGAGTACTGTGAAAAAAACGAGGTATTTTGTCAAATATTACCAAACTCTACGATGCAATTGGTTTACTCAATCCAATGATAATTTCAACGAAATTAATTATACTGCAACTATGGTCATGTGAGTCTAGTTGGGATGAATCTGTTCCAATGGAATTATATTCAGCTTGGAGTAACTTAAAAAACGAAATGATTTTATTGATTAATATTGAATTTGATCAAAAGGTCGTAATCAAGGATGCAAAATCGATTCAAATTCATGGATTTTTGGACGACTCAGAAAAGAATAACGGAGCCCATATCTATATCAGATCAGTGGATCAAAAAAATAATGTAGAAGATAATTTACTGTGCGCAAAAACGCGAGTGGCACCGTTAAAATCATATCATTGCCGTGGTTAGAATTATGCGGCGCATTTTTATTAGTCCAACTTTTTAAAACGGTTTTGGCGTCTTAGTACAAAAATATTGAAAGCTTAAAGCTATGGACTGATTCTTGTATCACGCTACAATGGATCAAAACACAGCCTCATCGTTTAAAAACTTATATAGAAAACCATGTATCTGCAATACGAAATAACTCGGATATCAATGCATGGAAGTATGTACTGTCACAAGACAATTTCGCAGACTGCATATCAAGAGGTCAGCGTCCTTCAAAACTATTGAAAAATAAAATGTGGAAATTGCGTGGCGAGTGGGTTAAAAAACCAAAAATATAATGACCGAATCAAATTGTTCAATAAGTGTCTATCACAGACTTACGTTCAGCGGTATCATTGAGAGTTACCGAAGTACAACAACATTCAAAAACGTTAGAAAAATTTGGTTAAATTGAAGCGCATCGTGGCGTATATATTGAGATTTATACTCAATGCGAGAAATAGACACAAAAGATTATTCGGTAATCCCCCTGCATTTATTTTATAATCAAAAGCATTCGAAAGTTTTGCCAAAACATCATTATGTCACCAAGTTAATTGTAATAGAAGCACATATGCAAGGCTTGCATCCGGGAATTCAAGCCACCTTGCATACGTACAAAGAGAATTATTGGCAGGCAAACAAATATAAAGAGATTTTAAAAAAACTGTTTTAAATGCACATGTATAAAATCCAAGGATGATAACTATATAATGGGAAATCTTTCTCGCAACCTTGTGACACAAGCGTGATCATTTGTCAATGCCGAAGTTAATTATTGCGGTCCGTTTTTTATTAAGGAGAAAAGATTACGCAATCGCAATAAAATCAAAGTATACGTCGCGATATTCGTGTGCTTGACGATAAAGGCATGTCACATTGAGTTCGTATCTGAGCGTTTATTGAACGTTTAAAACGTTTTTTCGCTAGATGAGGAAAGGCCTTCAATATTTATTTCAATAATGCGATGAATTTCGTGGGAGTTAATTGAAAACTAAAGTTGCTGTTAGAAGTAATAACATCATTAAATCATCGTGAGAGGATTCATGATTTTTTAGCCAATCAAGAAATAAACTGGCATTTGTCACCTCTCCTATCCCCTCATTTTAAAGAACTGTGGGAGGCTGTCGTTCGTTCGTTTAAATATTATTTTTATAAAGCCATAAGTAATAATTTATCTTAATGGAGTTAAGCACGTATATAACTGAAATTGAAGTGATACTCAATTCCCGTTCAATTACTCCACTGTCCTCTGATCCCATGATGACTTAACCGCAATTTCTCCCATTCATTTTCTCATAGGGGAGTCACTCACTACGGTTTCAGATGTTGATTTAAAAAACATAAAATCAATAAATTATGGCAGTATATTCAACGGATCAAGTAACATTTTTGGAGAAGATGGTCTAAAGAACATCTGCACGAATTGAACATTAGAAGTAAATGGCAAAGTCATAATGCAGAGACGGTTAAAAAAGGAACCATGGTGATACTTAAGGACAGCAACCTGTCACTACTTCGTTAAAAACTAGGAAGAATTATAAAGATACATCCTGGAAATGATAGAAGTTTTAGAACGGTAACAGTGAAGACAATAAATGGCGAATATGTATGAGGCTTCAAAGAGACATTACCATGTACCGAAGATTAATGAGAGAGCGATAATTAATAAGAGACATTTTTAATTTGTATTATATATTTAGATATTTAACCGGTATATGTGATTCTGATATTCATTATAACATATATTTAATAATAAGAGTTGAATTGTGCGATATTTGTAGTAATAGAAAATTGTTATATTATTGCAAGTGTAATAAATATTAAATTTAGTAAAACGATATTGTAATGATGAATTTTAAATTTTATAATCATGTGTATATTGAACCTGTTAGTTCAAGGGGAACGAAATGTTTGAGCGTCTACCTGTTTAAATAAGGTGTCGAACGTCGAGACATTTTTAATAATAACAATATCAAAATTTATAAGCAAGGCTATGGTTTGTGTAGGGGGTGTATGTCTTTATCCATTTAATTATTGAGTTTATTGTATATAATATTGAGGAAAGTCCTTTAGAGTAGATAAATGACAAGGACTTTTGATTTTAATCTATACAAGTTCATACACGGAAAATGTAACGTACTTTTCACAAATGTAGAAAATAAAAATTATTTCTCATTCACGTTTTGAAATTCATGTAAGACACATTGTGCCTGTAAATATTGAAGATCCACTAAAATCTGCATTTATTATTCTCCGGGGCTACACCAACAATGGATCATTTATTATCGTTAATACGATTATCATAATTTTTGTTATCGCAGTTTGTTATTATCATTATTATTATTATAATATCAATACTCTTAATACTGTTGCCATTGTTGTTTAGGATTTTTAACAATTCGTACAAACTTCAAGTTTTTTTTCTCGAAGCACATTGTATGAATCAAAATGGATAGAACACATCGACCGGAAAAAAAGAAAGAAATAAACGAAGCTAACTACAATAAAGGACAATTAGAATGAGACGATTCACCTTTCAGAGACTTTGCTGCACCCTTTTATTCTTGCATTGTTATATCCTTGTGTCCGAGAAACCACAGTTCTTTCTTTCTTGAATTCAAATAATCTGGAGCCACGATTACCGAAGATCATAACAAAATCATGTTTTCCTGCTCGGTGATTCCGTTTTTCTTATTTATTTTCCTTATCTTCTTCTTCTCCTTGTTTTAAAAATTCACAATATGCACGAGTAGATCGCAAAGGAGTAATAAATTATGCGCAAAATTTTACTGCAAATTTATTGTTTTTTTTGTTCAAAAATTTATTAACAGGTTTACATTCTCATTGATATGTTCAGTATTTCTTAATAATCTTAAATTAATTTTATTCTATCAAGAAAATTGAATACATTAAGAAACTATCATTTTGAGGAAACAATAAATAGTGTTATTATATATTTTGTCTTGAATTAGTATAAAAATACTCGTAAACATTTATAAATAAAATAATTTCAAATTTATATGTAAATGTTTTATTTTATTGTGAAAGTCATCAATTATTTTATGTAAGAAAATTTGGAAAAAAACTAATATTGCTAGTAAGTAAATTCACATACCTTTTTGATTTCTTCTAAAATTAATTTTTATTTTAAAATATTTTTAATTTATACCGTGATTTTTCTAAACCATTATTGAGCTGAATAAGCGCTTATTAATGATTAAAAATAACGTATAAAAATAATTTGGACGAATAAACAAGCTTATAGGTAAATTAAAATTTATGATAAAATAATCGTCTAAAATTAAAATAATTAATTAAAAAATGCATCAAAAATATACTAAAAAAAGTATTATCAAGTAGCGCGTTGATAATATAAATAGCCTTTCATTTTATAAATATATATTATATATAAATATATATATAGACCACGCCATAGAGCACTTTTTAGGTCATGAAAAAAAGTAGTTAGGGATGCATCTCAAAATTCGTAAAAAAATTAATAGATGCTTTTTTAAAATGATATTCATCAAATTCAGAATTTTTTATATTAACAATTTTAACGAAAAAATGCATTTTTTTAACTTGTTTTGTTATAAAATGAAAAATCGTAATTGTAACACCATAGTGTCAATGGACGATTTGTAGTTAATAAAGTTGCGAAGAAAATTCATTTTCATATAAATTGATCGGAAAATTAAAAACGGATAATTTTTTCAAAAATTCGGAAAATTCGTAAATTAATTAAAAAATTTGTAATTTTGTGATTTTTAAATATTTAGAACTCTAGTTTTGGGAAATCAAAATAATTAATATGCACTTTATTTCAATAGCTTGGTCTAGTAATATAAATATTCGAAGATTTTTTTTTATTAATAATTTTAATGATAATTTTAATAATAATGAAAACAAACTAACCCTTGAATATTTTTTGATGTCATTTTAAAAAATAAAAATCTAGCGATTATATTACAATTTTTTATGTATTCGTTAAGCTGTTTTTTGCTAACGACCTAAAAAGTGCTCTTTTGCTTTGTCTAATAAATATTTACAATTAATATTAATACTTCAATGTAATATATCTCTATTGAAATAATGTGTATCAAGCTTTATGAACTTTATGAACGATGAACTTCTTCGACTCAAAACACCTGGTATCCTGTGCTTCATAGCCCCTCGACTCTGAACCGGACCACGTGTGAGTGAATAGAAATTCAACGAGCATCTTAATCCTGACTAATAGTCCAAGCAAAACAGTTGATCTTCATCATCTTTATAGGTTATCACTCCAATATATTGAACAGTCAGCAAATTTAGATATTTTTTCAAACTTTTTGATTTTTTTTATAATATGCGATCTTTTTTATAATTCGCCTATCCGTCATTATTTAAATTACCGTTATTGCTATCGCGTTATATATTTCTATTTATGTAAAGTACTTATTTACGTATCTTCTGACATTAATTAATTAATATTTTTCGCGTGAACTATTTATCGTTAAATTTTTTCTAACTTCGTCTCATTTATCATATTTTTAAAATGTCTGATCTTTTAGCTGTGCAACTTCAGACGGTGAAGTTGATTGTTAATTTTTTAAAAAATACAATTGATAAAAATGCAGTAGCAGATCGTACTATTACTTGAATGATATTATAATGATTTATATTCTCGGAATAATAAGGTAATTTTGATATTGGTCAAACTAAAAGATCATGAGTATTTTACAAAAAATTATTATTATTAGACGGAAGAATCGTACATTCAAGTACTCGTTGAGATCAATAGTACTATGGATGCATTGTGAGCGAAAATATTATCTACAGCTGCGATTAATTTGCGTGAAGCGAATAAAAATTCTTCAGGCGTTCTGGACCACGTCAAAGTTCCGCGTATTGCTTTACCTACATTTTCCGGAGATCAAAAGGACTGGGAGTCTTATAAACAGCGTTTTACGTCGCTGATAATAAATAAACGCGAGTATTCCGATGTAAATAAGTTGCAATATTTGCTTAGCACTATTGAAGGCAAGGCTGCTGAGCGTCTACGGGGTATTGCGCTAATAGACTCAAATTTCCATATAGCGTGGGAAAAGCTTATCAAACGTAATGATAACTCTAAAAAACGTCATGCTAATCATCTAGAAGCTTTAATCTAGTTACCTATTGTACGTGATCGAAACCTTTTATACTTAGAGACCCTTATTGATGCATTTGAAGTTACCATTCGAGAACTTGATGATCTCGGTTGTCCTATTGATGCCTATAACATTGATTTGTTCATTGTATCGTCGAAAAATTAGATCATCATACGTTTGAAACATGGGAAATATCGCAGAAAAATAAACACGGATTTTACGATTTTTCTGATTTGGTCTCTTTCCTTGATAGCTGTTTTCAATCACTTAATCAACCACGCATTACTATCGAATCTCGTACTGCTAACTCCTTTCGCAAGAAAACCTCAAACTCTAAATCTTAAAAAACTCAATCAATATCAGCGAACATACTTGGTGCAGCTAAGACTCCCTCTAATTTGAAGAAAGGTGAACTCGCGTGCTATATTTGTCAGGGAAAACACTCCATTCATTCGTGTGATAAATTTAAAAATATATCTGCTCAGAATCGTTTCTCGTTTTGCAAAAAAGCAAATTTATGTTTGAATTGCCTAGGAAAATCGCATTTACTATCCAAATTTAAATTGCTCAATCGTTGCTTGGTGTGCAAACAGAAGCATCATACCAAGTTACATTTTGACAAGAAATCTGTTACTCCAATTCCTTTGATGAACGAGGTTAATTCTACTAAGAGTAATTCTGATGAGGTAGTCGATCAGACCGTTTCATGTAATACACATTTAGCGACCAATAGGCGTACTGTTTTTTGCCATTGCAAGAATCCTCATCTATGTCAGATACGGTCATTTAATTTCTGTTCGAGTTTTAATTGATCCAGGTGCAACAAGATTTTTTATGTCATAACGACTTGCAAAACAACTTTCTGTTTATCGGCGCTCAATTTCCATTGATATAGTTGGCGTAGGTGGTCAGGCCACTTTGAGAACTCGCAATGAAGTTATTGTTACTATTAAATCGTATACGGATTCAAATTTTTAATACCAATTTTCCGCTATCGTTCTACCTGAATTGACGTGCCTACTTCCTGCATTAAATTTATTAAAGAGATTGGCTACACATTCGTAAATTACAATTGGCAGATCCTGATTTTCACACTCCAGGAAAAGTCGATATGATTTTAGGTGCGGATCTTTATACGCTTATTTTGCAACAAGGATTCATTCGTGATAAAGCGAACTCGTCGCTTGCTTAAATTATGGTATTTGACTGAATATTAACAAGAATATCTTCTCTTTCAAATCATGAGTCTAATACTTCTAATATCACTGCGTTCCACGCCATTGTTGAATCATCATTCGAACAAGCTCTCGTTCAATTTTGGGAGATTGAAGAAATCTCCGTTCGCAAACCGCTTACTCCAGAAGAAAAATACTGTAATTGGTAGCAGAGCATGGTTTTGAATGCAATTTCAATCAATTTTTCGGAAAGTCGGAACATACTTAGGTAAACAATAAATTGGTTTCGTCGTCATTCGGAAGTTTGACTAGTTTGTTTATTGAATGAATGAAACTAGAAGTCGTGGTTCGAACAGTAACGACACGTATCAAGCCATCCTTCCTGGGATGAGTACCATTAATGATTGCGAGAGGCCAATACAACATCACTAGGTTGAAGATTGGGCTCTATTTTCAACCATTTGTTTCGCAATTGGAGTTATGTGAGTACTTCCTTTTTCCAACGTATCCAAAATGAATCGCGTAACTGGTTGACAAGTTGCCATCTGTTGTTTAACGTTGTCCTTTTTGCAAGATTTTGAAGAGGTTCAGTAACGACTAGTGGGACTGATCCAACAAGGAAATGCCCTGGAGTGAGTACGGCTAAGTCGTTAGCCTCATTGCTAAGGGGACAAAGTGGCCTTGAATTGAGACATGCTTCAATTTTTGCAGATAAAGTTGAAAATTCCTCGAAAGTTAAGTAGTTTTTCTCGCTACGCGACGAAGATGGAACTTGAAACCACACTCTATTACCAAAAATTTCTTCTTTTAATTTGAAAAACTGCAATAGAATGTTCGCAATAATTCTCTTTATTGCTTGGCACAAGGGAAAGGTTCTTCGAGGATTAATAATCACCACTTTTTTCTTTGACGATAAAACAAATATATTTAACAATAATATTACAAGACAGTAGGATTTATATGTGTGTGTCAAATAGAAAGCACGCCGCATTTTACTGCTCGCAAAATATTATGAATTTTGTAAAAAGTAAAGTATTTAAACAGAAGAAAGTATAGTCAAAAGAAAGGCCGAGAAGAAAGGAACAAACTGAGTAAAAAATTGGTAAAAAAAGAACAAAAGAAAGGTGAGAAAAACAAAAAAGAATAAAAGCATGCCGAGAGCTTTCGCGCGCAACTTCGAGAAGTTTCTGTTCTTAAAAGCAAAGCTAATATAAGAAGCTATAAATACAAGAAAGGTAAAAGTGAGTGGAAAAGATTAATGAGATAGGTAAAAATCAAGAAACAAATAAAAAGAAGAAAAAGCGACTTAGGTTCCCGCGTGTATTTTTTAGCATCGAATTTCTCGAGAACATTAGAAGTGCTTGGCAAAATGTTTGCATAAAAAGAAAGGAATAAAAGGTGTAGTGAAATTAATACAAGAAAGAGAAAGTGAAAGAACATAAGTGAAAAGAACAGTGACAATTCTCAGAGGTTAAAAAGTGCAATTTCGGGAAGCCGTGCTCGCGCGAAAATCTAAGGCACCAAAGATTCAGAGACAAGACGCCGGATTCGAAGTGAGCGGCAGCGCCACGCAGTGGCCGAGTACCCCAACTACCTCAGTGAATATATGAGCTGAGAGGGGCGGCACAAATACGGCTACAGACAAACGAAACGGACGCGGAGCAAAGAAAGGCACGCAAACCATGCTAGACGGTAAGAAAAGAGTAACATTTTAAAATAAAGAGACAGAAATCGACATAGATAAAAGAGAGGAAGAAAGAATAAAAAATGAAGAGACAATAATGTTAGAACATCTCAGAGAAGAACTGAAGAAAAATTGGAAGGCCCCCATGGAATGGGTTGAAAGAAAATTAGACAGATTAAATAAAAGAATATATGAGCTGGAATTTAAAGATAGAAAAACAGAAAAAATACAGAGAGAAGTTGACAAGCTTTAAAAAGAGACGAAAGAAATGGAAAAGAAAATCGAAAAGCTTGAGGAAGAAAGACAATTAGACGTAGCATGGAGAACAGAAACAGAGGCCAGGCCTAAACAGGAGGCCAGATGCTAGCTAGAGAAAGAAAGACCGGAAAGTGACACAGATAAAATATCGGAGAGAGGAGACTTTCAGAAAACAGGGATACTTAGAAACATAAGTAGAGCCAGCAGCAGATCTAACTTGTTAAACACAAACAAAAACAGCAACAACAGTATAGCTAGATCACATCTATCAAAGAAATATATAAATGATGTTAAAAGAATAGTAAAAGAGAAAGAAAAACAAGAAAAGATAGATAATCTAGTTATAAAAGGAATCAAAAGAGAGGAAGTAGAAGGAAAAGGGTTTTACAAATTGATGGACGATTTTATTAAAAATAAATTACAAATAGATATAAAAGTTAAAAACGCCTGGTGGAGTGAAAGTGTAATAATTGTAAAATTCAACTCACTAGAGGACAAAACAGAAGTTTAAAAAGCAAGGAAAAGGCTGGTCGGGTCAGAAGTATACGTTGAATATAATCTTGGCTATGAAGATAAGAAGATACAAGAAGAAATGAACGCCTGGGCAAAAAAGTCAGATCCAAGGGAATACAGATTAAAACGACAGTCAAGAAAGTATAATATGAAGAAAAATGGATAAGATGGGAAGAAAATAGAGCAATGAACCGACTAGTAAAAGAGATGGAAGAGAGGATAGCAGAAAACAATAACAAAAAAAAAGAACAAGAAAAGAAAGTAAAAAAAAAAAATAAAATGGGATTACATAATCCCTGGAGAAGCTGACATGAGAAAGAAGAATTAAAATAAAAAAGAAAATTTACACTAAGAAAGGAGTAGACGAACAAAAAACACGAGAGAAAGGAAAAACAAAAGAAAAAAAGAAGGGAAACACACTAAAATTACATAAAACAACAGAGAAGCACAATAGAAGGAGAAAACATAAGAAAACAAAGATAGGAACTAAGGAGAGAGAATATATGAAAAATACAGAGAAACCAGATATCGTATACAAAGAAAAACCCATAGAGAAAAAAGATATAGAAGATAGAACAGATGATAAAGAAAAGAGACCAGATGGTAAAGTAATAGAAAAAGAAACATAGTAGAAGGAAAGAAACAGGTGGTCAGAAACCTCACATTCTGGAATACGGCTGGCATGTGGAATAAGGACAGAGAATTTTGGAAGTATGTTGAAAAAATGGATTTCATATGTTTTGCAAAAACATGGGTAGAAGAAAGAGATAAAGATAAATGTAAAAGAAAATTATCTAGTAATATGACATGGGAAATAATAAAGGCACAAAGAGAAAAAAAGAAAGGCAGGGCGAGAGGAGGATTCTTCGAGGAGTAAATAAAGACTGGGACGTGATCATAGAAGAATATACAAAAAAACAAGAAGGGTTGATAAAAACAAAGATAATAATAGAGAAAGAAAAACAGAGCTAGAGATTCTGAACGTATACAACAACAAAGATTTGGGATCAAAATGGGATTTAATAAAGGAAGAGAATGACGAAAGTAAGGCCAATATAATAATCATCGGAGACTTTAACATAAGAATAAGTTAACTGGGAAGTTATATGAAGAATGAGGAAGACGGTAAAATGGAAAAAAGAAAAAGCGAAGATAGAAAAATAGACAGCAGAGGCAAGGACTTTATCAAAAGAGTGGAAGAAAACAGCTGGACTATGTTCAATGTGACAACCAAAGGTGACGAGATAGAACAATATACCTACATTGGACCCAAAGGTAGCTCGGTGATTGATCTAATTATTGGAGATGAAAAAATAAAAGAAATAACAGAAGGAATGAAAATAGACAACAGAGTAGAATCAGATCACCAACCAATCAGATTAGAAATTAGAACAGAGCAAGACAATAAGGAAAAAAGTAAAAGAAGAATAAGATATAAAATGAAAAAAATAGAATTATGGGATGAAGAACACAGAGAAAGATATAGAGAGGAAACAAATGGAAATTGCACGGAAGTAGAGTCAGATAAAGATGTAGAGAAATGTTGGGAACTAAAAGAAAAACTAAAAAAACGCGATACAAAGTAAAAAGATAAGAGTTAAAGATAATAAGACAAACCATGAATGCAAAGCAAAGAAAAGACGAACTAGGAACATGCTTGCAAAATAAAAGAGTGTGAGGGAATATAAAGAAAAATACATAGAGGCTAGGAAAGAGTGAAGAAAGACATGTGATGAAAAAAAGAGAAAAAAAGAAAAAGAAGAACATGAAGAGTTGAGAAACCTAAGAAATGAAGGAGATATTTGGAAATACCTCAACATAAATAGGAAAAGAAAAGGAAGATACGATGGAGCGATCAACATGGAAGAATGGGAAAAACACTTTATGACACTGCTAGGTGGACATAAGAAAAACAAAGGAAAGGATCGAAGTAAGACAAGAGCCAACAACGGAAATGAACAGAACAAAGAAATGATAGAACTAGACAGAACAGATCTAAATAAGATATGAGGCAATCTAAAGAAGAGAAAGTGAGGTGAAATACAAACTAATAGAAATAATTAAATAGATATGGAAAAGGGACAGTATACCAAACGAATGGAGAACCGCAGTGATCATACCAATTTATAAGAAAGGCAACCCAGAAGAAACGGGTAACTACAGAAGACTCTCAATGCTAATATCTGCGTATAAAGTATATTCAGCTATTATACAAGACAGATTAGAAAAAGAATTAGAAGAAAAGGGCATCATCCCAAAAAGTTAAGCTGGATTCAGAAAAGGCAAATCGATGATAGACAATATATACGTACTAGATCACATAGCAAGAAGAGCACTAAAAGAAAGGAAGAGACTATACACCATGTTCATAGACCTGAAAGCGACTTTTGACATGGTGAACAGAGAGAAGATATGGAAAATCATGGAGGACCAAAAGATAAATGCACATATAATAGACAGAATAAAAGACATATACAAAGAAACAAGATGGAAACTTATGATAAACGAAGAGCTCTCAGATGAATTCTGGACCATAAGAGGCCATAGACAGGGGTATTGCCTTAACCCAATATTATTCAATATCTACTGTGCAGAACTAGAGGAGATGCTAAAGACAGAAAGAGTAGGAGGGACGATTATCGGGAAAGAAAAGATCTGGATACTTGCATATGCAAATAATGTTGCACTAGTGGCAGAGAGCAAAGATGCTATGCAGATAATGATGAATACTCTAAAAAGATTTTTAGACAATACAGAAATGAATATGAACACAGACAATACGAAGATCATGATTTTCAAGAAAGGCAAAAAAAACAAAGAAAATATATGGAAATGGAAAGGCAAGAGAATAGAATGTGTAGAAAGTTTTAGATATCTAGGCTTCATATTCAACAGAAATGGAAAGCACAAAGAATACATCGAAGAGAGAAGAAATAATTATTATAGCCGCCAATAAAACGTGGGGGTTAGGAGAAAAGAGATGTGCTGGAGATTTCTCAAGAAGAAAGAAACTTTTCGAGTACCTTGTAGGTGTAGTTCTAGGCTACGGGGCGGAAATCTGGGCAATGAAGGAAAATCAAGATTTAGTAAAGATGAAAACAAACTACCTCAGATGGACGCTCGGACTAAACTTTTGCACTCTGAGGTATATAATTTACGAGAAAACCAAAGAAAGGGAATTATACGTAGAATGGAAAATAAGAGCGTTGAAATATGAATAAAAGATAGGGAAATTAGGCAATGAAAGATGAACACGAAAATGTCTGGAAGAAAAGAAACAAAAATGGAAAGTGAAGAAAACGCTAGATACAATAGAGATATGGCTCAACAAGATTGGACTCAGCAGAAAACAAATAGAATGGTAGAACGAAACTGGCACAGACAAACTATACGAAATAAGGAAAAGAGAGGCAGACAGATACATACAGAAGATAAGAGAAAGAATAGAACATGCCAGGTACAATGAGTTATACAAAGAAATTATAACAACAAAAATACCAAGATACCTAAAGAAAGGAAAGAAAATTAAAGATATAAGGATAATTGAGATAATTAGGTGTGGAAACATCATCGAGAATAACAAGTACTGGGTAAAAGAAGAAAACAGGATTTGCAAACTATGCAAAGAAGAAAAAGGAGATTGGAAACACTTAATTGAAAACTACAAGATGACGGAAGATATAACCAAAGATATAAGAGAGGAGAAAGAGTGGAACAACAGAAAGGTATTGAACGAATTCAGAGAAGATAAAGAAAACCATACGCTAAGGGAAAAAAATCAAAGAAAGAACAAAAACCGATAGAAACAAAAAAGACACAAGACAAGGAAATATAACACAACCGTATACAGTGTAATTATATTGTAAAAATTAAAAAATGTACAAAGTCCACTTCTGGGTCCAAAGGCTGGAGTTTGTATATAATAATAATATTACAAGACAGTAGAATATAAGGAGAAGCAAAATATTCACTGCGAAAATCGCACGCAACGTTCACGAGAGAACCAGTCGATAATACGCGTGTAAATTCAATGAAAAGCTTTTGCTGTCGCAACTTTTTCGGGAAAAAATAAGACACGCACTGAAATATCCGAAAAGCATAAAAGAGAGAGAGAGTACGCACAAATGCCTTTGAAGACATTGCAGTTAAAAGAAAAATTCTTGCGGTTGCGAGAATGTCGCGAACGTAAACAAGATATGATCTCTCTCTTTATATTCAAACATTCCAGAAAGCTCATTGGATTCACTGAACAATTATTTTTATAACGTTATTATAAAATTATCATTTAATTTTTTTTAATTATTAATTATAATTTTTAAGGATTTTAGGGTTTTTTTAATTAAAAAATTGGCGAGTTATGGAAATTTTATAAACAACACTTAATTGATTTTATTAATTTGTAGAATATTCACGTAATTTTATAATGGATAAATAATCAGTTTTTTGTTTATCAATCGATATATATGATATTATAAATTTTTTTAAAGTTAAACCATATAAATATATTTAACACAAAATGTTGAAACAAATTTTAAAAAAAATCCGTTCTTACCGCTATTAATTATGAACTTAATGAATTAAGCCGAATTGACTGCAGTCTGATTTTTAAATTTATTTTCAACAGCTGAGCATCTTCGACAACTACTCTGGAAATTTTCCTCTAATTAAAAATTTCTTTTTTTTCCCTCGCCTAACATTAATTTTGGAGAATTCGTCAATTGTTGACGAATGTCAATGAGTGACGAGCGGAAGCATCCCATCCCCATCCCAAATTGACCTCCTGACTAGTAATGCCATGGTTCAACGATTTTAAATTTAAATTTTTTATGTAGAAGAATACCGAAGTATATTTGATAAAATAATAATAGAAAACATTACATATTAATTTAAAAACATAAATGTTTTTTTATTTCTTTTTAAAATGAATAATTTTGAGTAGTTTTGAAATTATTAATTTACACAATAATAACAAACATTTGTATTCACAGGATTCAATAAAATTTCATACTAAATGATAAAGAAAATATATTTTTTTTTATTTATAACAAAATTAAATATTCAATAAAATATTTCTGTCTTCTTACTTTTACAATATAAAATTTAGTTTCATTCATGAATATTAATTTGGCGTACTGATATTAAATAATAGAAAAAAATATTTATGCATGTTGTGTTAATGTAAACAAATTTGAATGTGTGTGTGTGTGTGTGTACTTAATCATGCGATAATGGTCAAGGAGATGGTTTAATTTTGCTTTTGTGTTTGATTTCCTTATAATCAATGTGCCTCCATAAAATTTAAATTCAACTCATTACATCAGCAAGACATCACGTGAAATACAAAACAAATATTTTCTCGTACTAATATTAAAAATTAAATAGAACAAATAGCAAACTATCCAAATAAATAAAAACTTTTTATTACAGATATGTGAGAATACTGTGTGTAAAATTTTTAATTATTCTAATTATATTTATGACTATAATATAATATTAGAATTATAAAATTAATTAGCAATTAATATTGAATATAATATTTATGGTAATAATATCTAAGCATATATAAGAAATAAGTATAATAGTAATAGATGGGAAATAGGTCATAACATGTATAATTTGTAAAATATAAAAATGTAAAATATGACTGTATCTTAGTTTGTTAAACTAGGTAAAATATAAATTTGTACAAATAAAAGTAAATTTGTAGTTCATTCTTGGGTCAGAAGGCTGAAATAATAAGTAATAATAATGTAATATTGTAATTATAATAATAATTATGAAAATAAAATTGTAATATAATTATAATATAATGGATTATATTAGAAAATAACTGTCCTAGAGATTTATTTATATATCCAAAATCTTTGGAAATTTGCAAGAAAATTTCATTTGTGGAAATTAAATTCGATTGATATGTGTTCATTTCATAAAATTGATGTTTTAGGAAAGCGAACTATAATCTCGATTATATAAAATTTAAGTTTAACTAATTTAAACGTAAATTAATTTTTTATTTGAAATCTGGATTTATTCCATAGCACTTTACAGGTAAAATCTCAAGGTAAACCATACAAGCCTGAAAAATCTTTATAATAAGTTGTAAATTAAAATTTGAAAAATAGAATAAAAGAATAATTTAAAATATAAAATATTTATAATTTTATAAATTTGATGATAAACACTTTCCATCTTAATTGATAAGAAGATAATTTTGATTCAATAAGATGAATAAAACACAAAATTACATTCGTAATTAATTTTTCCAATTACTTACGAATACATTAAGAAACATTAATTAACAGTATACCTTAGATTTTATGTAACATACACCTCATTGGATCAAAACCATCCTCTTATTAATTTATAATTTTTATTTGGTATTTTAAATGTGCCATAATTCAATAATGTATTTGGAATTAATTTTTATTGTAAAATCAATAAACTTTCCATAGTTAGAAATTCCAACTTTAACTTATTAGTATATTTGTTGATTGTATAAAAAAAGTTCTAGCAATGTAATGTTATGCTAGAACTTTTAAATAATAGGGGATTGAAAGAGATCTGGGTGGATGTTTATTTTGAATAAAAATTTAAAAATTAACTGTGGAAATGCATAGAAACATAATAAAAGAAAGTAAATGAACAGATGGATAAAAAATAAAAAAAGAAGAAGCATGGAAGGATGCTTTTTATTGTTCTGATAAAAAAAGTAGAAATTTATAGCCAATTTGAGCACTTTATTGAACAGTGAATTAATAAATTGGACTACGATCTTATCTCCATTCCAATCTTTCGAAATCCAACCGCTTACATCCATTTATCTATCCAACAACCATCATCTTCTTTTACTATTTCAACCGAAACCTCTTTTTTCTCTCTATCTAAAGGGTTTTGAGTATAGCAAACCTTATCCTTCAACTTCAATTCTCCTTTCAATTCTTCTTTTCTCCTTTGAATAAAGAAAGGATAAATCCTTATTACGTTTTACTCGATTTCGTTACGCAAGGATAAAAAGGATCTTGGTTCGATTTCGTCTGATCCAGTCTCAAACTAAGGATAGATCGAATCCTACACGGAACAATGCAGTGTTGTATAATAATTGTATAAACTCACAAAATTCCTATGACGTTACATTTTAGATGTTAAATTCTATAACAACAACTTTTAGTAACAGTGCAAAATAAAAAAAAGTTTAAATGTAGGCACCAACTACTATAGAATTTTTTTCGAATTTTTAAACTATAAATATGAAATATAATGATACATTTGGAATATGAGTTCAAGAGGCAAGAACAAAATGCGTAAATTCAGGTGTCTAGTTTTATTTATCGAATATTGTTTTTATTATTTTAGGATTTGAGTAAACAGTGTTGCTCAAAAAATTTGAAAAATTTAAAATGATCTGACCTTTTTCTACCTTGAAAATGTGATATATTCACTATCAACTTGAATATTTGTGATAAAATTCTTAAGACTTCGAAAATTTAAATACAATTTCTCTAGATAAAAATTACTCGTACGTACATCATACAAAAAAAGATAGCTTTGTAAATTTTTCGTACATATAAGACAAAGCGTAACCGAATAAATTTCGAGATTTATTAATTTAAATTTTTTATTAATAGTTTGAGAAAAATTGAAAATTTAATTTAAACCTTACATAAATTTTTATATAAATTATATAAAGTAATGACAATATTAAAAATAGTATAAAATTCAATTTAATAGAAAATTTAATTTCAATCTTCACGTATGATCAATTTAAAAACAGAACTTTTATTATATGTAAGGGAAAAAGTGAATAAAACTAGATATTTATTCATTTAAATTTTTTATTTGATTTTTTTCAATATAAATATGCATACATAACTATATAATTACACGTTAATGCCAAGACCAACTCTTTTCCCCCGTTACGAAAAATTCCTTGTGGAAAATTTCACATAATTCACCTTTTGTCCACCTTTGATCAATCTGTGCACCAGATGCACTGACTTTTCCATTCTTCGATATT
This sequence comes from Eupristina koningsbergeri, assembly GCA_018907245.1. Lineage (NCBI taxonomy): Eukaryota > Metazoa > Arthropoda > Insecta > Hymenoptera > Agaonidae > Eupristina > Eupristina koningsbergeri. The sequence continues at coordinate 2,103,979 of JACCHV010000001.1, forward strand.
TTCTCTAAAGAAAATTTATCTGTAGATCATCTATTGGTTATCGAAAAAGCAAGTCTTACATTTATAATAATTATTGTAGTTAAAAATAGATTATTAACAATTTATTAATCTAATATTGTTTTACATTTTACAGAATCCAACATAAAAATAATATGTTAGTATAAACTTGTTACTGTTACTGTTACCATCATTATTATTATATTATTATATCATTTTTATGTTAAATTTTCTTGTTAAACAATTTTTTCCTAAATGATTATACAATCATTTCCCCCAATAAATAATTACGGATAGTTTATTATCAAATTTTATATTACAGTACAATAGACATTTTCTTTTTAATTTTTTGAATATTTACTTAATGGTCACCAATCCTAATTACATATGTATTATTATTTATTACATAAGGTTTTATGAAGTAACATAAAATAGTTTTTTATATTAATTATTTTAAATTAAGATCCGTAAATTATATATTGATGTTACAGAATTTATCACAAAATTACATTACACGATTGTAATTTCAAATGACACACGTTAAAATTTATTATTATTATTTAATGAAATGCAAAATTTTGTGTATCTTATATGTAAATTTTGTTTTGATTTAGGAAATAAATCACTCTACATAACACATATAGTAAACGATTATACATTAAATCAATGCACTTTTAGTAATTGTTTAAATCTTAAAATTTCAGTATCTATTAATAGTATTTTTCTTAAATCATTAATATAATTGAGTATCAATCATAAGCACATGTCGAATTAATAAAATAGATCATTATTTCTGATTAAAATTTAATTGAAATGTTATACGTATTAAAAAGAAAAAAATAAATTTTAATTTATACTCGATAAAATAATATTGATAACAGGTTAAAACGTTTGTCTCGCCAAATTGCGGTGTTTATAAATTTCAATTAAGAAATATTTTAAAATTACGAGATAAACATGATCAAAAAACCACAATATATATCCGGGATCGGTTTAAATATACAGGGATAAACTTTTGATGAATTTTTTGAAAATTTTCCCCCCGTCCTCAAGCAAAAGGAACATCCGCTCCAAAGTCCACGTCCGACACTTATCTTTATTGGGAATAAAGAAAGTAATATGGAATCTCACGCAACCAACCGAATTCCAACAAAGAACTTTTGTTTTGAGGAATTGGAGTGGATTTAAACGCAGGAGTGAAAGGGTTGGACTGGCGCACGTGTTCTCCTCCAGAAGTACGTTGAGGACTTCTTCGAGAAAGAGGCATCGCGTGGTCCCGGAAAAACGCAGACCGACTCGTAGATCGTCGCCGAGATAAGCAAGGAGTTGTGGTAAGCGGAAGAAATTTTCGAATTAAAGGGGGGAAGGTGGTTCCTAACCCGCTAAGATCCTTTCTTGGATTTGGAGAAGATTTAAATCAGTGCGTCTTCACCGAAAACTATGCGACGAGGGGAGGTAGCATGCGAATGCTGTGGACATAAAATTCGAAATCCCGACTGAGACCAAGGTTGAAATTGAGACCAGACCGACAGATATTGACTCACTTTACAGAAAAATCATTTTGGTATTCTTGCAGCGCTTATCAGATGTTCTTCGATGCTCCTTCGATTAGGCCGCATTTCCGACTTATTTTCCACTGAATTTTCATGAGAAGATTTTCGTGTTCACTGCATATCCACCGGCGTCGATTTTACATTCGGAAAAACATGCACTCATTGATGATTCTTCTTGTAATTATAAGAATATTAGTAATAATAATAATAGTAATAGAATTGGTGCGATTTTCATATTAGAAACAAAGAATAAACATAAATTCGTACCAATACCCGCTGAGCACTCGTGTAATTTTTAAAATAATAAGCACATAAATTATATACAATTTCTGGTATTGAAATAATAATGGAGTAATACAAATAATTATTGATGTATAGCAACAAATAATTTTAACAGAGCAACCTAAGTGCAAAGATTTTTAAAAAGATCAAGCTCTTTGTTTTAATAAAATTAAAAATAAATACATTTTTTATGCATAATTAATCATCAATTATCTAAATAAAATATTTATTTAATATGTACTGTAAATGTATATTGTAAATATGCATTATAAGAAAAAGTTATAATATAATTTATTAAACATATGTTCTCATGCAATAATTATATTACAAAAGATTTAAATACAAATTTTTTTCATAAAAATTTAGAGTATTGTTGCAAATAACGTATTATTGAGAAAGTAACAATGTCTAATAAAACATATTTTTTTATAATAATTAAGCATAATTTTAAAACTATCGGTATCGAAGATTAATATATGCTTCGTTAATTTATAGAAAATATTTATAAATGTATATTATAATTATATGAGAAATATTACAACATCATGATATACAAAATAAATAAGTGCATAAATCAAATTTAAAAAGACATTCTAAATTTAATTATGAATTTTAATAAAATAATTGATAAATTAATTTCATTGATTTTTAATATACCCATTTTAAGGGACATAAATGTTTATGAATATCTTTTAGAAATATAAATACATTTAGTATAAATAGAGGTAGTACATATTGATAAAAATCAAATGATTATTATTATATTGGCTAGTGAATTCTTCAAGAGGTTTTAATGTATTTATAATTATTTTCTCATAAATTATATTTCCGTGCTGTTATGATATATGTATCTTACAGCAATAATTTAAAAAAATAAAAAATATCTTAAATCCCAATCATAAGATATTTTTATCATTTTTTTCTCATACACATTAAAGGTTTATTCAGTATAAATGATTAAAACAAACTTTTTTGATAAAATCATCGTAATATTTTTGGCAAATATCAATTACCAGTTTAACTTACAAATTTAAATTTTATAATTCTATACAAAATTTTAATTATATACATTTAAAATAATGGATGTTACATATCAGTGTTGATAAAAATATATAAAAAAAATATATAAATTCATTAAATTTAATAACAGACTAATTAAATAAAATAAATAAACTGATTAATTGGAATATATAAGGAAGTGTTTAATTTACATGCATTTGAAACTTTTTGAAAATTTTCAACTAAATTATTTTGAATGCCATAAAGTACGTACGTTGAATATCTTAACCTTTAGAGTTTTTCTCAATTTCATTTGTCGTAATTATTTATCCCAACTAATAGTTATTATCCAGGAAGATTAATTTATTATTTTCACTAGTTAAATCTTCTCAAAATTTTCGCTTGTGGTGCGAATACGTCATGAAAGGCGTGTAATCTAAAAATTTTATTATTTTTATTCAATATATTTAAAGAGTTAAAAATTACTCTAATAATATATTTATATTAAAGATTATTAATTTAATATCTCGGTCCAGTTACCTCTATTGGTTTTTCTCAATCAATTTAATAAACAATGAATATGTTAGATTTACATGTAAATAGTTAATTTGAAATTTGTATCTCTTGGAATAAATGCACGTTAACCCTTATATGTTCAGATGGATGAAAGAATTGTGGACAATAAATATTCGATGGTGACAATATTATATTTATGTATAATATTTATGTAATATGTTTAACGGTCAGATACCTTATAGTATCATGTAGTTTTTTATGCATACCTAGGACTGCATATAAAGGTAATGATTTTACAAAATTTAAAATAGCAAGTTAGTTCGATTTTTTATATGGTCTAGTAAGGTTGTAAGCTTGTAACTAGCATTTTATTTTTAAAACTTCCTTTATTTTAAATAAACTGATACTGAAAATAAGTCCCTGTTGTATTTGATTCTCAACATAATAATTGAACGCAATAATAAATTATCATTTATTTTCGAAAGTTTGCGTTACTCATGCAAACAAATTAAATTAAATTAAAATTCACGGTGCGCGTAAAAGTTGAAAATAATCATAAAATAATGGAAGAATGAAGGAGGAAGTTAAGATCGAAAACCCAGATGAATACAAATTTCCGAGACGACTTCGTAGAAAAGTCCAAAATCTCGTTTTCTGGTTCATCTTCGAGGCTGATCTACAGAGGTTAGGTTGGCGGTCTAGTAATTCCTCAAGAACGGGATTTGTAAAAACGCAACATCATTATTCTCCTTGTCAAAGCTTAGCAGTCGTTGCTCTAAATTGATGGGCGAGTTCTTCCTTTTTTTGGGACCGTGGGGGCTTTGAGGATTGCTCGTGTCGGTTTCAATGCATCAATTAGATCAAAAAATAGAACTCGAGACCACGTGACTGGTCAGTTTAATAATTTACTTGTATGTTTGATGCAATTTTGCTCTGTAGTTTGCGAAAATTCATATTGATCATGCGTATTATTAAATTTTCAATCATAAATAATACTCTAAGGGTTCAGAATTAAAAAATATTGGTGTTGTTTTATTTATAAAATTTTTTGATTACATTTCGATATTTACTTTTGGTTACTTTTAAGGAATTAACTAGATTAGTTTCTTAAAGTTGTTTAGTTATTTATGTATTTGCATCACTAAGTAGATTAGAATTTTATATTCGTAATATTTATATGATTTTAATTTTAAGAAGAGTTAAAATTAAAAATTTGTCATAAACATTGCAATTATCAGCTACTTTTAATTATGAACAGTTACACGAGTCGTTTTATTGAATAAAAATATACATAGATTTTAGAAAAATATAATTTTCCTTTTTATTTATTAAAACTAATTGTAGAATATTATTCATGGTTTCAAAATGAAATAAATGATTTTCGATGATTAATGCAACTTAATTTATATTTCATTAATTCACATTAGTTTATAGTATGGTTTGAAAAAAAAACGAAACTAAAGTACTTAATCCTCAGATGCATTTTTATGATACAAAACTATGTCTTAATTATTTATATTCGAGAGGTAGATAAAACACAATTTAAAGAAACACCCAAGAGAAGTATCATAGAATATTAATAAATCCCAAAAACAAAAAACAAAAAAATAGCAAAATGGAAAACATGAATGTAACACAGTAGTTGTTCATACGATTTAAGCGTCGAGAAAGTAACATTTTTCCACCCCCAAGGAAATGCAATTTGAAACCCTGAGGAATGCTTTTGCTTTACTCGGGATTGGATATCAAATCTAAATTAACTCAATAATATAACACAAGATTTCATGGGTATACAAACGCTATCAAAGTTCGCAGTTAAAGTTGAAAATAAAGTTTACTTTTACAACAAATGATTGAGATATCAAGATTTGGGAGGGATAATAGGAGTGGGATAACCACGAGGTACTACCCCCGCGAGTAATGGAATTTTAAGTGCTTTTTGCATCTTTGTATTCGTCAGTTAGAAATAAACAAAGGCAAAAAACCCATGTTCTTCTTAATAAGCAAAGCAGTTTTGAGATTCTAAAGAAAATAAAGTGGTTTGTAGGACGTAATATGGCAATACAATTGTTTGGCCTGTCAGGATTTGCATACATGTTGTATTTTTTATGTTGTATGTTTAATGTAGTATATTCAGCTCAGAATCTTCTTATATTTAATTGTACAAAGTGTAAACCAAATTTCAGGAGCAAATATAATTTTCTTGATGTGTTCATCTGTAAATCTACATTCTGTTATTGCATGTTTTTTCTTGAAAGAATCAAAAAAATTATTTAATTAATTTCAAAAAATAACTTTATATTACTTTTTTTTATCTATAAAAATATTAATAATAAAATCTAAGGTTTCAGCAACGAAGCGTTTGGAAGAAATTCAATAATTTTATTGTATTTTACAAGTGTTAAATGTAGTCACCTTACACGTTTTATTAATGAAGAAGTTGTTGATAAAAGTTACTGAAAAATAATTACGTCGTATTATTTTTTATTTGCACCTATTTTGATTCCATTAACAACCTCTTTATTAATTAATTGTATTTTAATTTGACTTTATTTGACTCGACACAAAATTTGTTTTGATTATAATTATACATCGCGCTTGTACTCGATTTACAAAAAGTAAAAAAATAGAATATGAAAATCTGGATGACAATAATTTTCAATGAACAGGTACGTGAGATTGTATTATTTTATTATTTTAGGGCCGAATCAGGGCTTATAAAATTCGTATTTTTCTTGTTACGCAACGAAAACAAAGTTTCGTTTACTTTTCCAATACGATGCTCGAGGAATCCGCCATCACCAATAACCCAAGTGAGAAGAACCAGACAGAATTAATGAAAGGCACTGGGTCTCGAGGTGAAGGATCAAAGGAACCAAAGGAAGGAACATCTCCGACTCCTAGTGAGTGATGAGTGTCACCCTGGTCGGGCAATTGGTTTGGTTTTCAGCGAGGACGCAAGTCACGAGCAGGGTCTCCGATGACGCTCTTGAGGTCAGCCCCTTCTCGATCAACAATAAAACTCACTCTTGCCTCAATCTTCCCTTCTCCAACACAAATAAAAACGAGTCTATGTATCGGCTACATTTTGGCCTGTCATGCGAAATGACATGCACGCCACTTTCCATTTCGCTTTTTCCTTCTCTTTTACCCTTTCGAGTTCCATTTATTCCTCTCTATCTCTCCTCGTTCAATAAGCCCGTTGTGATTTTAAGCCTCGAGTTTTTTCACTAACAAGATCTCAACTGCCCTCGAATAATAAAAATAACACGAAGTATGGATGGTTTTTTTTGACGTTTGGGATCCTCCGGATTTTACCTTTTTATTATGCTTACTCATGGGATTTGATTGTACCCACAACCATCATAAATCAATTATGTTAACAATTTTTTATTTTATATTGTTTATATTTTTGTTTTATGTTTACTCGGTTTAATGAAGCATTAGTTCTAAATTCCTATTAGATTATTCACTGTTGTTTCTTTTTTTTTTCTATATAAATTATCTGTTAAATGAAGGTTATTTAATATACAAATAAATTTGCTTAATCGATAAGCAAAATCATTTACATTTAATTAAAAAAATTGCGTATTTATTTTATATGTATATACTAGAAGCTATAAAATATATATAAATACATCAGTAAAAAATTTGAAAATTAATATTAATGTAATTAATTTATATTAAAATGGTATTGTCATCTATGAATATACAATGTAATAAATGGAAATTGTATTTATCATCAATTGAATATATACTAAATATTATTGTATAATATAATATAAAAAAATATAACCAGAAATGTCAAGTAGTTTTATTTATTTTTATATGGTAAAATTGAATGGTAATTGTTTTTATTTTTATAAATATTTAAAAATATTTTTCACTCAATTACCAAAAATTATGTAATTATTATTTTTATTATTATAATAATTTCAAAGCATTTCGATACAAATAATTTAAAAAAAGAAGACAGTTATTTAAATTAAATTAATTTTTAAAAAATGATAAGTTGAGTGAGTAAAAATGTATTATATTAAACATTAATTTAATAAATAATAAAAAATAAAAATCTTTACTCAGCCTTAATAACTCGACATACATTGTTTAAATTTTTAAATGATCTGTAAATTAAATAAAAAATGATTTTCAGATGTAAGAGGATGTTTCTCTGAAATAAGATGTTGCAATTATATAATTTAGAGTTTTAATTACTATTTAAAAATTAATATTAAAGAAACTTAATATTTTTAAATTCAATAACAAATATTTATGTTTTCATATTTTTAACATATTTTTTGTTAGGTCATGTACTCTTATTGTATATTGCCAATAACAAATTAAAAAATTAAAATTTAAAGCATTAATGTTTCATTTCCGTAATTACTTTATCAAAAATTGTACAAAATTAGAAAATATTGATAAAGTTTTTAATTAATTTTATGTTTTTTATTAGGTTAAATATTTAATATAAGAATATAATATATATACATAAATAAATATTCGGGTTTTTCTTTTTTTTTTAAAAATTTATTACTTGTTTAATATCATAAAAAATTTTAATAATATTTATGAATATCTATTAATGATTATGAACAAACTTTTCATTTTACCTTTTTCATAGAAGTTCGTAATTAATTATAGAAAAATAAAATAATTATATGACCAATTTTTATGAAATAATTAAACCAATCCCAATATTAATATGCACATAATTTTTTAAAATAAATATGTTTTGTATAATAAATGTTTTGTATAATGCTTTTTATGCCATAATATATCATTTCTTTATTATTAATTATATTAATTTATTAATAATTTATTAATAATATAAATAAATTATCTGAATATGTAGTAAATATTTAATATTTTACGTACAAAAATGGTACTTTATAATAAATTTAACTAATATGTGTATACACAAACATGCATATGAATTTGGGACAATTTAATAATAAAATATAAATTTGTATAAATTCATGTATAAATGTAATTTATCAAATGTTTTCATGACTAATTAAAAAAATAACTAGTTTAATATGTAAAATCAAAGATATAAATTTATATAATATTAAACGTAATGATTTATTAAATTATATGTTATACAACTTATGAAATAATAAATATTAATAATTATTATAACTTTACATTTTCTATAATATTTTGATAATATTGCGATAAATATAACTATTAATAATATAAAATTTTAATTAACAGTATTATTATATTATATCTTATTAATTTTTAATTTGTTTTTTATTGTTTTACTTTTTCAAATTGATTAGTTGTTTTTTGCATATTGAATTAATATCTAAAAAAAAATATTAATGTTTTAAAACATAGTTTTCATTAAAAATAATAATATTAAAATATAAATAATAATAAATAAAAAAAAAATTATAAAAATTTGTATTAAAAGTAATATTTTCACTTATAATGATATCAATAAAAAAAGTAATAATTATTGTTTTTTAGTTTCATTAAAGCATATAAAATTATAAAAAGTTATTTTTTAAATTACAAGAATTATTTAAACGTCAAATTTTGCCAAAACTATTAAGATATATAATCAGGGAGGCTCAACTTTAAATGGGAAAACTGGCGACAAACGTGTCCCTAGTACGACTTAAAATTTTAAGCGCCCTGTTCCTTACTATTGCCCTGATGCCTTTTTTCATGAGCCGATCCTGATGAAACGAAATACGTGATGATATTGTTCTCTAACACAATGTAAACCGTATTCAAAACTTTTTTTTTGAGAATCTTTCAGTTTTGAAATTGCTTGAGTTTTAATTTTATTAAATAATGATAATTTCAAAAATAATCGATGATCAATGAGTGTATACAAATAAAAAAGTGATTGTAAATTCATACGTGTGAAATCGAAATAAGAAATTTAAATGAATAAAAAGGAACACAGGAGGAAAAAATTTTATGAAGAAAAAGAAGACAAATAAAAATTTTAGGTATGTATGTTGATAGATTTAATTTAAATATGATTTTAATAATTATATTATTAAGTACATTTTATATGTAATAAATATTTACTTTCACATAAAAATTATAGTTTATTAATACAATATTTTTTACCTTACTGTTATTAATAATAAATATTTATTATTATTAACTTATTGCTGGTATCATAATCAGCACAACAGGTATAGGTATACCCGTATCAATATAAACTATCATTTTCTAATTTAATTTAAAAACTAAATGTTTTTAAGCGAGTTACACCGCCACCTTATTGTTGGTATCATAATCATGGTATTTTAAGAGGTGGAAAAGGTGCATTTAAAGAGATTTCCAAACAAAATCTTAGTAACACAAAACTTTTCGCACGTGTTTGGTGTTTCTCATAAAAGATTATTGTTTCGTGTAATTGGTCACACAGATGTTTGACGAACATTTTCATTTCTACAGGAAACAAATTTTACTGCAATTGCATTTTAGTTTTCCTGAACAAAATTTTTAAAGATTCTTTGAGAATAAAACTAAAACATTATATTGAATGTATTAGAATTATTTAAAAAAATGAATCGAATTTTTTTGATAAACTTTTAGTAATATATAAATTTTTTTTTTCATCAAATAATTTATTAATGTTGTTCTAATTGTTAAAAATTAAAATTTTCAAAAATTGTTTATAATTTTTAAAATTAACAAATTTTTTCAAAAATTTTTTTTCATCAAATAATTTATTAAAATTGGTGTCATTGTTAAAAATTAACATTTTCAAAAATTGTTTATAATTTGTAAAATTAACAAATTTTCTCAAATTTTTTTTTTCCTCAAATAATTTATTAAAATTGGTAAAATTTTCTACAAAAAACATTTTCATCTCTATTTTTAATATTAAAAATAAAAGAAATTCTTCATGCACTAGTAAAAGTAGTAGGTAATAAATTTATTGCTTTACCTGCACCGAAGTTCAAAATCTGCAAACGGCACAGATGGAATAATAAAAGTATTAGTTTATACTCTCACTATTGTATGTAAATCTTTTCGTACACAATTGATAGAGCAGGCGAATTTACTGTACTTATACAACACTTTTAAAAATTCTAAGCTCATAAAGATTTATATTATTTCATAATATTTTAAAGGCAATATATATATTTATATTGTTTTGAAAATAATTTGTTAAAATTTTTTTTCTACTTTTATTTAATATTATTTTTAATTTGTAAGTTTCAAGTTTATTCACGGCGGCTGAATTATCTTATTGCTCTATAAAAAAAAAAAATTTTTATAAGCACTTCGAAACCTATTTAAAAAAAAGGTATATATAACTATATGAACTAGGAGTAAAAAAAAGAGACATCTGAAATATTTCGAGCTTTGAAAATAATTTAGTATAACTGAAAAACATTTTTATTAATAATTTTACGATTATCATTTACATTTCAATAAGAAATTGAAATAATCATAAAATTATTAATAAAAATGTTTTTCAGTTATACTAAATTATTTTCAAAGCTCGAAATATTTCAGATGTCTCTTTTTTTTACTCCTAGTTCATATAGTTATATATACCTTTTTTTTAAATAGGTTTCGAAGTGCTTATAAAAATTTTTTTTTAATTTTCCATGTGTCCACCGGGAGCGCTAAAGTCGCTTCGGAAGTGCGAGAGAGAGAGAGAGAAAAGATATTTTAACCACCATGTTTGTTTCTTATGTAAAGTATTGAACTTAATCTTTTATTTACTGTTCTATGGCTACGACGTTTACCTAGTCTTCGTATATCTGTACCTAACATTTTTTTTTAAACAGATTTTAAAGCGCAAAAAAAATTTTTTTTAAGTGCCACTAGCTCACCAGAGGCGCTGGTAGTTGTCCATATGTGTGAGAGAGAAGAAAGATAAAGATTTTGTCGCCAATGATTAACATACAATTTGACCTTTTCTTGATCTCTGTTCTGTGTATATAATTGTCAAGTAAATTGAAATCTGTTTTATCGACATATATAAAATAGTAATCAGTTATATGCATTTTGACTTTATTAAAAAAACATAATTTTTATCTACGAATTCTTTTAATTTTTAATTTTCATTTTAACATACATTTAGTAATCAATAGCATTTTAAATAAAAATAACTTTTTAAATAAAAATAATATAACTTCACTCAATATATCTATCAATACATATTTTTTCAGCATGTAATTTTATCTTTATTATATTTTAGCTTTTAATTTGAATATACTAAAAAATAGACTAAAAATCTAATATCATGACTTCTTCAGCTTCAGAGTCACTCGCGAAATAATTAAATATTTATTAAAATATTATATTTAGAAATTTAAATATTTGTGAAGTTGGACATTGTTTTGAAAAAATTAATGAATCTTTGAAACACATAACATGTGTTAAATACATTAAAATTTTGAATCAAAGTGTAAACATTATTAATAGTAATGTTCTTCAATTAAAAAATGAAGATTTTTATTATTTACAACCTTGGTAAGGCATAAAAGCTGTCATTACTTTTTCGTAATCCCGTAAAAGAAAAGACTTTAAACTCAATTTTGAAAATACCCACCCACTTTATTTTTAATTTTTTATTTTATTTAATTTAATGATTATTATTAATGTAATAGATTTAATATAATAAGTACTCCGAGCGTTTGTCGACATGGAGTATGTCGTGATCACTTTTCGAGTAACTTTTGCAGGATCTCACATGATTTTCGATCACATTTTGTTTTTGACAGACCTGTTCAAAATCTATATGATCTACATTCAGGGCCCTCCGATTAAGGCTAATGGCCAAATAATAGAGGACAAAAGGTGACCTCGGCTCGTTTCTGACTGGAACCTTAACCGGAGGTTTCCGGGTATCTTCAGGAGGAGTAATCGACGTACTTGCACGACGTCCCGATCACCTGCACCTGTACCGGTCTCCTATCTTGTACTTGAAGGTCAGCAGTATCTTCCTCTTCGTTCGGGTTCTCTGCGTAAATCAGTCTCGCCGCGTAACAAAGCAACAGCATTTCAATGATCATCAGGGTGTTGTAGGTCACTGCCGAGGGAAAGTAGTAGGGTTATTACGTTAAGTACTTCCCTTACATAATTAGATAATTTGGATAGTTAGTTGATTAGAATAGTAGGGACGGGGATATTCAACATTAACGTGATTCAAAATAAAGTTGTTGAGTCCGAATCCATGAGATTCCCCGAGATCTCCACATTCTAATAATGAAAATCAAAAGGTACTTTGAGGTACAGTGGACTTGAAATTTCTGCTACTCAATCTAAAAATTGTTTGTACTTCGTTTTACTTAAAATAGAATTTGATCTCCTGTTTCTTGGAAACAAAATATTTGATAAATTCAAAACAAAAGAAGTAACATTCGAGGGAATAATAATAAAAGTATGCAAAAACTCTGGATAAAATGGACACAGAATTATACTCGAGAATGTTGTAAAAGAAAGTTTTTATGTTTGGTATTTTAGATTTACCATTAGCGTAGACTCGGGGTGTGAGAGGCGGATTGCAGGGGAAAAGTCCGGTGCTCACGAGACTCTTGATCAGGAAACCCTGGAGCTTGGAGAACAGCAATACCATCTGGGACACCATGGTTTTGTGGCGCAGCTTGGCCTCTGAAACCAGAAAGCGGTTTGGGTCAGAGTCAAACTCACTCTCTCCCCTTTATACAACTGCCGTTTCATAATTCAATGACGCCCGAGGGTTAAATGCGCGTGCGAGCTTTCCTCCCTCTCACTCACTTGAAAAATTACCTCACGTGTGGTCCAGCCTGCGAGATCTTCTCTCACGCGATCAACCTTTGAGCCAAATGTCGCTGCATGAATTGAATTTTCTTGCTTTTCCACTCGTTTGAGTGTTTATTATTTTTAATTTTTGCAAAAGTACGAAGAAATGTGTCATAATATAAGAATTTGGATAATTTCCATTTTATTTTCGACTGGTTGACTGTTAAATTACCAGTTGCGCGCTCAAATCTTCGTGAACTTCTCCTCCTCATCGATTCTTGGTGAAATAAACATTTGTGTATTTGTCAAAAAATATTAAAAATGTGAGTAAATCATCTTAATCGTAATCTTCGATTTTACTGTTTTTCATTGGGAAGGAATTTGTATTGGTAAATTTAATTATAAACTAACTTTTTTTATGTAGTATCATACCTTAAAAATACATTTACATTAATATTATTGTTATGAGCAGCGTGTTTTGTAAAAAAATTGGTGCACCACTAATTTTTTTTCGAAAAATAATTTTTTACATGCATAATTACATTAATTAAGTATATTTGGATATAATTAAAATTAATAAAGGGTATGAAATTATCACTCAAATGATACAAATATCTTAACTTCAACAATGATTAACTTTGTAATAATTTAATTTAATAATGATTAACATTATAATAATTTACTTTAATAATTAAATAATAACGGGATGTGATTAAAAGTTTACAGTAGGCCTGATACGTATTTTACTTACAAATACACAGATAATACAAATATCATATAAAAATATATTTTTTGTAAATACGAATTATTTAAAAAACATTTGCATTAGTATGAAAGTTCCAAAAGTGTGTGAAATGTTCATTTTTTCAAATTTGTTATTAAAGAACGACAATGTAACTTTTATTTTAAACTATAATATGGCTATCAAATTTTAATAAACATTTTAAAATATTTAAAAAATAGATTTTGCATTAGTATTGTATATCAAAAAATCCACAATCTGTATAATTCATTAAAACAAACAAACACTAAATATTAACAAAAATAATGTTTTTTTTCTAGATTCATAATTATTCATCATAACCCGAGCAGAATTTACTTTAAAATTACAACTGTAATAATTGGAATACAAATATTAAAAACGCAATAACCTTCCATTTATTCCATGGCAATTATATAAATAAGGGCTTGTCTTCGTAAAAGGAGAGTCAAATATTAACAAAAAAAACAAACAAGAAACAAAAGTCAGAACAACATTTAATGTAGAAAATAACATTTTTTAAGAAAAACATAATATTATTTTTATTGTTTTTTAAAAACTGTTTATTGTTCATTTATTTCTATAATTATACTTGTTCGTTAGTACATGTATTGTTAGAAAACTGTTTTTTGAAAGATAGTCAATAAACCTATTTTTTTAATTAATTATTTCTAACCATTATAAAGAACAAAAGTTGAATTTCTATAATAGATTTGAATTGTAAATAATGAGATTTAAAATTAAATTTTTTTTTTTAAATTTCACTTTGAATTTACATTGCAAGAGTCTTAATTAAGTTTTATCACACGACTCGATAAATAATTTTGTAAAATTTTAGTTTATTTAAAAACAAAGATAATGTGTTTGATACATTTATAAAGATAAAATGACTAAACATTTTGTAGCGACCTCACTACATATACATATTATTATTTATAAAACATTTATGAATGTATACACATCCCTACAAAGTTATACGCGGAAATATATATAATCACTTAAAAATATACTCGTCTATACACATTCATTTGTAAAAATTGAAAAATTAATTTTAAGTTACTTTGGCAACCGAAAATAACAAAACCACTACAGATAAAACTTTTCATTAACATGCGGCAAACCTCTAAGAAAACATTTTATTAATTTTATTTTCATTCAATTAAATCATTTTTTAAACGCGCAAACCCATTGAAATATTTAACATTTTTCGAAAGCCATAATCTTCAATAAACTTGGCTGGTCGTATGCGTATCTGTATTATCAAAAATATTTCTATAATTCATTATAGTAAATAAATTTATGAGAGGATAGTTTTTATCCAATGAGGTGAATAAAATACAAATTTTATTATTGTCAACGGGCTTACATTTCGATAAAGAATCCTCTGTCCTTATCCAAGCTGTTTATCAATAAAAATTATATTGATATAATTATATATACATATGTTAAAATTTTTAGATGTTTTGTAGTTTTTCCCTCATTAATTGAAGATATAACTTTGTTTTATTTAGCCTATACCTCATTGGATCCAATCTATCCTTTTATCAATCAAAAATGGAAGGTGCTTATCATCAAATTTCAGAATAGCAAATATTATTTTTTTTGGTGTCAAATAAGAATAACAAAAAAGTAATACCTGGAGCAACATCCTCCCAACTCCTGGTGACCACGGTCAAACCGTAAATCCCGAGGAGTATGCTAATGACCACAGCTGGTTGGAGAAAAACCCCATAATTGAAAACCAAAATTGGCGCCTCCGCAAGCATGAACAGGAGAATACAGTAAATAAGTCCCTGCAAAAAAGTTGAACTATTAGTTTTGGATTTTGGCGTTTTAGGTGCTTTTACTGTAATCCGATTATCGAATTCACTAGTTCAATTTTTCAATTGCCTGAAAATGGACATTTAAAATTTTAGTTTTCAGATGTTCTTCTGCCCAATCGCTCTTCTAACAATAATCAATTATCCTGTTCATCTCTTCGGATGAATAACCAGTTGTTTGCTTTCATCTCAGCGCGGCAGAGAAAGTAAGAGAGAGAAACTACATGTAAATCCGGAGAGAGAGAGAGAGAGAACATTAAAATACAAAACCGTAGGGATTGGTAGAAAATTCGTGTTACCCTCGTAACTAACTTTTCATTTTTTTTTCATTTAATAAAAAAGGCAATGTCACGGATTACTATTGTGTAATACGAGTATATGAAATTATTGAATAAATTTTTTAGTCTGTTCAAAAAACGTTTTCCAATACTTAACTATACACAAGTACCGTTAATTTATCATTTTTTTAATCATTTAAGTAACATTTGCTTTACATTACTTATACTTTTGACTGTATCTTCCCAGTTAATACAATCTATTAAAATTTAAGAAAACACTAACGGTTATATTTAAAAAAAAAGTATTGAATATTGATTTTTAAAAATCCTATAAGAAATTATCTATGTAACAAGATATTTAAGGTAATATTATGTAAACATGTGTATAAGAAATAATTGTAATAGTAATATTAGAGGATCTTGTTAAAATATAAAAATGATAAGATATAATTAGAACCTAACTTATAAAAATACGTAAAATATAAATTTTTAGTTCATTCGTGGATCAAAATACTGGAATAAATAATAAATGAATATATGTAAAGCGAATTTTAGCTCTTGATTAACCGAAAAACAATTAATTTAAACACTTTTCAATGAAATCTTCCGTTTATTTTTCAATCAGCAATACAACTTGAGAGGACGGCTCGGCCGAAATTGACGTTGCCGCCTAAACTCGAAGGCATCCTTGCCTTTTTAGCCCTATCATAAAACTTTTCTCGGGAAACTTTCTCTTTTCAACATTTTCTATTTTTCTTTTCTATATAAAATTATTTTTCCCCAACGTTTTTTGCTAATGTAAAGTAAGTTTTTCTTAGCAATCATAAAAATAATATTATTATTATCCCCAAAAAATTAACCTATTACTTAAATGTTTTAATAATTTTTATTTACTTTTAGAACACATAGCATATTTAAAAATATAACAATAAAATGTAAAAATATCCTTTATAATAATTGTATATATTATAAATAAATATGATACTTTAATATGTTATACAAATATGATAAAATGGATAGATTTAAAAATTTCTTCATACATAATCACAAATATGTTTTAATCATGATAAATGAGTACGAAGTAATCAAAATCTAATCTAAAACTAATATCTGTATTTATAATACTTTGAGTTTCTTTGTTTTTCTGTAATGATATATCATATCATAATTGGACATTTGTTTGTTTCAAATAAAATTAAAAATTTAAAAGTTCAGGATCTAGTTGAAGACGGTCGATTTATCACATTCAGTTTTTCGAATTATCACATTAAAAAAGACGAGTTCGCTAACTATAATTTATTATCGTCAAACTGGCTTTCAAAAAATGAAAAACGAAAAAATTTTCAAAATTGTACACTCTTTTTTAGGTGAGACTCAAGGATTTAATGTAGAAAAACAAGTTGCCCAAATGTGCCACAAGGGAAAAAAAACTACACCGACCTTTTCTATAAAAAAAATTGAAAATTTCTCTGCCTCTTTTTTTTACTCCCTACTCATCCCATCCCTCGGAACCGGTCCTCTTTCTCTCTCTCTCCCGTTTTAGGGACTTCCAGGAAAAATGCATTCGAGAGTAAACCCCAAATGATGCCTTATTATTATATTACTTATAGTATATTACTTACTACATATATTACTACATATTTTTAGGGTCAAGTGGCTATCGAACAACAAAATCCCTAAATTTTTACGGAAATTAAATATTGAATTGCAAAGGTTTGTTGGCTTAAAAATGGTTTCCCGATTTTTTAATTGTAAACAAAAAATAATTTTTAAAAAATAATGACAAAGTAAAATTCAATTAAGTTCTCTATTATTTGTTTGCAATATCTAATTTAATAAAACTGAGTTTTAAATGAAAATAGTTTTCCAACATAATTGTATAAACATTTTTTTGAAGAAATTTCACCATAGTTTTAATAGTTACTTTTTAAAGTTTTTAATTCAAAATTAAATACACAATTGTAAAATATAAATATTATAATAAGTATGAAGTTGGGTTGAGTTATGTATTTGTGACTTAATAAAAATTATTATGTGATTAAAATTGAAAAATAGGCAATTTTTTCTTTTATTTCAATACATTTATTATATAAATTATACATTATCAATCCTCAATAAAACTAAATTTTTTAGGAAACAATAGCTTAAGATTATACGATTGTGGAAAATATTGAACAACCAATTACAATGTATGAAGATAAAACTTAATCTTGAATAATTATTTAATTTAAATAATGATTTATCGTATTAAAACATAATATCTGCCCTAATTAAATCTATATACACACATTATAATGTTTATGATGTTAAAAGATACAATGCGTTATGATATAGTTTGATACCTTACATTTCAATTTCTTGATTTTCTCATGATATTTTTGAAAATTATAATTCAGAATTTCTCTTTTTTATTATCAAATAATCACCTTGTTTTCCGAATTTGTTTTAAAGATTCATAAGTGTATACTCGACTGAATTCTTTACTCTCTACATTTTTATGAAAATACAATAGATTCCATAGTATTTAGATTTTACTACAAAAAATATAAACAATAATGAAAAATAACAATTCAACATCAAGTAATCTACCTTATGAACTTTAATAATTTACTTCTTTATTAATATTAAAATTTAATATTTAATACGTGTATATTGGCGATATAATAAAGTAATGTTAACGATATTAGGTTTACATTGCAGTTTTTTAAATTTATAATATAAAATTAAATAAAATCGTTAAAAATGAATTTATTGATATAAACAATATAATTCTTGTATTTGATAATTATTTGAAGGAGTATTATAAATCTTTTAGTTGTAATAAATAAATTTCCCTACTAAGAAAAGCTGATGCGAAATTAATTATAATTTAATTAATATTTCTTAATTAAAAAGTAAAATTTTTACTATAAAAATTTTGAACAATAAATGATTATCATAAATTTAATTCAGATCAATCACAAATATTATCTTTTTCTGATGTGATATTGAATTATTTTTATTTTATAAATGTTACCATCGGTAAAATTCTTATTTCACTTTATATATAATAAAAATATCCGTTTTATGATATTCATTATGCATTGCTTTACCTAAAAGTAAGTATAAAAAAGTAAAAATAATTATTAAATTGTTAGACTAGTGCAAACAAATTTTATATATAAATTGGAGATAGTAGATTAGTAAAACGTATAAAGAAAAGTATTATATCCAATATTATAAGCGGTATCTTAAATATAATTATTAACATTATAATTTTAATTATATTTATTAATAAGAAGAGTGTATGGAAATTGTGTAATTGCTTATGTAAATATAGTTAATTGACAAAAAAATGTTGGCCTCGATTCTTCAACAAACAATTTTATATAATATAATAATTATCAACAAATTAATTTTCTAAAACACATCTTGTTATCAAAAATTCTAATAATGAATAAGTTTGATTATTCTAATACTAAAAAACTATGGTAAAATTCATAGAATTTATCAAGTTTATTTATTTGCGCTTGAAAATATTTCTGAACAATAAATGTGTGACAAAAATATAATAAAAAAAACTATTAATATTGAAAATCTAATGAGTATTGTTTATTTAATTAAATAATAATAAGACAATAATAATTTTAATAAAATTATCTTGATTATATGAAAAATAAATGATTTTGAAATATTTATAATATCTAATTATTAATTTTATCAATATTATTTGAAAATATAATTTGTAAGACACAAAGAAAATAAATAAATTCATACATTGTAATAATATACTATCACACAGCATTTAAATCGTTTATAATGACGACTAATTAGTTTAAAAAATAAGTATTGATTGTATAATCGTATAAGCATTTGAACACAAAAATTATTTTCCTATATATTATACATTAATATATTATATAGACTATGAATACAATAGCAGCGTTCAAAAAAACTAGTGATTTTTGTTGAAACATAAGCACATTAATCAAGAATAATTCGTATATTTTATTTAACCTTCACCTCATGGAATCAAAACTATCCTTTTATAAATAATTTCATATGTTCCGTTATACAGGAATATTTTTTTCGTACTAAAATAACTCGAAAAAATTTAGATAAACAATTTGAGTATTCGAGTTCCTACGAAAATTGTGCAACACCCTCACGAAGGGAAGAGAAAGGGTTACACGAAATCACAGCAAAAGGTAATGAGACATACCTGTACGAGGGGTAATTGCAAGACGGAGATGCGCAGCCATGCCAAATTCCTCTCAGTCATCTGGAGGCTTGGGAACTGTAGACAAGGCCAGCAACAGCAGGGTCCGACTTTGAACACCAGGGTCGGTTCTTTGGGGGTAGCACGCTGTCCCAATTCTACTAAGAGCTCGAACATCCGGTACAGGGCCAGGGTGAGGGAGACCTGGATGAGAGCCTCCGCCAGAAGTTGTGACCTAAATACAATTCAAAACGCTTTTCTCTATTCCATCCCCAGAAAATACATCTATACCCTTAGCTTTCCAATTAAATTATCATAAATTTTCAATTCTCTTATAATCTAATTTTTAAATATAATACTTTCAAAGTAGTTTTCAGTATTATAGAAAAACAATATCTCTGAGTATAATTTTTTCTTTGAATTCTACGCAAAACACAACCTCCTCGTAAATGTAATATGTTATATTGAAATTTGAGTAAAATTTAATTTTTTGTTTATACATTATTTTGGACGTATATAAATACATGTAATTGCACAAGTACTTAGTAATTGATAATAATAAATTTGTTTGTATTGATAGCAACGAAAAGTTGTAATATGAATTAAAAAAACTATTGTAACTTATACAAAATTCAATGTTTTTTTTTCGAATTTATAAAAAATACACCATATATAATTTAACATTATCATTTTATATTTTGAGTATATTTAACTATCAACTTTAACTGTAATTATTATTTATAATATTTATTGAAAGGATTATTAATAAAATAATTCTTACTAGTTGTATATAAGAATATTTATTCGCAAAATAGAAGAATCCAAAATATAAATACAGAGAATAAAAAAGACAAGTTGACACGAGAGCAAGTTGTTTTAAACTAAAACTATATTTTTACATGCAGGTAAAAATTGCAGTATACAAAGCTATGAAAAAATTCATATGAAATCTAAGAAGAAATAGCAATTCAGGCTAAGCAAAATTTCTAAGCCATTAAGGAGAATTTATATTAAACTATATAGGTAGTTTTTTAATCTTATTGCCCCGGTCGAAAAGGATAAAAATTATATACTGCTCATTTCAACATTTCAAAAACCAAAATACAAACGTATTTGTATACACGTAAATCACTAAAGTAAAAAACACGTAAATATTGTAATAAAAAAAAAAAAAATTTAAATTAACTTTGAACGTGTAATATAAGTTACGTATTGTTGTAAGTTTGTTTGTAGATTCTTTGATTGTAATAAGCATTTGAACTATCATTTAATTACAATACTTGAATAAGATGACTTTATTTACGTGAATTAATTTTTTATGTAAATTAAATGAAAGATTCTACAAAGAACTAATAATATAATTAAAATTAATTATAAAAATAAAAGTGGATAAACTTATAGGTATTTTCTTATTTATTAATATTAACGATAATTAATATATACTTGAACTATGTAATTGAAGTATTAAAATACTATTTATTTCAAAATATATACAAAATAAAAGATTTAAAAAATTATATATCAGTATATATTGTACGTATAAATTATTTTTTTATTTACTTATATAACATAAATTTTTTAAATAAACTTATAAAGCACAAGAAATTAAAACACTTAAACATTTATTTTTTTAAATTAATATCGCTTCTATTTTTATCTAAACATGTATATATTCTCTAATTTTAATTTTAAGGCTACAACAATAATTTCTACTGCATACAAATTCTTTTTTTATGAAATCAATCTACTTTTTTAATTGGATAGTGGAAAGCATACATCAATTAGTTTTTGTAAATCATACATTTATTTTTAATGCGTCTGATAATTTTGAACAAGTAATACGATAATTTTATGACATAATTATATATTTTTTATGCTTTTTATGTCTGTTTCTCAATTTTTTCACCAATCATATTTGCATTTTTTTATATTTGTTGCGTAAGAGTATAAATTTCTTAGATATTGTTGTTCGGTATCGTACCTACTTGGCATTAAACTTCTTACTCTCTAATCACCAACGCCTTTATCACTTCCTTCTCCCAACATTCGTGCGCGAATATATACACACACACACATATACGCACCTACACCAATACACTGAGACAAAAAGGAATTCATGAAACTACAAGCTCGGCTGTTCTAGTTTTTTTATTTATATACTTGATTAAGTTGATGTTACTCTTCGTTATCTTCTATTTAATGACTTCGATATAAATCTTGAATGGTTTTATTTTGGCATTTTGGCCTCGCAATCCTTAATATATTTGATCTCTTAAATTACACTAGTGTTAAATTAAATTATGTAAAAACATCATATTTGTGGGCAGCTATAAGTGTTTATCTGTAAATTTATTTATTTTCAATTTTTTAAAATGAATTTAATGATATATTAGGACTCAATGTCATTGAAAAGTGCCATTCAATAATTTTGTATTAATGTTTACGATAATATTTTCTGAAAATTCGAATATTTATAAAGTGAAAAGTTATGCGACATACTTATATAATTTTGATGTAATATGTATTAATAGTATTATTCAAGGAATGATTTCAGTCAATCTTTGAATATATTTTAAAGTTTTGAGCTAATTAATTATTCTGTTTTGAATATTATTATAGTGATAAATTCTTGTAAAAAAGTTGTTATAAATTATAAATAAAATTTTATAATGTTTTAACTCTGCAATGGTCATCTTTCGGTAATTTATAAAAACAATTTGAATAAAAATTAAGGTATTTATATTGAAATTTACATTTATTGTACAATAAAAAAAATTTTTATTTGATTTTGTAATAAAATTTTCTTAGTGTCTAATAAAGACCTTGCTAAGTACGGTAGATCAAATCGTCAAAAAATCAGCGTTACAATAATTATAATATTGTTATAATTTACTTCACACCAAAAAAAAAGGTATAAATTTAATATAATAATGATTTTATCATTATAACTCGAGTGAATTATGAATATAAAGTTTAGTAGGACTAGAAGTAAGCTAATAGTTGCTTTTAAAGAATTTCCCCCTAAATAATTTAAAATAATTGATAATTTTCTCGTACATTTAATTGTAAATTGTACGAATATATTAACAAAAAACCTTCATGCATCATGAGAGCGACTGAATTTGATAATCCATTACTCGACATTTCTCGCTTTAACACATGGGTGTATCCTAAAATTAATTACCTTGGGATGGCCAGCGCCAAGAGGCTACAGAGGCTTGCTACGGGATAGACCGATAGAATGACGTAGGTATTGAACTTAAATGACCTTGTGTCCTTTTTACAAAAGATGTTGGTACAGGCGTCGATGGCGAAATAAACGGTCGCTGCGCAAATGATCGAGCCCATCGTCACCAGGACTTTGCCAAAATTTCCAAAACCTGGAGAAATTGAAGAGAGTTATAGAAAGCGAACGTTGGTACAGCCGATGTTTTTCAAACTTATGGTTCGAACCGAAATTCGTATTATTAACTAAATAAATTCTATCATTTTTTGCTTATTTCATAATTGTGTTCTGGTGAATTTAGCTTTATGCTTAAATTTGAAATTCATGTGTAAGCAAAAACCTCTAAAAAGAATTGAAGTAAACATGATTATTATTTTAAATTGTATAATAAATATTTTATTTTTTTGTCATTGTCGTAATTCATTAATTTTGTTGATCTTTATCTTCTAAAAATATTTTCAAATTTAACCTGCAAAATGAGGTTGATATTAAATTTTATCCTCTTAAAAATTCAAAAAGTTAGGAAATTAAAATTCTTTAATGACTGTTAAATAATAATTGTTCCTAACGTTTTACTTTTATATTTTTTGAATGTTTTAGTTTCAAGAAATAATAATATTTAGAGATATTATAATACGCACACTTTGTTTGAAAGTTATATTTTATTGTAAAACATTTTTTCAATACATTAAAAAAAAACTACTTTATACCATTAAATTGTATGTTGATAAATATTATACCGAGTGGAAGATTAAAATCTTTAAGTTTATAAAAACTATTTTTGTTATATTTAAGATTTATTGAAAAATTAAATTGTGAGTTACATAAATCACATTGATAATACCATTGCATTTCTCATCAAGTCAAAAAGTTTCTGTTTCATATTTATTTATCGGTATTTCCAATTATTTAACCCAACAATGAACTTGGTTACAATTTTTTACACTTTAGGAATTTTTATAAACTAGGATATAATTATAATTAATAATTTAAAAAGATTTTCCTACTTACATTTATCTATTGTAATATTACATTTGATCCAGTCATTTTAGCTTAAAAAAGTGTCATTTTGGACATGAAGCGAAATAGTCGAGATTTTTTTTTAATCGGTTAAATTCAATACGTAGATGAAGAATATCGCTATCCTACGTGCGTTCTATCGGCGGAAATTTGTTTAAATTGCAAAAAAACCCTGTTTTTTTTTACAAAAAAGTGCTTATATCTTGAAAACTAAGCCTACAATAATTTATCTAACGGCTATTCAGTTCTTTTTTTACAGTGCGCACTACTTTTTTCTCCCTACCTCAGCTTTTTGCAGAAAGTTTTTTAGCACAATGTTTAAATTAATATTGTTAATATTAAAAAAAAAAATAACATTTTTTGTTCATAAATTGGAAGATTTTAATTTGTTCAAAAATCTAGTTTTGCAGGTGTTTTTTTTTATTTATTCTATACAAAATTAAAAAAAAAAGATGAAATTCGCTTAATTAGATGATAAGTTATGAATATTTTTTCTTCGATTATAAATTTGAAGTGCCAAAAATATTTTGTGAGACTTGTCGAATTGGTTCTCCTACTCCAATTCCCACGTTTAAGGGGGTAGCTCCACTCATCAATGAATTAAAATGTAATAAAAATTTTTCCGTTCAACTCGCGGAAACAACTACTTAATAATTAATATGTATGTAGATGTATATATTTTTAAAGAATAAATTTATTCAGCTTCCCATTGAGCTTCGTATAATTTATCTAAGTGTATTAGTTAAAAAAAAAAAAACTAATTTTGTTAATAACTAAAAAAATTTTTAAATTTCTAAAAAATATATTTAAATTTTAAAAGAAGCATTAGAAAGGTATTTTGATTCTCTTTTAAATGAAAAAAAAATTGAATGACATTTTTATTTTTTTTTCTCTGTAAAATGTATTTGTTAATTAAATGAAAAACTTTCAAATGATCCTCAAAATGTAAAATAATAAAAAATTTCATTTATTTTTTATAATTTATATTTCTTAGTGTTACAAAGAATCTAATAAAAAAGGTGTGCACTTACTGCGACTTGTTTTAGGAATTATATATATTTGAAAATTTGCAAAGTTGTTTAATTAACAAATAAATTGTCAATAAACTATTTGCCACACCAATTTCATATTTACAGATTTATTTTTACAATAAGAGTGGTTTTCAATCTGTATAATATTATGCAATTTTATTAATATTTACTATGTATAAATATGCATAGAACTTTACAGCTGATTTTACAGTAATCGCAGGCTTTTTACAATAGAAAAATTAATTTTTGGTTTTTCAAATTAAGTATTTAATTAAGAAATTTTATAAGAAAATTTTGTTAATAAAATTTCTTCGCCCAAAGCTTAGTTTTCAAGATATAAGCACTTTTTTAAGAAAAAACAGGGTTTTTATGCAATTTAAACAAAATTCCACCGATAGAACGCACGTAGCATAGCGATATTCTTTATCTACATATTGAATTTAACCGATTTTAAAAAAAATCTCGACTACTTCGTGAAATTTTTGTTTTTAAGCTAAAATGACTGGACTAATTATCTTATTATAAAGTTACAGTTTAACAAAAGTAAGTAACATTAAATCATCATTATTTCCGGAAAATGTAATGTTAACAATAAAGGAATAAACCTCTTGCTTTTTTTGGTGGAACAAAAAAATTGACTAAATAAATTTAAAAAAAAAAACGTGCGCACGTGAACAATAGCGCATAATTGTTTTTCTTAATCTTCGATATTTGAAAAAGTTAGGACAAAAGTAGATTATTTATGGACTCTCACTACGTAATTTAAAAACAAAAAAGTAACAGAAAAAGAAAAGAGAAAAAAAGTGAAATGGAGGTGGAGTAGGGAACCAGACACACTTGATTTATCTCATCGACGTATTTCTACCGACTTTGCAACATTTATGATGTCATATTGGTGATTAGTGTTGGGTTTACTTACTTTCGTACTCATGAATATGTATCATATTTTTTATGCACTTTATTATTTATATTTACATCATATTTTTATATATTCTTTCTGGGTTATTGAAATTTCGTAATTCATCGTAAATATTTTCATTTTGAACTTTTGTATGCGTTTTTATTTCAACGCAATCCTATCATATTCCACACAAAATAAATCTGCTTACCTCTTCGATAAATTATAGATGATATTCAAATGTATTTTTAGAGTTTTTTTGCGTCTGAATTTACTCTTAAATTACAATGATTTTTTACAACTTTTGTCTGTTTTTTATAATTTCTTACGTATTAATACGATTGATTTAATATTAAACGGTTGACTCAAGGTTATCAAATAATTCATTTTTAGTATTAAATTTAATACGAATTATTTAAAATTGTATATTATTGTTTATTATTATTATTTAATTATGCTTTTAAAAATAATTAAAATATTGAAAGAAGTTTGTTGGTTTTAAAATAATTGAATAATATTATTATTATTGTTAATATTCCTATATTATTTTCTTATAATTCAAAGAGCACATTTGCATATTATGAATGAATTTGATTGAATATTATATCAATAAATGTATTTCTAAATTAAATTCAAATACTGTATAAGTATTATTTTTAAAGGATTTTCAAGGATATTTAAGGAATATTTAATTTAAAAGTTAATAATAGTTTATTAAATGAACAATTAAATACTACGTATACAATATTTTAATTTTTTAAAAAATATTTATTTGTATTATTTTAAATACATAAAATAGTCAAAGTGTGATAATGAAAAAGTTCTAGTATTGAAATTTATTCTGTTCATTAATAATGAAACCAGATGTATGTAAACACAAATTGTTTGTTTTTTCCATACATCATCATTATAAACTTCAATAATGATTATTATAACGAAATATCAATTGTCGATGCAGATATTATTTTTCTGCATATTAAAAAATCTTCAAAAAATAATTGTTAATTTTTTTTTAATTTTTTAAAATTACACAAGAATTTTTATATTATTGATTCATTAAATAATAACGATGTATAGTTTAAATTAAAAAATAGCTCATTTATTTATATGTAATTCGGTTGATCAGGATTTCAATTTTACCTTTGAATTAAATTGAATAATATTATAAAACTTTAAAAATTAAAAAATTAAAAATGAAGTAAAAAACCCCGGTGCATTTTCTTTTTCGAAATGGAGTAATTAAAAAAAGAACATTGATTGTGTATACGTTTGGATGTATATATGTACATGTATATATGTACACCCACACGTATACAGTGATATTTGAAAATACAATTAAAAGGGAAATTATTTCAAACAAATTTACAATACACATATAAACTAAGCAATAAAGCATTTTTTACGTTGCTAAGAAAAAGTAGCTAACTATCTATATCAAAAATTATAAAAAAAAGTCAGAAGATACTTATATTTTAAAATGACACTAAAAATATTCAGTTTTTTTTTTATTTTTATTAACAATTTTAAAGAAAAAATACATTTTAACTTTTTTTTTGGTTATACAATTAAAAGTCGTAGTTTTAATGCTATATTGTAAATAAATAAATTATAGCTAATAAAATTATAAAGTAAATTCATTTTTATTTGAATAGAATGGTAAATTAAAAAAGGAAAAATCTTCAAAAAATCGAAATTTTTTAAAATTAATTAATGAATTTGTAATTTGATCATTGTTCAATATTTTGATCTCTAGTTTTAAGAAATTTTCCAATTCCATATTTTTGAATCGTCGATTCATGTGTGATTACTTTTAAAAACATTTTTTTTATATTTTTTAACTATATTTTGCTATTTTATAAAATCAATAATTAATCGTCTGAACTGGTAAAAATAATATTTGGCATTATTAAATATTCTTGCAACTAATCCAAGAAAATAACGAAACTAACGACAATTTTATTCGAATTATAAATAAAGAA
The DNA here is from genome assembly GCA_018907245.1 of Eupristina koningsbergeri. Lineage (NCBI taxonomy): Eukaryota > Metazoa > Arthropoda > Insecta > Hymenoptera > Agaonidae > Eupristina > Eupristina koningsbergeri. Next base: position 2,132,247 of record JACCHV010000001.1, read on the forward strand.
TGTGTAAGAAATTCCTAAATAATAAGGTTCGTCCTATTAACCATGTGGCAATGATATATAGTGTTATAATTATAATTGTACTGATAATTATAATAGAAAGTTATAATAGTAGTTATAATTGAAATTCTTCTCTATTCTAATTCTCTATTCTAAATTCTTGTATGCAAGTGATAGTATCATTCTTTCAGATAAGAAAAATCTCATGAAAAAATATCATATTATTGTGATAAATTATAAGCTCTTAGGTCAAATACATAAAAACTCCCTAATTTTAAAAAACATTTCTTGGTCATGTTCCGAGATTCATCACACTTATTTGTGAATGAACCCTATCCATATTATATATCAACTAATATTTAGTATGGACTACAATTTCAACAGATAGCACATAAAATAAAATTAATAAATAAAGAGTTTTTTTCTTTTTAAAGATTTTTTTTAAAACGTTTGTCCTTTTCTCTAGATCGATCTCTCGTGGTTCCATTTGCATTTCTCAAACATTTACTCACTGTTGGTACTGTTTTGGGATTTATCTCGGATGCTGTATATTCTAGATGTTATTTTCTTTTAGGCATTTGGGATGGGTACCTCTTTCCTCTTTTCCACGGAGCCCAAATACTCATCTGTGTCTTCGTGTTCTTCAAAATTGTTTTCATTTTCTTTGCCTCGTATTAGTGTCTCCTTTTTATGTTTATATTCACGAGTACAGGATGATCGTGAAAAAATAAAAAACAAAAACCGTTGAGCAACTTGAATCCGCTATGCACATATATTGCTCTCACATAAGAAAATTCGGAAATTTTGTTTTTAATCTTCATCGGTTAATAACTCATTAATGATCCTTGCGCAATAAACTTTTGTTATAAATAATATGTCCACGTACTTAGATAACTCATTTCCTAAATTGGACACTGGAGAAAAAATAAATTTTACGAGAATCAGTAAGTGTCAATATAAGTTTTTTTGTTTTAAAATTAAATTTTCGTGTAAAAATCAATGCAGATGTATTTATTTATATGCATATTTTTAACATATATTAAATTAAAACTCCAAATTGAAAAATTATGAAATTAACTTCTAATAATTTTATTAATTTCTGAATCTAGAGAATTTTACATAGATTCATCATAGCTTTTCCAAATTTTTAGATGAAAGTATAATCGTATTTATTTAACGAAGGTCAATCGTTGTTTTTTTTCATTTTACTCATGTTTTTATTATATTTGTGTATAATTATTTTTACCAAAACATATACAATTATAACTTTACTAATAAATTTATAAATAATCTATGAATAATTGTTATTATTGTATAAAAAGTAATATTATAAATAAGTGAAAAAAAATCATTCTTAAATAAAATTCTTTTAAAATGTTTATATTATATTTAATAAATAAAAATGTTTAATAATGAAGCAATCTAATGTATGTATTATTAAAAAAATTATGTTGGCACTCAAATATAAGTATATAAAAATATAGCGAATAGGCGTACAAACTCGACAATTCTGTTTATTATGATTAATTAATTATGTTTATAATTAATTATTAATTAATTATTTAATTATGTTTTTTATGATTTATTATTCTCATTGATTATAAATATTAATTCCAACTACTTATTTTAATTTTTTATTTGATAAAACTTTGCTGACTTTTACACTCATGTGTAAATCATTAATATTATTTATTTTAATTTAAATGATGCCTTTTATTCTTATTACATTACATAGTATTTCTAAATATCTTATGGTGTAGATACAAATATACATTTTTCTATAAAATTCATAATTAACCTTATTAACTAATTATTTTTACTTCACAGCAAATTATAAATTATTAAAATACATATTAATATATTCATAATATTTACAATACAAGTTGATTCGATATATTTTACACGAGTATTTTTTCATTATTATTATAACACTTTTGTATCAAGTTTAAAAATAATATCTCAGAAAATATAATCGTAGAAATTAATATTTGAAGTATTAATGCTTTTATAAAATGTAATTGGTGGAACTTCTTTCTAATTTTGATAAAACTAATATGAGAGAAATTTGTAATAACAAAAAAGTTTTATATTATATTATCTTAAAAAGAAATGTGTCAAATTTTTATTAATGTTAGATTTGTGATATTCGAATCTAATTGTTGAAATTAAATATATATCGTAAACTTAGGCTTGAATTATTGAAAATGCGTATTTATAATTATATATCAAATTAAGTTAATAAATATAATTTTGAATTTCTTACGAAAATTAAAATATTATTTTTAATAAAATTAGTCTATTACGTAATCTATACTTCGGTATTTGCTTCTTTACGGCCTTAATTGCAAACATGTCAAATATTTTATTTCAAATTATAGAAATTAATCTTACAAAAACTAGAAAAATATATCTATTTAATGTATGAATTAATATAGCGATGCATTTTAAGAATTACATGAATCTCTTTATTAAAGACATAATTAATTACAGAGTTGAAGGATTAATTTTCCCGGTGTTGACGGGTATTTTTTATTTTTTAACGTGTTGATTAAATTTTTAATACCTTGATAACTTTTACTTTATGATCTAATGATATTCTTTTTTTTCAATTGCTTTTCTTTTTCGAGAAACTTCATCGGTTAATTTATCTTAATTCATTCTTTCACAGGATAGTCGTTTAATTGACTGATTATCTTTTTGTATCTTTTAGTGTTAGTTCATTTTAATTCTTACGAGTTTATACTATAATTTTCACTGGAATCGCCCGGAAAAGAAGAAAAATCTTGAAAACTTGTCAATGCGAGAGTTTAGAATTTAATTTATGGGAGAAGGACGATTTATAAAAAATTGATAAGAGAAAAACGTGGCAACACGTGAAAGTTTCTAAACACCGACGTTGTATCATAACTCACTTTCAAACAGTTGAACTGAGTTTGGCAGGTAGGCATTTTCACAGGTGAAGTTTCCGGTAAAGTAGATCCCCGCATCCTCGGTATCTGCAAGAGCCTCGCCACAGGAGATCATCATGGCTTTTTCAAGGAAGTTTTTTTCGGCAAAACAAAAGAACTGAAACAATAGTATCAAACTCTTTGAATGCAGGAGCTGAGAGTGACGAGGTATGCGAGTCGATTGAAAACGCGAGAACTAAAGGTTTTCTCGTTGTATCACTCTTCTTACCCCCCCCCCTCCATGAAAGTGCGAGTGAGAACTACGCGCACTTTTACTTTCTACGATGGTCGAAACGAGTTAACCCGAGGTTAGAAATCACGATGTCTCCTTCTCCTTCTCCTTCACAATTGCTTTTCTCTTTTCCTCTTTTCCCCCACCCGCTCGTGATTGTCCTAAATTTCCGTCAGGTATTACACATTATGATACAATTTCACTTTTCGGTACTAAATGTATTTATTTGCTAAATTCTCACCTCATTTGCTCATTTCTTTTGCACTCTTTATTAATAGGAGAAAACTTAGTAATAATGATAATAAAAATAAGAATAACAATAATAATGACCTTTTAATATAAATTTTTTTTAAAAGAGATTCCATTTTGGGGTTCCCATCATTTGATTTTAATTACAAGTATGGAAATCTTTAAAAATTATGAAAATCTAACGTTTACATTTAAAAGATTTACATGAAAAAAATCGAAAATTTACACATTTTAAAAACGTTGCAACACAACATAGCCGATCTTCATTAATATAATGTTATACAATATTATATTTACAAGTTGTAAAATTCTCAAAAGTCGGCAAATTTCTTTCCAATATTATGTGGTGATGGTAAATATTAAGATGTATCGACTGATGGTAAAATGAGTCATATTACGCGATAAACATTCTCAAAGCAGAAATATTTTTTCCTTTAATTATATAATATTATAATTATTCTAAATTAAATTTGAAATAATTACCCTTAACATACCCGTTCTAAAATGCACGTTAAATCACTTCAAACTATATGTTTAAATATATATACTGTTTGTCAAATATAATAATATATTTCTATTTTATTTTTTTTTAAATGTATATATATACATGTATAAAACATGTGTATCCTGTATAGAAAAGATAATAATTAATAAATTTAATATAAAAAGTAAATTTATTTCTATATTATTAAAAAAAATTAATTTTTTATTAATTGTTTGTAAATTTCGTTATCAATAAAAATGAATAAAATGTTATAAAAATGTGTTTGATTTTTAAAAACATTGCATTATTTAAATGTATAATCTATCTAAAGAAAATGGTAAAAATTTTCTTGAATATTAAAAAAAATTGAATTCCCAAGTTTTTATACAATGTAATTGTACGTATATTTTATTATCTTTTCAAATATAAATTATAATATTATATCAAAATTTATATTTATAAATAATATTTGTAAATATGATTCAAAATTTTTATTAAATATTTTAATTACATTTTTAAAGTTTAATTTTAAAAAAATTTAATATATTTTTAAAAATTTATATATACTTTGAAATTAAAAAAAGTCAACATTTCATTATTATTAAATAATTTCACGAATATTTGAAAGAGTAAATATTTTTATGAATAAGCATATTTATAAATTCCGAAAAATGAAATTTTAGTAGGATAAAATATATTTTTCTTATTTAGAAATATTATTTTGCATAATTCTGTAAAGATATTGTATAATTATGTTTTGATTTACTTATACATTTTCAATATATGTGACATTTAGATAAATAATATGTAGGTATATACTTTTAACAATCAAAAAATTTTATAAAAATGAGGAATAAATCATCGAAAGCATTAATTTTTAATGAATATTCAAAATAATATACAAATTTAAATCATTTGTAGGTGAAACTTTATTTCATTTCATTATGTGATCATAATCTAGTTAGAAGCATTATTATAGATTTTATAAATTTTTTAAATGTATACAAACATTTTTATTTATTATTTACGATATTATTATTAGAAATTGTATTTACCATTGCTTTAATAAAATTTTGGATATTTGAAAGAATAACATTTCCTTTTAATTTTGTCATTTAACCATATAAATGTTACTACTTTCTTATATTTACATGTTCGAATCCATTCAAATATTCTACATTTAAACAAACGAGGTATAAATAATTATTTGAGCCACCAGACTCTACGACAAAAATGTATTTTTTTAGTTTTCATACTAGACCTACCAATATCTTTCGAAAATTCCTAAGAGAAAATTTTTCGTACATAATGTGCTTAACATGCAATCAATTGTCAACCTCACAATTTATGTTGATACGTTTCATGTCATTGGCCGATATTATCAATGGCAATTGGAATTTAAAAGTCATTAAACTATTTATCAATAGATAAATTAGATAAATGTAATAAATAATGTGAATTGCTTGTAGTTACACCTTTAAAAGTTATTTTTTTGATCGGGCCAAAACCTAAAAATCATCCTGAATTAAAAAAATATCGGAAAGATATCAAGGAATATAAAATGGCGTATCCAACCCCCTAATTGATCTCAGATTGTTTGACGATCAACTGTGACCTCTAAGGAAGTCCGACGCGAAAAAAAAGTTTTAATTTTTGAAACACGTATTAATAAATGTGACTATAAGTAATGTCACACAAATCATTAAATGTTTTAACATTTTTAAATAAAATAAAAAAATAATTTTCAAGTAATGTATAGGTTGTATAATTGAATAGATCCAGTAGACTGGGGTTCAAGTAGATTTGTTGTAAATTTTATATTGAAGACATCAAAAGAATAAATTCCATTTATTTAAATGTTGTATTTCTTTTTTTGTAATATGCATATTAATTATAATAGCAAAAAGTATAAATAAAAATGAAAAGTAAAAATAATATAAGACGAAGAGAATATTTTGATTTCATTTTAATTAAAATTAAATTTTAACTTTAGATATATGTTATTTTTAGTTTTTTTTTTTATTTATGCAAGTGCAAATATAATTCAAAAATACGATGAATTAATGAAATAAATAATTTTATTGTAAAAATTATCCTCCATGCCAAAGGATTATATAAAGGATTAAAACAATTATTTAACTTTTTAGTGCTTAGGTTCCGATGAAATGTGTCAGTTTTTTTATTAAAAAAATTGAAAAATTAAAAGAGGTTATTTGTTCAATATACTAATTAAATCATAAAATAATTAAAGAAAAAAATATATAATGTATCTACAGTCTACTACAATGGGTGTCGTGACATATAATATTATTAAACAGTAAAATTCGAAAATACGTCGATTTATTTATATTCACACGCGGTGTACTCGATCAATATAATAGGTGATTATAATGTGAATTTAAATCGTATGTATTTTCAAACCAATCCTTGATTAAAAATTTTTAATCAAGGATTTGCAACGATGTGGTTTCAAACCAGATGTTGCTAACCTGACCATGCCATGAGGCTACGTCCACCCAGGACGCGCACTCACCCACGACTGGATCTGATCGCTGTGAGCGCCTCTAACGGTCGGATAGGAAAGCTATCATACTTTTCACGAGTATATGCTTGCGTAACTATGCCGGAGATGCCTCCGCGATTTACTCGGCTATGAAAAAGCACCGGGAACCACAGAAAGAAGAGTTTTTGCTCCAACCGATTGAGAGCAAGCATTTCCACTTCTTTCGCAGAGACATGCTAATCTAGCCCATATAGCAGCGGGATATAACTGATATACGCTGGTACCGCTACCATCACAGTATACAGGAAGGAGTTTCCACTGCAGCTGGTCCAGAGTCATCATCCCTACTGTTTTCGCAGGAAGATGCTTCTGAGATCTGTATAGTAGTTAAGTTATACCAAGTCTACTGCACTGTAGTACTTGTTCAAGCATACGCTGACACCGCTAGCGGATGCATATGCAGAGGCACTGCTGTCATCTTATATAGTTGGTCCCACCTGTAACAATAGCCCGTTTTACACTAGCAATTGAGTGTATCACAATTGGTAATAGCTAAGACCCTTTTATACTAAATAACGATCAATGCCGTTTTACACTATACAATAACTAAGTCCCGTTTATATTATACCGCTACTCATTAAATAAATGCAGTTCTTTTAAAGTATTCATTCATGGTCGGTTAAAAACCCTGTCACTCCCCCATTTCTCCGAATCCTGACATCCCGGCATCCAGTTAGCTGGGGAGATTCTACGGGTGCCAAGCCCCCTCCTGTACCTCACGCTTAGGGGAGCAACTCGACCTCCATACTCTTTCAATTTTTTAGATTATTAGACGGTGGGACCGTCGGCACCGGCATCCGAAACGAATAACATTCGTTACAAATTGAAGTTAGTAAAGGGAAAAGAGAATTTGTTCAATTGCAATGGCTTTGGACGTAGTTACTACTAATTTTTATGGTCTATCGATAATCTACATCTAAAACATCTATTTCAAGATCTAAAAAATTGATTCAAGAGGATCAAGTAACAGATTGCTCCGATGGCCATAAATCTATGTTTTCTTGTTTTTTAAATTATTTATTATTTATTATTAAGATATATTTTGAAATTACATTATAATATTCTTAATAATCTGAATAAATGCAGAGAATAGATTTTATATAGATTATTTTTTTCTTGGTTAATTATTTATGATACATTATATCGAAGTCTTATAAATCTACATTACAATAATATAATAATGTAATTTTTTTTTTTACACCACGGGTCTTTTCTTTTTGTTTAAACAAAAAGAAAAGACCCGTGTTTAAAGTTACTTACTGATAACATTTTTATATTTTTAAATTAATTATTAATTTGTGTTTTCCTTTCTAGAAAATTACAAGTAAAGTAAAATTACAAGTAAAACTGGTGACTAATTGATGTGGTTAATTCAAGTTGAAGTCCTGGATTTTTAATAGTGTCCTCAAAGATTATTCTAGAGTTCAATCTTTACTCAAGTCTATTTAAATAACATATATATTTAATATATGTATATATAATTGTGTTGATTTAGTTTTATAAATATATTTGTTGAAACTTAGCTATATCAATTGAGAATATAACATGGTGTTTTATTTAACCTGTAGCTATTTGGATGAAAAATATCTTCTTATCAATCGAAAATGGAAAGGGCTTAAGATAAAATTTTACTATTTAAATAACGTTATTTTTTGAGATTTTCTTACAGTACGATTATTACATTATTTATGTTATATAGGTATTGATGTATTTATGTATTATTTCAATATGTATATTATACATCATGTTTTCAAGTGGTAGTTTTGGATTTACCTGAAAAGTATTTGCTTGTCCCCTGGTTGAACCTCATACTAAGGATTCATGTGTGTGTAGTCGTCCTTATTTCAGTAGAATTGATAATTAAAAATACCAATTGACAAAATTAAAAAAAAATACAAATTCTCAAACAAGGAAATTTATTATTGAAATAAACAAGAGTAATTAAGATCAACTCAGAGATTGTACTATATTTTTCTTTGTATAATAATTGTTCAATAACGACTAGTTGAAGTTCAAATATTTTATTTATGATATCCGATTTTTAATCTTAATGTTATAGAATGAAGTTTTAGAGTTTTATTTTTGTAATAATTAGTTCAGAGTAACGAATTCTGAGGACATTTGCAAAACATGATTAAAAAAAAATAAAAGAAGGAGTACTGGGAAATTTATTGAAGAGATGCAAATTAATATAAAATACATGAAGGCAAATCTTAGAAAAAAAAAGATGAATTCAAAATTCACTTTGAAATGACGTTAATAATAGGCGTATAAATGGGTATAGACATATAACAGCATACATAGTATCTGAAATAATTAAATTAATTAAAATTCGCAAATCAAAATTAAAAATTTCATGTGACTCATATTGGATATAAAGAAACATATTTCTTAGCAAATAGTTCATTTTAATTTTTCTAAAAATAATGCCTATAATGTTTCTCTCTCTCTCTCTCTCTCTCTCTCTCTCTCTCTCTCACTCTCACTCTCTGAAACGGTAAGGCTTAAACATGTTATACATCATTAGTGCTGTATACTGTATTATATATATAATTCTTGTGAATTTTTTATAGTGCAACTCCGAATTATAGAGAAGCTCAGTATGACAGTGGATATGTAAATTGTTTTTGGTCAACTAAGTACATCGCTTCCTAGTTAAAAAAAATATTTTTGATAATTTTATAAAAGTTACAAGGTTGTTCTATAAACATCTGTATAAACCTTTAACCAATCAACACAGCTGTTTATATAATTAGTAACCAATCATAGGTAAGCATTAATGTACAGGAATTGTCCTGCAAGCTTGAGTTCATTACATTTGTATAATTTATTATTAAAGGAAGTCGAAGTGCAATAGGATAGACTTGCAATTTTCTCATAAAGGATTATTGTGCATTTGTGCAGTTGTAAATCAGGTTCTGGAATAATTCTTTTATATACATTGTCGTTTGAAAAATCTATGTAATTTTAACGACTATTATTGCGTGGTACACAAACACCATTGTTTATTATAGCTCTTACCAGTATTATAAATTTAATTGTATTTAAAGTGGTTGGTAATGCAGTGTTCTAGTTTTTCCTCATTATTATAATTTGTATTAGTATTTTTAGTAATTTATTTAGATTTATATTGAAATACGCATATGCTAGTGATATATTTATACATAATCATATTAGTGCTCAATATTATATGTGCAGTATAAAGGCATACAACTTTGGCTGTTTTTATGAGAACCACGTTTTATTTTTAGGTGTTACTTATTTAATTAGTTAATTAAATAATATTGTTAGTTATTAAAATATAATATAAATATATAATATATTAAAAACTGTAATTATTATATGTTCCGTTGCATATATATCAATATTAAATTAAATTCTTAAATGAATCACTAGTTCCGGCAAAATTTTCCCACTATCTGATGAATGAGTCATAGTATTGTTGAAGACTTGGAAAAACCAGTTTTTTAGTGCATGTTTCTACTTGTTTGGATTAAACTGGAGTAATGGTAAAAAAGACGATTTTGCTCCAATAAACTAATGGTAAAAATGTGAATTTGGGACTGATAGGAAAAATCAGAGTTAGTCGCACACGAAGCATGAAACTAAAACTAATAAGTTGTATTCTAAATGATCATGTATATAAATTAAAATAACTTTATTTTTGCACATTAAATTAAAGATAAAAAAACTCACTGTGATTTAGAAATTCATTTAATTACTCTTTAAAAATACACCTCATTTCATTAAATAAAATTAAGATATCTCGCGAACATATCTTCAGATAAATTTTAAACGTTAAAACTGTTGGTATTTGAGGAAATAATACATTATACGTAAGACCAATTAATAAAGTAGAAGTCTGCTTACCAAAAGTCTATTTTCTTTAGTCACAGTCTAGAATAAAATCTTTGATTAAAATAAGAAACTTTAATAAAAATTAATTACATTTAATCTTCAAATTAAAATTAAAATTAAAGTTAAATTAAAATTAAAGTTTTTTTTAACTAAATTACATACCACATATTAATATTTACTATGATAGTATACTCTAATCTTAATTGCTGATACTATCATTATTTTATTTTTGTTTTAATTATTAGTAAGTGCATTAGTTACATTTTAACATTTTATTCTCAATCTCTACAATTACAAGCTTTGTACTTCTCACAACATATAAAGTATACATAACATTCTTTAGTATCCTTCACCATGAATGCGTTTAATGTACTATCTGCCGTCTGCCTTAAAAGCTGTATACCTAAATAAAAAAAATGCTGTGAAATATGTAATAAGTTTAGCTATTTAAACTGTGTAAGACTTAAAACTGTGATCAACAAAGATAATTCTAAAATCAAAGCATGTCTGGCCTACATCAACAAAGCCAATATACATTCTAATATACCCAAAACTCCTCCAGCGCCATCCATTGTCGATCCTCTCACATCTTCTTCGAAGGTTCGAATTCATTAAGCTCCTGTGAAGTTCACTCATTTTCTATGAATGAACTGTTGAATGAATAAATGAAGAAAATAACGTCTTCTATGAATGATATGCTTAAAAGAGAGTACACTAATTAAATGAATAAAATTATGGAGCTGATTGCGCTCGCTTCAATAGTCGAACAACTGAGGCCCTAAAACCCACACAGACTCACATAAATTTTTTAAAAAAAAATTTTCATAAAGAAATTAACCATATTAAAACTCAATAAGCCTCTTTTCATGAAACATACATTGAGCACTCTGAACAACATTTAATAATCTCTACGGAATCCCTAAATCAGACTATTACTAATCTTAACGCACGAATCAACTAACTTTCTTTCAGTTTGCATTCCATTAACTTCGACATAGTTCTAGATGGCTTTTCATATCTTGAAACACTCGATCTAAAAAAATTAGTACCTTGTACACTTAAGCCACTACATAACCAATGAAGTCTTGTAAACATATTGGCTGTTTGATCACTGGCATTATTGACAGCCACTACTAATGCAAATTCGATTACTCAGTAGTACTTACCACCTTCAGGTTTAAATTCGAAATACATGACCCCTTATCCCAACGCTAAACCAATTGTCGTACCCCTATCATCTCCTGCCGTAGCGCGAAGCAATTAGATAGAAAACTCAAGGTATTTGTATTTCCAGAATTGACTATCTAAAATATATTGTTCATTTACAGACTAAAGTTTTGTATTTATTTTTTAAAATAAATTTTGAAAGTAATCTTTCACGAAAGTCCGCTTCTAATACACGAATATTTTCGTCGTGTTAGAACCGTTGATGAAATGAGGATTTGAAATAAATAAAAGCAGTACCTTATAATATTCGTACGTGTATTTACAATATAATACAATCGAAAATTACAACGTTGTGCCTATCACAACTCACATTTGAAATCAATGAAAACACCCCGTATTTAAACATTTTCTAAGAGTAGTCCCGCCGACGCAAGTTATTGTTAATAAAGAAACAGAGTCGGGCGGATGGTTACCTGCACCACTCTCGGTATTTCCCATGCGAGGGTTTTTCCAAAATTTTAATCCGTGCAAGGTCGGACTTGCACTACGTTTTATAACATACAAATATTATTTATTTATTATTACATTTTACTTGGGTACAAATATGCTCCCAGCCTTGAACGGCTTGCGTTCAATTCTGAAAGATGGACATTAATAAATCATTACTGCCTATCTGTGCCATTATAACAATAATTTTATGACGTTTCAAATATTATTTTTTTTTTTTTTTTTACAAATATATATATATATCCACACCCACATTCTATAAATATTACATTATACGGCAAATTATTTCACATAAATGTTTTTAAATTCAATAAAATAAAATATATATCAATATAACTCTATATCAACCGGTAGCGGCACCAGCTTTGTCACACCTCTTTTGTAAGTACCATTCGCAGTTTTGACTGTTGCGACTCGAATTACACCATCATCACCAGAATGTACTTCTGTTATTCTTTCCAATTTCCAGCACATTGGTGGGAGGTTGTCTTTCTTGATGGTGACTAGGATGCCGACCTTAATTTTATTCGTGTGACCCAGATGCCATTTACTGCGGGTCATCAGCTGATTCAAGTACTCCCTGTGCCAACGCTTCCAAAAATGCTGTTTGATTTTTCTAATATGTTGCCAGTCGGATAACTTATTGTTATTTAGTTCCTTATAATCATATTCAAGTAGACTTGCAGGTCGTTCGCCAATAAGAAAGTGGGCGGGGGTGAGGGCAGTTAGGTCGTTGGGATCACTGGAGATGGGTGTTAATGGTCAAGAATTCAGGATCTATTCAATTTCAATAATAAAAGTATTAATTTTTTCGTACGAAAAGAGCGCGCTTCCTATTATTTTATATAGATGTTTCTTTAAACTTTTTACCGCCGCCTCCCATATCCCTCCAAAATAAGGAGACCGCGGCGGAATAAAATGCCATGCTATACCCTATTCACTCAGCCTATTTTGCATAAGCTCATTAGTCGCTTTAGAATGAAAGAAAGCGCAGATTTTTAATAATTCATTTTTTGCTCCTACAAAATTGGTGGTATTGTTGGAGTATATATTTTTTGGCAAACCTCTTCTACAAATGAATCACGTAACGGCCTCTAAACAGGTGTCTGTTGTAAGATCTGTGATGAGTTCAAAATGTACAGCCTTTGTCGAGAAACACACGAATACGGCAACGTAAGCTTTCACGCTTTGGTGATTACGTATTTTCTTTTCTTTTATGGATAATGGTCCACAATAATCTACTCCAACGTTCTCAAAGGGTTGCGCTTCTTTCACTCGATTCGCGGGAAGATTACCCATTTTGTATTTTATTACTTGTGCATTCATTTTTGCACAGCGCATGCATTTTTTAATAATATAACGCGTGGTATTTTTTCCGTCAATGGGCCAGTACTCATCTCGTACGGTATTTAGTGTTGTTAAACCACCGGCATGTCATCATTTTTCGTGAGCTCGTCTTATTATTAACTTCGTTACATGCTCGTCTCGCGGTAAGAGTATCGGATGCTTTCGTGCATAATTTAGTTCAGTATTCGTTAGTCGCCCGCCTACACGTATTATTCCGTTGTCGTCAATGAATGGAGATAAAGCACTAATCGAGCTTTTGCCTTTTACCTCGGCTTGTTTGCTAAGTGTTTTTATTTCCGCTTTAAAATGATAATCTTGCACGAGTTTCAATATCCTCATCTGTGCACTCTTCAATTCTTCTACCGTGAAGCTACCTTTTAATTTTTTATTACTACGCCGATTATGTACCGCGCGTAAGCATAGCGCGACGAATTTATTTAGTGCGGTTATGCAAGAAAATTGTTGAAATATGCTATTGACGTTTGTGTTGTTTATTAATACTGTGTATTTTTGTTTCTCCGGTATTTCTATATTTGAAATGTGGAATGATTTCCAAAGCTTATTATTGTTCTTTAGCCATTCAGGTCCACGCAGTCATAGCTCGTTTTTCATGAAGTCTAAAGGTCATTCGCCACGAGATATAAAATCTGCTGGATTTTCAGTAGAAGCGACGTGATAATACCACTCGGCTCCTGTGGTTCTTCTTTGTATCTTAGCTACTCGATTTGCTATGAATGTTTTTAATTCATGCGGCTGTTTTTATTTGATTTAAAACTATAGTGGAGTCTGACCACAAGCAAATTTGGCTATATTTTAATTTTAATGTGTTTTTTACATATTCGATTAATTTGGACAAAACTAAAGCTGCGCATAGTTCCAATCTGGGAAGGCTAATAGTCTTTACCGGCGAGATTTTTGATTTCGCAAGAATTAATTCTATTTTACAGTTGTCATTATTGTCTGTTGAGCGCAAATACACACACACACACCATAAGCCTGCTCGCTCGCGTCACAAAAACCGTGTAATTTCACGTCAACTGAATTTTCAAGCAAAACGTATCTACTCACTTTAAAATTTTCTAACGCAGGAAGTTCTTTTTCGAAGTTTTTCCATTTAGTTTATAGACTTTGGGGAACTGACTCGTCCCATTGCAATTTTAGGTTCCATAACTGCTGCATTAATACCTTTGCTGTAATTACAATTGGGCCTATCAATCCTAGAGGGTCAAACAACTTCGCGATTTCCGATAACATTGTGCGTTTTGTAATAGTTTTATTTTCACAAAATCCTTTTACCGTATAACTAGTCTGGTCGTACAAGGGTTGCCAGCGCACTCCAAGTATCTTCCGCGCCTCGTTATGAAAAGAAATATTCTCAACCCTCTCGAGCTCTTCATTAATTAACTCTGGTTTATTTGTCATCCATTTATGTAACTCAAAGCCTCCCGCCTTTAATAACTTCGTTATATCATTTTTTAATTTAAGTGCTTCCTTTTTATCCTGTGCTCGTGACAGCAAATCGTCAACGTAAAAATCGTTCTTTAGACATTTAGCCGCGTTTGGATATCGCGCACCTTCGTCATCCGCTAACTGAATTAACGTTCTTGCAGCTAAAAATGCAGCAGGAGTCGTGCCTTGCGTTACCGTGTTTAATTAATATATTTTTATTTTTTCGTCATGTTTATTTCGCCATAAAATTCTCTGATATTTCGCGTCATCCGTGTGTACCTTTACCTTTATTTGCCGATATATTTTCTTTAAATCGGCTGCGATGATGACGTTATGTAAACGAAAACGCATCAATACCGCTGTAATGTCATTTTGAATATTGGGGCCACTTAATAACGCATCATTTAACGAGATCTTACTACTTGTTTTTGCTGAATCATCAAACACGACGCGAACCTTTATTGTTAGATTTTCGTCTTTAACAACAGCGTGGTGCGGTAAATAGTATCCGTCGTTCAATACATGAGGATTTTGTATCTCACACATGTGTCCTAAATCTAAGTATTTCTGGAGAAATTTGTTGTATTCTATTTTTAATTTCAAATTAGCGTTTAATTTTTTTTCTAAGTTAATATATCGTTTTAACGCGGTATTATACAATTCGCTGAATTGTTCGATGTTTGAGTTAAACGCTAATCTTGTTACATAGCGTCCGGTACTGTCACGTCGTGTTGTTTTTAATTCTTCACAACTCTTTTCATCGGCTGTTAGATATTGTTCTTCAGGTAAATCTTCTATCTCCCAAAAGTCTTTAATTTGCGTTTCGACATCGCGTATTAACATGGATTTAAAATGAGCTTCTGGAGCTTGCAAGTTCATGTCACCCGTTACATCCATCCAAATAGCGTTTTTTGCAATGTTACGTCCTCGCATTTGTCTAGTGCTATTTGACCGTGGCATATTAGCTTATAAAAAAGCGTACTTCCTATATGATATCGATTTCACCCGGCAAGTTAAAGTTTGGATCGGCTAGTCTTATATTTTTGGGCAAATTTAATTTTTCTTTTTTCACTAATTTCGACGGTACCACACCTGTTATCACCGGCAGTGCTACAAACTCGAGAGTCTTTTGGAAGCTGCAGGTTCGCGATTTTATTACGGCTGTGATTTTGAAATTTGAATGCGATTCTTTCATTGATAAGCCCGATAATGACCGTGTAACTTTCTGTTTTTTAAGTTGCAATTTTTCCGCTAAACCCTCAATGATAAAATTACATTGCGAACCCGAATCTAATAGTGCCCTACACAAATGTTCTTTATTATTTTTATCAATTATTTTAATAATCGCGGTGCCTAAAAAAGATTCGGAGTCTTGGGTTATAGTGTGCGCATACCCGAAGCGTTCAGCTTTCTCGTTGTTTTCCTCGCTATTAACTGTATTAGCTTCCTCTTCATTTTTGCGCTTTGAATTATTTTGATTAGATGTCTTTGAAAAGTGCAGAAGTGTGTTAAACTTTTTATTACATTGTTTACACCCTGCCGCTCGGCAATTATTAGTGGTGTGATTATTACGCAAGTAGTTAAAGCATAATCCTTTCTCTTTGGTGATCGCGAAATGCTCCTTTTGATTTGCTTTTAGAAATTCAGGGCAAACATGAATATTATGGTTTTTACCACAGTGTGCGTAGTCATTTTTTTTATTTAGTCCTATTAAGACTTGTGTGCGCTTATTTGAATTCAGAACTATATCGTTTTCCTCACCGCGCTCGCGTTTGCTGATAAACTTCATCAGCTGCTCAAATGTTGGTTCATCGTGATCTTCAAGGGTTATATCCCACGCGCGCCGCGTTACTTTATCGAGCTTTTGAATTATTATGTAAATTAGTATATAATCCCATTTTCTAACATCATCTTTCATTAGAATTAATGACTGCACATGCTTTTGCGCGGTTTCGCGTAGACCTCTTAATTTTGCAGGACTTTCTTTTGCTAGTGGCGAGATCTCTAATAGAGCTTGAAGATACGAATTTAATATTACACGCGGTTTTTCGCATCGTTTTTTAATTAAATCCCACGCAACTTGATAATCTGCTTCGGATCCATCGAGAGATTCTAATATATTTGCGACATCCCCTGTTAACGATGTTTTTAATATATAAAACTTGTGCGCCGCGGGTATATTTTTGACGTCATGCACCAGGGTTTGAAATGTATTACGAAACGATCGCCAATTAAGCGGGTTCCCGTCAAAGGGCTGTATTTTGATCTCCGACAATAGCGATCTGTGTATAATTTGCGAATTTAGCATAGGTGTTGGCGATGCATTTGTAGGTGTACGTGTAGCGCATGTATCATTTGTATTGACCATTATTTCTTTAGATTTCAGCGCGATCAAACGTGTACATTTGTAATATGCATTTTAAAATTCATCACGAATTTTATCTTCGGCATTTATCGCGGCTTCGCTTTCTTCCATTAGAAGCTCGACCTGAACCTGCACTTGACAGAATTACTCATACATTGCTTCTAATTTTAATTTTCGCGGTTCAATATCGACATCTTCAATTACTGCGGTATTCTCAAAAAAATTTGTCAGACGCATTATCAGCGCTCCAATCACGCCTCGCCCTTTTCGCAGCTCTTTCAAATTATCGTTACTCATTTTTTTTTGCACTTTTATTATTGTTCTTAGAAATAAGGTAAGGAAGGAATGGTGAATGACTCACGGTTTTCGATGACTGGTGTATCCAATGTAGTTGCTTCTAGATTGTTTTGACAGGCTTGATGAGTGGCTTTGGGTCACTTCTCTGACTGCTGCTCCAAAGGATGTCCTGAAGGTACACTGCTTACTACCTCCAGTGGCTACTTCTCCAGAGGATGTCCAGGAAACGTTGTTTATTTCTCCACTGATTGCCTTCCTAAGGATGTCCAGGAGATGCTGTTTGTTTCTCTGCTGGCTGCTTTCCCAAGGATATCCAAGGATTTCTCGACTCTTCATCTTCTTGTATTCACACACGAAGTCGTTCGAATTGACTACTTAACACACTAGTTTTTTCAATATCCAGCTCGAAGGATCATGTTTATTTGCAGACTAAAGTTTTGTATTTATTTTTTAAAATAAATTTTGAAAGTAATCTTTCACGAAAGTCCGCTTCTAATACACGAATATTTTCGTCGTGTTAGAACCGTTGATGAAATGAGGATTTGAAATAAATAAAAGCAGTACCTTATAATATTCGTACGTGTATTTACAATATAATACAATCGAAAATTACAACGTTGTGCCTATCACAACTCACATTTGAAATCAATGAAAACACCCCGTATTTAAACATTTTCTAAGAGTAGTCCCGCCGACGCAAGTTATTGTTAATAAAGAAACAGAGTGGGGCGGATGGTTACCTGCACCACTCTCGGTATTTCCCATGCGAGGGTTTTTCCAAAATTTTAATTCGTGCAAGGTCGAACTTGCACTACGTTTTATAACATACAAATATTACTTAATTATTATTACATTTTACTTGGGTACAAACATATATAATACTCGATTTCTCTAGAAAGACCTACGCTGTCTAAGCATAGTTAACCAGCCAAATAATTTTCACAACACCGTTTCACCTACTAAACATAATACCGATTTTTCTTCAATATTCCTTAGTTCAACTCCCTCTCTGATTTCCAAATTTATTTCTAACCTCGCTGAAGTCTTTCTATCTACCAACTACCTTCAAAATTTCTATAACACATTTAATTTCTGCCAAATTCTACCTTCTGATGTACATGAAAACATTCATTCATTTCATCTACAAGCTCGTGGTGCTGATGGTTTCCTTAAAGTTTCTAGTTTACAGTATTCCCATTTATTGGAACCTTTATATCTAAAATATTCAATGTATTCCTTTAATCAGGTTTATTTCCCTCTAAATAAAAATAAGCATTAATTATTACCCTCCCAAAAACCAAAGCCCCAAGTAATATCAACTACTATAGACCCATTTCTATATTTAATTTTCTATCTAAGATTCTTGAAAAATTTATTCATGAATAATAAAATTCACATGTAAATACCTTTAATATCTTGTTAGATTTTTAGATTGGATCATAACAGTAAGATAACATTGTTACACCTAGTGGATGACATTAGACATGGCATAGATGAAAGGAAAATTACCATGCTTTGATAATTTTACTAAAGCGTTTGACTCTGTCTTATCACTCCTTTATCAAAGCTGCGTGATATAAGCTCTCTTCTATAATTTATAAATAGTTTACCTAATATCTTTCTGACAGATCTCAGGCTGTATATGTTAATGTTAAAACATTTCTAAAAAAACATTTCTCTATTTGTAAAAACTACACTGGTGTACCGCAAAAATCAGTACTGGATCTTCTACTATTTAAACCTTTAAATTAATTATATCAGCCGGAATCTTCATCTGAATATTACTCCATATCATATCAGACTTCGAAAAAGTGCAGAAAGTACCTAATGTTTAGCCTTTTATATAAAATACTTAACGATAACTATTCTAAGTATTTGCTGAAGTATTTTATCTTCAATAACTCCACATGCTCCTTGCGCGCTTCAAACACTCCTCTTTTAATAACACGATTCAGAACAGAAACTTAAAAATTGAAAATTAAAAATCACTTATCTTCTTCTGTTCTTTAGAACTTTCTACCCTCTGATATCTGTGAAAAAATCCCCGATTTTTTTCCTCTGCATAATCCTCTCTACTGCAGCATCTTCTCACACCACGTCACTCTCTCTCTCTCTCTCTCTCTCTCTCTCAGTGTCACTCTTTCTCTCTGTTTCTCTCTTCCTCTCTCCTTCTCTCGCATATTTTCCCATAATTATAGTTTAAATGAACAACTCACTTATTGTAATAAATTGACTAGCAATTATTATACCGTTCCGATCAAAATATGTATAATACTGTCACGAAATGTTTAAATATTTCCCAGGATGAAATTCGCTAACGTCTAGCATAGCGGTACTTTCGCGAGAGAGAATGAGGAAATTTCAAATAATCTTGATGATTTTTAATTAAAAACAGTTCATTTAATGCTTCTTCCTTATTCGCGCTTGAATAAAAAACATGACCCAAACGCTTTACATACGATTTTTTCAGCACTCTCACACGCATAGTTCTTTGAGAATACCATTCACGAATTCCTATACTAATATTATACAATAAGCTTTACATAAAAGAAGTGGATAAACAATGATGTATATATAAATATACTTCGATTATATAATACGGTCTGTAATTTAAACAAACAATTTGTTAACGAGCGATTATTTTACTTAAACAAATAACTAGACGAATACGTTTAAATAAATTAAATTATTTAAATGTTACAATGTTTGATTTCGATTTTCGCGAAGTGCGAACCGTTTTTTTCCTTACCCGTCGATAAGGAACGGTCATTACCACGTCGACCTCCTCGCGGAAAGGTTTAATCGGTTGGCGGTGTTCCTCGTGATCAGTTGAGTCTCTCCCAAAGTCTCGTGACGGTCTTGATCGCCAGGTTTCGTCACTTGAAGCGAGTTGACTGGCTGAGAATAAGAAGCGGAGTGATGGTACTTTGAGAGGCTCAAAAGTTCCAAGTTACCTCTCCACCACGATGTCAGGATTATCCATGCAAAGGGCTGGTTGTAACAAACGCTAGGAACCAGATTCCTCACCCTACCCAGTCTCCAAGATCATCGATCTGTTACCAGAAATCTAAAATTTTTTTTTTGTATTTTGTATAATGCAAAGGGATTTTTTCACTATAATATCTCTTCTAATAACTAGTTATATTGTATTGTCGGAAAAATATACCTTTTTAAACAGTATTTCTTTAATACTAATAAAATTTTCCGAAAAATGTATAGAAATATATTTAAATTTTTTAAGTTTAAATTTATTATCAATAAATTAAATTGCGCATTAATATATCTTTTTTTGTAAATATATAACTTCATAACACTTCATACATAAACACATATAAAGAAACAAGATAAAATTTAAATATCTTTTAGCTTATAATTTTTATAATTTCTCTTTATTTAATTATTAATAAATAGATAGTTTAAGTCAGCTTAAATTTAATTAATAACAAATTATTATTATAATATATTAAAAATAAATTAATTAAATGTAATTAAACTTTTATCTATTTAAACTAATTTGTAACTCATTGTAAAACATGAAAAGTACAAAATTTTATTGCATTATATTTATTTAGCAATACACTTAATTTTAATTTTTTTTTTACACATAAATAGAATTCTCAAATAAAATATTTGTTTTTTCTTTATCATTCATCATAATTCACGGATATAAACAGTGAAGAAAAACCACAAAATGTTATTTTATTAAGTAATGTAAAAATATTTGTTTATATTATATTTATATTTTATAACAAAAATATATTTTTTTAAGTAATAAATTGCATCGAAATACTACAAATATAAATATCTAAGTTGATATTAAAACAATGAAAATTGATTGAAAATGAAAATTTTAATTTGAAACTGTTAGGTTTAAAATACAAAGATCAATTTAAATACTTAATGATTTAGCTAATTTTATTGGTGAGATCTAAATTTATAAAGTATCCAACTTTTGAGTAAAATTCAAATGTTTCTACAGAGCTAAAAGTAGCGAAAAAAATAAAAATTATACACAACACACTACTTTCACATTCTAAAAACGTAAAAAATAATAACCCATGTATTTGTAGGAAGAAATAATGGCACGAAAGCGACGAGAACATATATTAATAAAAAAAAATCTTTGGACGAGCAAAAACTTCCGTGTTTGTTCAATAAATCTCTAGGTTGACTCTAAAAATTAAGTGGATGCTAGTTCCGATATTGAAACGGAGAATGGAACAGTGCGAAAATCGGAAAGTGATATAAGATATAGTGACCTCCATTTCGTGATTTGTTTCTCAAACTTTCCTTTTCTGATGGTGTAGTTACACATATAACTACGTGATTGTGGAATTGAAAATGAATTTTTCTGAAGGAAGCTATAAACGTTATATAACGATTGGAGTTGAAGTATATTGATATAAAAAATCTGAGTAATGCATTTTCACGTTAATTATTTGAAGATGACTCTTATTTTATATCAGAAGTTGTATTTATTTACTTTCTATCACATAGAAATACTTAAAAATATACTTTTACCGTCACAAAATGCTTTTCCTTCTTTATCATTTGAATTTATTATTTTGTTGTTTTCAAATTTAATAATGTATGGTATGCAAATATTTGAATTTTTATTTATTGTTTTTTTTTCAATTACATATTATATGTAATTTAGAATAATTCAA
The DNA here is from genome assembly GCA_018907245.1 of Eupristina koningsbergeri. Taxonomy (NCBI): domain Eukaryota; kingdom Metazoa; phylum Arthropoda; class Insecta; order Hymenoptera; family Agaonidae; genus Eupristina; species Eupristina koningsbergeri. Next base: position 2,154,377 of record JACCHV010000001.1, read on the forward strand.
ATAAATTAACAAAACATTTTCCTCTTTATCATTTGACTTTACTATATTGGTGTTGAATATTATCAAACAAATTCAATAGCACGCGTTATCTAAATATTTGAAATATTATTTATTATTTTATTTTCAGTTATTATTTATTTTATATAGTTTATTGCTTATATAATTATGTTAATTAGTTATTGTTTATGTATATAGTTTTTGTATATTCAGTTATTTCAGTTACATATTATATGCGGCCGTTTTGCTAATGTAATTTGGATTAATTCAGAGTATGTAAAAGAACTATTTATGGTTAATCATAAAATCTTATGGTTAATCATAAAAACTGGAGATTCTCAATTTAAAGTAAATGCAATAAATACGTGAATAGTTAATAGTGAAGTCTAAAAAGAAAAGAATTAAATGCTCATCATATAAAATATATTATATAAAAGTTTGTTACATCTAAAATTAAAGCTACTTTTTACAATAAAAGCTCAATTGAAAAATTTATGATTTTATTTTTGTAAAAATGCTGTTCAATTATTCTATTATTTTTATATTATTATTTCTGTATATTCATAAATCTATTTTACAGCTACATTTCACTTTTATTCTTTTTTGCTGACAAAATTTTCTATCTCTTTTAGCTTATAATGCGACTGCCATTGGTTATCATTTTTTGAATTTAAAATGAAAAGTACATCTTAATTTTATTTTTAATTCAAAATTTATCTTTTCTCAAGCCCATAAATTTCTATATCGTCTTGGTTCAATTCATCATTGGTCTAACATTATCGCATGACTTGATTCATAAAAAAGTTAAATTTTTACGTAACATCTCTAGTTATTACACTACTTTCTTTTAATTAATTACTTTATTACGCTCTCGTTTTTTCTCTTTCACTGGTTAAGTTATTATTAATCATTAAATATTATTTAAATTTTAGTATTACTTTGTTGTAAGTATAAATACAATTATTATGCTGGTATATTATTTTGTAATGATTAACGCATTCTATTTCGCACAATTATTTTTATTACGAATACATGTATGGTAAATGTACGTAAAAAAATTTCAGTCTTTAATGATATTCTATAATTTACGTTTCTTCCACATTTCTTTGTTATTAATAATTTTATTCCTAGGATTCTGAAATAAAATATTTTTTTTTGTTCATTATTTTATTTTTACTTTTAATTTTTCTTGTGGAATAATGTAAATTTCGTACAATTATTAATACTTCAATTTTTTACTTTGAGTTTCCATTTATTACCTACAAATAAATGCCATAACATCATACATGAATTTATTTGTAATCATAATTAATTATCACAATTTAAAATAGTTTAAAATTTTGTATTAGTTCTCTAAAAAACTAATCGCTTGATTTTATGGCAGTTGATTTATTTTTAGCATTTCACTTTTAATATATGTATTAAGAGTACATATTAAAGCAAATTATTTTATTTCATTTTATTATTTATTTATTATTTTTTATCCCTTATTAATCTTAATTTATTTTTCGATTTTTTGAATAGCTTTGATAATTTTTTTTTTCTTTTGTTTTTATCCAGATAATGGGAGGAGGCCAAGAGAGTGGGGACAAAAATTAGCTCAATAACACCCACAAAAAATAAACTGGTGGGTAATTGTCGAATTCGCCAACCCCTTGCTTGTATGCCTCTACCGACTAAAAACTCTGCTGCCATGTAGAACTACTGGGAGCAGGATTGTTAACGAAGATGTATAGGAAAGTACCAAGTTTCAGTTTTTAGCTTTCCAGAACACTGAAAAAAATAAGATGTAAGGGGGAACGATAAAAATGGTTGTCGAAGCAAAGCGTAGAGTAAAAGAAATACCAAGGGGGTTGAAAACATAAAAAGATTAATGAAAGTGACGGTATCACGACGTAAAAAATTGCAGATCGACAGTACGTGTTAATTTACACCAAGGAAGAGAACTTGAAGTATCTGTCTTTAAAAGAAGGGGTAGATTTGCTTAGAACGTTTATAAGCGGGTTACTGTAATTGTTAACAGCAAGGATTTGATTAGAAGTTAATACGCAGGTATATGGATAGGATTGATAGGGCGAGAAGTAAAATTTTGGGTTCAAGGTTTATTTGTTTGTTCCGGACATACTATGGATATCCGAGAAGGGAGTGAATAATATGAGAGTAGTTTCGTTGGTGGGTAAGTAAAGATTTGGCAGTGTCCCATATAAGTAAGCCATAGGAGGCAATGCGGTGAATAATGGATGAAAAAGTATGAAGTTTGGTGATATAGTCCAAAACATAGAGCACTATTTAGATCATGAAAAAAAGGAGCTAGTGATGTACATCAAAATTCGTAAAAAAATCAGTAGACTCTTATTTTCTAAAATGCTACTCATCATATTCAGGGTTTTTTATTAACAATTTTAATGGAAAAATATATTTTTTTACGTTTTTTGTTATAAAATGAAGTCTTAATTTTAACGCTATAGTATCAATGGGGCGATTGGTAGCTAATAAAATTGTGAATAAAATTCATTTTTCGATAAATTGATCAGAAAATGAAAAGTTGAGAATTATTCCAAAAATCGGAAAATTCTTAAATTAAATTAAACATTTGTATGTGATGTGGATGTGAATGGAAATGAATGTGGATTTTATTTGTTCAAAATTTTAACTTGATCGGATTATTAGGTTTCGAGTAATACTATTGTTAATTAAATTATGACAAAAGTTATGCAATCCGAAATATTTAAACGAAATGTAAGATACAGGAATTTTTTTAGAAAGCTTGATAATTGAATTTAATTGATTTAAATTAATGAACTCAAATTTACCTTGGACACTTTGTTTGCTTTGAGACTCGCTCTCTGGTGAATACAGATGTAACTATTTGGGGAGCAATAGTTCAAGTAGTGGAATCTAGAAAAATTATTGAATTTGCATAATATTTTGCAATTTATGTTCATTGATATTCAATAAAGTTTTCATGATTAAGATAATTTTCATTAATACTAATATAGTTTTTTTAAAATTATTATTCTCTTCAGTTATAAAATCTAATTTTACAATGGATTTTTTTTAAGCCACATATATTTTAAACACATTTTAATTGATTTTAAGTTGTAATATTTAAAAATATTAATTTTAGTACAATAAAAATAGGTTAACTTTTTTAGATTACAATAAATAAAACGAACAATATTGCAAGAGATAAAGATACACATTTATTATAATCTAAAATTATTTTGAATATTTCTATTCGTAAGCTTATTACGAAAACTAATAATCCTGGTAAAGGCCAATTTATATGATATCTATGTTACAGAAAAATTTGTACTTATAAATATCTGTAATTACTCAAGATTTTGCAGTATTACATGTTTACTTATATCTATATCCAATTGTCAAACTATGTTAAAAACTATATAAAAAATTTGTAACAAGTTAATTGACAAATTTTAACAGCCTCACCCTATATTGATAGGTGTATACGTTGTAAAATATCAACTCGTGTAGAAATTTTCTTAATTTCATTCCTACTAGAAATTTTATTTTATTAATAGGAAAAAGAGAAAATAGTTATGATGAAACAGTCCGCTATTTTAAGCTTCTTTTTTATAACACAATATCTCTAAAGAGTTATCATAAAAAATATTAAAAAAAAATTATGTATCTGTATATTGTTACGGCCCGAGCCGTTAACGAATATTTAAATATTAATGAATACTTTTAAATGAATTAAGAATACACCTGCTTACTCGATTTTTCCGACCAGATGTTTTCCTTCCACATGTATTAAATTCCCGATAAGATAATTTTTCAAATTAGAAGTGGGTCGTAAATTAATCCAACATTTACACATAAGGGTATGAAAAGAATCGAGAAAGTCAGGGATCGTCGTCATTTCCCTTGTTTATATATTATGAAAAAGAATAATAATGAGAACAGTTAGAGATGAAAGAATGCGCTATAACATACACGAAATTTATCTCTTGTTTATTAAAAATAAAGCATAGACTTCAGGAAACGAAAAGTAACTGATAAATGTTAAGTCAAATCGAATGATTTCACATAACAATCCATAAATGGAAACCCCATCTGCAGCCAAAAAAAAATCTTTATAAAATTTATTAAATTAACAAATTAATAATTATAAACAAATTATAAACAAATTACCGAAAACATAAAATTTTGTAACGAAGTGCCCCTTTTTCCCCGCCGATCCTAGTTCGACGGCGGGGCTCGGGGGGGGGTGTGAGACGAGTTACCCTTTTACGCGTGAAGTGTAAAAGGGGCTCGTCACCCTTGCTTTCCCCAGCTGGGACAGCTGGCCATCGAGAAAGCCAAGGTTCGGGAGTGGGGAAAGACGGGAATTTAAATAACGGGGTTTTACGCAGGTAAGTATATTTTCATCAAATTCCTTTTTTTTATTTGTCGATATTCGGAAGAAATTTATTATAAGCAACTATTATTTCAATCTAGGTGGATCACCGGTGGCACATTTTCCTTATCCAAGGTTATCACCGGGATTTCCCTTACTGGAGCAGCGCTGGAGAGGTGGAAGTATTTCGGTCCACCGGTGACAGATCTCGCCACTTCAGGAACGGTCGAGTTCTGGAATTGCGGAACGGCGGTTTAGCGCGTCGATAGACGGCGTGACGGTGGCTGATCCAGACTAGGTTGGGTCAGTCAGTTTGCTAAGATGGCGGCGGTGGTATCGGCGGGCTCGTGTCGAGCTTTACTGCGAAAGCAGTTTCAAAGTCCGGCTCGAGCAAAAGCAGGAGACCGAACTCTCTGTTTGTTCGCGCACTCGGGTTTTTATACCCGCGGGAGCCGCGGCGACTCTCGTGGAGCGGGACTCGTGCGCAAGTTTGACCGCGCGTACATTTACTCCCGTGTCAAACACGGGAGTTTGCAGCGGCGGGCGCGGAAAGCGTTGACGTCGCGCGACGTTCAGACGTTTGTCGTCCGTGGAAGCATGCGGTCGTGCGGCTTCCACGAATTCTAGCAATGGCGTGCCCGGGCAAGCCGTTGCAATTTTAATAATTGAATGATTTTTCCGATCAATGATTTAATAGAAATTAAATCCTTGTAAAATTTATTAAATTAACAATTTAATAATTATAAACAAATTATAAATAAATTAAAAAAATGTAAAACTTCAATGATTAAATTATTCTTGATCAATAATTCGACCAAAACTAAATCTTTATAAAATTTGTTAAATTAACAAATTAATAACTATAAATAAATTATAAAAAAATTACTAAAAACGAAAAATTACAATTATTGACCGATAATTCATTCAGCACTGAATTAAATATATTATTGAACAAACTAGATCTTAACTATTCAATCAGTTCAATAAAATTTTAAGTAAAATTGTTAAATCGAAACAATAGACTACTAATTAAGTAATTAACAAATATCTCGAACAAACGAGTCAAAGCAATTATAAAAAATGCAGAAAATATATTCTCAACGAACGATCCAAAAACAAAAAAAAAATATATAATAATTTAATATGTGATTCCATGAAATTCCCACACAGCGGAAATTGTATGTCAAATAATTACCTTAATTAACCTTATTAATTAAAGAAAACACTTGTTATCGTAGAAACGTAAAATTGTCTAAGAGGGAGAAGTTTTTCTCTTATTAAACGCATCCTAATGCAAACACGTAAACATTTTCCTTTTGGAAAAATGTATGAGAGAAGAGATAGATAATGTACGCAATATATCTAATGAATCTGTTGATAACAAAACTATAAAAGGGACCAAGTTCAGAGGCAAAGCAGGTGTTTTTAATTGTCATTCAGACACTCCTATAGTTTTTGTTTGCTGTGTCACGTTTCCATTTTTCCATTTTTATCATCGCGAGCTAACCATCCCTGAGATTCATCGAGGCTATTGGGTGCACTGTCTATCTCTCTCTCTCTCTCTTTCTACTCCACCACCTTTGTTGCAAGGATCTAAACCTGCAATTGACCAAGGATTTTTATACACATATACAAGTAAGACAAATAAATATTATGTATTTCATTGATTATTTTAATTTATTTGCATGCCTTGAGTGAATTCCCACCTCGCGTTCGTTCATCTTCATTTAATATAAATATTTCCGCGATTTCTTATGTATTCTCCTTCTCAGAAGTTATTGTGCGAAAGTGCAGACTTAAAAGGAGAAATTTAATCGAACGTGAGATAGTTTTGATAAGGATTAATACGGTTTTCGTAGGTCCACGGGTTTTTAAAACGATCGTTCATTGTTCGAATCTTTGGGTAACTCGCCTATTTTCGCTTGAGTTTCGCGTGTGGAGGAAAAAAATATTTGTTCAAGGACATGTTACCTAGAGTTCGTGCGTTAAATCGTAGATTGAACATTAGTTTAATTAAAAATTAAAGCTACGGACGTAACAATATGTACAATAAACATTTAGAAAAATTTAAATTATAATTTTAAAATTATACAAAACAGAAACTTTTAAGTTATATTGAATAATATGTCTTTAATGCAAAGGCCTCTCATTTAGCTAGCAATATATTATTAATTTCATAGTTGTTTTATATAGATTTTATTATATTACATTTCTTCCAATTAGCCCAATTAAGTCATGTTAACTAGCATTTAATAGTTTTAATTTTTAATTTAAACGAGAAAAAATAAATATTAATTGAATAAATAATTTAAAAAGGCAATTTCTACTAAAATAAATTTTACATCATAACAAAATACAAGAAATGAATAATGAAAACGTTTTTAAAAATGTTATTTATTATTAAATATTTATGATCTAATCAACGTATTAAACGGATTTGAGTAATATAAGCAATATTTCATTATCAATTACGAAGATGTTTTCTATAAAAAACTTTTGACGTTGTATATAGATGAATGTATATATAATGAAACTTGAAAACCAAATAAATTAGCTTGAAAAAAATATTATGCATGTAACCATTTTTTAATTATTATCATCTTATTTTATGATGACTATGAAGTTGTAATATTTAGTATAAATGAGATGAATATGAGAAAAAATTAAAAAAATGAATCAATAGTAACAAACTAATAAAGTAACAAAAATATCTAACTATTCTTTAAAAATAATGTGAATAAAGTATTTATTACTTTTTTGATTTTGAATTGTAAATAACAATTTTTTTTTCAATTTTCTCTTTTTCATATTTCTGGTACTACTTATAAATCAAAATTAAAAACAAACTTGAAGAAATCATAAATTTATTAATTTTATGTATATTTTTTATTAATGTCAAATAAATGTTTAAAAATTTACTTTGTATCGTAAAAAATTCAATTTAAAAGAATAAAAAGTATAGAATATAAATTAATATTTAACTATAAGAAATAAATTGTAATCTATTAGAAGAAATTATTATCTTTTTCATTGTTTTATTATAATTAGGTATTAAAAAAGTTCGTATTTATATAAAAAAACGAGTAAAAATAAATATTTTTAATTGTAAAAAATTTTTAAAATAAAATAGTTTATTTACTAATAAAATCGCTTTTTACAATTTTTATTGCAAATAATTTATTAGATAAGTTTAACATATATAAATGTATATATTATAATTATATTTATTGATAAATATGTTAATAGAATTAATTTATATCTACTTTATAATTCTTACAGTTCATAATTTTTTTTTAAATGAAATTCAGTATTATGAATAAAAAGTAACAATTTGTTTCGGCTAGTGATGTATAAACAAATGATACAATAAATAAATATTATAAAGAACGTCATTCTATAGAATGTGAATATTAAAAAATGTGAATTAATAGTGTAAATTTTATTTTTATTTTACATAAATAACTATATAATAAGAAGAAATATAGTTTATTTATTGAGATTATTATAAAAAGAGTAATATTTGTTTTTACACAATTGAGTTTGCTCATGACATTTTTCTCTGAAATAAAAATTAAACATCTACAAACATACCCATTTAAATTAATATTTAATAAAATAAAGTGATAATTATTGATAACTTTATATAAATATATGTATTATATATTAAATCAATTATAAAAATATATTTAAATAATTCATATGCTGTTGCTAATACAATAATTTAATCTCTGACACTCCTTTATCTATTAAACATTTGCACATTAAAATTTAAATATTCATATTTTTCTCACATACATATATAATATTTTATTATACAATCATATAACATTACAAACTAATTCTAACAAAATCAAAAACAGTTAGCGTGTACAAAATAATTTTTCATTATCACAAAGTTAATTCATAATCAAAGTTAATAACATAAAGATGTTCGTTGATAACGAATATCTCTAAAACAAAAAACATGTTAATCAAATAAGAAGAAAAAAAATGTTTTTAATAGAGAGACTTCTGCTTTCATCTAGAGATATAATTGGTTGCTCGACGAGCTTAAAAAATCACCAGATTTATTGTCTTTGCGTGTATAAAATTTTTTTTGAGAAACACGTGTTCGACTGTTGGCTCAAAGCGCGACTTTCAGTCCGAAAGTAATGAAGGTTAGTAGTGAGACGGTCAAATCAAAGGTAAGTAGTGGTGGATATAGAGAGAGAGGGGAAGAGAGAGGGAGAGATGGAGAAAAAGAGAGAGAAAACTGAGTTCGAAAGTAGGTAGGTATATGCGAGATCGGAGGAAACTTGACTCAGTCGCAGAGTGAGTGACCCAAACATCAAGACTTGTAACCAAATCGCGATGGTGAGTGTAGAGTGCAGGAATTAATCTTAATCGAAATTACGTGCCAAGTGTAATTGTAAAACCTCCTGTTCAGATTCGAAAACCTCAGTTTCCGTCATTTTCTTGCAGGTTTTCTCGCGATTCGTATCCCGTGATGTTGACCCTTTGTTCAGTCTAGATCCTAGAATGTGCTCAAATCATTTGTAATATCAATCAAATATCATTAATTTATCAATTATTTATTAATAGATATATAATTTTTGATAAATAAATTATCGCATGTGGTAATTTAACAAGTTTAATTGATTCGAAATTGTATTTGTTTCGACTTGTACAGGATCAATTTACATGTGTAATGTGGAAAGTTAAAAATTATACAATTCAATCCAAGTGTAAAATTTTTAAATTTGAAAATTCAAGTTTATTAATTCGATCATAATTAATTCTTGTATATACAATACTAATTGTTACTTTTAAGCATTTAAACATAAAAAATTACTGTAAATCTAAACCATTTCCATTTTTATATTATTATAAAATTAATCTCATAAATAAATATTATATATATTATATATAATTTATATTATAAATAAATATATATATTCAGCAATCTTAAAAGTTCTTTTGTTATAAAAGTTACAAAAACTATGTTATGCATACATATTTTTATGAACAAAAATATTTTGATTCAATTAACAGTTATTTCCATATTCATTTATTATTGATATAATATTTCTATCAGGGCTTTCTTTCTTTTTCTTTTACTTATTCTAATAATATTTAGCTAGTTTATTTAATGCCTTACAGTAGCATTTAAATGAATGAAGAAAAAAAAGAAAAATGTTAGTTGAAAGCGTCAACAATATCTTTCTTTTTCAAGTGTCTGTTAACCCGAGACAGTTTTGGTTTATTCCTCAAGCTATTTATTAAATTGTATTTTAGTAAGTAGAACTTATTATTTTATAGAAAGTAACGCATAGAAAGTCAGATTTTTTTTGGGATTATTATAACAAAAATTCAAAGGAAGTATACAGCTTCGTAAAAATATAGCTCTGTAAAAGACTCAACCAACGGACCGAAAAATTTATTTTTTTTAAATAAAGAGGAAAAATGATGTGAAAAATTGGAAATAATTTGATTTTCTATTTATTCAAGTAAGACAGAATTAATTTTATTGCGATGCAGAATAATTCATCTTGAAAGAAAATTGAAAGCTTAATTTAGTTTTCTAAATGATATTTGTTTTAATTTTATTATTAATAGTAATTAATTTTATTGAAAAATAAAATGAATTGTTAAAATTGAAATTCAAAAATAATAGTTGGATAAAAGCCTTTGGAAAATTATTTACTGTAGTGTTTTACATAAATATTTAAAGTTTAAGATGTAATAAATATTTAAAGGCTACTAGCCTTTTTATCATAATAATTTAAGTACAAAAAATTTTATTTTACCGTTACGTAAATTTTATTTTTACTTTGGTACGAATCATTTTGAATATATTATAAATTAAAAGCAAATATATCCCATTAAAAGTATTATTCATAATTCTATTTTTAATTTTTATACATCTATTACATAAGTAGATATTTTCGTAAATAGTCTTTTAATATTTATTGCTAGAGTAATTATTTCAATTTATTGATATCTTAAAAAAATTTCAGAGCTTTATTTAATGATAACTTGATTTGTTATGACTAAGGAATTTCTTAGCTTAATATAATGGAAAATATTTATAAATTATACTTGTCCATATCTTTCGTAAGATAATTATAGGGATAAAGTAACTTTAATTTGCAATTTTATACTTTCATTAGGACATATAATTTTCAAGAAATTAATTATGCATAGAACTTGGAAATTTTTGTAAATCTTTGTTATTAATTATTTGATTAAGAGAAACTGTAATATTGAAACAGAAATTAAATTTCTGACTACAGTTCTGACAAAATTTAGAAAATATGCGAATGATTATTATTCCTTTAAATGTAATAGTTATTACAAATTAATTCTGATCAGTTTATATAAAATTATTATGAAATAAAATTATTAATTTATAGTTATTTAAAAAAAAAATCATATATAAAGATGATTGTCTTAAAATTCTTATAATTCTTAAAAAATTATGTAGCAATTAATATTTTTCGTCAAATTGCTATTATTTACCAATATTTTTATAGATATACATTGGATTAAATGTTTATTCTTTTATTCTTAACAAAATCTTATCATAACAAAAATTTTTAATTTTTCTATAAATATATTGCATTTATTTATATATTATATATAATTATTATGAGATATTTATCACACTATTTTAATTTGTTAAAAATAAAAGTAAAGAGTACCATAAATTATTGAAAATTAAATAATTAATAAAAAAAAATTAATCATTCCGTTATTAATACCAATATATATATATATATATATATATATATGTACATAAAATTATTTTCTTATTTTTAAGAAAAGAATAAATGTGAAGATGATTCAATATTTAAATTTTAAAGCATATAAAATCTTAAAAATGTGAATTTTACTACATTTAATCCATTATTATTTTATTATCGTATCAAAAAATATTAATTTCTTTATAAATACACTGCATTTAGAATTCAAAAAAACACTCTCTATAGTGATAGGAATATTGGAAAACAGTTCTTTATGGATGTGAATAAAAAATAACAATCGTTTTTTGCGACGTTTCGAATAAATTACTGTCCTCATCAGGCCTTTATTATTAATAAAATAGATATTATTATAAAAAATTACAAATACAATTACATATAAATAAAACTACAATGATATATAGTATCTTAGTTAAAATTTAATGAATATTTATGTCATACAACCTATGTTGTTATGTTGACAAAATTTAAATGTACCAAGGTACGCTTATATTGAGATTTATATATTAGCTGTATATCGCGTCATCGATCTATCATGTGTTTCTTCATTTGCGAGTAATTTTGAATCATTGAATTGGTGTTATAATGCTTTTTATGCTCACAAATTCGTTTTTTTTAGATTTCGCTTGGTTTCGCCTATGTAAGTCGCATTACAATCCTTACAGTTTATTTTGTATACAACACCGGCAGTTTCTCATTTGAAGACATAACAAAATAGGTTGTATGATATAAAAATTCATTAAATTTTGAGAAAGATAATATATATATTCTTGTAGTTTTATTTATATGTAATTGTATTTGTAATTTTTTATAATTGTATCTATTTTATTGATAATAAAGGCTTGATGAAGACAAAGTAATTTGTTCGAAACGTCGTCGACGCAAAAAACTATTATTGTTTTTTATTCACACCCATAAGGAACTGTTTTCCAATATTTCTGCACTGTATTTATTTATATATATATGTAATTATTGTTTTATTTTTGACAAAGAATTATTGATAATACACATTAAATCATAATAATTCAATAAAGGTGGTTTTGAAAACGATGAATAACTTGGATAAACGTAAGTCGGGAGAAATAAATAGTGAAATTTGAAATTTCAATTGCACAACCGCGTTTAATGTCTCTTATTATGTCGGAGTATTATAGAAAGAAAGTTTTTTAATAAAGAAAACAACAAGAATAACCGAATGATAATAGTAATAATAACTACGTACGCAATGTGAATTCATTGTCTACTCGGTGATTATTATTAGTATCATCTCATCGCATAACTGGACTTTCTCGATACTAAGAGGTCAAGGATCTTGATGAACTGTGATTTGGAGGAATAAAAAAATCGGATTTATTTTATGCGTATCCGATTACTTTGATAATTTAATTCTAAATACAATTCGCAGATAATTTATGTAGTCTTCACGCTTGCAAAATGCAGTTAGTACAAAAAGCGAAGTAGAATTTTTTGTCTGTCGTGAGATTGACATAAACTGATAGATTAACAGTCACATATACTTTTAAAGACAAGTTATTCATATTTATTTTCTATTAATGGTTTGAAAAAAAAATTGAAAAATTTATTTTAAACCTTACATCGTGTATATTACACATGTTATATAAACTAATTGCGATATTGAAAATAGTATAAAATTTAATTTGATAGAAAATTATTCAAACAATTTAAAAAGAAATTTTTACTATTTATTTAAATTTTTATTACATGTAAGGGAAGAGATAACCGAATAAGATTTATTTAATTCCTGAATCCGTTTTTTTTTATTTATCAACTCTTTTCTCAGATCGGAAAAAAATTTCATAATTGATCTTTTTTTAATTTAATTCATTTATTTATTTAATTCAATTTAATTTAATTTAATTCATATTTTTAACCTGAGCTCAATCTGCATTTTCAATTATTTTTATTTCTTCATCGATCGATATTTTCTCGATATTTTATGGAAGACGATTTATCTGCTAATCATTTTTTGTTTTTAGATTGAAAAAATAACTCTTAAAAATTGTAAAAAAGTATTATGTATACATATAAAATTTTAGTTAATAATCACAGAATGTTTTTTAATTAATTAATTTGATGTTTATATATATATTTTTAATAATTACTATTTTAAATTATAATTCGAATTGATTCAAGTTGTAGATTGACCGTTAAAAAACAAAACTGTCAATTCTTACATTTAAAATTGTTATTGTAGTAAAAATAGATAATTAAAAATTTGTTGATTTAATATTTTTTTCCATTTTACATATTTCAAAATGAAAATAATGTATTAGTACAAAATTGTTACTGCTTATTATTATGCGATTTTTTTGTTAAATTTTTTTGTTAAATAATTTTTTCTTTATACAATCATTTCCACAAATAATTAAGGGTAGTTTATGCTTTAGCAATTTCTATATTACTTTAGTGATAAACATTTTTTTTGCGTTTTTGAAAATTTACTTAATGATTAGTAATCCTTGATACATATTAAAGTTTATGAAGTAATATAAACTAGTTTTTTATATTAACAATAATGAATTATATATTGATGGTACATAATTTATTGCAAATTTATATTGTTGGTTTTTCAAGTATTCATTATGCTTTTGATCAAATGTAGGTCATGTACAACTTGTTTTTACATAAAGATGCCTTCATAACTTGAGAAATAATGAATTATTAATATTTGAAATTAATTTTTCATACTTTGAATTACAATTCACGCTTATAATTAATATTTAAACGAAATGAAAGATACAGGATTTATTATTATATTTATTATTATTGTACAGCAATTAGATTTTTTAATACATTTGAAAAAACGGAAATCGTAAGGTAAGTTAAGCTGGAAATAACTTCGTAAATTTTGTCATAATTTAATTAATATTAGTATTACTCGAAAACTAATAATGCGCTCAAATTAAACTTTGAACAAGTAAAATTTACATTAATCATTTAATTTTCCAAATCTAGAGTTCTAGATACTAATAAATAAACAATTTACAAATGTTTTAATTAATTTAATAATTTTTCGATTTTTTGTAAATTTCCCAGATTCTAATTGTTCGATCGATTTAGGTCAAAATGCATTTATTTACAATTTTATTAGCTACAAATCGTCCATTGACTATATAGTGTTAAAATTAAACCTTTTCATTTTATAATAAAAAACGTAAAAAACATCCCTGAATATTATAAGTGGCATTTTAGAAAATATGAATCTACTGATTTTTTTACGAATTTTGGATATGCATCACTAGCTACTTTTTACTACCAAGAAACAAGTGCTCTATTGCTTGGACTACTATACTACTACTACTATTACTACTACTACTACTACTAATAATAATAATAATAATTATAATAATACTAAAAAAATATATAATTCAACATATAGTATAAAAATAGAATTATTGAACTATCAACGGAATATATTATGATAATCAACGATGCAGTTTACACAAAAAGATGATAAATAGAATTAAGAAATCAATTAATTACTTTATCAATCCGCTAAAGGGAAAGTTGTCGGTTTTTTTTTCATGCGTGAACATTAATACCTTAAATTTTCAGCTCACTTATCTCGATTTTTCTATTAATTTAATTCTTAATTATCGAAATCTTGGAAAGGCTTAGCGGCAGCTCTAATGATATTACATTTATTTATTATAACTCTCTAGTTTTATCCTCTTATTATCATGATTAAATACTTTTGCGATTAGTTTCAATAATATATAAAATGATTATAATTTTTATTTGGGATTTTTTCATTATATTGTTCTAAAAATTTATTATCTTATATTAATGTATAATATAATTTGTTTAAAAAATTCTATAAATTCCCATAGAAGTACATTATTTCTTATTTTCATGAAGCTTTTTGTTGCAGAATAAATATAAATATCGTAAAAGGTATATAAATAATAAACTTGTAATTTTTTATAAAATATTAAGCAATAAAATTAAAACAGAATTTCAAAATTAATAATTTTTTTTTTACAAATCTTTTGCAACATTTTTTTTTGTAATAAAAACTTAAGGGTAAAAAACAATCCACTATTCGTCAAAAAATTTTCAGCTTTTATAAATTTTTCATCTCGATTCCTAAAAAAAGAGATTTAAATAATTTATTTAGAATAATAATACGAAGATATATATGTTGAAAAATAAATTCTCATTATTAAATCAATTTATTGAATCAAAACCATCTATTTTTATGCTTTTTTTAAAAATGTTTTAATATTTATTAATTGATATGTTAATTAATAATATTTTAAATGTTTTTTAGCTTGTTCATGTCTACTTGCTAGCCTTATTAGGCTTCAGTACATCTTTGGAGATCGAAAAAATTATGCCATCTCAACATGAAATCGAGAGTTCAATTAACCGGACAATTGAGGAAGTGGAAAAGTTAATTCAAGAAAATCCCAGCCTACCCAAGCTCGGGCGAACAGATATTGTTAATGTTATTTACAATATAACATCAAAAGATATGTCATCAATCGAAGACAAAACTTTTGAGGCACTTCAGAAATTGAGAACAAATTACCGACGAGCTTTGATGGTAGTTTTGCCTCATAAGCTAAAAAATTCTGAGAGTCTGAAAGATTTGTTTGCGAAGCCACCGGTGGTTCAAATATTTGATAATGAAAAAGATGATGAAAAGTTCAAGAAAGATTCAATCATTGAAAAAAAATCTATTTATAAATCAAATCATTATTCTGTTAATAATAATAATGCTCAACAAATTGGAAATCTTTTTGAGAATGAGCATCAATTAACAAGTGCTAATTTAAAAGATGAAAATAATAAGAAACCTAAAACTCCTACAAAATTAAATTTTCAGAATATCCAAGAAGCTATAAACAAAGCAAACATTGAACTTCAGCAATTTAATTTTAATTCAGCTTTGGTTGATCAAAAAGCTGAAGCATCTCATACTTCCATTGCAACCAAACGACCGTTATACAAAGGCACGTTTTCTCGATACAGAACTAGTACACAAACACCACTTAAATCGATAATTATTTACTCCTCAACCACAATAAATACACCAATATCTAAGCCTGATACAATTGTACAAAATAAATCTATAGCAAATATCTTATCTTCGGATCAATGGCATTACTATGCTCCACCAACCATATCAACTTCAACCCGTCGCCCATCATCCGTACTAAATAGTATTACCTGGAAATTGATGCCATCTGCCAATAATTCTGTTTCCATATCAACTAAAAACTCATTTATTGACATGAGTCCATCCACTACCCCAACATCAATATTTGTAACCCCTAGCGTAGCATCGAATCAGGAAAAAAAACAATCCGTCATCAAAACCGACTCTCCTATATCAAAGATATGGACTTCTACAGTTAAAGCTATACCCATGACAGAAGAAGTGGAACTACTTCTGAAATCAATTGGACTCCAACCAATAAAGCAAACTAATCATCAAACTAGCTTAAAGACTATTAAAAATACTATTGAAAATCCATTAAGTTTTTATTCTAATGGTAAAGGTGAAAACTCGAAAAAAGCTGAAATGACAACTTCTAATTTATTGAATACACTAAAAAATACTTCGTTTCAAATTCCATCATTATTGATTAAAAATAATGTTAAAAATTTGTCTCCAGACATACAATTACTTTTTCAACAATTTGGATTGCAAATGCCTGTCCAAAAAGATATATCTACGACAACTACTTCAAAGCCTTTGCCAACTATAAGTATCAATTCATTTACTCATTTCAAACCTTTGCCAACTTCTTCAGTTCGAGACAAAGATTTTCGAAATTTTTTGTCAAAATTTGGATTGGGAATTGGAGAAAATAGAAACGATAAGGCAATGCAATCAAAAGAAACAATAAAAAGGCCTTCTATAATTGAGGCTATTCCTGATAATATGAAGAAGATTTTAGAAAATATAGGCTTGTTAAAAAAAAATCAGAAAATAGAATCAAATCTGAAACAAGATACGCAAACTCAAATGTCAGTCTTAAAGTTTGTGGATCATATAACTTTGCCAAGTGAACATATTTTCAAGCCTTATGAGAATACAGTTGATGATAAAGAACAAAATAAGAAAATAAAAAATCTTCTTAATACAATAAGAATGGTTCAAGAAGGTACAGCCAATGTCCAAACAGTTCAAGATGTCGCCAATGATCTTTTGAAGAATACAAAGCCACTTGAAAATGGGCTCGATCCCATAAAATTGGAGGAGATCTTGAACAATTACAAGAACAGCTTAAAAAATGAAGTCAAAAGACACCAGGATCCTCCTTTTCAGAAAATAATTACAAGTACAAGTACAAGTACAATGGTACAGACTTCGGAATCTACTCTAGACGAAACGACGCTCTCTCTCATGGCTACAACCGGTATAAAAAGACTCATGATTTATATTGCAGGGATGTCGGAACTTTGGGTTCGAAAGATCATTGGGGGACTGATCAAAATGAAGAGCTTGCTAACCTCTTTCACGGGTCAGCTCCGGGAAACGGCTGTTGACTGATCGCGACTAACTCTTAACTTTCAATTTCTCTAACTCGAGGCCCATGAATACCCATTGATTTGATTTGACTTATGCTTCTTCTACCATCTGTGGTTTGAAAAACAACCAGGTATTATTGCCATAACATGCTTTTACTTCATTCTTCATCACATCTGTAAGTGTGCTTTCGGATTAATTAATTCCTTAAATACTATTATTACTTCTTCGATACTTATATCTATTATTGATAACGATTACGATTCCTTCTAATTTATATCTGAATACAGGTATAAAGCTATCATTCTGGACTAAAAAACATATTATCAATAACTATAAAATGGTCCAAGTATCCCTTTAAAAGTATTTTCCACTTAATTTAGTATTTGAAAAAAAAATTAAAAATTACATAAATTACTTTTTTACATAGAGAGATTTTGAAAAATAATTAAACTGTTATTTGTAAAGGTTATGGTATAATTAACTATTATTTCATAAAATTACAAGTTGTATTCAATGCTTAGTATTAGCAATAGTAGTAGCGTTCTTATTCGTATTAGTAATAGTATTATATTAGCACTAGTATTAATACTAATATTAGCATTAGTATTAGTATTAGTAATTATTTTTACAAATCGTTTAATATTTATTTATAGTCATTAAATAAACATTGATTAAATAATATTAAAAGTGTTATTACATACATACGGTAATATTAATTTTAATGATAATAATTTTACTAATTATTTTTAATGGCGCGCTGTTTTTCCAATTGAAACGATGAAGAAAAAATGGTAACTTACTTTTTAATGTTAATGTGTGTATATAATTCTGCACCTGACTTTTTGTATTTCTTCATAACTTTAAACTTTTATTTTTTAACATTCTTTTTGATAATCAAAAGAGAATATTATTTAATTTTATGAAAATGAATCTTTTATGACTTACTGGTTTAATTTATACAAAAGTTATATTTACTATATTCACACTATAAATAAAATGTTAAATAATCCGTGAGATCTGAGAATCTAATCGTTACTATCGTTCCTTATTTTTAACGATTTTTTTCAATACTAATATGAGTTTATGTAGATTTACACTATAAAGTTTTATTTATTAGTTCTTCAGTATGATTAATTAAGAATTTTATTTTAATAAATTTACTTTAATATTATTATTTGGTTACATCCAGCTTTTTGGCCTTGAAACGGGTTCTCCACACGCGCGTTATATTTACATTGTTTTATTACTCTATCGTATCTCTAAATCATTATATCACTGCCACTTTATTTTATTATATCACTTTAGTTTATATTCACAGCACTAACAGTCTTTTATTTTGTCGCAATCTCTTCTTTCTTCGCTATTTTTTCTCTGTGTCTCGTACTGAGTTCGATTCTCTTTTCTATTTTCCTTATTATTTCTATTAATTTGAAGTTCCTTATCTTGCTTTCCATCTCCATCATTACTCTCTCTTCTGTCCATCTACTTGTTTTCTTTAGAGTCCTTGTAATCTCAATCATTTCTCTGCATCTATTTATCAGATGTCGCCAGTCTTCTATTTCCTGATCACAAAGCTCGCACATTCTTTTTTTTTCTTCCATCCAATATTTATTTCCCATTGTGATATTTCCACATCTAACTCTTGCTATTATCTTAATAGTTTTTCAATCATTTATATCTCTTATATATCTTCCATTGTATCTTCTTGTATACCTTGCTGTATCTCGAGTTTTCCATTCTTATCCTTCTCTCTGTTGCTTGTCTGATCCTTTCCTTGTTTTTTTATCTCTAATTCTATGTCTTTTTTTCTTTCTTAAATTTTCTATTTATTTCCTGCTTAATCTAATTCTGTTTAGTCCTTTTTCAATTTTGTCTGTTTCTTTACCTTGTTTCCTTAGTTTTCTTTTTCTTCCAGGCATATTTTAGGCCATTTGTCTTCCTCTATTTCTTCTATTTTTTCGATCCCTCTTGATTCTTTTGTTCCCCATAGTTTTGTAACGACTCAGCCTCTTCCGGCTGCTCGTCTTCGCTCCTTTGCCTGGAGATAGCTCGCCGGAGTCAGAGTTCTTCCTCCTACGGGTGGTGATGGGAGTGGGCGAGGCTAGATAAGAAAACACATCAAATTCGGAAATTAACCCTTTATTCAAAACCGACCATATACACAGAATCTAGGTGGTTTTGGGGGTTTTCCGGGGCGGTGTAGTTCACTCAAGCCTAGAAGCAGAACATATAAAAATGTTAGCTTCTTGGCTTTAAGTCTCAAAGAACTTAGTGCCCTACAGAACTTCTTTACTTGGCTCCAGAGGAGTCGTTCAAGTCGTTCTTTATGCCTGCTGCGCGCCTTTTTTATATCCTGCCCGCGAGTCGGCGGCGACTTTTGCTTAATCATAACAAGAGCGCCTGATCGGGCAGCGTAAAGGGCTGACGCAGAGATCAAGTCCTCCGTCCTCGCCTGGACGAGCCCTAGCGCAACGTCGCGCGCCTGAGAGAGAGCCGAAGCCTCCCACTCAGGCGAAAACGTGACAGCGCAGGCGCGGGTGCGCCCCTGGTCCGAGTGACGGAGACAGTGGGTGCGCGGGAGAGAGAGAACCGAGTCCCCCTTCCCGGCCGCCTGTCCGAAAGAGAGGACTGAGTCCCCACTCCCTGACGGCCCAGCTGTACTCCGCGGAGAGAGAGGGCTACATCTCCGCTCTCACTCGTGACGTCATACGCGTCGAGAGAGAAGATGATATCTTCTTTTTCTCTCGCTTTCGGATGCGTCGCACGCGCTCAGTCCCATGAACTGAGCGCGTAGTGAGGTTTTCCTCATAGTTTTATCCCGTAGTCCGTAACTCCTTTTACTAAATATTTATTAATAAATTTAAGTAATTATTAAAAGTATTTATTAAAAAATCTCCTTCGCATTTCCTTTCCGCCAATCCATATGTTTATCTTACTGTAATTCTCCCTTTATTGGTCCTTTCTTCTATGTAGGTTTTGTATGCTCCCTTTTTATTTTTATCAAAACAGAAACCCAGAAAAAATTGTAAATTCATCCACTACTTTTATTTTTTCCCACTCTATCTGAATTCTGGTTTTTTACTCTTTTTTCCTCTTTTAAATATCATCTTCATTGTATCATCAAATATCATTCTTTGTTCTGTATTCAGTTTCAGTCTCCTTTCTCTTAACGCCTTTTTCGATAGGCCTATTGTGTGTTGCATCGCTCCGCTGTTTTCGTCAAGCAACACCTAATCATCCGCGTATACCAGGGTCCATATTCTTCTTTCCCTGATCTTGGTTCCTCCAATTCTACCTTTCTTCAATTCCTCCTCTATTTCTGCTACATTAATTTTTTAACAGCACTGGGTTTAGGCTTCTGTTTGTCCAGATTCTTCCGATGCTTCTTGTCCTATCTTGACTCTTCCTTTTGTCTCCTTGTAAATATCTTGTATTTTCCTTATGTTTTCCTCATTTATTTTTTTCTCTTTCATAATTTTCCACAATTTCTTTCTGTCTACTGTATCGAATGCTGCCTTTATATCCACAAATAGCGCGTATACCTTTTCCTCTTTTTCACTTTTTGTTGTTGTTATGTAATAATATATAATTAATATTATAATTATATAATTAATATATATTTATATTATATAAATCATTTATATATAATTAAATAAATAATATAATTAGTATAGAATAAATAAAATAATATATCTTGTCAACCGTGGATCTTTTTTCCTAAATACAGCGTGGCTGTCTTGGATTATGCCCTTGTCCTCTACCTCTTGCGTTAATCTTTCTTTTATCACGTTCACGTAGATCTTATACGCTGTTGACAACATAAACAGACCCCTATAGTACTCTATTACTTTTCTATCTCCTTTCTTGTGTATTGGAACGATCCGAGCTCTCCTCCATTTGTTTTTTAGCTCCTCTCCTCTCCATACCTTCTTAATCATTTCCTTGAGTCTAGTTCTGATCTGTTTTACTCCGTATATGCATACCTCGTTTCCTATTCCACTTATCCCCTTTGCTTTCTTTTTTCAGCTTTTTGTACTTTCTGGCTATTTCAACATCCTTAATTTCTAACCTGTTTTCCTCTTTACTGTATTTCTCCTATAGTAGCTTCTCTTTCTCCTTCCTACCTCCTAGTAATTCTATATAGTGCCTCACCCATTCTTCCATCTTCATCTCGTTGTCTACTCTTTTTCTTTTTTCCTGCCTTTATTGAGTATTTTTCAGATCTCCTCTTCGTTTTTCAGTTTTCTCATAGTTTCTACTTCTCTCTTTTTCCATTTAACTATTTTTTATTTGCAGATTCTTCTCCATGTTTCCTTTCTTCTTAGGTACTCCTCTCTTGTACCTTCCCCTCTTTCCACTGTTTCAATGCTTTTTTAATTTTTCTCTTTTCTTTACCACAATCTTTATCCCACCATTTGTTCATCTCTATTTCCTATGTCTTAACTTTCATTTCTTTCTTTTTTACTGATACCTTTATTTTTTCTTTTAAGTTTTTCCACAATGTTTTAATTCCACTCCTCCACTCCTATACTTTTCTTTTGTTATCTCCTTGTATTTTTAGACACTTTCTTCGTCCCATTTTTCTATCCATCTTTTGCCGAATTTCTTGTTTTCTTTATTCACGTGTTTACCTTTTTCTCTCTCGTTTGTTCTTATCTTGACTTATATTGATTGATGGTCTGACTCCATTCTGCTTTCTGCTCTCATCTCTTTTAATCTGCTCCATATCTCCTCGTTTTCTATTGCGAAGTCTGTCACCGTGCTTCCTCTACTCCATGTATATGTGAACTCCCCTTCTTTGTCCCCTTCTGCCGTTCCATTCATAATGTGCTACCTATTTCCTTCTATTCTTATCATTTTTTCCCTTTTCTTTTCTGATTTTTGATCTTTGCTTTTTCTTCTTTCTAGCTTTCTTGTTTCTATATCTTTCATGCACTTCCCTTTTTGTCTTATCCTCGTGTTGATGTCTCCCATTATCATTGTTTCCGTGTTATTGTTGTGCCCTTCTTCTTCTACATATCCCACTTTTTTCTAATTCTTTCTTATTATACATCCCCCATATGGTGATATCCATCCTCTTCATTGCTTATTCTTGTTTTTATCAGCCCTTTTTCTGTTGTCTCTTTATCTTCTCTCACCGTTAGTTCCCAATTTCTCTAATCTAATTCTAATGATGAAACTTCCCATTGCTCTTGCTCTTTTTCTCTCTCCTTGCTCCTACTATTCTCCATTTCATACTTTTCGGTAAGATCTTAGTGCATTTTTCTGTATCCTGCTCTTCCACCTAGGTTTTCGCTAGACATACATAGTCTTTTGATTCTATGTATCTCCAAAAGTTCCTGTCCTTACCTCATATCTTAGATATGTTCCAATATAGAATGTCTCTAGCGTCTCTGTCTTTTTCCTTTCCTACAATTTGTCTCTCGACAGTATTATTATACTTGCTGTTCTGTACCTCAATTGCATAGCCTCTTTCGCTGTATTCTTGCTTTGTCTTATCTCCATTTCTTTTATCATTTGTTTTCTGAATTTTTCTATCCTCTTTTCTCTCTATTATTGTTTTTTGTCCTTTTCCTCTTATTTCTTTCTTTCCTCCTCTCTCACTCTCCTCCTCTTTGCCGCTTCTTTCATTCTTCTCTGATTTTCCGGCGCTCATACACCGTCACCTTTTCTTTATAAATTCGGTTTTTCAGCTTCAATTATCCTTTTTTCGCCTTCTAAATAACTCCTCTGTTCTCTCTGTCTGTTTTTTCTTCTTTCTGTGTTTCTTTGTTTTCATTTTCCTTATGTTCCTCCTGTCTCTTTTTTCTGTGTGCCCCTCTATTGTTTTTGTATGATTCTCCTCTCATCTCTCTTCTCTTTTCCATCTCTGTGACTCTTGCATCCATTATAAACTTTCCTTCTCAATTTATCCATTTTCCATCTATAAATACCTTCCCTATTCCTCCTACTTTTACATAGTCATTTTGCTTCCTGGTTTCCTTTACCCATCCATTTATTTCCGCTTGAACTTTCTTTCCGCAAAGCTCAAGTCATTTTCCATGTACAATTCAGTTCATATTAGTTTACTCCTCGCCTTCATCACTTCGTTTTTGGCCTGCTCGTCTCGAAATTTTAGCATCAGTACGACTTCACTCCACCATGCTTCTTTTACACTTTCATTCACTCCTAACTTTTCTCTTATTATCCTGTCTGCCCATCTTGCTGTTCTTTCTCTATCTACTTCCTCTGTTCTCACCATTCTAATCACTATATTTTCTTTTCTCTCCTTCTTTTCCTTCTCTTATATCATTTTATTTTATTTTCATTTTATTTATTTCAGCTTTCGACAACTTTGATCTTGCTCTGTCCTACTTTCACCTGATGTATTGAAGATTATAAAAATCGTACTGATTTTTCTCACTTCTCTCTCACCAAACTTTTTTCTCTCAGTATCACCTCACGCTTCTCAATTTCGATATTAAAAAAATTTGTCAAAAAATATTTGGTTATTATAAAAATATCTATAGTTATCCATGAGTTTAAATATTGAGTTTTAACTGTATGTTATACGGGTAAATTTGAAGAATTTTATAAAATGAAAAAATTTGAGTTTATTAATACATAAATAAAATTTACATTTATGTGCATAGTTTATTATAAGACATAAAAAGTAATGTAAAGAATGTTTGAAATATTATTATACTGTTTGAATTATCTAGGGTTACTTAGAAATTTATATGTAACAATGAAAGTACAATTTACGTATTTATAAATGATTGTTTCCTAAGATTTAAATTATCTTGTAATACTAGTTTTATTATTAATAAGAATGTTTCTTTTTTAACTTTTTTTATTTATTTATTTTAAATTATATGTTTAATAACAATACAGTTGAGACATCGTTAATTCTGAAAAAAGTTGCAAATAATATTTTTTTGGTTATTTTTATATTTGATTAGATTTAATACAAGTTATCAAATATTTTCTATATAACATAAAATAAATTCATTAATAACTTTTTAATTATATGCTGCATTTAGTTTTAATGGAAGTTATAATTGATTAATCACTGCTAAACTCTATCTTTGCATAAATAAAAATGCATAATTTGAAATAAATGTTTTAGGTACATCCGATTCATCGTTGGACCTCATGGAGTCCAAGGATGACTTGAAAAAAGAACAAACCAATCATTCACCGTCATTAAGTAAAAATGAAAACACGACTAAAAAACCTAACTCATTCTTTGACAATTTTGACATAACTTCATACCTGAATAATGGAACTGAGATCCAAAACATCAATTCACCTCCAAGTCCAGAGTCTAGCTCGACACCCGGTCATTTTGATATATTAGACATCAACGACCACCTCAACAGAACCACAGAGGAAGATTTAGTCAAAAACGCCAATGTTAATTTGAGTGACCTTGAGGACTCGTTCGGAGGCACCACTGTCGAACCTTATCCAGTCATACCCACCAGACCAAAGACTGGACTCTACTTCCTAGTGGACTGGAACACATTTTTGGAAGTTGGTGAGGAAGGCAAGGAGAAGGTTAATTTGAGATTCTCGCCAAAAGTTGGAGACAGAACGAGATTCATATCGGTCAAAATGCCTTAGGAATCAGGAATTTCACCCCATTATTACTTTTTAATTCTAAAGTTAATTCTAAAATTTTTTAATAGTAAGAAAATATTAGTTATTTAATAATAATAATTCTAAAGTATAAAATAATTGTGAATTTGATGAGTCGTGATGTTAATCATATTAATATTATATTCTAAATCAAGAATAAGAAAATGTTTTTCTCGTTCATGAATTTTTCTCATTTTCACGAACTGCACAATCAAATTATAATTAACATTGAATAAAAATGCAATAAATGCATTTATATAACTATCTTTGTATTTGTATTTTATGATTCAATGACAATGGTAATTTAATTTATTACGTTTTAAACAAATTAAAAAAATTTTTGTTACTTATATTTTTATTCTAATTGCGGAACTACAGCAAAGCTATTATCTATAAATAAAATTAGTTTTATTTATGCATATTAAAACAAATAATTGTTTTGATTTTTATAAATCATTGTAAAAAAGTCATTGAACATTTTTATACTGTATCGCAATAATACGTTCTACACACTTTTAATTTTTTGTTATTAAATTTATAATGGAAAAAGAAACTATTTACATAATGTTATTGTACTGCCATAAAATCAAGATGATTAGTCATACATTTTGCATTATTAGCCGTTTAAGTATTTTCATATATAATTTTATATTTTTTATTTGTACATTACATGCTAAATAATTTTAATATGTGAAGGCTTAAATTAATTAATCGATGTATTTTGTTTACATATATTAACACAAATGCTATGATTGTTCTAATTCATGTATTTTATATCTTTTTTTGTAAATACATTTTTTAATTATTGTTTTAAGTACATAATCATATGCTTAATGATTAAAATTGCATGTATAATTACTGTACGATAAACATACTTTATAATTTAATGATGTAAAATATATTAATATAATATAATAAATATAAAGAGTAATTACATACACAAAAAATTAGACCAAATATATTTTATTATAAATTACTTCAGTGTCTTAAAAAATATTTAATACATATATATATTTGTGCGTATGAATAACAATTCTTACAATATTTATGATTAACTATAAAACTGAATTCAATATTTTCTTATTGTAATTAATTTTCTTATTATAATCAAAGTGATATAATAACTTAAATTGTTAATATTATGTTATTTGATACTAATTGTACATTATTCACAAACACAAATTTCTATATAGTTTTAAGAAATTTTAATCGAATACTTCTGATACAAAAAAAAAAATTTAAAAAAGTTAATTTTTTCTTTTGAAACGAGAACTTTACTTTATATTATTAAAACTATAAATGTACAAAAAATCAATGAAAAGAATTCAATTTATTTTATTCAATTTATTTTGCGATGTAAGTAATTATTAAATAAAAATTAAAAATTATTAGTTATTGTTTTATTTTAATTCTAATAATCCATTACTCGTTAATTTTTTAATTACTTGTAATAATAAAAACTCCCTTTTGTTATTTTTTAATCATTCAAGGAAGTAAAAAACGTTTATCAATCATATTAATGAAATTAAAAAAACATTTTATTTGATAAAATATTTTAAATATTTTAATATTATAAGTAAATTATACTTTTTTTTCTAAATTATATAAATTTACAAATATTTTTTATAAAAATTCACATATTAAAAAGAACTTACTGTTAATTATTTTTATTAATTGAAATTTCAATTTTATAAAAAATACTTGTTTAGATTAAAAAAAAATCAATATACATGTGTAACGAGACCGCTCCGTTTACCCTTGATGGGTGAAGGGCAGAGTTAAGCGCTCATTGAAAATTGATAGAAAATAACGCCTGTATACGCGGTAACTAGTGTGCCAGGGATTTGGAATGTTGACACTAGGTGTAGTCAATAAAAAAAACAACAAGTTTAAATAAATAAATATCACTGGGGAGGTGTCTTTTAATTGGCAGCTCTCTTTTACAATACAAAAAATAAGTAAATATTATCATCTCAATTCGATTTAGTTATTTTTTATTATAATACATAGGTCAAATTTGAATACAATAATAAGAAAATTTTTTATTCGTCTACAAGCTAGGTAACCACCAGGTGGGTCACCGACAACAAGAATAACAACACACGGGACGTTCATACTTCGAATCGTTATCTGTTTGAATTTTTCAAGTAATTTATCAAAATAATTTTTTTTGTATCGGATAATTTCAAACGACTTGAGTTTGCAAACAATTTTCCTGAAAGTTAAAAATCTTTTCATAACCTGAAATTTAACAACACAAAACTGCGATTTTGGCGGAATACAACTGTCCCGAAAGATCAAACGTGACGCGTAGATAAAAAGAAAAGAGGCAGTGCACTAAGGGATACTGGAGAAAAGCTCTTAATACGAGGGTATCTCAGCATGAGTCAAGGTTCTGGATGGCGGATGCGAATGATAAATTTGCAGCAGACATAAGTTTACACACTTCCCGTAAAATACTTCTGGCTACACACAGGATGGTTTATCCGCAAGCAGTTAAACTCTTAAGGATTGGGCCACCTCGTAAATGTGAATGCTCCAGGTGGTTGCTGCCAAGGAATCGTATGCAGTAAAGTTAGCAGAAAGGATGGTTCGATTGGGATCAAGGTCAGAAAGATTCTGCTCCCGAGTCTAGCATGCGGAGTATTAAGTATCCCGGTACTCGGCGTGCATCGAAGCTGATGTATGCCTTGCCACGTGAGCGCATTCGCGGATTTGAGGAATCTGGGATGATGATTAGCCACGAGTCATTAATCCACCTGGTCTACTGCGACGCACTACGCGCCGAAAAGACTCGAACGACCTATTCCTATTACCCCGGTCCTATCGCACGGCTTGCCAAGTGCCAAAATGGTGACCTAGATGCGTCGGAAGTTTCGAAAGTCATAGGTGACCTTCCAGCAACGAGGATATTTCGTTGCACATGTTACATAAGAATAAAAAAGATTAAAAGGTTAATTAATCAATGTCATTAAATAAAATTAAAAAAATAGAAATTATATTCTATTTATTATCCATTGATACGATATTTGAATAACATTTATATAGATTTATGACCAAATTATAAAGAGTTAGGTAATGATAAGATGAAAGGGACAATTAACTAAAAACTAAGTCTGATCGGCAATGATTTGTACATCTTTTTAAGACTCAAGTTTTTGTTTTTGTTTTTATGACTATTGGTCATAGCGATTTAGCAAAGGTCTTAAACTGTGGGGGGGGGGGCAATTTTTTTCTATTTATTCGTTTTCTTTATTTTTTCGATAATTAGAAGCGGCAAGATTTTGTTTTGCGCGAAAGGTATTATTTAATTTTTGGACATGGCACGACTAATGAAAAAGCGCTATCAATAAATTTTTATTTACAATTTTAAAAAAACAGCGCGGAAACATTTCAAATGTTACAAGAGGCTTATAAAAATAATTGTTTATCAAAATCGCAATGTAAAAAATGGCACAGAGCTTTTAAGAAGAATCTGGAAAAGATCACCAGCGAATTACCACCTGGTGCCCAAAAAGCTTTCGAATTACTACGAACACCCGCCATGTGTTAAAAATTTTTAATTTGAACCGCCGATTACCAGCAATCATGGAAAAATTAAATTTAACGCGATTTATAGTGCACAATGAGGTACAAAAAAATTTAGAAATGCGAAAAGTTAGCGTAAATATCAAAGCTGAGGAGTTTCAGACTGCTTTTAAGAACTGGAAAACTGATCTTCGTAAAAGCATTGTTGCAAGAGGAAATTATGTTGAAAAATTATAAAGTTTTATTCCAAACTATTTATAAGTCCATCAATAAATCATAATTCATTAAAAAATAGTAACTATTTTCTTTTTTTTTAAAAATTTTTAAATTAAACATTTTTGCGTAGCGATTTTCTACTAATCAATTCAGCGCGTCGTATCCAAAATCGAAAAACACCATTCGCGCGAAGTAAAATCCTGCCACATCTAATTATCAAAAAACAAAAAAAAAGAAATAAATGGAAAAAAAATTCGATACTTCATGCACAGGCCATGTATTTTGAAATAAAATGTAAAAATATACATACTTATCTATTTTATAATACTATACTTGTTTCTTACGCAATATACAAATATTCTCATTAAAATACCTGAAAAAAAATAAAAGGGTAGAGGAATCTGTTATGATACAATACCAAAAATGAACACAATTAATACTTTACCAGACAAATCTTTATTTCCTATTGTACATGAAGACTTTCCATATATTCGAAAACGAAGGACAATGTTAACTGCGAGAGTGCTCAAAAACTAATAAAAATTCTTTTCTTTCAATTTTGCTCCTTCCCACAGTCAACGATAGTCCCTCCCTCTCAAATCTCACAATAGTTTCTTTATTATAATTAACTTATCGTTCTAACACTTATCGTCTTAATCTTGAACGTACTACGCGTAATATAATATTAGTCGATTTTATACATTATTATTTACTTAAAATATAGGGCATAAAAAACCTCCCGCTGGTATTCGAGAGGAAAAAGCCTCGCATAAAATACAAACATTCTCTAGTATCCGCCCGGTTATTAAACTAATTATAAAATATTATCGATGTTGAAAACAAAAACCAAAGATACTCCGGAAAACCGACCCGTGTCCTCAGTTTAGGCTGTATTTCATCCTGCCAAAACTATCCGCTTTCCTTCACTTGTATTTCGGGCGATTGTCCTCTTACAATCGCCTTACTTTGACGCGACACCACTTTGTGTCACGCCGAGGTTTTGACTCGTACGTCGCCCCATCAAAACCCCACCAGACGCGTATCGCAAAATGACCTTACGCGCTGGGTTTCCGCCAAGGAAATTCTACAAGGGCCGAGTCGGGTTTTCGAAAATACGCATTTAAACAAAAAAAATTATCGATAATACACGACGCACCAAGCGCTAAAACCTTCCTTCCGTCTCAAATGCGTATCAACACAATTTCAGACACTTGCGTGACTAACAATACTTAGAAAGAAAAAATTAATATTTTTATTAAAAACTTAATAACGAGTATACCATACATTTTTTTTTACAAAAAAAAAAGAATTTAATGAAAAAATAAATATTTTATACAATGCTATTAAAAAAATATAAATTAACCACTAATTAATATAAAAAAAATCGTTATTTTATAATAACTTGAAAGTAATTTGAATTTTAATTCTAATAATTAAAATATTTCAAGAGCAATATCCAAATTTTAATTTTTTTTGTAAATATTGTATTTTTTCTCATGCGATTATTTTTACTTTTATAAAATTAAAATCATAAAAATTGTTTTCTCTTGAATAAGAAATAACCTGACTATTTCATAAAAAAAAAATTAAAAATAGAAAAAAAAGTGAAAATTTACGCTAAATAACAACGAAGAATTTGACATTGTAATTTCTTCATCAAATTTAAATAATTCATTTTTAAGCTGTTCAAACAAATTACAAAATTATGTGCATATTTTAAACAAAAATTAAACAATATTAGTAAGTCAAATAAAAATCTTACCGAAAATTGAAATACTATAGGTTTAAAATTTTTATAAGCAAAGTTAAATTCAACCTCAAAAGAAATTTCGAAATTTAAGAAATTTAAAATTATTATTTCAATTATATTTGTACATTCTGAGATACAAAATTATATAATATATCGAGATTAAATTAACATTTTAAGCAAAGAACATATTATTTTCGTAATAATAATAATGTACGAAACAAATTGAAAGACACGTAATATTAAAAATTAATTATAGAAACAAAGATTTCATTTTGAAATAACCAAACTAAAGCCGTTACTATATTTTTTTTTTGTATTTTCAATACCAAAGATATCTATTTTATAACAATTATGTATTATAATCTATTAATACACAAATATTACTTATTTAATACATAAGTATGAAGTATGTTGTTAATACATAGTTTTTAAAAATTTAGTCGTATACGTAAAATTAAAAAATTTTGCTGAAATGATACAAAAATTGTCTATGATGTTTATATATATATTTATATATGGATGTATATATACTTATATAATTATCTCAACTGGCTATAGTCAAACAGTCAACATTTATAATCTTAATTTTAAAATATAATATTAATTTTATTAAACACACATTAATGATATATTATTTGTCTGAAATTATTTCTTTAATTGGGTTAAACGTACATTTTTAAACTTTGAAATTTTTATATTAATAAAAGCTTGAAGAGGATAGAGAAATTTTCTGCTGTTATGCAAACAAAATTTACAAATATTTTGTATATTTAAGAAAATTAGAAAAATCATTGTTAAACTTTAATACAGTTCGTACAACGACTTACTCAAATAATTAATTTTCTATTTAAAAAATATGCAATCTAACAAAATATCACCGTAGGTTGTAAAATCTTCAAAGTTCTAAACATTGAAAAATGTCAGTTACATTTTTTAATTAATTAAAAAATTTTTCGGTTTTATAAAAATATATCCACTTCTAATTGAACAATCGGTTTACATAAACAAGAATTTTCTTCGTAATTTTATTAACTACAATTCCTCTACCGATACTAAATGTGAAAATATACAACTTTTCAGTTTTATAACAGAAAAATTAAAAAGAAAATGTATTTTTTCTTTAAAATTATTAATAAAAAATAATCCGAAATATTGTTAGTGTCATTTTAAGAAATAAAAATCTATTGATTTTTTACAAATTTTTTCGTTTATTTTATTTAGTTTATTTAGTTTGGTGCATTTCGCTAATGGTCTAAAAAGTGCTTTATTGTTTGATTTATATAGAATTATTGTAAAAAACAACTATTTACAAACCATTATTAAAAATTAATATGTCAATATTCTTTTTTAGATCTGTGAGTTAGAACAATAATAATTGATTGTACTTTATTAAACCGATTCTTTTACAAGTAGATTCTTCGTTCTGAAATGTAAAGAAACAAAAGCCAAATCTGATAGTTCGGAATGCTGCCAGTACTTGTGATAAAAATGCAAAAATTCATGTATACATTTTTGCCAGTAAGGATTAGGTGTTAATAAAAGATTGCCATTCTCGCAAGTCAGGAAGCGAGGAGCGGATCACTTAGACAGAAAAAACAGCAAAAATTACCCGTACATCCATCTAATTACATAAAAATTAAAAAATTTGTTTACAATACCAAAAAAAATATGTAATCAAAAAGAGTTCTTAATGATAAAATAAATTTTTACCAAGCTTTAAGGGTGAATCGGTTAGATCATTTTACATCATGAAAACCACATCTAACAATTACCAGGACGTCATATACGTCTTGGAAATTGTATTTACGATTTTTTTTTGAATAATTAATTCCCGAGCAACTATTATTGAGAAATAGTGACCCAGAAAAAAACACTAACTACGAGTGTCTGGAATTGTTGTGCTCGACTCGAAAAATTTTCTATTTTTCATTTATCAACTATTAGGAGTATGTATTTCAATTATTTCAAAATTTAATTGCTTCACAATTACATTTTCAGTATTATTATCATTCATTTTATATTGATCGTAATTCAATTTTTGTCAAACGCAAATCGTCATTTTTTTATTTAACTCGCTTTATTCGTCCGGATGCTGATAGAATTTAAGTACATTGTATAAATTATGTAAGTGAAAATGATCCAATAAAAGTGTAGTGTAATGATTTTAATTATTAAACATTAATTTTACTATAATATATAATATTTTTACAACTTCAAACTACAATAATTAGTTATTTATTAATTAAACACAATCAATGGGTAATTTAAAATTTCAAGTTCATGCACTTAAGCCAAAGTTTTTTTTGAGTTTAAATGCCAAAAACCATAATGCTTTAAATGTTGTTATTAGGTGCATAAATAATCCATCCCAGGCTTATTTATATTGTCATATAATTATATTACACATGTTTGTTAAATATTAACAAAATAAAAATATAAATTTAGTATTAAGACTATGAGTATAAAACAAATGTTGACTTTAATATATATTCTATGATTTAATATATAATACTTACTATATATATATACCTAATATATACTATATTTAATATATAGACTATAAAACAAAAGTTAAGACTTCTTTATTTATATATATGTATATGTATATATATATATATACATATATATATATTATTGAATTATTGGATTGTTCGCTTGGTAAGATGAAGCATTTGTCGAAAAATCACGGTGACTTCCGGGAGAGTTATCGTCGAGAGTCGGAGTTTGATCATCTTCGGGAGGTTGACCGGGAGCACGAATTTCGTTTCCCCACGTCGAGACGCGCGCTTCGATGGATCGATCCTCGGGAGACTGCGCGTTTCTCCGTTCCGTCGCCATGACGACGATTCGGACGCCGGCGCAAAAGTACCGCTTGAAGAGGACGAGTACCTCGAGAAGTACTTGACGATGTGGTCGAGTACAATCACAGTGGTGCGGGTGCGCGAGACCTAGTGTAACGTGCCGGTGCGGGCGAATGGCATATTGATCCGGCACCCGGACGGCTGGCCCGCAAATCCTGGAGCTTGACTTCAGGCAGTTCCCGAAGTCACTTATTCAGAAGTCAAACCCAAGGGGAGATCCACAACAGATTTTTCCTCTGTGCACCGGCTTCCATTATTTATTAAATTATGGTACTATCAGTCTGTCGATAATGTTCTTATTAGACTTTGGCTTATTAACATAATTTTTCAGTTAGTAGTTTATTGTAGTTCCTCTTATTAGTAAAATGTATTTACAATAACAAACAAACCTTGCAAAAAAGGGTAGACATTTATTTACAATTTTTACTTGAACATACCAGTGAGATTTTTGTTAAATTTTTTGGCTAAAACTTATAGTTTAGTTTGATATAAGTTTTTTCTCTTTCAGGATGAAAAATGAAAAATCCTCATTGTATTAAAAAATGCATTGAGATAAAAAAAAATGCAAACTTGATTATTAATTAAAAATCGTGCTACACAAATGAAATTTACTATGACAAAATCTATTATTAATTCATTTTCAAACTAATTAATGTACAAAAATAATTTTAAAAAAATATCATTAAAGTGATTTAGTTATATGCTTAACGAATACAAATAAATAAATCACGTCTTGTTTATTACACGATATTAAACTATAAAGTTATAGTCTTTCTACAATCAATATTTACCAATAATATTCAAAGCATTTATTTATAACGTCAGAATTTATTATTTCATGATTTTATTGTAAAAGCTGACGCTATCAATAGTTTACATCATTCTTTAAGGTTAGGAACGAAAAAAATCACTCCAACTGTATATTTTATGTACTTGTATTTTTTTATTGTTTGATTCTTATAAACTTGTTGTTTATAAATATTATTCAACAGTAGTTCTTTTTTAGATAAATTACTTTAAAATATATGCATTTATAAATAAATATGCTTTGAATCCGTCACATGGATATAATAAAATATTATATATACGATGTTTTTTAATGATTCAAACAGTATAAATATATATTTTTTTTATGCAAAACATAATTCAATTAAAAAGTTAATATTCAGATTTTTTTCACAATATTATACATATTATTTTACAAAATATTTGTTAAATATTGATTAAAAAATCGATTAATTTATAAACTAAGCATTTTTTAGTTATAATTTCTTTACACATGAATTATACTAAATTAAGATTGAAAAAGTCGTAAATTGATTGTTAAAACAAAATTAATTAAATACTTCCATTAGATGAATTCATAAATTATTTGGCAATAAAATATTGAAATATTTCAAGATATTCAAAATAAATCAATGTTTATAAAATATATTATTTTATTCATAAATCTATATGATACTTTAATTGATGTTGTTATATAGTTAATCGTGAAATGGTTAAAAAAAAAAAAAAATTAAGTTAAAAGCATTACAAAAATTAAATTAAAAAATTAATCTAAGTTATTTTACATTAATAGAAAAATGAAATGAAATACAATAAGTAAATTTTATTTAAAAAAATATTTAATAAAAATTTTAAAATCATTATATTAATAAATAAATGAATCTTTTGTATAATAATTAAATTGGAGATAAAAAATATCAAAACTCTAATTTCTGAATTATTAAAATATTTTATTTAGCTCATTTGAATATTTAGAGAGAAAATGTATTGGTTTAATTTTACGAATAAATATATTAACAAACATATATAATCTAACGTATTTTTTAAAATGAAAATGAACTTTAAAAATTTATACAAGGATTTTACAAAAATAATAAATTTTGTATCATACAACTTGAAATAAAATAGGTACATTTATTGAATTTGTGAAAATCAAAGAGTTTTTAATTTTGAATAAACAAAGTGATTGAGAATATTAATTTATAAAGCCTATTGATTTCAATTTTTAGATTTCTAAAAAATTGCGAGTGTAAGCGAGCATTTGTCATTTGATAGATTGTGAATATTCTGATCAAATTTTTATTGTTCAGAATATGTGTAATCTGTCGATATAATAATAATAATAACAATAATTGATCACAAGTAAAGGATAATAAAATTTGCTCGCAATTTTATTGGAATTTTGTAGAAGTAAATCAGTTAAAAATATACAAGTTTATTGGTCATTAAAACTTATTAAATGGGGTAAATAGGAATGATTATCGCGAGTGTTGGTTTGTAATTAGAATTATAATCAGAATTTGTTCACACACAAAGATATTCCACATCCAAGATAGAGATAGATAGAGAGAGAAAGAGAGAGAGAGAGAGAGAGAGAGAGAGAGACAAGCTATCTCTTACACTCCGTTTTTCACTTTCATTTTCCTGATGCGCTCGATTGTCACGTGTGCTATTCCTCGAACGGTACATTGTTTGAAATGATCTTTGTCCCGCTAGAAAATGAGGAAGTTGCATCTTTCCAGTCTCAGACTCTTTGTATGGATAATATGAAAGCTTTCGTGACATTGAAATCGGAAGGGAAAGGGAAGACGAAGGACGATGGTTTCGCTGTTTTTTCACACTTTCGATGACTTAACTTTTATATTTTTCTTCTTATAAATTTATTTTATAACGTTGACGGAATCTCCTCGTGGCGATGCTATTTATTTTTATATTTTCCAGAATATTTATTTTTTATCGAGAAAAAGATGAAATGCAATGTTAGTTTATTTTTTATATTCCTTTTTCGTGCGTTGTTTGACATTTAAATATGGAATATACTTTGTTAGACAATTTATATGTTTTATGAATTCCGATAGATCATTTCTTAAATTATTTTATATAATTATTTCTTTTCGTGTTTCTTAAATTTTTATTATTTTCGCAATTTATGTTATTTATATGCTTTTATATATTGAGTATGAAGTTTGATCTGTTTTATATAACAAAAACTGTAATGCATAAAAATTTTTTTAAACCTACTTATTATCACATAAATTGATATACTTAATATAAAAAAAAAACTAAAAACTACCCCTAAGTAAGGGTAGCTATACAAACAAATTTTTTCACTTTTTATTTACCATTTATTTTATAAACAATAGTTTTAAGACAAGAACAAATTTATTAACAATTTATTTGTTAATTAGACAATTTTGCAAATTTTCAAATACATATAATTCCTATAAGATAAGGCGTAGTAAGTGCACACCTTTTTGCTTAGATTCTTTGTAACCACAGAACAGTAAATAAAAGAATGTTAAGTTCAATACTTTACATAAGAAACAAACATGGTGGTTAAAATATCTTTTCTCTCTCTCTCTCACTTCCGAAGCGATTTTAGCGCTCCCGGTGGACACATGGAAAATTAAAAAAAAATTTTTATAAGCACTTCGAAACCTATTTAAAAAAAAGGTATATATAACTATATGAACTAGGAGTAAAAAAAAGAGACATCTGAAATATTTCGAGCTTTGAAAATAATTTAGTATAACTGAAAAACATTTTTATTAATAATTTTACGATTATCATTTACATTTCAATAAGAAATTGAAATAATCATAAAATTATTAATAAAAATGTTTTTCAGTTATACTAAATTATTTTCAAAGCTCGAAATATTTCAGATGTCTCTTTTTTTTACTCCTAGTTCATATAGTTATATATACCTTTTTTTTAAATAGGTTTCGAAGTGCTTATAAAAATTTTTTTTTTTTATAGAGCAATAAGATAATTCAGCCGCTGTGAATAAACTTGAAACTTACAAATTAAAAATAATATTAAATAAAAGTAGAAAAAAAATTTTAACAAATTATTTTCAAAACAATATAAATATATATATTGTCTTTAAAATATTATGAAATAATATAAATCTTTATGAGCTTAGAATTTTTAAAAGTGTTGTATAAGTACAGTAAATTCGCCTGCTCTATCAATTGTGTACGAAAAGATTTACATACAATAGTGAGAGTATAAACTAATACTTTTATTATTCCATCTGTGCCGTTTGCAGATTTTGAACTTCGGTGCAGGTAAAGCAATAAATTTATTACCTACTACTTTTACTAGTGCATGAAGAATTTCTCTTATTTTTAATATTAAAAATAGAGATGAAAATGTTTTTTGTAGAAAATTTTACCAATTTTAATAAATTATTTGAGGAAAAAAAAAATTTGAGAAAATTTGTTAATTTTACAAATTATAAACAATTTTTGAAAATGTTAATTTTTAACAATGACACCAATTTTAATAAATTATTTGATGAAAAAAAATTTTTGAAAAAATTTATTAATTTTAAAAATTATAAACAATTTTTGAAAATATTAATTTTTAACAATTAGAACAACATTAATAAATTATTTGATGAAAAAAAAATTTATATATTACTAAAAGTTTAACAAAAAAATTCGATTCATTTTTTTAAATAATTCTAATACATTCAATATAATGTTTTAGTTTTATTCTCAAAGAATCTTTAAAAATTTTGTTCAGGAAAACTAAAATGCAATTGCAGTAAAATTTGTTTCCTGTAGAAATGAAAATGTTCGCCAAATATCTGTGTGACCAATTGCACGAAACATCAAACACATGCGAAAAGTTTTGTGTTACTAAGATTTTGTTTGAAAATTTCTTTAAATGCACCTTTTCCATCTCTTAAAATACCATGATTATGATATCAGCAATAAGGGAGATGGGGGGTACCTGCTGTACCTGCTGTGGTAATTATGATACCAGTAATAAGGGATAAATAACATTGATATATTTTAAAACCAAATTATTCTAATAATTATATCTATTTCTTTCTATTATTAGTTGTTCTATTATTTATTGAAAAAAAACTATTAAATATTAAACTTACAAATGAAGAGAACAATATTAATTTGAAATAGTACCATGGAAATAAATATTTATATAAATATACATACTTATGAAATGTAAATACAAATGTGGAGAAAATTTATATATGTATATTTGTATTTTAAATTAATATTTTATTAATATATTTTATAAATAATAATTATAAAATTTTTAATTATTGGTATATTTAACAGTTGATGAAAATCATTAAAGCTTAAAAATTTGGATAATCTTTCATTTTAACTTGGATGTTTTGCTAAAAATTTTAATTGAATACAAATACAATAATAATAAATAAATTTTAAAGATATTATTTTCAAAATATGTTTTATATATTTTAGTATAATATATAAAGTATAATATTGTAAAAATTTCAATTTGACAAATTTAAATACATGCATAACGTATTTCAATGCTCATATGAAAATGCTGAATGTCATTCAAATCTTTATTTTTAACTTAGAATTTGTTATGGTTATTCTTTTTCAAATTAAATTTGTAAAAATAAATGAAATCATTATATTTAACTATTTTAATGTAATTGGTACTATGTACTCATATAATAATTAATATTACTATTATTTTTAATCAATACAAAAAATAATTCACTGATATTCTTTGATTACTTGTATTATGAATTGAATATTTAAAAACATTATATTATTAACTTCATGATATTAAAAAATTTTTTATTAGCTTAATTTATTAATAATAAGTTAAAATCCAAGATATTAAATGTAAATACAATTTTCTAATATATCATTTATTATTAATGGCTTTAAAAGCAAATAATATTTTACTGAAAATTATAATTTAAATTGATTTTTTATAATCAACAATAACTTATAGCATCAAATGCTATATATTTTTATTAACTATTTACAGAAATATATAACATTATTGTATAAAATATTTAATGAATATAAAAATTAATTTATCGGGTATGAAAATTTAATCAATATGTATGAAATGTATATATGAGGATTTCTTGAGTCAATTGTTTCTTTAACTTTTAAATATTACTTTTGAATTTTAAAAATGCTCTTGAAAAAATTATTTAAATTTAGATTAGGTACCACTAAACGATTTTAAAAACTTGTTAAACATACAATTTATTTGTATATTTTTCAAAGAAAATATAAATACAAAAATTTTTCCCCTATTATAATTTTTAATTAGATTTATTATAAGTATTATTTCTTATAAAAAATATTAATTTGTTTCATTATTTTTCAAAATGTTTATACATATACACTAAAATTAATGACATAAATAATCTTAATACCTTTTGTATTATATATAAGACAATCATTTTTAAATAATACACATAATTGTTTAATAAAATGTATAGGTATTTTTTAATATTATGTATATTGTGTTTAATACCTTATTTGTTTTAAAAATGCAAATTAATATATCAAACTTATCAATTATTAAATAACATTTTTAATTGAATAATTGAATATACTTATAAACTAATAATTATTGTTATATTAAATAATAAATTATTTTACTATTAGAATAATATATGTAATTAAATGAAATAAATACAAGTCTTTATTTCTTTGCATCATCCTTTTATTATCATTAAGCTACAAAAAAAGGATTTTCATCCATGTTAAAGAAATACAATTATCTTATACATTCTAATAACTTTTATTTGATATAAAAAATAACATAAGAAAAAATACATTTACACAATTTAACAATTAAGCAAAACCAATATCTTTCGA
Organism: Eupristina koningsbergeri; assembly: GCA_018907245.1. NCBI lineage: Eukaryota > Metazoa > Arthropoda > Insecta > Hymenoptera > Agaonidae > Eupristina > Eupristina koningsbergeri. The sequence goes on from JACCHV010000001.1 coordinate 2,194,586, forward strand.
CACAAAAGATTTCCATAAAGATGTCCTATATAATAACTTCTTTGAAAGACTTGAATATTTGTATTGAACACAATATTTTTAATAACAACACATTTTTAAAATGTTCACAAATATATAAAACATATCTTTAAAAATAATAATAAGTTTATTCACAGATAATTTACACTTTATTGAACTAAATATGTTTTTTTTGTAAACCACCACAAATAAATAAAACATTTTAAAATATAACATCATTTAAATAATAATAAATGTTATCACTGGTAAGTTAAAATTGTATTAAAAAAAATATTTTTTTTAACTAACACAAAAATATTAATGTATTTTTAAAAAAAATAATAAGTTTATTTGCTGCTAATTAACACTTTTATTAAACTTTTTGGTATATTATTAAGCGAACGCGCATTCTTGTTGAAAGAACTTTTCTTACTGTTCAAAAATTTTAAGAAAAAAGAAGTAAACATATGTGTCAGTATATCAGTGCCGGCTCACGAAAAAGGACACATGGGGTTATAGAAAGTGTAGGGTTCTGTATTTTCTTGATACTTGTACATGGGTATTTGTTTCCAGTCTTCCCATTTACAGTTGGACCCCCCTGTTTGTAACATTCAGAAATATTATATTATATTCAGAAAATTATAAAAAAAATAAAATTTTTATACATATAATATTTTATAAAATAGATTTTTCAGAGAATAAAAATAAAAATGTCATTCAATTTTTTTTACTTAAAAGAGAATCAAAATACTTTTCTAATGCTTCTTTTAAAATTTAAATATATTTATAATTTTTTTAGTTATCAAAATTAGGTTTTTTTAAATAAAACTAATACGCTTAGATAAAATATACGAAGCTCAACGGGAAGCTGAATAAATTTATTCTTTAATAATATATACATCCACATACATATTAATTATTAAGTAGTCGTTTCCGCGAGTTGAACTAAAAAATTTTTATTACATTTTAATTCATTGATGAGTAGAGCTTCCCCCAGAATACGTAGGAATTGGAGTGGGAGAACCAATTCGACAATTCTCACAAAATTTTTTTGGCACTTCAAATTTATAATCGAAGAAAAAATATTCATAATTTATCATCTAATTAAGCGAATTTCATTTTTTTTTTAATTTTATATAGAATAAATAAACAAAAACACCTGAAAAACTAGATTTTTGAACAAATTAAAATCTTCCAATTTATGGACAAAAAATATTATTTTTTTTTTTAATATTAACAATATTAATTTAAACATTATGCTGCTTTATTCATTAATTGATAAATTAATTTCTTAGTATGCAATTTTGATGGATTTATAATCTTTTAAACAATATTTTATACAATTTTATGTGTTTCGAATGGCGGCGAGCAGACCATTCGAAAAATCGAAATGTTTCTTTAACGCTTCAAATTTATTATCGAAGAAAAAATATTCATAATTTTCTATCTAATTAAGCGATTTTCACATTTTTTTTTTAATTTAATAAGCACTTTATTTGTACAAAATTTTAACTTGAGCGGATTATTAATTTTCGAATAATACTAGAAATAAATATGATCAAAAAGGCCAAGTGCCCGAGGAGTAGGGAGAGTAAAAACCGGGGAATTGTAATATAGAGTAGGAAAAATGAATTCGGCGTTAACTAAACCCTCATTTTTTTCTTCTCCCCATTTCTCATCAAATTGTACGCGTTCGGCTGTTTTTTATCATGTTTATATTCGTATTTTATGCAATCCGAAATATTTAAACGAAATTTAAGATACAGGATTTATTGTACAACAATTATATTTTTTAAAACCGTTGAAAAACTGAAATAGTCAGGTAAGTTGAGCTGGAAATAACATCGTAACTTTTCACATAATTTAAATAACATTAGTATTACTTGAAAACTAATGATTCAATCAATCTAAAATTTTATACAAAGAAAGTGTATATTAATCGCTTTAATTTTCCAAAACTAGATTTAAAACTATTAAAAAATGATAAATTTACAAATGTAATTATTTTCAAAGTTTTTTGGTTTTTGGAAAATTTCTCCGCTTCTAATTTTTCAATCGATTAATCTTTCGAAATGGAAAATGCAAAGTACCTTTTGTTGGCGTCTGATAGCTCGACCTGGACCTAGTCCTTATTTTCTTTATTCTGAGGCTCTGAGTTTCGCTTTCATTGTTTGCATTTCATAGTTTTTATTTGCTAAAAATTATAAATATATTTTTTAATAAATAATAATATCAGTTTTCATGCAAGAATTTTATTTTCATACTATAATTTTATTTATGTATTTTTTTGATGGTGGGTGCACATAAAAAATATGAATTTGTTTTAAATGCTCTGTGGTTTGGACTGCACCTTTAATCTACAGTAATTATTTTCATTATAATCTCTGATTGCGTGGCAATGGTAACAATACCATTTGCCTTTAGAGATTATAGGGCACTGTGATGCCCAGTGACCAATTTCATTACAGTGATAACATTTGCCTGTCTTCGTTGTACCAGTGCTGGCTACATTTCCGTGAACATTCATAAGCTGATGTTAGGTGGACTGCTTAAACTCATCCCTCTATTTACAGTACTATCCCCTTTATCTCTTCGTACGTGAACTCCCACTATTGGAATCTCCTGGAGAGATTTACGTAATACCGAACCTCTGACATTTTGTCTTTGACAGCGTTGAAAAAGACCGTCATTTTTTCATCTTTAGAAAACAAATGAGTATGCGAAAAAGCTTCTTATATTCTAATTAGAGCCTTGAATTTCCCTATAAATTCAGCGCTGTTATAAAATGTCCGCGTCCACATTTCTTGCATGCAGTTCAGCCCGCAATGTGCGTAATGTTATTTTAAAGCCTTTTGGCTTAATGAATGTTCTCCAGCAGGAACCTTGGACAAATCTCTGTAAATACCATCTTGTAGTACTTATCACTTATCTGCCCAATAATAAGATTCTGGACATAACGAAGATTTTTGTCTCTTCGCTGCTCAGAAAGTTTGGCGGGAGGTGAAATATTATAGTCCAAGATCTATGCAATATTATTGCGGTCTGTCTCAGCTTCCAAGAGGCCCTTCCACAAATTGAAACTTGTAATCAAACTTAATCGTACGACTGTCCCTTAAAAACTATTCCTCTTCTCTGAGTTGGTGGTTTCTATTTGGTTTATTTCTTAGTCTGCGTCGACCATGCTGACATTGAGTGTCTCTGAATCAAATAGTTTTGACAACTTTATTTTGTCCATGGTACTCTCCACCTCTAATCCTCTCATTCTTTGAAATCATGGAGTTCACGATGAAAGCATCATGTTGAATGTTAAAAGACGCTGAGCCTCCAATATGTTCTGGCTCATGGTGACTGAACCAGTCTTTCGCAGTGTTGAACAGCACATACAATTATCAAGCTAATGCGACATTGCTGTATATTAGCTCATTCGCCAATTAGATATTGCTGTCCATTGATGAACTACTGTGGGAATAGGCCGATTTCTTGAGGAGTCTGATTCTCTTGTGTGTTCATATAGATAGAGAAAGAAGTAAATACATACAAATTATTTAAGTCGCTGTCTCAATTATCTATCCATGCACAAAAAACTCTCATTCCGCCCTGTAACTACTAAAAAATCTATTTCTACATGAATCTACATCTACTACAACTCTTATATTTATTTAAAACTTGAATACAGCGAGATTTACTCGAAAAAGTTTGTCTTGGAAGAAGCTAGGCTTGCTTTACTGAAAAAGTTTCAGTTGTAACGCACCCTAAACTCTGAATCGTGTAATTCAAAATCATTTTTCTCTCAGGTATTGAGATATAGTGTAGTGTACACTGCACAAAAAAGATTTAATTTAATCACGAAACTCACTGATTCAGCTTTAATTGAGGGAGGTATATTAATTAGCATGAAAAACATACAGTTCTTACACCGATCATTACTTTTGTTTATTTAAACGTGCATATTTATAACGAATCTCCAATAAGCATTTATATTTTTTAACTCTAATTTATACTTATATTATGTAAATTATATCTTTACACTTTTTTTATACAACCTCTGTATGAATTTTTTAATTATAAATTTAAAATAAATTTAATTAAAATTCATGACTTTAAAATGAACCTTGAATTTAAAATTCAAAGTTTCACTTCTACACTCTAGACTATATATACAATGTACTCTAATACATTTATATACATTTATACTCCTATATGAACCACACTTGGGTGTATTTTTTATAGGTGTGTCTTCTACATTTGATTTTAAAATATCTGCAAATATATGGCTTTTATTCTGAGGTTGTATAAAAATTTAATTTTATTTCTAGTATACACATAAATTCTTTTCATTTGGAAACCCTCTTATAATGCTTACTGAAAATCATCATAACACAATTACCCTCTTTAAATAAGATTCACTATTTGGCACCATGTTACTATTTTATTTAATCACAATTTTATTTTGATTACTTGAAAATTGTTCCTAAAAAATCTTGTAAAACTCAAACTTCAAAGGCATTTACTCACAATATTTGTAAATGTGTCTCATGATGCTTATAGTTTATATTTTAGTTGTATATTTATATACATTGCAAATATATAATATATTCTATTAAATATATTATGTGCATCTAATACATCTGTGACATGTTGCAAGTAATATTGTAGCTTGCATGTCAAATCATTCTATTCTTATTCTAGTCATATATATATATATATATATATATATATGACTCATATTTATGCATGTAATTATATAGCTTACAATGATACTAAGCTATAAAGACAAAAAACTTTATACATTTCAACATTTGGAATTTGATTATTATGTATATGTTGCATGGCTTTAATAAAAAGTGTACATAAACTTATCACATATCCATATAGATACACTTCAGGTATACTTACATAACAATAAGTAAGTGTGCAATTTAAATTATTATTTTCAATTATTGAATTTAAATTTAATACAAAAGTGTTGAGGAAAAAGAAATTATTCTTTTAATAAAAAAAAATTTATAATTTCTTTAAGAAATTTCAAATTTTTAAATTTACTCTAAGCTGAGCAAGTGAATAAATATTTGTCTCAGCCAGAGTCAATTTATAGATTAGCAGATGAAGAAAGGTTAAACTAGTTTAGTGTAACCACCAATCAGTTATTTCTGCTGCACTGTTTATAAAGTATGTGTATTAGACAATGCTTAACCTATAACTTTATTTGGATGCAAACATTGTGTGTGTTTTTTTATATTTATTTTGAAATCTTAAATTAATTTTGAATTAAAATGTATTTTATGTATATATTCTAATACATATGATTCTATATGACAAACAAAAACTTTAAGTTTTAGTTGTTGCACATATAAAATTTGAGTTTTATATTATGTGCTATTGCACATACATATTGTACTCACAATTTACTCTAAATAAATTTGAAAACTTCAAATATATATTGTTTAAACAATAATAGGATTTAGTTTTTAATGCACAAGAGTTGTAAATTCAATACATGATATATAACATTTTATTGAGTGAGAGCAAATACAAAGTACTTTTGGTCTAGCTCATTCTCAAAAATTCTAAATTTATCAAAGAAATTGCGTAGCTAAGAATTATAACACTTCAACATGTATCTCATCAACAAACAATGCAAAGTTCATGTAATAATGTGTTGAATTTTATTTGCATATTTTAATTTTTGCTCTAAATTTTAACTCCAAGTATCAAAACTTGCACTTTTCAACTTACATTTTAATTATTATACAAATAACACTTAAATTATGTAGCTGCAAAATATATTGTACAACTACAATTTCTTTTAGTGTACTAATATATATATATATATTTTAAATTATACTGTTACATGCTTGAAGGTTTAGATTAAAAAATATTAACATATTTAAAAGTTTTCAAGTTCAATATATACTCAAAAACATAAACAGGATTGGAATCAAAACAATGTGCCATATATATATATAAACCTTCAAGCATGTAACAGTATAATTTAAAAACCTTACACTGCGTCATATTATATTTTTATCACACACAATCTTCACATGATTTATTGTATTTTTCATAAAGTCATAAGAACTTTATGAATCATACAGCTCTAATTCATCTAAATTAAAACACTGCATTACGCATGTGTTCAATTAGAATTTAAAATATATGCATGAAACATCTATGCACAAAGTATTTTATTCTAACTACTTTTTAATTACTATAATTCAAAAAATACATTCTTCGTAGATAATTTTGTTAGCACTGAAAAAGAGAAGGAATTGGAAAATGTAAGGCACTTTGGGGTAGTGTTAGGTAGCTAGTCTAGATTTAGACCTTGTCGTCCCCACTCTGAGGCTCTGACTATTGCTTTCTTTGTTTGCATTTCATACTTATTATTCGCTAAAAATTATAAATATATTTTTTATATATTTATATCTTTTTATCTATACTTATTGATCCACAATCATGAAGTTCAGGACTTGTCGAAAATACGCAATTAGAAAATATATTTTATAGAAAAAAAACTGTATTTTCATTAAAAAATTAAGTAATAACTTTTTTAGTGTAGTTATACGTACGTAGTAATAATCATTTAAATTAGTTCAATTACAAAATAAGATTTATTATTAAACAATTACACAAGTATTTGACTTGAAAGAAAAATGCAATTTTCTTAATTTTTAAACGCGATTGCAGTACAAAGGGTTTTTAAATTCCAGAAAAAGAAAGAAAAAATCTAATGAAAATGTTTTAATGAACGACAAAGATTTAATAAAAATGTTTCAAAAAGGTTTGCTATTTGCTCAAGTCGATACTTAACATGAATCATCACCTTTTTATCAATGTGGGATTGTTTCTATGTTACATTAATATATCATGTAAATATTCAAGATTAAAATGAAGGTAACAGCTTCTTTCACATTATTTTTAATTATAAATATAATTTTTTTTTATTCACGAGAATCTATTCTAATAAAATTTTTTAAGCGCCATCCTCGAACTTTATGAATCGTTCATAATCAGGACAAAAAAAAAGGCTTGATTGCTAGACAAGTTTAAATATCGAGTAATAAAGGAATTAAACGTTGATTAACTGTTTGAAGTCTTCTGCCTTTTTTTCTTGTCCAATTTCCATTGTTTTTACAAGGGGGGGGGTAGCAAATAATTCGCGTCCGCTTGTGACGTAAGAGAGTTGAGTTTATTCCGCGTCATTAAGGTTTGCGTGATCCATATGGCATTGCTAGTACTCTCATTAATGATGAGATTCCTGAGAAATGCTCATTTCAATGAAATTCATGGTACTTGTGCATTTAGTTCAGATGTTTTCAAAGTTTTTGGCTTTATAAACGAAGCAATTGAATATTTTTTATCTTCTTAGCGAAAAGAAGCTAACTCAATACATGAAAAATTTTAAGAAAATCAGTAGATTCTTATTTTATATAATGATACGAAAAATACTCGGTTATTTTTATTAATAATTTTAACGAAAAAATGTATTTTTTAAAAAATTTTTTTTTATTATAAAATGAAAAGTAGTAATTTAAACACTAATTAAACCATGTAGTTAATAAATAGTAAAAAAATTCAATTTTATAGAAATTCAAAGCGGAAAATTTTTTAAAAAACTGGATATGTTTTAATTTAATCAAAAAATATGTAACTTTGTTTTTTTCTTTATTTCGAACTCTAGGCTTAAGAAATTAAAGTGGTTATTATGTATATTATTTGTATAAAATTTCAGCTCGATCGGACTATTTATTTTAGCAAAATACTATTCTTAATTCAATTACGCGAAAATTTTCTATGTTTATATTACCTCAATCCGTTTTAGATTTTTTAAAGACTTTAAAAAACTTAATTACAGTATAATAAATCATAAAAATCGTTTAAATTATCTAAAATATGAGAATAATTTAGATTATCAAAAATCAAGCATGCAAAATTCGACGAGCAGTTTAGTATTAACATACAGAATAACAGTGAAGTACTGTAATTTAAATCAATTTATTTTTTAGATAATTTTATAAATTCGAATTAGTAAGATGTAATTGATTAAGGAAACAGCTATATTGAAGATAATTATAAAAAAAGGGATTTTATAAAACGGTTTGTTTTTTTATATACCACTAAGTTTTTTTAATTATGTTAAAACTTATTTTAGGTGTCAAGTAATACTAAAATTTTATTTTATTTTTATTTTATTTTTTTATTATATATTTTATTTTCAATAATTGTTTTAATACATGAAATTCTTCAATTATGTATCTATAATTGGTATTATAGGTGTCTACTGATATCGACGTATATCTTGCGTGCAAAATTTTTCCAAAATACTTTCTATATATTTTTAAAGTTTAAAAAAACTGAATGATTATTTATTATATATTTTACTGAAAAGTCATTCCCCCTCCCCCATTACAATTATATTATTCTTTATTTAATTATAACTATTTACAAAATATATTACTCGGAATTAATATTTAGTATTTAATGTGTGTTACTATGCAAAACATTATTCTTAGCGAAAGGAAAAATACGTTATTTTATTATTATTTGTAAATGGGTCTGTTTAGTTTACTTGTCTAAATTTGTGCAGATTAAAGTTATTGTGGCGTGCAAGGGTTTTCCAACCTTGCATTTTCTCAATTATTGTAAAACCAACAGGAATAAAACTGCGAAGTAGGGGGTGGCTAAAAACAGATTAAAATCTTCTCTTCTATTTGGGACCCCATGGAGGTCAGTTTTCTTCCGGGCCTCCCCACCCCGTAACCTAAATAACGATTGTCGCCGGATTTCACTATTTTGACGGAAGACGAAATTGCCCCAAACAACATTTATCAAATAAACAGATATTCATCTGGATTTTTTTTATTAACGAAACCCTTCAACAATGTGTTTTAAAAAAAAAATAATCTATCGAATTTAAAAATTTACAATACATGTAAATCAATACATTTAATATATTGTTTTAATAATTCTAAATGCACACATAATATTTAAGGAAAATAAATATAATAAAAAAATTAACATTAAATAGTGAAATATAATAAAATTAAAAATGATAAACCAGCAAATATAATATACACTTAATGATATCGTTTAGTATTTAATATTATTATTATTATATGAAATAGGTAATGAGTAATTGGCAACACGCACGATGCTATGATCTTTAGAGCTTAGTTGATGAACACAAAATTTCCATTCTTGGTTGTACAAGCAACCAAGAACTGATCAAAAGGATAAAGTAATAAATAAATAAATAAATAAAATAATAAAAATGTGTTAAAATAATGAGTTTTTTCATGTTAGCTTCAAAAGATAAATAATTAATAACTTTTATAATATTAAAAAAAATATATCCATTAAGAATAACCAATATACAATACAGTTTTAGAGAAAGTATTAAAACATTTAGAATTAAAAATTTATTGTAAGGGTACAAGGGATAATCACTACAAAGTTGACCGCTAGAGGGTGTACACTACCTTAACAAGAAAAACCTGTTAGAGGTTTTATATATTATAAGTAAAGTGCCACAAATGATTGCCTTTTATAGCCAAATAAATGTTTATCATACGTATTGTGTGGGTACTTAATCTTGTAATGAGTACATATTACAAGTGTTAAAACCATCTACCGATTAACACACATTGGTCTCATCGGTCTTAAGATCTTACCAGTATACAACATAACTTTGTTTATTTAACACATTGGTCTCGCACAGAAATGTTTGGTAATTGGTATGAAGTATGACGATAGAGAGTGCAGTAATTTTGATGAATTGTTTAATTTAAGGATTATCTAAAATCAATTGCTAAAGTCTTGTCACTGGTTATAAAATCTGTAATAAAGAAATCTTTAATTAGAAATATATATTCAAAATTACTTTCCTCTTAGGTGGTCGATGTTCTGAACGATAAAACAATCTTTTCAAGTAGAAATAAGCTGAACTAAATGTATATATAATGAGTTCAAATGAGATATACAAAGTTTAAATTTAAAGTAGATTAATGGCCAAATTGCGAGAATTCAAATCAGAGATCAGAAGATTCTTAATTTTGACATTGGAATATTGTATGATGACCTAATCATTTTAACATAATTTTAGTCAACGCGTACTACTCTTATTCTCAGAACAGTCCATAACACTGAATCGGGCACAATGCAAGAGAAAAAAATGGATATGCTATTTTTTGTTGGAAAATGGTTAGCTTCGTTTGGTTATTTGGTTATTTATCTGCATAACATTATAGATCAGCTCGGATCAGTCGAATTACACATTTCAACCTTACGAATGAACTCGTGTAATGATCTTGCTACTTGCTATATCTCATTAAAAATATTTAATAAATATTTGCATTGATGCTATAGAAGTAATAGCCAATAAATATGACCCTCTCGGAAAACCTTTGGACACTGAAGATTTTATACAGGAGGAAATTAAGATACTTTACATAACCTACGGACTAGACAACGTTTGTTAACATACAGGAGGTGATGATGAACATAGATTTATCTGATAACCTAATAGGAACAGCAGACAACCAAGTTTTATTCATAAAATTAATACGGTGGAATTTAGTTTTAATCTTGAAGTTAATACAGAATAAGTAATACGTGTATGCTATCAGGCCTTAAGAGCAATGGCAGACAACAGAGTAGTTAGTTTTGATTAGATTTCAGTTAATCTTTATTAGAAATTTTCTTTACCTTACTGGAGTATGTAAATTATCACACCGCGAATCTAAGACATTTTTAAATACTTTATGTGTAACCTAAACAAAATGTATAAGAAAAAAGTCACACGCAATATTGTTCTATAAAAAACTACAATCTTTGACACAAATAATAAAATTAAATAAAGATAAACTCCAATAATGAAATTTTAAAATTTAAAGAAAACGTGGCACGAAATTGTATTAAAAAAACCTGAAAAATAGAAATTATATTTTTTTTATTGTATTTAATTTTTATCAAATTTTAACATCAAATATAGTAAATTGGTGAGAGTAAATTCATCTACAAAATTAAGTTCTACAGGGAATGCATTTCAAAGAACTTGAGATTTTTTAATGATCTACTTTTTTTGTTAAATTTTCAGAAAAGACAACAATATTATTTAATATTATTTCTATACGAGTTTATTTCTGTACTTTACACTTATTTAAAAATTTTTTATCTATTAAATATTGATTTAAATTTTTAAAGGAAATTATGAAAAAAATTACAAGAATATTGAAAAAAACTACATCAGAAGAATAAGTATTTATGTAAATATGAAAAAGTATATTATATTACATATACGACCCTAAAAAATGTAATTAAAAAAAGTTTGTTTTCAATTCAATTAAACTTTTAAAGTGATTTGTAGGACACTTTGTATTTAATGTTTAAAGTTAAATGTGTACAAAATATTCTTTGAAACGAAATTTTATTGTATTTGTTTTAACGTAATACAAAATCAAAATACACTGTATTTTTTTATTGATTTACATTTTTTCCAATAATCTATTGGATATATGCAAAAGATATTTTCGACAAATGATTCAATTAATAAAAAGTGTTTCTAATGTAATTTATTACTAATTAAAAGTATACGATATATAAATACATTTGAAATATAATATTAATATAATAATCATTTTGCTTATCATTAATTATAGTCGTCATTTTTATTTTAATATAAGATTGTGAAATACTAATTTGAAACAAAAATTTTTGTATAAAATTGACGTAGCTTTGGTGACTGCAATAATTACATGAAACAGCGCATATTAATTTAATTTTAAAAAGTGGTAAAATTTTTAATTTAAATTATAGTTTTATTTTTCAGATATCTTAATACTTATTATAATATTTTAACAATTAAAAAAGAAATGTTTTGTTTTTTGAAAAATGAAAATAAATGTGTATTTTTTAAGGGTTTTATAAATATTGCAAATGTTTTATTAAATCGTCGTACAAAAAATCAACTGAATTAACTACATACTTAAAAATTTGCAAATTTTAACAATAAATTCAATAAATTAACGATTATAATTTTCTAATCATGGATGAGATTATGGAAATATCAGTCAAATTAATTAGAAAAATAATAAATATTAAAATGATAATTAAAATTTCTGAGAAATTAATACTACAATACTTTCAATCTAAGTTATAATCATTGTACCAAGCTCTATGGAAAATATTAAAAATTAAAAAATTTTGCGAATAACATAATATTCGTAAAATATTGCATTGTTCGAAAAAATAAGAAAAATTATATGGAGTATAAAAAAAAATATTTTAATATAAAAACAAAAATGTTTTATTAATATTCGTTCTATATTCAACATTACATATTTTTACGTATTATTAATAAGGTCTTTTGAAATAACTCGTGGCGTCAATTGTTTATTGTGATGTATGAATTTATGTTGTTACTGAGTTGATAAGGAAATTAACCTAATTCTAAATATAAACGCCATTTAGAATATGAAAAATAAAAACAAGGGAACAAAAGGGTGATGAACCGCATAAAATAAAATTGTGAATGGCTCAAAATCACGACTACGAAATGGTGATGGTGAGCCTAATTGGTATTAATTATGTTCAATTACTACTCTTTGAGATCGAGAAAGTACCCTCCCCTTATTTTACATCTCTCTTTCATACTCATCTGCCATTTTTATTTTATCAATTGCTCTAGTTCAAAATCATTTTTTTATTTATTCATTAATTTTTTCAAAAATTTATTTAAAAGTTGTATTTCATAATTAAAAATTTAATATTAATAATTAAAAAACGAAAACATTATTAAATTAAGCGAAAATGTAAAATTTTATTTCTATCTCACTCTAATGGTAAACTTGAAAGTAAATTCTATCGATTATAAATTTATTTGAAACAAATATTTTTTAATTATAATAATGTAAATAGTAAAAATAAAAAAATAAATAATTGAATAAATGAATCAGATAACGTTAAAGTAACTTCGTTATAAAAAAAGACAAGACTAACTGTTTAATATTTTGGCATAAGTGAGATTAGTCAATGTTTCACATTATGAAATACCTATTACGAATGGCAGTTGCGAGTTGAATTTCTTAAGTTTCGAAAATATTTAGTTGTATAATTTAGTAAAGTTTAGAAATTCTGGTGAATTTTATAATTATGAATTGGTAATGTGGTTAATTGAAAATGATGCAAACATTCTAAACTGTGCAGAAAGTTATGTCTTCTTGAATTATGTCGTTGGGTAATACGCAACAGAATTTAGTCGACAAGACAAAAATATTGCCATCTAATAATAAATCACGTGAGTTATCCTTTACTTATTTATTATTGTTGGAATACAATGATACTTTTATATATATATTTTTACTCTCTTTCCGCCAGTATTAGTGCATATAATTCTGCAAGCTGATATATAATTACTTGTCAGTCAAATAAATAATAATAATTATTTTATGATGTGCAGAACCTTGATTACAGAAAAATAATCGATGCTTCACTACGAGTGAAATAGTAGTTCTGGAAAAAAAGTCTCAACGGATTTTTTATAGAGACATTACTTTATATAAATATACATATATCTCTTCACATGTTAATTTCTGTAAATTCTGCATTATAATAAATTTAACACTTTTATAATTAATAATAAAAAAAGTCTTTAATTATAATATAATAATATATAACCAAAGATATTATTAATTTTTCAAATTTGATAAACTTTCACAGTAGGTTGATTTAAAAATATTTTTTGTAATTTGATGAGGCTAGACATTGAGTAATGAATATCGTTTTTATGGTTGTTATTTTATTTTATATCAACATAATTTTAACTACAATTGTTCCATCTTTTTTTAAACATGAATTATCATGCGACTTTTATAAATGAAAAAATAACAACTTTCAATGAAAATAAATGTCATATATATATATATATATATATTATATCTACATATTAGTGCTTATACTAATATATGAAAATTGTTAATCATCTATTTATATCAAATCGACTCATATGCATAATATATAATTTATTATTAATTCTTGGCTATTTTTCCTCCGGTTTCCAGATATTTGAAAAAACGTAGAAATTTTTTTAACGAGTCAGCAAGCAAATTTTCGAAAATCAAATGAATGCAATCGTGAATAACGATTCAAATTATTGTTCATTATGGACGAATAAATAAATTACGGAACTTTGCTTCAGCACAAAAGAATTAATTATTTATTGCTCTTTGTCAAGAATACCGATTGCGTTAAAGCCGGACCAAAAACAAAATAGAAAGTTGACTTTTCCGATGTTTATCCATTGTTTGTCTGGGTTTTACCACTAAAGAGATTCATGATTCCTAAAATGAAAGTACATTTACTTATCTCAATTCAAAAGCTATTGAGCTTTGGAATTAAATTGTAGAAAAGTTTTTTGCTTGGAAGGGCATCGTGTTTATCTTATAAATCTGCCTGTCACCCTCGTTGCAGAGCGGCAGTCTGCTTCCGGATTGATTTAGCGCAAGTGGCAACCGGGATGTACCCAATTAGAGTGAGACTTCCGGTTTGGATTGAACGATTCGATTTGACACACTCAGAATGTCCCGTCCTTGAATAAGAGAAACTGTGATTTATACTCTTTATTATTAAAATTAACTTATTATTATTATTAAAATATTTTCTGGACCTCCATCCTTACAGTGAGTTGGAAGGTTAAATTTATATGTAGACTTAAGTATTTTACTTAACTACTAACGGAAATTTAATTTTATTGTAAAGTAAAACGTATACGAAAGCGAAAAATTAAATTTATAAATATGATTCAGCGAAACCGACAATAATTTTTTTCAGCCTACGAGGTTTATGGAGGGCGCTTTAACAATTACTTGGAAGTATATCTAATTCAACCAAATATTTGTTTTTTTTTTTTTAATTTAATTGGGTTGAATCCATTATTGTATAAATATAGAGTAAACACATAAACTATGTATTTTGTATTATTGTGTGTTTGGTTTTTTAGATAAAAGAATAAGAAAGTTAAAACAATTAGAGATGGTAGTTTTTGTAAAATTTGATTCTAATTTTATAAGTAACTTCTGAAAAATATATTAATTATAGTAACACTATTGATATTTTCTATTATTTTCATTAAAATTAATGTATTTGTAATTTTTATGTACAGTATTTGCATAAATATAAATGATTGTGATGAAATGTAAATAATACAATACCATACATAGCAAAATATTATTAAGTATGAATTTTAAATGTTTGTAAATTTATTTTATTTTTTATTAATATTTATGTAATAATAAATTCTGTATGCCAACGTGTTGGTCTATTGACGTTTTAAATAAGTGAAATTTCTACGTGTATAGTTGTTCTTATATCCTACAAACACTTGCACACAACGAATAAACCATTAGTAATTCAAAATTTTTATGCAATATTTTGTTCAGTAAAATTGTATGTAAGTTTTTATTTGCTTGTAATTGAAATTAAATCGGGCAAAATTTGAATAATAACAAATAATAATTTTTTTTGTAGTGTGCGCTTGAACGTTTTTTGTAAATTGGAAAGGAAATTGTATAAATAAATTATGTCTTTTTAACATATGAAATAATAAATTAATATAAATCAATTGCATATGTCGTAAAGTTTCCTCGATATTTTTCAATTAATTAACTCTTCACATTTATCAATAATCAACATTTTGTTAAAATATGTTTACTCATAGTAAGGATTTTACAATTAATGAAAAACTTTATAAAAAGTAATTCTCGATGTTTGGAAATAAATCTGAAGATGATTAGCTACAATGTCAAACCATCTGTGTCATTTTTTCCAATGTCAGATGACGACGCGACTTAGGTTCTTAAATTATCATCTGACCCATTACTCTCGGATCTGCACGCTCGAACTTTGACCTAGAGTGGAGGAGGAAGCGAGTGGAACTAGAAATTGCGAACAAAGTAACGTTGAACTCTATTCTCCTCTTTTTTTCTTTAACTACTCTCAGTTCTCTCGAATGTAGTTTAGTGTAAACTATGTAAATGATCACAGTGCATTCACGTTGATTAGAATGTCATGTGGTACTTTAATGTTTAAATTGCAGTTTAACTTCCGCTCATACATAAATTCCATGCACATAGCTTTAGTAAGGAATAATGGCTAAGAATAATGAGATAAAGTATCTATAAAAAGTTTAATAGTTTCGCACAGAAAAAAAAATTTAAATTCTTCTATGCCAATATAATTAAATTTTAAAAATCTCATATATTATATCGCTGACTAATTATTAAAATTGAATTTATTATTAATTTTAAAACTAATTCTTTTTTACTATTAATTTTTGGAGATTCAGTACAAAGGAAAAGTTGAGATGACTTTTTTTATTAAAATCAATGAATTGTATTTAAAACTTTTTATTTAAACAACTAAATTCAAATATAGTTTTTTTATTTGCATAAGTTTAATTATAACTTGTATAAAAAATTGACCTTTACGGTATGAAATCTTTTTTTTTTACTTATATTCCCTATCGATAAATAGAGTATAATTTATATTGCTCCATACACATACATAAATATAATTATAATTTTACTTAAATAACTTTATAATTAATGACAAAGATAGATTTCGACATCTAATTTGACCGCACCAATTTGACTGCACAATAATAAAAAACTATCATTAGAATAAAGCGAATACTTACTTCTGTTATTTAGTAATAAGCCTTTTTTGTAAAAACGTTAATTTTGATTTTATGAAAATAATACATTAAAGTATTTTTTGATTGTTAATTAATTAAGATTAAACACAATTTTTTTACTACAGTTGGATCTATAAGACAATTTTTTCTATTCATGATCGTAAGGAAGTGACAATTGCAGGATTATAATTTTATGTTATGTGTGTATAGGTCTGTGTAAAATTTATTTGTTAGCCTCTTTATTGTTGTTAAACTGTATGAATCAATTAAATGGGCTTACAAAGCTATTTTAAATTAATTATTCTTAAACAATTTTTTTATTATGATAGAAGCAGTTTCTCAATATGTTGTAAATTAATTTTAATATGCATAAACGTAATTCATTGAAATTTTGTTTAAAACTAACGTAAAACAAAATGTAATCTGTATATTATTTTATCGAGTCCAACACAAAATAATTATTTATATAGGAGAAATTAGTGAAATTTAAGCAAACAATGTAATAAGTAATAGTCAATATAAATAATTTTCTTAGTCCCGGTAGTTAGAGAGACAAAAGTTATTAATATATAAAAAAAAATATTGAATTTTTGTAGTGGATAAATATTAGAAATATATGATATTATATATGATAATTTTAAATTGTAATTTTCAAAAGGTTCAATTGCGTACATAGTTAAATTTCACAAGTACATTACAGGTGTGTTTTCGAATTTAAAACTTCCGACAATTATTTCGATTACATCATTTCATACTCAACATGTATGATTATCAATAAATACATACTTGATACAAAATATGTTTTTAGTTTTAGATATAATGAAACAAGAAGTCTTTTTCAAAAAATACTTTTAGTCATAAAATTTCTGTAATATTCAACATGTAATGACTTAATTATAATCTCGTTAATAAATATTACGAATTTTTTCATTGAATAACTTGTATTGTAATTTGAAAATTTGAATAAATTATAATATAAATAGTGTATTGAAAGTAAAAAGTATTCGATTTGATAAAATACAGTATATTTATTTTGCCACTAAATTCAAATTTTCAGTTGTTAATTATTTATATTATTAAAACAAAAATATATGAAAAGTATAATTTTGAACACATTATTATTGATTAAAAGATCTTTAATTAGCTGAAATTTTACTTAATTGAGTACTTTAGTGTTTTTTCAATTTAAGTGCAAATTAATAATTATTTCTTAATAATATTTTAATACAATCAAAGTAAAAAAAAAATAATAAAAACACAAATGTTGATGGTTTCTCGTTTAAAATCGCATCGAGACACTATTAATAGTGAAATCCAACTTCAAATTCATTTTGAATTCGATATAAAGAGTTGAATTTAGGGGATGCACAGGGATGGTTTTTCACAAAAATTTGCGAATTGAGTGAATGGAAGGGAAAACCAGTCCGACGGTCTCAAGGTCACCTGCGCATCTCATGGTCTGTGGGGGCGGCCTTCTTCTCTTGCCCCCTCACCCATACATCGCCGTTGGCGTCGGAGTGCCCCCGCAACGGCAGCAGAGTGGGGACTTGACAGATGTTTGGTCCACGAGCCGCGTTGTGCGCACGAGACCGAGGGCAGCCAGTTCCCCATGGGGTGCCGCGTTGTCGACTCACCCCCGGAGACGACGCCCCAGCTGTGCTCGCGCAGCCGCGGAACTGTGCTCGGGTGTGTGCATTGAGTTCCCGAAACTGCTCCAATCTCAAGGAGATGACCGATGTCCTAGCTCCACGTGCATCCCCTCCGAGCGATTTCAGGTTTGTCGAGCGAATTTGCAGCGGCTCGTTATTTATAGTGTAGAAGTGAGGAAGTCTGCCATGTGTTCGCAAATTCGCCGGTTTACCTTTTGCATCAATGCCAGCGGATGGAAGTGCAAATTTCTTAAACATTGTATTGTTTTTCACATTTCCAAGAGAGAAACGAAGAGAGAAACAAAGAATGAAATTGTCATTGCAAATAAATTTAAAAAGTTTTTGACGGTTGGAGTTGACGCCTCGAGTGTTTGATTTCCAAGCGTTGCCCTTTCTCTTGTTTCAAAAGACTTATTAGTTGGGTTTAAACAGAAATAAAAAGACGAAAGATATTTGAAATATAAACTTGTATATTTCGATTTGAACGTATCGAAGCGTCATACAAGTTCATATTCAAAATATCTCTCGTCTTATTTATATCTGTTTAAACCTGATTAATAATTCTCTTCCAACACTTAAAAATAAAAAAGTGATTTAAACTGAATTTTATTTTTCGGAAAATACAATTTCTAAAATTATTTATTTCAAGAAAGCAATTTTACGAAATATTGTTGTGTTACATGCATACATACCATGCACTATATATATATATATATTACATACAGCTTTGAATATTACTATAAATTAAATTATTAAATTTTAATAAATTTCTCAATTAACAAAATTAGTTTCTATTGAAGAGTACTTTAATGGTGCAAACGTTTTTTAAAATAATTAAATTTAAAAAAGATCAAATAAATTATACTACGTATTTTAAAAACAAATACAGAATGTAGATGAGATTTTTATCCTAATACTGTGATAATGACCTATTAAATTCTATTAATATAAATAATTGTTTAAAATACAGTAATTATTACATTATTAGTAGAAAGGCATTACATTCTTATGTCATGTTGATAATAATATTATAATTATATATCTTATTTTTCATCATTACACGTGTTTAATATTCATATAAAGAAAAATTGTGCAATGTATTATTCAACACAAGGGATGTTTGTCATTAGTCAAATATTTTCGATACAATAAATGTACATTTAAAGATCTCACTCTATTGAACAATATCACGAATATTCAATTTCGTATTTACCATTTGTATCATAGTTCAATATTTAAAAAAAAATGAAATAATATAATGAAATGTATGTATGTCGAGCATAAAAACATTTATTGTGCATGCTTTAAAATATCTAATTAAGTATATTTTTGGTCGATTATTTATCGAGGAGACAAATTTATTGTAGGCAAAAATGAACTATGCAATTGGCAAAAGTTCGATTTTTGACTTCTCCAACCACAAAGTAAGACGTCTAATTTTTTCAAGAATAACAGAATTCTTAAAATAGAATTCGGCGCCTCATGTTTTGCTCGTGTTTTATCGTTTCATACACAAATGCCATATTCTTCAAAAGACAAAAATACTTTTTCACTCATTGTCTTTTCAATTTTTTTTGTTTTACACATTTTTTTTGTTTTGGGGAGATTCAGTCCTATTCCTAATCGAAAAATGAAACACAATTTACAATGACAACAATTGTCGGGAAAAATCAACGAAAATATCAATTGCACTCGTTAAAAGTCGCGATACACAAGATTGAATTGGTTACTAACATGAATTATAAGTTGGGTGTTTCGTCACACAAAAAAAGCTAAGAAATTCTGGAAAATCCGTATTTTTCATTTCACCCCTCTAAATTTCAGCATTTAACACTCGTATGCAAGATTCCTATATTCAAGTGTTAAAGACTTGGATTCAAACACGAAAAGTCTCTTTTCTGCTTTTTCCGATATTCGAATTGTACTTATGCGCACTAACGGACATTTAACGATACCTTTTATCGCATCGGTCGAATATGCGTGCAGATGGAATGCGGGGACTGTCACCGCACATGCCCTCCAAATGTGGTTACTTGGACCCGATCCCCACTCGAAACTAAGATTTACGAGCGTCGCACGGGTGGTGGGGGAGCCAAGACTCCAAGTGAACCCTCGGTGGTCCTACAATAAAACCCCGAAATACGGTTAAGCTTACCTGTTTAAAAAAAAAGGCTGAAAAAATCTCATTACCTCTGACTCACAATTCGTTTATCAAAAACTTGAATATATGTTACTGTCCTACAATGCGCTTTATATATTGAAATAGACTTTTAGGTTTTTTTTAACAAACTATCTTGGATTAATTTATAGAAATAAAAATAATTAATCGATCGGTTTGATCCGAATTTAATGTTATTCTGAGTTATAAATTATTTTATCAACTTGTCTCTGTGTTATTTTATTCTACAAAAAAGTCAATCTTTTATATTTTTTGCGTCAAATACACATTCGGTACTAAAGTATAATATAACTGTTACTAATTAGGTAATTCAGTAATTCAAGTACAATTAGTAAGTAAGTAGTATTATTTTACATCATTATTTTAATTATACTTACAAAAACATTTTTATATAAATAAAAATATTCTAATTTTTTATATTAAGCCAGTAGAATGATAAATTAAAAAGTATAAATAATATATTAAAGTAATTAACATTAAGACATAATTAAATTCATTAAACTGAAAATATTTAATTGAATAATAGTAAATAATTTATAGTAACACATATATATTTCGAAGAGTAAACGCTGATCTGTTCAAAAATAAATTACTGAAATTATTATTTTTATTGTTATTATTATAATATAATAGTTATTAAATTTAATACTAAATAAAAATTTGGCATTCATATTTATTAACTTTACAAAACTCAAGTACATAGTTTTATCAAATATAAAAAGAAATATATTAAATAAATAAAATCGAATAAATAATAAAAAATATCAAATAATTAAAAATATAAATCAAAATATTTATAAATATATTTCAAATGTTCAATGCTATTTAAAAACTTTCTTAATATTTAAATTAACAAGTTAATAAAAACTTAACACTTATTTTTGAGATCAAAAATAGAATCAATTTAACAAATAACAAATTTTGCAATGTAATATAAATTTATTTAAATTGTAATTATTTTTTTTCGTGTATCATATTCATTTTAATTTTATTCATTTTATTTAATTTTAATTCATTCCTATCTTATTCAGTCTAATCTTTATATTAGTTAATATGTGAAACATTCTTAAACTAACTCATTTTAAACTCTCATTCCAATAATTTTATTTATATTTCTTTTAATATTTTGATTTCAGTATATTTCTTTAGCTATTTGTTTACAGTTTATTATGTAATTATTTTTTGCTGTTTATATTCAAAAATTTTTAATCAGTATACCTCATAAATTGATTGTTAAATATAATATAACAAACATTTTTAATATTCATAATTTCTATTGAAATTAATAAATTAGTTTTTAAATTGATTTTTATGATATTTTATTTATACAATAAATGATAAAAATGAAAGGTAAAGTTTCTAAAATCATTTTTTTTAATGTGCGTATGAACTAAAAATATATCATATTTAAAATGTCATTTAAAGTATAAAGGCATTTTTTATTTTTTGAATACTCTATTATTATTTCTTATTAAGATTTATTGAAACTGAACAAAACAAAGTTAATAATTACATTAACATTAGATATTAAACTAATATGGAAAAGTTAAGCTTAAATTTAATAGAATAATTCTAAAAAGAATTAGAGTTTGTTTAAATATAATATTAATTAATATTAATTAAACACTTAATATTAATTGGTATAATCTAAATTGAACGAGCATAAATTAGGGGAAATATTTTTTGCAAATTTCATTTCTCTGCTTTAATCTTTTCAATTCAATACTTTTTAATAAAATAGAATAAAATAATTTAAAATCACATAAAATTGTAATTTTAATAATTTACTTATTAGTCCAAGCAAAGGAGCACTTTTTAGATCACGAAAAAAAGCAGCTAGTGATATATTATAATTATAATTCACCGGTTTTTACACTCCCTACTCCTCAGGTCGTTCGCCCATTTTTGATCATCTTATCCTCATGTTTTATGCAATCCGAAATATTTAAACGAAATGTTAGGTACAGGATTTATTTTACAACAACTATATTTTTTATAACCATTGAAAAAACTAAAATTGTAAAGTAAATTACTAGAAATAACTTCGTAAATTTTGGCATAATTTAATTAACAATAGCATTATTCGAAACCTAATAATTCGATGAAGTTAAAATTTTGAACATATAAAATTTTCTAAAACTATAGTCTACATATTAACAAATAAAAGTTATAAATATTTAATTTAAAAATTTTCCGGTTTTTGGAAAATTCTCAATTTCTAATTTTCTGATCAATTTATCAAAAAATGAATTTTATTCACAATATTATTTTCTACAAATCGCCCATTGATACTATAGTGTTAAAATTAGAACTTCATTTTATAACAAAAAATGTAAAAAAAATGAATTTTTGAAATGAAGTTGTTAATAAAAAAACCCCTGAATATCATGAGTGGTATTTAAGAAAATAAGGATCAATTAATTTTTTACGAATTTTGGTATGCATCACTAGCTGCTTTTTTCATAACGTAAAAGTGCTCTATTACTTGGACTATATGTTTAGCTTGAACTAATTTTTCGTTTTATTTATTTATTATAATTTCATCACAAACGCTTTAGTTATTTTGGTATTTACTTATTTTTATTTTGTATAACAAAGTATTTACAATATAACTTAAAGCTATTTTGATATTATTTCTCATAATTTTGACAAATTCGAAGATTAATAGTTTCACTTAAATAGCAGAGTAATCGAAAATGCACAAAAAAATTTTTTTTTTGCCAACTTAGGAATTTGATTGGCAATTTAGAAGTCACTTTATTATTTTACACCAATATTTATAGTTGTTTGCTCTAAATAAGTGTTAAAAGCCTTCGGAAACTTTATAATTTATAAATTACTTTCGGCAAACACTTTAAGCTCAATTTTTGCGTATAGATTATTAAAAATTTTCTGTATAAAGTCATAAATTATATTTTTAGAAAAAATAATGAAAAAGCATTGAGTGATATATAACTTTTTCCCTGGACTTGATCTTTTTTCCGCGACGATTTCTGCATGAAAATTGCATTAAAGCAAGGAAGATTTAAAGACAAAAATACTTCAGAAGGGCTTCAGAATAAGTGCAAACAAGTGATCAACCGTCGCCTCCCTCTCGGAGAAGTGAAAGTGTCCTTAGAGGTGGAAGCCATGAATGGAAAAGATGAAAACCTAATCCGTTTTCATTTCTGCCTCCTGAAAATCACATAGGATAAGTGACCCACGCTTTTGCGCATTTTTCACTCATTATTTCGTTGAAGAATCTTTCCAATGATTCCAAAGCTTTGTTTAAATCAAAATATTGGTTACATTTTCTATAGTTTGCGGTATTTTCTGCAGACAAAAAATGAGTAGATGAATAGTCAAACTGTCCTCATTGTTTTTTTATCCTACTAGACTTGCAATGTCAAAATTTTCTATTAAATTTTTGATTTTTGTTTAATGGATAATATTTATCAATATTTAAAAGATGAAATATTTTATACTGAAGGTTTATTTTAGGTGAGAAATACCGATGTGTCATATAATAAATTTAGTTTTTTAGTTCATGAATGATTGGAAAAGATGAAATGTTCAAAGTAAAATTTTTTTAAACAATCGACTCTTAGTTGATTTGTCAACTACTACAAAGGAAAATATTGTTAAGTTGTTCAAAGAATATTTGGTGAATTAGTATGTTATTATATGAGAATAAATTATAATTGTTATTAAATATATATTTATATTATAAATAGATATTAAATAGGAGATCCCCAACAGGTGTTAGGAATGAATAAATCCAGTTATTCGAATTTGTATCGTCGACGTTTCGACAAATAATCACTTGTCCTTGTCTAGACTATTAATTAAATAAAACATATTTTTTAAAATAAATCTTACATATGTATAAACGAAAAATTAACGACATATTTTATAATTACTAATAATTCTGACGCAGGAATACGCCGGTTTTATACGACTTGTCAGTCGTAACGTCACAGGTACAATTAGTAAGCAAAATACATTTTTCACCCCAATATATACAATATCATGACGTCACGCTCTATGTCATGATGTTATTATTCGTCATGTTATTGAGGATCATATGATATTTATGATTTAAATTTTGTGTATCCTTTTGTCTATTTATTACTTATTATTTTTTATATATATCATTTCCGAAATTATGCGTTTTTTATAATTATTTTCAGAATCATGAATTTCTATGTTATCATAATCAATCATATGGTTACATTTCAATGAATTCGCCGCTACAATCGAAGTGTTATTATTATCTTTGATGTGCTCACTAATCCTTGTTTTTAAATTACGTTTTGTTTCACCAATGTTTATGGGCAATCTTCATATTTTATTATATACAGAATATTAGTTTTATGCCATTTATCAGTAACGTATTTTCTTTTTGTAATCACTCAATTTAATTTATTATTAATACTCGGGACTAAATTTATTCTATATTTTTTGAACTTTAGAGCATACAGCAAAAATTTTTTTTGAATATGGAAAGGTTAATATATGGAATTTTTCAAAAGTGTTACAATTATTGTTTTTTTTATATCTATATATTTTCAGACATCTTTTTATGCGTTTATCAATAAAATAATCCGAGTAATTATTTCGTTGTAAGATGTCTTTAACCCTTTTTTGATTATTTTTATGAGAACATGGATTATAAAGTAATATGACTCTATCAATTACATTGTATATAATGTTCTTTTTTTGCCACAATGTATGATTGGATAAGAAGTTAAGTATTCTGTCCGACTGTGTAGGTTTCTGATACCAATTTGTAACAACTAAACTGAAACTTTTTATCACTAGCTCATAAGGCACATTGGTCAATTGGTAAAAAAAATTACTATAAAAGAATAACTACTGTACACGGTACTAGAAAAATTCCATTTTATGGCATTTTAGAAATTAACGAATTTCATTTTGATAATACTTATTTTGTATTCCTTTTACCGATTAGCCAATAAGCTCATTAATACTTATTTTGTATTTGAAAAGACATTTTATAAACATTTTATTTTTACATCTGTCGAAATTACATAACTTGACACATTAATTACTGTGATTTTACATGTGACTCACAATTTTTTATATGTAACCTTTCACGACATTAATTACCTATTAATCATCAACAATGTTGGCAATAACACATTAATTATCAAAATCATCTTTTACACAAAGTCTAAAACGTATATTACAAAATTGTAACTAGAATAACCAGAGCATATATAGAATTATTTTTCTACTTATTACTCAGTAATTTCCTTATAATTAAAAATTTAATTAATTCTTTTTAAAATATTAATTAATTAGATAGACAAAGCAATAGAACTCTTTTTAAACCACGAAACAAAGTAGCTAGTGATGCACATGAGAATTCGTAAAGAATCAGTAAATTTTTATTTTCTAAAATTTATTTAGGGTTAATATTTTATTTATTATACATTTACGTCCCAGCCGTTTGGCCCAGGAACGGGTTCCTCTATATATTTATCTGTTTTTCCATCACAGTGTTTAATAAAAATTCGTATTTATTTACATTTACCTTATAAGTTCATTAATACTATTGTCCTGTATTTATACATTCTTCTCTCACTTTATATGTATTATTTTGTTCAATATTTATAGTTTTCATTATCACTATTTATTTCTTTACATAATTTAGTTCATTTTATTTATTTTATCTTAATCTAATTTAATTTAATTTACATTTAATTTAATTTTTTATTCTAATCTATCGGACTTATTATCTCCACGTTTTATTTTATTATTTACCACATCTCACTTCACATGTCATAGCCCCTTTTATCCCACTTTGCCCTGCCTATTGTTTTTCACTATTGCTATTTTCTTCTCTTCAGTTCTTTCTGCTTCTATTATTTGTTACAGTAGTCGTGCATCTTTTTGTCCTTCTTTGAATTTTAATTGTACTTCTACATCTGTTATATGTTTCCTTCCTCGTTCTCTGTATTCTTTATAGCATATTTCTGTCTCTGTGCAGTTCATAATTATATGGTTCCAATCATCTCCTTCTATTCCTTGATAGTCTACATTTTCTTTCTGCTTCATCCAGCCAGTATTTATTGTTCTTAATT
Source organism: Eupristina koningsbergeri (assembly GCA_018907245.1). Lineage (NCBI taxonomy): Eukaryota > Metazoa > Arthropoda > Insecta > Hymenoptera > Agaonidae > Eupristina > Eupristina koningsbergeri. Next base: position 2,221,184 of record JACCHV010000001.1, read on the forward strand.
ATATTGCCATATCTTATTCTCGCAATTGCTCTGATTTTTTCTATTTTCTTCTTCTTCTTGACATATGCTGGAAGCTCTATTTGTATTATGTTCTTGTTTGCTATATTATATTTGGTCTTTTTCACCTTGCCGTTTCTTTTCTGCCCTTGTATTTCTCTATCTCTTCTCTTGATTTCCATGTATATGCACTTCCCCTCATTTTCCCATTTCTCCAATTATTCCGGGCTAAATCCTAGGCTGTTTAGCCATCTCAGTGTTGTTTCTTTTTCTCCGTATCTTTTTGTCCTATCTTTTTCATCTTTGCATTTTTTAACTCATCTATCCTCTGTCATATTTTCTATTTTTTTGTTGTACTTCATTGCTCTGATTTTTTATTCGCATTTTATTTCCCATTCATTGGCTCCTCGTACACGATATATCTGGGGGTACAGTACTCTAATCCTAGTATCTATCTGTAGTAGTTTAGTTTGACTCTGTCTAGCTCTCCTATATCCTCGTTTCCTCATATTTCCGAACCATATGCCATTACTCCTTTGACGAGATATTCGAACATCATTCTCCTGGTGTAGAAATCCCCAGCGCATCTCCTTTCGCCATGTCCCCAGGTTCTCTTAGCCGCTATTTCTCCCCTGATTACTCTTTCCCTCATTTGGTTCTTTAACTTCCCATTCTATTTAGTATGAATCCTAAATAGTTTGAAGTTCTCCACTACCTCAATTTTCTCCCTTTTCCAATGCCACGTCTCGGCTTTCGTGGTTTTCACGCTTTTGACTACCAGCATCTTTGTCTTTCGTATTTCGGTAGGATCAGGTTTCGGTTTTCTAGGAAATTCTTCAAAGTCTCCAACATATCCTGCATTGCTACCGTGTTCTCCCCTATCATTGTAATATTATCTGCATATGCCAGAGTCCAGATCCTTTTATCCAATATCTTCGTGCCTCCTACGTTTCTTCTGGCCATCTCCTCTTCCAGCTCTGCAGTATATATATTGAACAATGTAGGGCTAAGGCAGCATTCTTGTCTTAGGCCTTTGGTGACCCAGAACTCCTCTGTCAGTCCTTCGTAAATAATGACACAGTATTTGGTTTCTTCGTATATCCTATTTATCCTATTAATTAGGTCCTCACTGTATCCCTTTCTTCTCATTTTCCTCCATAGCGTGTCCCTGTTTACTGTATCAAAGGCGGCCTTTAGGTCAACGAATAGTACATACAGCCTTTTCTTCTCCTTCACTGCTCTTTTCATTACATGGTTAAGGATGTATATATTACCCACTATTGACCTGCCGGTTCTGCATCCAGCCTGTCCTACGGTAATATGTTTTTCCCATCTGTCTCATTTTCTAATCGGCATTTGATTATCCCTGTTTATATTTAGTACGCTGTAGCTAGCATCGATAGCCCTCTGTAGTTTTCCGGGTTAGCCTTATCTCCTTTCTTGTACACTTGTACACGGGATGAACATCGTCGTCTTCCATTCCTTTGGTATTCTGTTTTCCTCTCATACTCTTCTTATCAAGTTCTTTGCTCTTTCCTATATCTCCCCTCCGCCGTATATCCAAGCTTCTTTTGGCAATTCATCAATCCCTGCTGCTTTTTTCTTCTTCAGTTTCTTCCATTCTTCCGTTATTTCTTCATCTTCTAGCCTCCTCATTCATGTCTTCACTACTCTGTACTGTTTTCCTCTGCTAGCCATCTTTTTCTCCTTGTTTCCCCCGAGTAGTCTTTGGAAATAATTTTCCCACCTCTGTTTATCTATTGCTTGTTCTGCTTTTTCTCTCTTTTTCCTACCTCTATTGATGAATTTCCATATTTGTTTTTCGTTTTTAAGTTTCCTTAACTCATCTATCTCTTTTTCTTTCCATACCTTCTTCTCCTCGCATATGTTTTTCCATTTTCTTCTCATTCCAATATATTCTTCCTTTGGCCTCTTACTTTTTCTTTATTTTTTAGCATGTTCAGTACCTTGTTTTTTTCTCTCTTACACTCTTGATCGTACTATTTATGGTCGCCTATACCTTTTTCCTTCATTTTGATTACTTTCTTTTTCATATTACTTTTTGCTAGCTCTTTAATTTCTAACGATTGTGTCTCCATTTTTTTTCATTCTGTTCTCTGTTCTAAACTTTATCTGTCCCTTCTATAAATCTCTTAATGCTGTCCTCGTTCCATACTATGATCGTATTTTCTATTCTTCCTCTGTTATTTCTCATTTCTTTTTCCTCTTCCGTATTCCTCTCTGTACACATCCATGCTATGATGGAGAAGTGGTCTGATTCAGTTTTATTTCCCACCCTAAATTTTCTGATTCTATCTCTATATTCGTTGTCCGCTATGGCAAGGTAATGAATGTACTCCCTCTCGTTCCTGTATACGTGTACTCTCCTTTCTCATCTCCATATTTAGTTCCGTTAATAATAGACCATCCATTTTCTTCAATTCTTTCAACCATTTCCTTCCCCTCTTTCTCTATCTTCTCATCCTTACTCATCCTTTCTATCATTTCACCGTCTTCACCCATGTATCTACCCAATCCAATCTCCCTGTTCTCACGTTAAAATTCCCCAACACTAGTGTTTCCGTCTCACAGCTGTCACTTTCTTCCTCTATTATCTTCCACATCTCTTCCAGCTTTCTATTATTATTATAGATTCCCCAGATATCAATTGCTTTCCCTTTTTTGCAGACCTTTATTCTTATCCTAACTATTCCGACACCTTTGTTCTCCCCAAGTTGTGTTACCCTCTCTACCAATCCCTTATTCACTCCTCCGATGAAGCCTTCTTTAGCTCTTCCTTTTATACTAGTTCTCTCTGCACCTATCATTCTCCATTTCATTTCTTTTGGTAGTATCTCCATACATTTTGCACCGTTTTTCTCTTCTACCCATGTTTCTGCTAGGTAGACATAATCCATGTTTTTTATGTGGTCCCAAAACTCTCTGTGTTTTCCCCATATTACAGCTACATTTCAGAGCATAATTTTAAGTTCTTTTGTCTCCTTATTTCCCTTTTGTCTATTTACATTTGTCCGTATGCGGTTCTCGTCCAGTCTCTTCTCATTTCCTATGTTGCTTTCGCCCTCACTCTTCCTGTGCTGTAATTTCTCATTTATGTTATCTTTCCTATCCTTTGTTTCCATTATGTTCCGGTTGTTCATCTTATTCTTCGTCTTTGTCTCATTCTGCTTGTAATGCTTATAATCACCCTTCTGTCCTTTCCCATCCCTCTTTGCATTTTTCTTTTTATGTCGTAGTTCTGTTATTTTTTCTACTCTCCCCTGTTTACTCTTGTTGTATGTTTTGTTGTTGTTATTTATCTGTTTTTTCCTTCCTACCCGTTCCTCTTTTGATTTAACGTTCCGTCCTTATCCTTTTCTTCTTTATTTTCCTTTAAGTTATTATTGTTTATCTCTTTCTTTTCGTCCATATATTCTCTTCTCTTTGTCTCCTTTTCTCTTTCGTTGCTCTCCGTTCGTCCACCTCTTTTCTTTTCAGTCCTCTTCCTTTCCAATCTTTCTGTTGCCTCATATCTTTTCAGTATTCCCTCTAATAGCTTATTCATCTCTTTCTCCCCTTCCCATCTTCTCCATTTCCCATCTATAAATATTTTCTTCAATCCTACCTTGGAAAATACTCCCTGCTTCCTCACCTTTCTTACATTCCTTGATCTCCATCTGTGTCGCTCTCTCTTCATAGGTTAAGTCGAAGTCAAGCAATATCTCCGTGCCTATCAGCCTTCTTCTCGTCTCCCATGCCTTGTTCCTCGCCTCTTTTCTCCCCATTTTGATCACTATAATCCTACCACTCCATCTATTTATAACTAACCATTTCATCTATTCCCAATTTCTGTTCGACGAACGTCTCTGCCCACTTCTGTACCTCTGCTGTTTCAACCTCTCCTTTGTTTATCCCTCTTACTACAAAATTCTTTTCTCGGTCCATTCTTTTCCTGTCTCTCACTATTTTCTTAATCCCATTCATTTTCCTTTTTGATATTCCTAGGCTTTTTTTTTTTTTTTTTTATATTCTCAAACTCCACTTGCTCCCGTTGCTTCATCTGCTTCCGTTTATTCCCGAGTTGTGTCTGCTGCTCGACCTTGAGCTTTTTTGTTCCATTTTATCACTGCTCTTATCTCCCAGGCTGTTCTTGTCTACCTTCTTCTCATCTATCCATTTTTTCATATCCAACCACATCTCATGTCTCTCTTCCTCTCTTCTCTTCATCTCCTTGCATCTCTCGTCTATTTTTTCCATTCTTTCCTCTGCTTTTTTGGCCCTGGCTCTTGATTCATCCGCCTCTTATTTCAGCTTCTCTATCTCCTTGTCAAATTTCCTTTCAAGTCTTTTTCTCTCCTCTTTGTGTTCTCGACATATCTTTTTGATTTCCTCCTCACTTATTAATTTTTCTTCTCTTCTTACTTTTTCCACATCATCCTCCCTGTCTGTTTCCGCAAATGTCACTTTTTTCTCCAGTTCAAGTGTTGTTTGCTTCCCGTCTTTTTTATTCGCCGGCGGTCTTCCTCTCCCTGCTTTACTTGCTTTTTCTTGCGCCAGGCTCATTTTTTGCTTCCTACGTCCCTGTTTTTCCTCGTCCTCTGTCTTAATACTTCAGGTTCCCGTATGACCCTGTTTCTTCGAGGTCCGCGCTCTCTGCTGCTTTTCGCACGCTAGAGCTTCCTCCCTTTCCCTTCCAAGTTAACCTCTTTTAGCGCCTTTTGATTTTTGTCTATTCTTTTTTCCCCCCACTCACTGCTCACTTTGCTTTTTATCACCTTTTTCTGCTGCTAACTTTTCCTTCACTTCTATCACCTGTTTTTCTTTCTCCACACTTTACTTTCAATATACTCTGATTTTGCCGAAATGCGATTATTCACACACCGTTCACAATAGCGCGGACATAAGAAGAATCCTATTTAGGGTTTTTTACAAATGACAATATTACAAATTTTTTGATTAATTTAAAAATTTTCCAGTATTTTAAAAATTTTTCGTTTCTAATTTTCGAATTAATTTATATAAAAATAAATTTTCTTCATAATGTTATTACCTACAATTCGCTCATTTACATTATATTAATATGATTACTTTTATACCAAATAAAGTAAAACAAAACGCATTTTTTCGTTAAAATTGTTGAAAAAACTTTTAATGTCATAAGTGACATTTTAGAAAATAAAAATCTAATTTTTTACGAATTTTGATTTGTATCACTAGCTGCTTTTTTATGACCTAAAAAGTGCTTTATTGTTTGATTGATCCAAGATCATAAATAAAATAAACGATAGTTGTGATCAATGAAATAATAGAAAGTATTATTTTAAAAATTAATGTAAAATTAGTGGTTAATTTTCTAAATAAGTGTTTAATTTCATCATTATTATCCTCATAGAATTCAAATTTTATAGATTTAATGTAAAAAATATATATTAACGCTTTGTGTAATCTCTTTGTTAAATCAATATTTTGATGTAAAGAATACTTGATTATATGTTTGTAAATGTGAGAATCTGGTAATCACTTGGTCTAATTAAATGTATACGAGTTCAAATGTGTAATGGATTTTTATCTTTAAAAAAATAATAATGTACAAATTCTAATTTTTAAATTATTAAACAAGTTTACGAACGAATATTATTAAATTTATCATGATTTTATAAAATGAATAATAATCGATCAATTATACTATAAATTTTATATTTTATACATTGATTAAATTTCTGTTTTAAACTTTTCAATCTTATTTTCTATAGAATTCAATAAATTTTTTTTCTTCGATAAAATAGAATAAAATAATTTAAAATTACATCAGACTGTAATTTTTAATAATTTATCTTTGTGTAATTTCATGTAATTTTTTTTTTTTTAGTTTTTTATTATAATTTAAACATAAATATTTTAGTTGTTTTAGTATTTACTTATTTTTATTTTCTTTAGAAAACTATCTATAATATAATTTGAATCTATTTTGATATTATAACAACTCTTATTTCTCATAATTTTTGAAAATTTGAAGATTAATAGCTTCAATTAGACAATTTTAATGCAATTGTGTATTATAAGAATAAAGCATTTTTAATGCTATTTGCTACATAAAATTAATTGTAATAGAATAAAAATGAATAATTAAATATATGGTGTAACGGGGTATTTTCTGTTACAATAAATAATTTCTGTATAAATGTTTTGTATTTGTATATTATGTACTTTGACTGTAGGTACATCCTTATTTGTGCTTTCTAACCAAGTCGCTACCCCTTTAGCTAGGAGTGTCCGGAGAGGCGGCGGAGTTCGGGTAAATGAGAAATCACACCTGTAAACGATCGCTAATATATATTATGAAGAGAGGCGGAAAATACTAGAAAGACGATAAATAATCGTCGATATTATAAATACAAGCCTACTTACAGTTAGCTGATGCTTTTATAGTACGCAAAACTTTTTTTTCCTACGGGGTTGCTTTTCTCGTGTGGCTTGAAGGAGGCTTCTTATGCTCGTCTACTTTCTTTTGAATGAAACTATGCACTACTTGTGCACGATATGTAGATATATGACAACTAATTTCAATCCTTCACAATTGCGTAATCTCACCCCCAGGACACTGCAGGACGTGACAAGATTTTTCAAAATAGCAAAAAGATAGAACGGCAAATAGTAATCAATCGTTTTTCGATGCGTTTGCTATAATCGATAGAATAAATCTGATGTGTTCGATATAGCGGCACAAATCGATCTCCTCGATTTTTCCTGTTCAAGCCGCGGGTCACCCTTTCACTCCCTAATTCTTCGCATGTGCCGATTTGGCCCGAAGTCCTACTGAACCGGGCAATAATGCAAAACTCGATATAATGGAAATATTAGAAATATTAAAAACATGAGTCTGAAGTTTGTAACCTTACAAGTGTCATAAAAAATTGAACTTTTTTAAAGATAAAAATTTTTCGACAAAAATAGCGTAATATATAATCGCACATCGATAAAACAATTAAACAATTTGACAAAAAAAAATCAATTTCACCCAAAAAAAACCATTCCTAACATGGGATGAAATATGAAAAAAAAAATTTTCAATTAATAATAACATAAAAAATGAAAATAATTATAAATCAAATTATTCATGCATAATTCAAATCTGTTATCATTAGAGGGAGAATGTCAACTGATATTTTTTTATTTAAGAAAAATCCATACATTTTCGACTTATGCATATACGTTTATGCATACTTAAATTATTAATAATAAAGTCTTTCCGCCACGAAATTGTTAATGTACGTACAATCATTTTCGTAATTCTATAATAAATTTAAATATGACAGCATTAGTTGTAGAATGTTTACTTATTTTTTTTTTTATTTAAAAACAACTGATATCTTTATGACATTCTTATATATATATTTAATTTTTTAATAACAATATCATTTCATCACCAAATTGTCTTTTTATGCCATGTAATTTTCTAAAATATGATTGTAAAATTTTTTTATTTTTTATTATATTCAATTAATCAATGATTAATTTATATTCATATGGGTACAAATTTGTTAATAACAAATATATCGAAAAATTGAATTATTTTTCTTATAAATATTTTTTATGCATTTTATTGTATCTATTATAATTTGATTTATAATTATTTTCATTTTTTGTGTTTTTATTATTGAAAATTTTTTTTGAAATTTTATCCCCTGTTTGAGGTGGTTTTTAAGGGTTAAATTTTTTTCTCAGATTGTTTGATTATTTTATCGATATGTGAAATTTTTTTTTTTTAAACTTCAATATTCTATGACACTTATAACGGTACAAACTTCAGACTCGTTTAAAAACAAATATGCATGTATTACGAATATTGAAGCTAATTATTTTTATATGCAATAATACTACTGCAATATAAGAAATTAATCTGATTATAATGTGAAAGAAAACATTAATTTCGTTTATCTATAAAAGTCAAGCAAACATTTATCAAGTAATATTGCTACTGTGAAGAACACTTTGAAAAATGCAATCAAGTATTAATTTGTAATACTTTTAATTTAAGAAGATAAGCATGAAAATACGGGTTTGTTCAAGAATGAACGTAAAAAATTGGATAAGATATTCATCAACGTACGTAGCCATAAATTCTTAATTACATTTACAACACCTTACTTCTAACATTCATGAAAATCAAAAATTTATATTTACATATTTATATTGTTTATTGTTCTTATCTTCATTTGTTTTTATTATATACAATTGTGGATGGATGTGTCTGGTTAGAAAATTGTAAGAGATATCTTTTAACTAATTTTTAAAGGATTCAAAGCTTTCATGTACTCTAAGAAAAAAGCTTCTTGAAATTTTTTCTTTATAATATTTTGTAATAAGCAGAACCATGTAACATTAGATTTTAAAGTTTTAGATTATTCACATTTTGTATAGGTATCAATAGCTTGCTTTTCTTTCAGTTTAGCTAATGTTTTTTTAGTTAATAATCTCTGCTATAATCATAATTGTAGTTCAATTTCATATTAAAAAATTTGAAATTTTTGCTTGACTTTTTTTTATTTTTCTAGGAGAATTATAATAAAATAGAAATAATAAAAAAATAACTCAATAAATATTTTCAATTTGATCCTAAAAGCACAATGAAAAATAAATTAATGAAATGTGAATAATTGTTTAGCAATTATTGATAATTGAATTTGCGTCGTCTCATCTCAATTAAAAATAATGTAAATCAGAATTTTCGTTTTTGGTGCCAATTCATGTGAAGTATAATAGATATAACAAATTTACCAGTAATTTAAACTTCTTATTGAACATTTGCTTAATTCCATAATATGCATACATTCATATAATCGTCAAACTACATAATTTATAGAAAATTTTTGGATAGGGATTCGTACAGAATGAAAATATGTGATTATATTTAAAAATAAATACCTACATGGTATATCTCGAAGTTAAAGCCATTTTATTATTTTTGGAGTCGCTATTGACCGCAGTCGTTTGAGGAAGATCTTAAAATGTACGGAGAGTTTGTCCTATTTGTTACTTTTTTTTTTCTTTCTAATCATGAGGAGCGGCAGAATTTTATTTTGCGCAAAGCGAGTTTTTCAATCTTGAAATCAGGCACGATGAAACGAGTGTTAGTATAGATTTACACATTAAAAATTCGTTTGTGGTTTGATAACATGCTGTAGAGACTCTTAAATATCAAAAAATTCCTTAAGAATAAACTTCTATGTAAATCATAATAAAAAAAGGCTCTCAAGAAGGTTACCAATAAGTCCCGTTTTCAGCACCATAAATAGCTCGAATCAATTCTAACCCCAAAAGTATGCACAAAACTTTGAGTTTAAACCATAATTCAAGGATTAGGATAATTTTGAGAGAGATGTGCATTTTTTTCTATTTGTTGAGCTCAATCTAATTTCATGATCAAAAAATTTATGAATAGTATTACCATTAATACTTGTAGAAAATTTAAATCAAATGGAAAGGCGGATCAAATATTCGATGATGAATGCAGAAATTCGGTTGCGATGAACAAATTATGTTTAAATGTCGAGTTTTTAGTACTATCTGGCATTTGTAATCGATTATCTATCGAATACATCGATAAGAGTAGGATCAGTATCCTTCGAAAAAAACTTCTAGTTCCGGAATTTAATAAGCCTAAAGAAAAATATGCATTGATCGTAGTTGAAATTTTCTTTTCAACTGGTTTAGATTAGGCAAGAACAGATTTCGGTATCTACCACGTTATGGTGAAAAATCAAGCTAGATGGATCATCGGGGAAAAGATTCATAGAAGCAATCAAACATGAAAATCCGCGGCACATGTGTTATCTTTCGAGAGATTACAAAGGAAATGCACGATAAAGAATTTCTGTCTAAAAAGAATCGAAGGTGGAAAAGTATTTAGAAGAAATGATTACGCGTAATCCTTAAACGGGATATACGATACCACTAACATATAGTAAAAAGATCCATTGTTTAAGTGAGTCGCGTAACTTCGCGGAGCGTCAATTTTATTCACTCAAGTATAGATTAAAAAAAAATCCTACGTTGAGGATTAATTACATCAAATTAAATAAAATTAAATTAAATTAAATCCATGAAATTAGCATATATGTTTTGTATCAATAAGGAAAAAATAAAAGAGATTGTGTTTTACCGTATCATGTAATAATGAAAGTGTTAAGTTCAACCACAAAAAATGATATCGTGAACAAGGCATAATACAAAACTAGTACGCGAATTTTTTTGAACGATTATCTGATGGTCAGATCTATCGTTCAGAATAATAGTTTCGAGATTGTTTTGTCATTCCGAGAATACCAAATTGTTTTACTTGCAGACATCGAGAAGGTGCATACACAAATAAAACTTCACGATGACAGTCGATAACAACTAATTTTGTGGTGATGAAAGCGATGCACTCAAAAGCTACGTAATTTCGATGGTTATATTTTGTAGCGCGTTACTTGCTTATTCCATCACTCAAATATTAAATCAACTCATCGATAATGAAAAAATCAAATTTCGTTCGCCTAGTTAAACGTGACTGTTACATTGATGGCATAGGAACCGGTGTAAATATAGTAGAAGATGCATTAAAATTACAGTACGAATTAAATAAGTTAGTGAATGTAAACGATTTTTCTATGTGAAAATAGATATCGATTAATATGCGTGTTATACAATCCATTCCAGAGTCATTGATAAATATCGATTTAATGAAAGAAAACTTGGACACAAAGGTACTTGGCATACAATGGAAAAGAAAAACAGGTGAATTGATGTATAAAATACTGGGAAAAGTTAAATGAAAAAACATCAAAACTCTCCAACAATGCAAATCTATATGATCTGATGGGCTTTATTGATCCCGTAATAATCATGGCAAAAAAGGTTATACAAATGCTGTGGCGAAGTAACGTCAAATGGGATAAATCCGTATTGCAGCATGTTCACACCATGACGAATGATTTAAAGAGAGAACTACCGCCTTTGAACAAAATCAAATTTCAAAGAAAAATCATGATAAAAAACACGACTCGTATAGAACTTCAACAGTTTTTTACGCAAGTGAGAAAGTCTATGGAGCATCCATCTATGTTCAATCGATTAATAAAAACAGTAACAGCCTAGTAAATCTTTTATGTTCTAGAAACCACGTGGTGCCTTTGAAAACAATATCTTTTCTGAATTTGTAGTTATGCACAGTTTTACTCTTAACAAAATTAATAAAAGTGTACTTAAACGCAACCACACTTAAATTCGATACTATCTTATATGGTCTGATTCATTTATAGCATTGCAATGAATCTATATGTAGCCAAATGTGTTGAAAACATTTGTTACAAAACGTTATGGAAATTAAATATCTCACGAGTACTATGATCTGAAGACGTATACCAACCTCTAACAATGTAGCTAACAATCTTTCGTGTGGAATATCGACAAATAAACTCGTAAAATGTAAGGATTGGTAAAGTGGACCAGTCTGGCATGCATTAGATTGGTCAATAAATATAGTACATCGATAATAGTTTCCGAATTGTAACTGATTCACGCACTATATGCTACCACTAAAAAAATGATACGTTATGAAAAGTTTATCACACAAGCCAATTTCCAGGATTCTTAGTCTGTCACAAAACACCAAGTGACAAACCGGAACTGACAGAGCGCATCGGGTGCCCTTCCGGAAGGTGCGCACCATCTATTAAGGGCATGAGAGTGGTGGCTCATTGGGCATGGGAGCGGGAGGGGTGCCGCTGAGCTGCTCGCCGACCGGGCGGCCGTTGTTGGCAGTCTTGATGGTAATGCGGTGGCACTGGATCGGTGGTAATGTGGAGTGGTGATGGTGTCGGTGAATTGGTGACGGGACGCGGGAGTTATTTTATACTTACGGTATTACCGTCACAGATTAATATATTCACGTGTAAATTTGATACAATACTAAATTCATGTTCCATCACGCACATGTCGCAAGATCCTAATGATCTGCAAGCCCTTACTCTTACTAATTTTTTGTTTGCTGAAACTCTCATGAGTTTCACTACACTGGACTACACAAATATAACGGTAAATTTTCTATGCTCATGGGAGCGCATTCAATTTATAAAGAGTTATTTTTTTAAAAGAAGGTCCAAGGAGTATTTGAATTAATTCACCGCGATAGCGAAATGGTATCCAAAAATGCCTAAAGATATAACACCAAAAAATAATTCGTTCTAATTCTTCCCTCCATTGATCTCACGGGAAAGTGATTGAAGTCTTTTTAAGTTTTTAAGATCATCCGCGTAGTATTAGTCAAAACTAAATCACGAATATATAAGCGGAACATTACACGGTTAACACCGCTCGACTAAAACCTTATCGATTAAAAAAAAATAAAAAATAAATCTTAGAATGAATCGTTTCCGTATTTGTACATGTTTTATATTATTTATTGTAATAATTTAGAATATCAGTGATATCAAAGCGCCAAATTACTTATGTTTAGAAACAAGACTACTATTATAATTAATTAATGTATTATTGTTACTGTTTAGTAATATGCTTTATTATTTTATGTATGTGAGATTTTAGTCTTCTTAAAACATAATAATATTTTCTTATTCGTATACTTTTAATGATTTCAATTTTATTTTGAATGAGTTTCATTGAAGATGGATGATATGTTGAGTATTACATTAAATATGTACATTATTATTTCCTAAAATTCACATTTTTCATATTGGAGTGTTCCTTTTGTAAATATTATGATCGAGCATTGTAAAATGTATAAACTGTTATAATTATAATTTTTAACGACTTAATATATGTAAATTAATAAATTTACAAAATTTTAAATTCAATATACTTAAGGTATTATAAGCAGTTCGAAAAACTTGCTCGTTTCATAGAAAATAATATCGATGACCAATTGATGCGAATAAGATTTACAGCTAAAAAAGGAAACTGAGCCATTGAACAAAACCAACTATCAAAGTTAGTCAGATCATTCTATACGGGTAAACTAGAATCTATGTACATTTATAAATTTATGAGTACTTTAAAATAAACCTTTTTTAACATCTTTCCGGAGTTCATTCATTTCAAATTTAAGTTCGCATCCCATTAATTTAAGTCCAGCAATCAGTTCGCTGTGTATCTAACTCTAGTCAGTCATTCAGAGACGTGCCTATACGAATAAAAAACAGTAACTGTATGTAAATTTTGATTAATTCATGCTGTTCCTGATTACCTTGATCTTTAAATTATGGTTTTAACTCAAAGTTTTGTGCACACGTTGAGCTTTAAAATCGATTTGAACAGTTTTTGGGTGCTGAAAACAGGGATAATGGGTGACCTGTTTAAGAGTCTTATATAATTTATTTAATTGCAATTAGACATAATTTTATTCTTAAAGATTTTTTTTTAATATTTTAAAATCTCTACAGCATTTTATAAAACTCTAAACAAATTTTTACAAAATAAAGCTGTTCCAGCAGTCGATCCATTGTGCCATGCTGCAAAACTGAAAAAGATCCTTCGTGCGAAATAAAATCCTGCCGCTTTTAGTTGTTAAAAAAAAACAAAAAAAGAAGAAATAGAAAAATCTCTCTCCCCCATATTTTAAGATCTCTCCACAAATCGCTATGATCAATAGTAGCATAAAAAAACTTGATGTTCTGTGGACAGACTATGTATATCCATACTCCATCATCTATTCTTCATGCTTTATATCAACCAAACATGAGTATTAAAATACAATTAATTAAAATATATAATTTGGAAAATTATATTAGATAAATAACGAATCGTTTCATTTTCTAAATTCTTAATAATATCTAGATTTTTTGTATTTTTTTTTTTTATTTTAATATATTCCGAATAACACAGAAAAACTTATATCATATATTATATATTACAAAAATGAATTGAAGTTTTCAACAGTTTCACGAAAAATGATTTTTAATGAATTTATCACTTGTTCAAAATACGTCGTTTAATAACTTAATTTAATTATATCAGTTTATTAATTACGATATTTACTGTCACTACACCTAGGTATATATTATAACTTTTTTCTCTAATATTTACTGCATTGTATTATTTTGTTTTTTTAATGAATCTTGTTTAACGCAGTTGCTTATTTATTTTTTTATAAAAAATTGTACCAAAAGTATATAAAAATATTTAAAAATATGTAAAAATTATTTTAAAGTATTAAATTTATCTTCCTTAAATAATTTTTAATTTATTGTAATAATATTACAAAAAAAATATTAAATATAAAAAAATATAGTGTTAATATTTGAGTCAAATGAATAAGTCGTAATGGAATTGTACACGAAATATTGATCCTTTTCTTCTTGAACTTCGAGAATTAGATAATTAAATTAACTACCCCAGCTTAAGTAGGGATCTTGTTGGTCTAACTGCGGTTTAATGGTTTCACTGATATTTATTATTGATTGTCATCCTTATGTATACCGGACGTCATTATATTTTATATTATATTTATATAATTTTCTTTTTTTTACTGTATAACTATTAATTGTTTGATAATTTTAATTTTATTATTTATATCGTACAAATTAAAATCTAAAAATGTTATCAATACACTAAATTTTCATAGTTTGCAAATAATTTATTTTCTTAAAGAACTTTGATTATATAAAAAATAAATATATAAAATTGACATAGTGTTTATTTTATATATTTATTATTTTTCTATAATACAAAATACGTATAAAACTTGTCTTTTATATTTATTTTTTATTTTATATTTAATTTATATTAATTTAATTTATTTTATATTTAATACTGAATAACAACACTTTATTGAACTTTCTTTCCTATTCAATAATTTTTATTCTATAATAATATATTCTATCATATCTGCTTTATAAGATTTTTGATAAGAAAATGTATTGAATAATTTTCAATATTATTATTGATTTTATATAAAAGCGTAATTAGTAAACCAAATTTTTAGTTTGAAAAATAAAAAATGTTATTTTTCTCATCAAGCATATTATCGAATTTTCTTTTTATATTTTATTTAAAGTTCAATAAGCTATTATCTCTTCACGTAAAAAATGCTACTCAACTATTTATAATAATTTTAAAATTATTTGTCATTTTTTTTAACGTATAAAAAGTTACTGCAATAAGAATTTAAAAGAGTATGTATAATTCAAAGGCAACAAGTACATAAATATATTAAATAAAAATATTATTAGTTGGAAAATTATTCATTGAATAACTAGAATTATCAATAATTATTTTATTTTAAAAATAAATAATAAGTATATATAATTCAAAGTTTTTATGAAATTTCATAAATATAATTTCAATTTATATAAAAAAATAATAGGATATTATATGTTTGGCACGATAAATTTTGTTTATGTAATATATTGCTAAGCTATAACGTTCAATATATATTTATAAATTGAAACTTTAATTTTGTAATTGAAAAAAAATTTTAATATTTAAGATCAAATATTAATTATATTATATTTAATGTTTAATTATATAATTTATATTTAATACAGCATTAAAAATTTTATTTTATTTTTTATCTTACGTTTTATTTTTACTTATACATCATTTGTGAAAAATATCATTATTTGGATAATTAGTTATTAAAATTTTCTTCGTTACACATAAATGTAACATGAAGATCTGAAAAATTTAATTACAGAATTAAACTTATTATTGTTTGTGAATTTGAAATATCATGTAAAAAAAATAATGCTATAGTTAATTTATTTTTATAAATTAACGAGGGAGACTATATTATACTTATTGGAATTAATGAGTAATAATAATAAGAATAATAATAATAATACTATTTTATATTTTAATTATAAAAATATGAATATTTAATTTAATTAAGTTAATAGGAAATAATACTATTTGAAAAAAGAAAAACAGACCTATTTGAATTAACTAAAGTAATTATTGAGTTCTTCCGAAGTCAAAGTGAGAATCACCGCTATCACATCTCATTATTACCACCATAAAAAAAATTCGTTCCAATGTGAAATGTCTCATTTAAGGTGTGCTAAGTCAATCTTGGAAGAATTTTCACGAATTTAACCTGAATTTTTAATTTTGATTCAACAGACAGGATTAATGCAATTAATGCACTTATAAAAAAATATTAAAATTAAATGAATTTAAAAAAGTAAATAAGAAAAATATATGCTTGTATATCATAGTTTATAATATTGAATAACATTTAATAGTATCTTCTTTATCATTAAGGATATTTAAGTTTTGATTATCTTTAAATGCTTCAATGATTCTTAATGCTCAGTGAATCAGAATATAATTCTTATAATTTTGAGATTTCTTTTAGAGTTGCACGTTGATTAAATTTTACAGTTAAAAAATAAAAAATATGAAACTATTCGATTTAATGGACATTTGTTAAATATTGTTTTACATGATTTATTCTTCACCTGTTTTTAATTTAATACTTTTGCACTAAAGAAACTTATTTTTTTGAAAACATTACTTTAATTATCGAGACAAATTTGGTGTGCGATAAGAACAAAACAATTTGGATTTGGACAGTGATTCATTTTTTTAAATGAATGAACAATAATTGAAATGTATCATAATGTTATTAGCATAAAACTAGTTTATTTTAGAGACTTCCCATGAACCGTAAGACAAAGATAAGCTTTCACTTTGAGAAAGTTCATGTTCCAAACACAAAGACAAAGGGCATTTATTAACAACTCAACTCTTGACAATACAAATGTATTAAATATACTCTTAATCGATGTATTTCAATAAATATCATTATAATTGTACAATAAAAATTAAAAAAAAGCAATTCAACTCTATAAAATGATCTCAAACTCTGGAATTTCTTCTATTGATTTTTTATTTATTTATTAAAACATTTCTCTACCTTAGTTGAGTTATAATTATATACAGAGTTCATGTAATAATATTTGCTGAAGGAAGACATCAAGCTACTTTTTTGAACTCCCAAGTTTATTGATACATATGCCCACACATACAAATACAAACAGAAAAGGGGTTTGTATAATATAATAATTTGAGTTTTTTATTATTTGTAATTATAAATAAAAAAAGTTATTTATCTACTAAAAGTGTACACATAATATTATTAGAAAACATAATTTATTGCTGTATTATTATTATTAATTAAAATGTGTTTATAGTAGTGGTTTTACGTATTATATATGTTATAAACTAAAGCTATTTTTATAATGAATTCTTGTACGAAATGATATTTCTATTTTTCATTAAAATTTTATAAAAATCATTTCTTTTATAATTAATAAAATTGATTTAGTTTTTACAAACTAATTAAGTTATGAATCAATTACAAACTTATTTATATACTTATTTATAATTTTGCATTTATTTTTTATTATATTGGTCTAAAATTAATGTATTAAGAATTAATTTGACAACTTTAATCTTAAATAATACGAGAAGAATTTAATTTTAATTTCTACATGAATAAGGACAAATATCAATTAAATTGAATAGGTTTAATTTGGATAAAAGAGGAGACTGATTCCTTTGCGTTCATTCAATAATACATTCCAGAATTAATAATAATTTTTTATAATTATATATAAATTATTATATAAATTATATTATTATAGCAATATACATGGTCTGTCCCCAAAGTATCGAGTTTTTTTTTTATTTTACGACTATTGGTTGTAGCGACTGGAGAGTGAGCTTAAAATGAGAAAACTTTTTCCATTTGTCTCTTTTTTTTGTTATTTCGTTAATTTGAAGAGGCAAGATTTTACTTCACACAAAAGGTGTTTTTCGATTTTTTGACAAGGTGTGCTGAAGCGACTAGTGGAACAGCGTTACGTGATAAAATTTTGTTTGCAACTTAAAAAAACCAGTGCGAAAAACTTTTAAAATGTTAAATGAGGGTTATAAAAATAATTGTATGTAAAAACAGCAATGCGAAATATGACTTAGAACTTTTAAAGAGGGCCGAGAAAAGATCACCGACGAGTCTCGATCGGGACGTCTAAAAAGTTTTCTAATCTCTACAAACACTCGCCACGTGATAAAAATTTAAAATTCATACTGTCGATTAACGATTAGAGCAATCGCGGAAAACTGAATTTAACGCGATCTAGGAAGTACAATATAGTGCAAAAATATTTAAAAATGAGAAAAGTTTGCGTAAATATCAAAGTTGAGGAGATTTAGACTGCTTTTGTGAGCTGAAAAACTGGTCTTCGTAAATGCGTTGATATAGGAGGAATTTATTTTGAACAAATTAAAATTTTTATTTCAAACTGTTTAAAGTTCAATAATAGATAATATTTCATTAAAAAAGATAAGTGTTTTCTTTGTTTTTTAGAATCTTTAAACGAAACATTCTCGCGTAGCGTTTTTCCACTAATCGCGTCAGTGCGACGTGTCAAAAAATTGAAAAACACCCTTCGCGCGAAGTAAAATTCTGCATATTTAAATTATTGAAGAAACAAAAAAAGGAACAAATGGAAAAAGGCTTTCTTTTATTTTAAGACACCTCTTAAATCGTTATGACCAATAGTCGCAAAATAAAAAAAAAAAACTCGATACTTCGGGAACAAACCATGTATGTATATATTTAAACGTTAATAATAATTTTTTATGTTAAAAAGTTAGAAATCATTATGCGTTTGATTCTTTCCTATAAGGCAATCGTATTATTTTTAGACGTCAAAATTTTTAAAAATACAGGTCCAAAATGTAATTGTGTACAAATTATGTAAAAATTTACTTCTTTCTGTATACTACTTTCGGTCTTTATTCTTATTTTTATTTTATCATAGAAACACTTTAATATCTCTGCATTTTAACATATTATCTGTTTAGCTAAATTATCTAAAAAATAATAAGCAATTTTTAAATGTTCTTATATTTTTTATCTAGATAACTGTAAACATTAATCCATATTAAATTATAAAGTTATAGTAAAAATTAACAAAAAATATTTAATTTAATATAATTTATAAGCTTTGGTGATTTAAAAATAACGGTGGATCTTTATTATATATTATATTAAAAATTGCGGATCTATTTTTATAGTTATTTCTTATTTTTGTAATATAAATTATTGAATGATATACCATTAACATAATTTTGGTTATGAATACACGTCTATTGTGATTAAACTAGAATAAAATTGTGTACGGAAATATCGTCAAATTATATTCATTGAAAAAGATTCTACCTTTTAAATTGAGTTGTACAATAAATTATTTTATACGGTTTTTTTTGTAAAAATAATAATTAGGTATATGAATTAATTATCTATTAATTACATTATTTAAATATTTTAATCGTGAAATGTATGTCTATAAAATGCAGATAAGTGTTTTTATTAATTATTAACAGAAATTATAAGGAATGAAAATTCTATTAAACGTGTCTGAATTCTCTAGCGATAGAAAAATAATGAAAAAAAATGTTTTAAAAATGCACATATAATTGTAGATAAAAGTTGATAAAAGACAAATTTAATGCAATTAAACTATCCATTATTTATAGTGGACAGGGTCATTTTCAAAAAATATTCAAAAATAAATAAAACATTATTTTCCCTGTTATTTCGATTAAAAATTTTCAGAGTAAATTGGGTGTTGTACAAAATTTACGAAATTTCCATAAGAACCACAAAAGTAAAAAAGATTATTAATTTCATTTGTGCATTTTTCTTCACTAATTCTTAATTAGTCTATCTTTTTTTCTCTTTATATTTTTCTCTCAGTTTCTCCTTCATAGTCAATATTTACCTAATATAAAAAAATAATTATAATTAATTACAATAATGAATTATTAGTTTTAAATTATTTTTTTTTGAATTATTAATGATGGCATAATTATACATCAACAAATGTTATAATGCAATTTTATGCTGTAATTTTATCTAAATATCAATTTCATGAATACAAAAAAAAAACAAAAAAAAATCAGATATTAAAATAAAAAAACTAAAAAAAAAAAAATTAACACGAGAAAATCATGGATAGAATATGAAAAGATCAGATATTGAGTACTGAAACAAGAGAAATAGAGGGAGGGGGGGAGAAAGAGAGGAAGGTTCACTTGTCATTTTTACGTAGTAAAGACCAATGAATGTTCTCAAGAAACTCGGATAAAAAAGAAAAATATATAATGCCTATAAACTGCTCAAAATTGTAGTTTATTATCCCAGTTTTTCCTACGAAAAATCAAAATTTGATCGAAGCTTGTAAGGAGCACTTCGTGCTGTTGTAAATATACATTAAAGAGTTTAAAGTTGAAGATTTGCTACGTATTAATTAACCTCCAACGCCTTTATCCCTAAATATCTATATATTTGTACACTAAAAAAGTTTCGTGTACGATTTGTATTATTATAGATAGAAGAACGCTTTTACAGTGAACGAAATCGCTCATAAGATTAATCCGCGGTTCAACAATGCCATTATTATTTTTTGTTTCATATATTTTCATCTTAGAAAACACGAAATGAAAATGTAATAGTTTTTCTATTTAAAAATTTTAAAAACCCGAAATTAATATGAACTAATATAAATATGAATATCAGGATTGTTGATTAATTAATTAATAATGAATGTATTGTTTTATTTTTTCTTGGCTGGTACTGAGGTAATAAGGAGATTTAAACTTCTATTTTAAACTTGTTAATGAAATAAATTAATTTTTATTTTGATGTAATTTAAATTAATAACATGCGAGTGTGTTAAATGCAATTAAAGAATAAACGAATCATTGTGATTTTATAACAAATTTTTTTATTTATTTATTTATTTATTTATTTATTAAAGAATATAAGAGGTTGTGGTTTTTGTTTGATTTCCCAGATTGAATTGACTCAAGTTAAATATTTTTCTGCAGGTAACAGATTAAGGGAACAGGAGGGGATATTTCCTTATTTATTTATATTTATTTATATGGAGATATTACCGTACGTGTTTTTAACTTTTCGAGTACAACACTTCACATTTTAATTCTTCGTAACGCAAATAACTTGCAACAAAACCCTTCCTGTATGTACTGTATTTCCCTTATTTGGAAGTATTATTGTATATTTCGTAAATCTGGAAAACCCTACCGTAAAAATTAAATAGGATTCTACTAATTAGAGTATCAAGTCAAATTCAGGTGGGGGTTTACAGGTCTTATGCGAAACAGCGTTTTTTTTCCTCAAAAATTTGTAATTGGTCAATCATCTGTCTGTCAACGAGGAAGCATAACAAGTCTCAAGTAATCAATGAATCTCTATATCGAAATCAATTTATTAAATTATTAAACCACCGGATCAAACTACTCATGTAGTGGATGATTCAAAATTTGAGAATCACCCAGCTACAATTTGGTCCTTCGAGCCGGATTTAAAACATAAACGAGATCGAAGAATTCAAAATTAGTTAATAATAAAAATAAATATGAATGTAAAAATTTTACTACGAAAACGTGGCAAAATTAAAGCCTAGCTGACTATACTAACTCGATTTGTGGAAAAGTTGGATAAAAAAAAAAATAAAAAACCAACTTTTCAAGTAAACTCTGTAATACATGTATATATATTTTGAATAGACTTGATTTACCAGAACAATTTTTTCTATAATATTTTTCACCATATATTTTTCTTTACTCAGATTTTTCGCTAATAACATTAAAAAATCGAACAACAAATAATAGTGTTGGTAAATCAATACATTTAAATTATAATAAAAAGAAAAATAAAGTATTATTGAAAAACAAGAAACGCATGATTATATTTGTATCAATTTGATACGATTCGAGATGCTTTATAGTTTTATTATATAGAAAAAAAAGACTTTTAAATACTTGGAACAACTCGTATAATTACATGTGAGAAATCTTAAACAGACTTTACTCGGGAGACATATGATCACATTTAGAAGCAATGCTCGCTTTACATCTAAGACAATATTGATAAGAGAGTATTAGTGGAAATCGGTAAGCATAAAAGTAAAAATAAAAATAAAAGTCTAGAGCTATTAACTTATCTCTGAATTACCATTTGAAGATTTTGTTGTGCATTTAAACGAATAAATGCCCTTTATTCCTTCAATCTGTGTAATAAATTAAATTTTTGAATTTAAATTTGCAATGTTGAATACACATGCATATATATTAAAGTATTCTAAAGATTTTAATTATCTAATATGTATTATATTATTAAATTACATTATTGCACTTTGATACACAAAGATCATTTGTAACACATCATATTATTTTTAATATTCATCAATTTTAAATTTCACTATCAGTAGTATTTTTATTATTAATAAAAATTTTTAAAAATAAATTTTTAATGGTATGATTTAACAAAGTGGATATTTTTTTAAAATTATTATTAAATGCCCTTCTTGTACTTATTCAGTCGCTTTTTATCAGATTAAAGAAGAAGATTCTGACTAATATAAGTTTCACAAAATAAAGATATAATATTCATTAAACATAAAATTTAATGATCTGTTTATTAAATTTAAAAAAAGAAACTAAATATAAACATTGTGTTAATAAGGAGTATCTATAATATAAATATATTAATTGTTGATATAACTCAATATGTGTGAAATTTAAATGTGTGGGTTTGCTGAATTTATATGCAATACATGCATACAATAATTTTTATATATAAACATAAGAGTTGATTTGTATTCAAATATAGATAATGATATAATTTATTTAAATAATTGAAGCCTTTTTATATTTTTTTTCAAATCATTCGTATATAAACTACTTAATAAATTGCGGATGGCCAGCGATCATACAAAATTTTAAAATTTGAACGTGGATTCAACATTGAAACAATGTTGATTATGTTAACATTTTTAAAAGCTAAAAAGAACTTTAATTCGTAAATTTTAGGTTGTTAGAATTATTTGTAGTGTTTTTATATATATTATTGTGATTAAACACTGATCATTGTGTTGAATGATTTTTAAGAGAGAGGGGGTAAGGCGCTGAAGCATACGCGATTCAAGCGCTTTGATATTCTTTTTACTTTTCTATTGGCCTCTGAGCAAAAAAGTCTTATATTAAAATAAAGATTATTTTCTTGTTATTTTGTCTTGATCTTTTGTTGCATACTCTATATAGGTTCTCTTACAAAGTTGAAGAAATAGAAATATAATCGATATCAATAAATAATAATTAAAAAGAATTTTTTTTAATGAAAGTAATTATAAGGTGAAAAAATGTTTGTATTTGATATATATATATATAAGTATGTAATTATTAATCAATTATCATATATAAACGAAATCAAAACAATGTTTGCATATAAAAAATTTAATTATTATATTGTTATTATTTCTAAATTAATAGCTAATAATATTTTCAAAAGAATTTAAAATTTAATTTATTCTATTATAACAAAATTAGTATATAATTTTTTTTTTCTAAATATCGATTTGATCATGTACTAATAATAAATATATTATAACAAGACTCATTTGTTTCATTGATATTGTAAATATTTTTATGAAAAATTTATGACCATAAAAATAATTCCTAAATAATTGTTTGATAAAATTTCATTTTCACTAATTTGTCATTTTTCTTTATTTTATGCTTTATTTTGATACCTATTTTAAAAAATACAAATTGTTGCAATTGAAACTATTTTTATCAAAAGTACTAAAAATCAATAATGTTAAAATAAAATGAAAATTATAAAATGAAAATATTAAAGAAACTTCTTATTTTTTATGAAAATGAACAAACAGTTTCATTAAGAATATTTTCAAGTAATAATTCCATTTAAAATTGACGTAAATATGATTGTTATAATTATATCTACCGCCGCTGACGAACGAAGAGTATATCCGGGGGTGCGCGCCCTTCGTTCAGTCAGTCGGGGGGACAGCCTGACTCCTCTAGCTCGTCGTCCTGACTCCTCCCTGGGCTTGCCTAGGTGTGTGCTTCCGGATACTTGCCAGAGCACACGGCCAAGCCTGACCCAGGACGAGGGTCATCGGGAATGTCCCCGGATACTTGCCAGGTAACACGACGTACGCGAGCCGTTACGCGGGTTGCCCAGGCAACACGCCCTCCCGCGACCCCCCCCTCGCGACTTCTAGTTTACCAGGTGATGGGTAGTATTAAGGTAGGCTAAGTTAGGATTAAGTTGCGATTAAGTATAAGTGCGTATGAATGTGTAACTTGCGGGTGACTCGCGTGACTCCCCGCGACTTTAACATCGCGATTTCTCGCGCTCGCATAAATGTATGTGCGGCACGGTGGAACCACGAACACCGTGACCTCGGCGCCGCGACTAAAGCGCGGACTAGTGTTTGTAGCGGAACAGGGTGAGCTGCGACTCCCCGCGACTCGAACCCCGCGGATACTCGCGGGTATCCCGGGAAACCGCCGCATGCGTGTCGTGGACAATCCGCGACTTCCACGCGGCCCCCGGTCTCGCGAATTAGCATATAAGACTGCGTAAGCATCCCGCGAATCATTATTGATTAACTCGCGCTTCCCGAAACCGCGGATACTCGCGGTCCGCGTCCGCGAGGTATAAACATAGGATAGGATGAAGGCGAAAAGACTAGAAACCTTTGTTAGCACGCTAGAATAAGAGAAATTGTAGTATATTCAAATGTATTCTTTGTTATATTCTGAGAGTTCATTAAAGGATAAGTTATGTTAATATAAAAAAAACGGAGTTATTCCTAACAACGAACCTGTAAATCTCACCCTAACCCGACTTCCCTCCCCAGAACCCTGACATCGGTGAAAAGTGATCCGGTGCGAGGGAAATTCACCGTTATAACTTATTCGGAAAAAAAAAAGAAAATCGTGAAAAAGGGTAAAAATCAGTTAAAAGCATCAAGCATTGATGTAAATTTTAGATGGAAAAGCAAATGAAAACAGGAAAATATACGATGTTCGACAAATTATAATTTGCATATATTGAAAAAATATTGAATTTTGTACTCCAAAATCTTTTATTACATTTGGAAAGTTTTTCTAGAAAAATAAAAATTGAAAAATTTAGTATAAAATGAGATCAAGAATATTGTTAATTAGAAAAATTGTTCGTAAATTGAATTTTAAAAGGGGAGATATCCTCAGATTTCACTTAATTCGTGAGAGTATGCAATTTTCAATTTGTAACTGATTTCCAACGATACTTACCTTTATTTTGTTTGTTGATAATTCTAGATCAAAACGTTGCCTACTTCAAATTTTCTTCCAACATTTTTCATTTTTTATTAAAAAAAAGAGTAATTTAATATAATTATAATCATTACAACTTAAATTGTTTGCTTTTATGCTCGATTTAATAATTAAAAAAGACATACATTAATGATGTAATTATATTAAGTATGTTGAATAACAGTAGTCAATTATAATAAAATATTGAAAATCCATCAATCTAAAATTTAACATAATATAATATAGTATCACAATTGAGTATACCATGGAAGTATAAAAATATCGCTTTGTTAGATTTCAAGAAAATACATGTAATATAAAATCTTATAATTAAAAATTAAGAATGACTTATACTTTTTTTATAAAATTCCATAAAAGCATGACATTTTATGCAACATGAAATCTAATATACCTATAATTTATTAAAATTAACTTTTACTCCGGAGCTTACATTATTACGTTTTTAACATTTTCCGTAAGTGTATTTTCCCATTATTTAAAAATAACTCGTTTTACAACGATAGATTCTGTTTATTTAAATTCGATGTAAAATATTAAAATATAATGTAATTCTTCGCAGCTATCAATGTCAATTAGTAGTTAACCCAGGTTTACAATGGAATTTTTATTATATTATTAAAATATATGTAAGATAATAAAAAATATATATTATAATATTAAAATAAAATAATAAAAAAAACAATAAAAATATACATAGTTTTATTCATACATATTCAATACACACTTTTTATCCATTTTCTTGTAACATGAATATCTAATATGAATATCTAATGTATTATACATGAATATATAATATTTGATTTATTAAATTAATCGGGGTTTGATGTTTTTTTTTATTATATTGTTAAGTTTCTGTAATGTTTTTGAAAAAATTTAAATAAATCAATTAAAATTATTTTCTGTTGTTGCTTCTGAGTTGAAATAACTTACTTATTGCAGAGAAAAAATTTATCATGATTAAAAAATAAAATTAAATTGCTTGCATCTATATAATCTTTTATAAATTCAAGTAAAAAGTGAAAATGTCATTGTAAATTTTTTTCTTTTTATGCTTAAATAATGTAATAATCAAAAAAGAATCAAATAGATTTTTTCTTACATTACAATTTAAATACTAAAAATTATTTTAATATATGCTTATAATAAATCTTGTTAATATAAAATAATAAAATTTCTTATTGCAATAATATAAAAATTATTAAAAATATGTAGAGATAAACTGATCTTGTTTAAATTTTATTGAGTTACTATTATTTAACTACATGTCTACATCAAACTCAATAAAATTAATTAAAAGGGTATACTTTACAATGTATACAGTAAAAACGATTTATAAAACAAAAAATTATCTGATGCGTTTATTTTTAAATTAGATTGTCGGGTAAAGTATTTTAATATAATTGTTTTATTATGAAATTTTTATTTTTTTTTCAATTTCAACACATCATGATATTTTAATTTTATGATTATCATTCATTTCAAGT
The DNA here is from genome assembly GCA_018907245.1 of Eupristina koningsbergeri. Classification (NCBI taxonomy): domain Eukaryota; kingdom Metazoa; phylum Arthropoda; class Insecta; order Hymenoptera; family Agaonidae; genus Eupristina; species Eupristina koningsbergeri. Next base: position 2,247,883 of record JACCHV010000001.1, read on the forward strand.
GAATTGCTTAGTTGAGATTTATAAAAATATACAAATGATGAGTTTATATAAAAAATATATTTTTTTTATTCCTAGCCATATAATATTATTGATTTATTAATCAAAATATCTATCAAAAAGTTCATCAACAAAATTAATAATATAAAGTAATAATCTAATATTATGTTTTATTTATTAAATAACAAAATATTATAATTATTAATAAACTATATTAAAAGTGTATCTCTAAAAGTCAAGTCAGTAATTTGTATTTCGTCAAAGTCAACAAATTAAAATAATTATTGTTTTATTGCAGGTAAAGAATTATATTTTACGATGGCATCAAACATTGAATATTAAACATTGACACTGTAAAAGTGTGATAACATCTTCAACAACATTTACCGCAAAACCTGGGGGACCAACTTAACGAGGCAAGCTCAAACATTTTTTTATATTTTTTTTTCGATGTATGTGCTAGTTATGAATAAATGTGATTAATCGGTGACTATTAATTGATATTTTTATTTTAAATTCGAAAGCTGAAAAATATGAAAAGTTCTGAAAGAGAAAAGTCATTACGAATAAAAACGTGACGTTTCCTCGGAATCAGCGTTTTAAATTTAAATGATCTACAAGCGTGAACAATGAATTAAGGCAATTAACGTGCCAGTTAAAGTTCTCAAATGTTAGATCGATCGTTGACACAATTCCCGTCGCGTATTTTAACGGATCAAACGTCTTTCCGCATGCAGACATGTATTCGCGGTTGTCCGACTTTAGTACTCCGTTACATACAGAAAAATGAGTTATCGTCTTGTATAAAATCAATTAAATGATTTTGCATAAATTTTTGTTAGAAAGAGATAAAAAGGAGGTAGAGCTGCGAATCAACACTTGTTTTAAATTTTTATGTATTTATATTTATTTTTTATATGCAACAACAAAATTGACACGAGAAGTGTGAGAAGTTTTGAAGAAAGCTTTGTACGAGTCTTTAGTTTGGAAAATATAAAAAAAAATAATATAAACCGTTTTCATGACCGGAAAAGTTAAATTTGATACAGTAAGTAGTTTGAATCATGTATTTATTTATATTCAGAATGTAAAATTAATAATTTCAATTAATTATTAAAATTGTTTACATTTTGTAAATAATGAAAATGTAGTGTTATGCAATTCGTTAAAAGTAAATATTATAAATAAATTGTAATGAATAAATTTTTCAATGGATAATTATAATATAAAAAAAAAAAAAAATTAATCATGATTTTCATTAGGCTTAAAACATCGTAGTTAATTGCATAATTATCATTTATTACGTTTATTATTACAATAATATTAAATTAATTAATATTAATTATTACAATAATTTATTACAATAATAAAAAAAATTATACATTCAAGTTTTTAAAGAAATATTAGATTTTGATTTTTTTGAAAAAAATGTGTTTTAAATTTAAAAAACATACATTAAAATTTTACATCTACTTGTATAATCAAAAATGAAATTGTTTTCCTATTTTCTATTTAATTAAAAAAAGGTAAATTTTTTAAATTATTTTTAAACTGTATTTTCTCAAAGATAAAAAATCAAATTTTAATTTTATTACTTATTTATTAAGTACTTTATTAAGTACTTAGCAATAAAATTTTTTTAATTTTACAAAAAAAGTTGCTCTTTATTTTCTTGATTCTCTTTTAATTCTTCACGCATAATTTGACTTACATAGAAAAAAATTTTTTTTTTTAAATATAAAGTAATGTACGATTGGATTGTATATGTTATAAATAATGTAACATTTTTTATAAAAATTTATATAATTATTTTGCATGTCTATGACTAAATTTTTTGGATTCAGCTTTAAATCTCTTCTATTAACTTTGTAACTTGTGGTAATTTATTTACCTCCTGTGTTATTGGAATGCTGTTTTTTCTATTGTGTATCCTAGAAAATTCTAATCATTTATTATTCAGCCTTATTAATTTTAATATTGGGAGTATTCTTTTTTTATTTTTGTTTCTCTTTAGATAATACTAGACGATTTAATTTTTCATTTATGAATTCGATATTGAATAATAATCTTTTAAATAATAATTAATTTATCTAAATCAAATCACATTTATCAAAAATATAATTTTTGTTTTTAATAACCAATTTATAACATTTATTGTAAAAAATTAATAAATTTTGTATTTAAATCATATATTATTATATTAAATTTCATATTATTTAATGTATTGTTTAAACATTTAAATATTATTTTAAAAAATAATATATCTTCTTTACATAAATAAAAAAATGTAATAAACTATTGATTTATTCATAAATAACATAAATTTCTAGAATGTGTAAATTGAATTTTGATATTGAATAATGATCTTTTTAATAAAAATTAATGAACGAAAAAATATTAACTTAAATTTATACAATATTTTTGTGCAAATGAAGCCCAAAATATCTTTTACTAATTTGTAAGTTTCAAAAAAATTCATTATTGTACAAATACTGACAATTGATAAATTTAATATTTCTCTAAGATTTAATAATCTATTTTATAGTTTTTTTTTATTTAAAAATTAATTTTTATTTTTATTCATTTCTAGAATTTGTTCATCATATTTAAAAATTGTAATATCTAATAATTAATGGTATTAGGTAATATTTAATACATATAATTTATATTTCATTTTTAATTATCAATAATTTTTAAATAATTGATAGTATCCAAAAAGAACGAATTAGAAAGAATATTATTATTAATGTCTTAAATATTATATTTCATTTTATATTTCATAAAAAAAGTTATAAATGTTGGTTTTTATCATTAATTAAAGAATTTTTTTTTTTATTATTTCATAAAAAATATCGTAATTAATTACCTTATTTTCTATTATAAATTAAACAATTAATATATATGAATAATTGCTTAATTACTGTTAAAAATTACCGTTTTGTTTTTTACTTTTTAGTATTTTCTATCATCTGTATAATTCTTATCATCTATCACTAGTATTTAAACAATAACAATATAAAGTACATTTTATCAAGTTAAAATTTATTTTTAAAATGTATGCCTTAACACAATCTTTTTCGTTGTAAACCACATTATTACTGTAAATTTTCGATTGAATTTAAAATTAAAATTTTATTCATAATTTTTTAAGTTTTCTTTATATTAAGCATTCAAATCTTTCAAATGAAGATTTATTAGCATTATATGTTTAACGAAGCTTTATTATTGAACATATGTTTAGAATTAGGCTGTTGAAAAATGTATTTAAAAAATCTGAATAAAGATGATATTTTTTGAAAATCTTTAGTGTTAAAATATTTTGATATGTCACGGCATACTAAATTCAAGTTCTATAAATTACATTTATTAATTGTATTTTATTAATTGTTAGTGAAACCATTATACAGTATTGTTCAACTATTTATTGTACTAATTTTTAGTAATTTATTGTTTTTTGTTTTTATTTTCTTTTTGAAATAATAAAAAGGTGCTAAAAAAAACTAAATCTTCATCCAATTAAAAGTCTTTACTTCTTCAACGAATGCTTTTATTTTTCTAATGAAAAGACTATTTAACATTTGTTATTTGGCTATTTGTTATTTTATGATCTATTTGTAATAATCGTGGAAAGATAATACAAGATAATAAGATATATTGTATAATGGATATTTAACTCTTATGCTGTTGAAAATTATGTACAATAAAGATGATAAAAAAGTTTTTTGGTGAAAATTATCTTTCAGTTATTTCTAATCAATTAATATTTATTTTAACAGCATAAATAAAAATTTGTCAAAAATTATAAAGTTAAAAGTATTGGAAAGGCTAATGTAACGTCAAAGAGAGTTATAAAAAAAGAAGATAATAAATTCAAAGAACGAGTTATATCAAACTAGTTTAAATTAAATTGATATTAGAAAATCATAACGGAAAAATAAGTCAGGTTTCCCTAATTACTGGTAAATAGTAAATATATTCGATTAATATATATAAATTATTAAAATACTGGCATAAATATGTAATTATACTTTGGTTGTATTTGTTGTATTTAAAGCATATTAACTGGTCAACATAATCAGCAAATATGATACAATATAAATACAAAATTTATCTTAAAATAAAATATAAGAATTGAAAAAGCACTGAATAAAAAAATAAGTGCGTGATCTGGTTAAATTGTATAGATTTGAAAAATATGTATGTCAAATTTCTTTTATAAATATAAAATAATTTCTTTGATATTTAAGCAATAAAAACGAAAAATTAATATTTATAATTGTCTTTGATGAGAAGAAAGTGCCAGTGTTGGCAATACTTGAGTTTTAATAACGAATACTTCAGTTTTGGACTCGAATCACAATTATAGACACGAAGGACTAGTTTCTGACTAATTCAGACTAGTTTCGGACTGATTCGGACTAGTTTGAGACACGGATTTTCGCTTGGCAGCAGATGAAATTTATTATCTTGGATTAATATTCATGCGCCAATAGATAGAAAAGAATGGGACAAGAAAGTCGAGGCCAACACGGCCGTTCGTTTTTGCAAAAAAGAAAACGGAAAATGAACTCAAAAATAAAAAATAGAAGATCCGAGAGATATGGGATAGAGCAGTGAAGCGGAAATTGATACACTTCTCTCGTGTCGTTCGGAGATAGCCCCGTTAACGCGATGCCGATTTCAAACTCACCTGTATTTTCTGTCTCTGTCTGTCTCTCTCTCTCTCTCACACACACACACACACACACACACACACACACATACCCCGTCTATTCTCTACTACGGGGTCAGTGTGCCACAGTACGTTCACATGGTTTTCGTGAGCACTTGGCATCCGTGGTCGTCTCGAGGCGCCGATGTGACTCATGGACAACCTTCGATAACCCGGAAACTTCACCTCCGCCTTTGGATTTCCTGCACTACACCTGTACGGCGACACGACCCCGAAGCTTCCCAACTAGATCTCATCTCGAACCTGATCTAAAGAGAGATTTTGTCACTGATAAGCATGATATCGTGGTCGTGGCCTCGAGTGTTTTTCTATTTTATTTTTTATTTGTTAATTATTCCAGCCCTGCGCCTTAGTAATGAACTTGGTTACAGTCTTTTACACTTTAAAAATTCTAATAATCTAGGTTTTAATTACATTTTTACATTTATATTTTACTTAAATTTTAACGTTTTAAACATACTTCCCATCTATTACTATCGCAATTATTTCTCCTACACAATTATTACTGTAAATATTATGTTACATGCATATTTTTAATTAATTTTATTATATGGTATTTCGTCTTCCTTCTTCTCCTATTTATCTCTATTTTTTGTCCTTCTGTCTATCTTTTCAATAGTTGTCAGCCTTTCAACGTCAATTATTCTTTCTATTATCAAATAAATACTGAAATCGAATTAATAAAAAATCTTAGCTATAGTCAATGCAGATGAATGAAGTAATAGATATTACAGTAAAATCTCCAAATTGAAAAAAATGTGCAGCCTTTCTTTGAAAATTGTTGCAAGAATATTATATCTCTTAAATTCAGTTACTCGATCAATCATTTGTTGATTTTTTGTCATTCGCTCATGAATTTAATAATTTATCGCATAATTACGTACCTTTTTATGTTCGCTAACATAAATTATTGGCCCCCTGGATTTTCAATTTGGAATAAACGCTCCCATAGTTTTGTTATCTTAGACTTTAATCATTGGATTATCATCTCTCGTTAATAACCGGAACATTACACTACTACCAACATAGAGCTAGAATCTATTCCACACCTATGTATAGTATATAGCTGTAACAGATATTACTGTAATTACTCAAAGCGCATAATAGTAGATGAAATAATTACGTATTTTAAAAATTCATTCAAAAAGTGTATAGTTCTTTAAATATATTTGTAACTGTAAAATTTAGTTATTCCCGAATATTTGATTATGGAATAATTGATAAAAATTTTCGACCATTTCATTATAAATTATTATTTTTTTACAATATCATTCAACAGTACACGTAATTTCAAAAATATTATAGGATAAATAATTATATGCATTAACTGAAATTAATCGGTAACCTACTAGGAAAATAATATTTCAAGTTGTTTAAGTATAATTTGTAATATGTAATGATGAAAAATTTAAAAATCTATTTAATAAGAATGATTGGAAATATACATATTTTACTCTTATTACATTTGAATTAAAAAATTTACCAGTACATTAAATAAATATTAACTTGAATTAATAAGATCAAGTAATGTATATTATATATATAAATAATGTATATAAGTAAGAACAAATACTTAAACATAAACAAATTTTTTCAAGTTATTAGATATTTAACACAGATCTTTTTAAATTAGCTCAGTATTTAATAATTAAAAGGACGAACCTTGAACATTATAAGCTTAAAACATATGATTTCCACAATTTATCGTTGATGTTTAAATCAAAATTTAAAAAATATGAGGGATTTATACTTATATTTTATTTTATTTTATTTTATTTTATTTTTTATTTTATGTTGTAAAGAATTTTTACAAACTATTTTTACATACAAAATTTTTATTGGTGCCATATAATATAAGATCAAAAAATTAAAATACAAATAATAACACAGATTTTATTACATTTTACATCTTATAAATTCTTATAAATTGGATTATAATTACAATTTAATTACTAGTTTGTTCTATTTGTATTTAATAAAAAAAATTAATTATTTATTAGTTTTTCCTACTTATATTTAATAAAAAAATACATTATTTAATAGTTATACACAATTTTAAGTACTACTTCCCGATAATATCCCTATATCCAAGAATTATCAGTTACATGTAACGCCCTACGTACTTCTGATCTCACTCTTTTAAATATCGAAAAATCGAGTAAAAATTAAGATCATACAGGAAAATTAAGTTTATCCATATTCTAAAATACATATTAGCAATTTTAAAAAACCGTTACTCTTTAAAATAAACTTATTCCTAAATTATCGTTCCATTTAATAAATACATATAATATATGCTTCAAATAAAAGTCCAAAGATCAAAAATTGCTGCCGCATAATTTGAAATAAAATCAATTCTTTTAAAATATGCCAAAACAAAATTTGTATTTCGATTTTTGCACTTCTTTTTTCTCTGCTCAATAATAACGGTTAACAAATTCGATAAAAATGTGTTTGTAAGAGTGCAGGTGTGAGCATACCGGTTTAATTATTTGGCTATTAAAAATCTATACACTGAAAGAAAATGTATCGGTGAATATTGTGTGTCAATATCATTTTTTTCTTTATCCACATTTATTTAGTTATAGTTGTTTAACTTTGTTGAAAGAAATTAATAAACTCATGGGTTATTTTGTGTAATTCGTATAATAAAAACAGACGACTTCATGACTTCAACAATAAACATGTACATATAATGTTAACCTTAATATTTCTATTTTTTCTTAGATCATTTTCATATAAATACATTACATAAATATATTTATTTTTTTATTTTTTTTGTATTCTTTATAATTTGTACCTGAGGTTATTTAAAACTTAAAACTTTATATTTTAAATAAAAATAAAAAATGCGTACTGCTTAACTTTATTTAAAATTAATTATGTAACACGGAAAAATCCGAGCAAAGAAAATGATATAGCTGCATGAGACTCGACATGTACGAGCAGCCAGGGAAAACTGAGACGATTCCTGAGCTTTTCAGTTGCGAAGGGACTTTCCTTCTATAGGAAGAAGCTGGCCAACTGCGTCTCTCTAGGACAGATGACCAGACAGTACAAACCTCTTCGAGTTACTTGTGCTATCTCTGTACGATTGACGCTGCATCAACTATCTTTAGAGAGTGTTACATCGAATAAAAGCCCATTTTTTGTTTCTGTATATTCATTTTTGCATTTTTCTTAGTAAAATTTGTTAAAAATACTACGAAATATATTTTAATTTAAATTTTATCAAAAATTATACCATCATATTAAAATTAGTTAATAATTTGAAAACAAGACTAGTATAAAAATATTTATTCAGCTATTAAAAATGACATTATACATTAAATAAAAGCATAAAACACACTAAAGATTATATTGGAATGAAACTATATAATAAAATAATACCAGGAATTTGTTTTTAATTATTTGAATTTTCCGTTAATTGATTGTATTTATTAATTATATTTATAACTTTATAATACTTTTAGTATGTCTACAATGTATAGTAATATTTTCTCTATTCATTTTTTTTTAATTAATTGAAATAAATTCAAATAAATTTTATTTACCAAATTCAATTAAAATATATGTAACATTAAAATATTATAGTTCAATTATGCAAGCATTTAATTAATATTTTATCCAAAGATTATAACTGAATATAAATTAGTAATAGTTTATCACAAATAAATTTTCATCGTAATATCTTTTCATGGAATATAATATTTTTTATAAAAAAAATTATGAAAATGTCCAATTTTTTTTAATTAATATATTTAAAATTATTGATAAATTTTAATTATATGTTTATAGTATAATTTAATTTATTTTGCATACTGTATAATTCACTAATTGTGTTATAAAAAACGAAATTTTTCGTTGTAATAAAATATACATCTGTTTAATAAGATATATATATATATATACATAATTAAATAACTAAATTGATGTAGAGAGAGAGAGAGAGAGAGAGAGAGAGATATTTTTTTATTAACTGTACATCAAATACAAATACTGTCGAATAAAATACATATTAATTAGATAGAGTACAAATATTGAAATAATATAATACTTAAAAGGGCTTAAATACTATGGGCTTTTGAAGGAACCGGTAGTATCTAGGTACTTATGCTCTATAAACCAAATAGATAGAGATAAGATATAAATAGAGAGAGAGAGAGAGAGACAGAGAGTGTGTGTGTGTGTGTGTGTGAGTGAATAGGCGCAGCATCGTTAGTAATAAATAAACGACTTTTATAAATGATTTCCTTGTTCCCTTCCTCCCTATCCCCTTCTCCTTGTGCCTTTTATAAGTGACTCCTGAGAATTTGGTTTCTCTTCATAATGGACCCCGGGAGCATTGGATTCGATTCACTGGAAGTTCCTCCGAGAAATTGGACACGTGAGCCGAATGCAAAGCCCAGAACCACGTGCAAGTGCGTCAGGGTACCGTAATCACGGAACCGGGCGGGCCTCTCCTTGGGTGATGTATGGAACTGCATCGGTTCAAGACTTGCATTTTGATCCTCGTTGGTTGGTTCCTTTCTCAGGTGCACCTTGACCTCGATGACCCCTTCCTCATCTGGTTGCGTCCTCGATATTGTTCTATTTATCGCCCTATGAAGGCGTCCTCCGCAATCGCATTTAAGTATATCGATATTTAGGATGTTTATCCAGTTTGAATGTGCAACGATATTACATATCGTCGCGCAATAGATTATGGTTAACAGTTGATTAACCTCATCGATGATCGTTTATTAACTCCGATGGCGGAGAAGGGAGCTTTGTATCACGGTGAAACGGGCCGGACAATACTTACTCATGATTTGTGAATTTAAAGACGAAACTGTTAAATAACGTCTTTATTTAAAAACGCGCAAATCATACGCGGACCACATGATTTGAATTTAAAACTTAACTAAACTCGGGTACCTCACCGCCGGAAGGGGAAGAACTGAAACCGCGGAAAAACCGGGCTATATAAACGCTTGAATTTAGCCGACGAGAACTCTTTTTACTGGGAGACTAAATAAGGGTTAACGTGTTTACACGGAGGCCTACTTTAGTTCCAAATAATATAAATTATTGAAACTTTGCTCGCCGAATTTATCAAACGTGATTACACGCAGATAAATAAGCATTTTTAATAAATCGATTTAAAGTTCGTTGTATCATAACAACAAGGACTAGCTATGTTTTGAGCAATAGTGCATGATGTCATTCTGTGTCTTAACAAAAGACGTGGTGTATTGTCTAATATAACGTGTCAGTAAACGACCTGTATTGTGTCTTAACTGCAATCACGTTCGTCTGTCTACGTTAAATGTTCAAAATAAGAAATAAACTTTCGATATTTTCGGGTTTGTTACAGACGTCTGTAGAAGAGCCGCAGTTGAAAGCCGAGGTGGGAATCACTACCGAATTTGAAATTTAAACTATTGTACATAGTACAATAAAAAGGAAAAAAAATTAAATATTGAATAAAATTTTATTTGTGGTACCCTATCCTCCGTCTAAGTGTCTACTGGCCCCGATCAATAGAGAGAGATCGTGGCATTGCAAATGTATACATTTTTGTGTAGGAGAAAACGTCAAATTCTACTTTGTCAAGCATTGTTAACTAGAAATTTACATTAAATGATTTGAAATTGGCAGGAATAGTATATAAATATAAATAACGACTCATTTTTAAAACCATTTTTAATTCCCTTTAAAAACATTTCAAATTTAAATCTTGCATAACTATTGCGCATGAGTTGATGGTGGCCATGTTGGCATGTGCACCACTTGTCATCACAGTAGACCACATGAGTTCAGCTCCGTCAAGACACGTGTTTCTCTCTTCATTTTTAACATTTTATTAAAAATAGTATTATATTCTTACAGGTGCATTAGTATTTCTCATTTACAATATTATATAATATAATTTTAATAATTTTAGAGTTTAGATGCATATTAATGTATTTTAAAAATTGTTTGTAAAATGTGGACAAAATACAGAAGAAGAATAGGTCGCAGTGATCATGATAATATTATTAAATTAAATCTAATTCAGTAAATTAGAAAACAAAGTATTTTTAATTTATTGAACAAAAACATAATATTTACAAATTGATTAAAACAAATGTAAAAAAGTATTTGTACGAGATGAGAAGGAGTGAATAAAAAAATACAAAATATACTTGAGAATTTCGATGTTTGTTCAATTTTACTCAAATGTTATCTATTTCTAAATGCAAAATTATGTCGAGTATTTTTAAATAAAAATATGTTACCTGTTTTATCAAAAAAATAATCTTAATTTTAACAATTTTTACACTCACACACGTATGTCTACGTATAAGAATATGTAAGAAGATGTTAAACCTTCATGCATTTAAACAAATTAATATTATAAAAATAATTCATAAATATAGAATTCTGTAATGCAGATTATCCATAACTCGCTAAAAATATTAATAGTATAAAATATAAATATATTACACAAACATACTGTACATTGTCAAATAAAAGTATATCGAGATATTTATAATAACTTCATCATCATGCAGAAAATAAAATATTATTTATTTAATTTAGATTGATTTTATAGAATTATTTTTCTTTCACAAGTAGAAAAAAAATTGTGAATAAAACAGTAATAATATTAATATAAAATAAGTTGTTTAATCAATCCCAATCGGCTATATTCAAAGAGTAAATCAGTAGTTTAATTCATCAGTATCCTAAGTTAAATTACTATGCACAGCTGATTATTTAGCACAATCGATATGTCAATGTAATAATAAAAATCCATATAATTATGAATCGAAACTAAATTTTTTTTTAAACTTCCTCTCACTTCGCATGTGGCAGCCCTTGATGCCTAAGCTCTCTACTTCTACTTTCTCTTATTTTTATTAAACTTTCTTTTACGCAAATATAATTTTTCAAAAACTAAAATAAAAATTGATAAATAAACAAAGTACATAGAATAAACAACATAGAAAATTTGATTAAGGCTTATCTTAAAATTGAATACTTTTTTAAAAGAAACATTTAAAATAATGATATAATCATAAACAATCGATTTTATTCTTTAATTATTACATTCTTTTTAATCTTCTAGATATTGGTAAAAATAGTCATTATTGTAAACGCATGGGTAATAAAAAATTATAAGTATTAAAATAATATGTGAATATGAGAATAATAGAGTATTACGTAGTTTTTAAAAGTAGAAATGTCGACGAAAAAATTCTTCAAGAAAATCTCTCAGTGATATGTGTCTAATAATAAGTTTAAAATGAAAAAAGTAAAAGTATATTCTCTTGAAGAAAAACACGACGAAGGCTAATGGAACTTGAATGTAAAAAAACAACATAAAAATGACGAAACTGGAAATCCGAGTAAAGTGGAGAAAAATCGAGAAATAAAGAGAGTAGAAAACCGAATGTAACCTGTGATGTGGGTGAAGAATTAAAAATGAAAGGAAACAAAAAGTAGAAAAGAAGTAGTAACTAATTGATTAATTGGACATGTAAGAAATTTTTTCTTGGATTTTAGCGAGACGCTTGGCTTTATGCAATAGTGATTTTGATACTGATTTGTATATCGATAAAAATATAAAAAGACTGGTCTTATTACTTTCTCACTTTTTTTAAATGTAATGTAAAAAGCAAAAGTTCTTTTTATTAAAAATCACAGGCAAATCCAGAAAAATCTGTATTTCATTTAAAAATCATCTCATTATTTTCAATATATTTACATTTTTCTTTGTAGTTCGATTTTATTATTTTTTCCATTATATTTTTTATTTGTAGCAAAAAAGTCGTATATACGAATTAAATATCCAATACTTCAAACTTGTCGAATATTGGGTATAATTAATACGTTTCACACATTTTACAACAAGAGTTGTAACCAGTTGAGTTCATTGCTGCATATTTAAAATATTTACAATGTTAGTACAAGTAGCAAATTGTTCATAATTTTAAGTTTAAATAATTATTTTCAAGTAATTTCAACGAGTCGAAGTAAATGTACATACCGACTTTTTTTACAGATGAATAAGAAAAGATTTTGTTGTTACAAACGAGCTTGATTTATATATTTTTGATTATTCAAATCTAATACTGATTAATATGAAGATTTTGTTTTATCCATAGTAAAATTTTGAATTTATAATTTTAAAAATTTTCATTGATTATATTATCGTAATTAAACTTGCTCATGATTTTTATAAATTTTATTCTTTAATATAATTTACGTTACATTTAAAATGTTAATTGTTATCAATTTTTATTATAGTTTAGTAGAGTCTTTACATTACAATCTGTTACATTATTTTTTTATATGTTATACATTACAATTATTTGTCAGAAGTATATTATTATTTAGTTAATTTTGATATATTATTATGTTTTTAATTATAAATTTTTTTATATTTTATTTAATTTGTAGATCAATTTAATTAAATATTACAAAAAAATAAATAAATAAATAAAAAAAAATAAATACCAATCAATTAAAATTTTCTATCATAATGCCGAGACGGTCTTTAGGTTTTATTCGTATTTTTTCTAAAAAAATATGCCACGCGCGTAGAAAAAGAGAACAAACAGTTTTTATTCTACTTGAATGCTGTGATGTGAATTCATGTGATAATCGCTTGAATAGATTCGTGGGAATATTTTTTCTTTTTTCTTGAAAGTTTAAAGAACAATGTTTTTAGTTGGCGCCTGTAACGCTATACAAAAACATTAATTAGAGGAATTTTTTTGATTAATGTTTTCATTTATTGGTTTAGAACAAAAGAAAAAGTGAGTGTTTTTTTCTGTATGATGTTTTATAAAAAATAAAAAATTGATGTTTATACATAATATATTTAATTTTTGGATAATTTATTCATTGTAAAATGGTCGAATTTTATAAAATAAAAAAAATAACTTTTATTGTAGTTTTATTAATAAATCGAATAATAGATTTAATATATTATAGTTCAACAGATTTTTTAACATAAAAAACGTATTTTTTTTTACTTTTTTTATTATAAAATGTAAATTTGGTACTTTAATACTATAGTGTGAATGGATGAATTTTAGCTAATAATGATAACGAGAAAAATTTATTGTTATATAAATAGATTGAAAAATTAGAAACGAAGAAATTTTCAAAAAAAATCGGAAAATTTTTAAATTAATTAAAAAACTTGTATCTTTGTTATTTTTCAATATTTTAAATTCTAAGTTTAGAATATTATAGTGATTATTATGTATTTTATACAAAATTTAAACTCGATTAGACTATTATTTAGCAAAATACTATTTTTAATCGATTATATGAAAAATTTTAAGTTTATTTTAGATCAATGCGTTATCCTGATTTTTATACTTTAAACATTTTATAGCATTAAAATATTGTGTTTTAGTAAAAAAAATTTTATTTACTTTTTTCCAAAATGTAATAAATATTTATCATTATTTCAATTTGATAGTAAGAAAAGATAATGCTTTTGAATAAACATATTACAAGTACGGTAATAAAAAATATTCGCGTTTATCTGATTACAAACTATCCAAATTATATTTAAATAATTTTACAATTCTTTTATTTAAATATAAATTGAACGTTTACAAAATTTATTCAACTATACAATAAAAAGAAATAATTTTATAAACTGTAATTAAAAAAAATTTAATAGTATTAAAATAATTTCAATAATTTCTATACAATTTTTTGGTTTTTTTAATTTTTACTTTCTACGTAAACACAGTATTAGAAATGTACAAATGTAAATTTATTAAAATCCTCAATTTTCAATTACGTAATAAAGCCACCTTTTTATAATTCGAAATTCCATGTGTTGAATTATGATATACGATCATAATTAGTTACTTTCAACTTGTAAACGAAATTAATTATTCAACTTTCAATTTAAAATTAAAGTTATTAATGTGCATTTAACTTACATTATATTTATAATTACTAACATTAATTTTTAGAGTTGATTTTATTAATAAAAAATACGATATGAATATAAATTACATCTTTCATCTCGTAACTTGTGGGTAATTTCCGAATTCTGAATTTTTATACTAGTTATGTAAAGAAAGCAATGCGATATTTGCATCCATTTGATTGTAGAAATGGACCAAATGAAATTTCTCCTCTTTTTAAAACAGATAATCGAGAAATTTTCTTCTTTCGCTTTATTTCTTATTTTATTGTACCAAAAAGTTGCTAACCCTTCAATATCTGATTAATTTAAATATAATTCGATGACCTGATCCCTAGTATGATAATTTAGAAGGGTTATACATCCTATGAATTTACATATATACTTTTATTATCCATTATTTTCTGTACGAGTCTTAATTATATTGTAATTTCAAAATGTAGTAGAAAAAATTGGATTAAACGATTAAAGGGCTTCGAAAAAATATTGTGTTATTAATATTGTATTGCCAAAGGTAGCGAATGTTGTTATTATTTTTTTATTATAACTTTGTATTTTTATTTGTCTAACTATTTTTTATATTAATAAATATTTAGCGTTGTGAGAGTTTCTTTGGTATTTAGATGAAGATGATAAAATAAAATTTGTCACTGGAATGACTTTTAATTTATTATGTTTTAATATAAATTCCAAAGGTTTTTGTGTGCGAATACACTTTGTGACAAAAAACAAGCATTTCTGTTGTGATCACGATTATGGATAAAATTATGAAAAAAAAGCTTCTTCTAAAAAGTTTGTGAATTTAAAAAAAATAAGAGTAAAATCACTGTTATTTGTATTTTTGAAACGGCTTTTACCAATCTCATGAATTAAACTCTGTAAATAAATATTAAAATTGGGTGAAAGTTTACTAATTTTGTATAATCGTTTGCTACAGTATCTGCAAAAAGTTTATTATAATTATATTTTTATTAAAGATCAGTCGACATATTATTTTAAATGAAAAATCAACTGTATATTATTGAATAATCTTCACTTGTATAAATAAAATAATATTTTCGTGAAACAACGAACTTTTGCTGCAAAAATGTTATATAATTAATAATAATTATCAATTATATATTAAAATTAAATAATATTAAATATTAATTATAAAAATTAATACAATGTACCTTAATTCCTTAATTATTATTAAATAAATAATTTATTGAGATTATATGATAAATATGAAATTTAGTTCATAAAATGGGATGATATTGTTATGCAGGTTCCATTGTAAAACGAAAAAAAATAGAGAAAGTGCGATTGAAATTAAAGGCGAATTGTTGGTCTCAAATGAAGAATGTCTCTAGGATTTCAGAGACTCCCCGTCTTTTTCTCTGCGACACTCGATATCCTCCGGAGGACAGACGTCGTCTAAGAGTCATAGTGAAACACCCGGTGGTGACCATGTGCACGAGAGGGGCGAGCTTGGGGTCACAGGGACGAGCGAGGCTCCTGCGCTCAATTATAAAATCCTCTCACCTCCTGGTTATCGATTATCGCCATGGCTTTCACGTAAAGCGAGGGGCTTTTATATCTTCACGGTATTTTTCGCGCGGGTTGAGTAATTCCTTAAGTGCCGATAAAGAACAAAAACTTTAATGATGCTTCTTTTCAAAATATTGACCAACCTAATATGCTAATTTTTTTTAAATGAGTGTGTATGTATGTGTATGTGAATACGTGCGATTTGTAAAGTTTTCCGTGCATTTTCATCGTAAATTTTCATATTTTCAAATCTTCTCCGGCAAACGTAGTTTTCACGTTTTGCAGGACTTTTCTGTAACGAGCTATTGGTGTTGAGTAAAGACACGTGCCATTTAATCATTCATTGAAAAATGTAGTGTAAAAATGGACTTTTAATCGTATTGCGAATTTAAATTTAACTCTAAAAGTAAAACAAAAAAAAACAGTTTTAGTTTTTAAATAAGCCTTTTTACGAGAAGCGTATCTGGATTTAAGAAATTTTTTGGCCAATTTGGTTTCGTAATTTAATGCTTATAAGAAGCTAATCGACTTAAGACACTGATAACCAAAAAATACATTTAAATATATGAATTGAAATGAGAAATAAATTGTAAATTTAGTGATGTTTAAATATTATTTCGTATTACATATTAATAATAATAAAGGTAATATTATGGTTTAATAACACTACATTAAAATCCACGTTTTATTCATAACATTATCTTGAATGTATCCGTTTGAGAATTAGGTATCTGTTTAGGAGATAAGCGAAAGGATAATTCATCCTACATGTATAACTGTACAATGCATACAATGTATAATGAACGAGCATTTGAAGTACTTTGAAACTGTAATTTAACAAAAAGAGGTCGAGATTATATTTATAAGTAAACGAGGCTGCAATTTTCAGTTTCTTTGTTGAATCACATAATAGTGACTTTTTAAAATAAAGATCATGTCATTTAAAAATGAGTATTTTTAATATAATTAACACGCTGAATGATAAATTTATGGAAACATCATCATCTATCGTTAAAATTAATTTTTCCGAATTATATACGTATCAATATTTGTGTTTTGCAATTGTTGAATGTAAGTACCTTTCATGTTTTTCAATGACGAAGCTGTTATAAGAATCCAATAGGTTCAAATAAAGAATAATACAACGTATTAATTCTTTGTTTTTAGCTTAAACATAAAAGCAGTACATATTATTTTTTATTTGCACCTATGTATATTCTTACAACAATATTTTAATTGATATTTGTGTTTATTTGTGAATATTGTAATCAATCGTCCAAGTTTTAAAATTTTGTTCGTACAACAAAGAGAGGAGGAGAAACAAAGATGTAGATGTAATTTATTTATACGCAGATGGTTGTATGAATGAAAAAGATTTACAATATATTTAAATAAGTTTAAAATATACAAATGATTAAATTACATAGTACTGGAAAATTATAAGAAAGAGAGAGAGAAGGTGGGATTTGGATTTGACGAAGATTATGCGGCACCTGATCGTCGTAATTGAGAACTCGAGCATACGTGAGGCAAGCTGTAACAAGCACCAGGAACATAACCTAACCAGCCGTGAACGCGTCTGCAAGATGACAGGGTACGGAACAAAACAGGTCGATTTCCTAGTAATTGACTGAGAATGAATAGCTGCTAACGCTACGAAATTGTGTTTGGCATTTCTGAGGTCGGATACAGTTACATTTATACATATCGCCGAGATCAAACTTTTTTCGGCCTTCTTCCCGGTTTTTTCCTCGATAAATCCATCGATCCGATAATTAAATTATAATCTACCCCCATTGTTAAATTAACATTAAATTTTGTATGTACCAAGCCGTTTTATTACTTTTTTCGTGTAATTTCCTTACATTTATGAACCATAAAAATATTTTGCTTAAAAGACAAAGCCTATTTTCTAATACAACGATACAATTATCCTTGGACTTTAATGTTGAGATGATGTACAAACATTAAAGAATACGATATATAATCGTATATAATAATGAACAACAACAACAACAACAACAACAACAACAACAACAACAACAACAACAACAACAACAATAATAATAATGATAATGATAATAGTATTAATAATGTTACGTCGCGATTTATTTACGTTTGAAAAGCGGCGGCGAGATATCGATTTATTTATTATTAATTAGAAAAAGGTCCTCCCTTTTTAGCCTATGCTCGCGCACAATAGCTCGGGACGGAAGGGTGACTCGTTTCGCGAGTTAAAATAAGTCACAATAAAGTAAAAAAAAAAAAACTCAAGTTATTTGTTGAGATTAATACCGATAATCTCTGTACACGCATAAAAATATAGTAAAACACTTTAAAGGGTAAAAGAAGAAAAGAGAAAAAAAAAACACAATTAATATAAATAAATGGATTTATTCCTTACTCTTCCAGTTGTGATTGAATTTTAATTATTTATTATTATTACTTATTATTAATTTAGTTATTATTATATTTACTTATATTACTATATATTATTATTACTGTTATAATTATTAATTTTTTTAGTGTTAGATTATTAATATATTTAAAATTTTTTCTGTTATATTTAAATTTTATTATGAAAATTTTTTGATTCATTATTCTTATGATTACTTATTATTTTAATTATTTATTATTTTATTTTATAATTATTATAATTGTTATTATATTTAATTATCATTATTATTGTAAATATTATAATATAAATTTTTTTTATTATAATTTTTTATTATCAATTAAGTATTCCAAATTAGTTTTTTTTTTTGTTTAAATAAAAATAAAAAGTTTTGTTCGGTGACTGCCGTAACAATAATAATATACATATTAATAAGTGTCTATCGAGTATGAATTTTAAAAAATTTTATACAATTTTTTTTCGTAAACAATATAAGTCATTACTTAATGGTTACTTCCAGTCTTGGATAATCATCATTATAATCAAAAAAACAACAACAAAAAGAAAAACAACAACAATAATAAATGTTTTTTCATAACATTAACGTTCATTTAAATAAAAAATTTTTCACTGTTTCAATATTTGTTTTTAATTTAAAAAATTAATTTACTTTCCTATCATTATCAAATACAATTGGAAATTCTTATGAACTTTGTCTTTGATGAAAAAAATCTTTTGCAATGATATTTATTTAATTTATTACATATTTAAATATTCATTATAGAGTAATTAAATAAAAAGTATTTACATTAAAATCATTCTTATTGACCACTCTATAATAATACATTTTTCTTTAAAAAAAATTCTTTATTTGACAAGAATTTTGTATTTTCAAATATTAGAAGTACTGTAATATTACTGTGGAATATGCATTTTAATATACTTGCTATACATCTGTTGTTTTTTTTCATACTTTACTTTATTTTTGTACTGTTATTCCAATGTCTACTGATTATAATAACGGTAAAATTATAAATTCTAATAATGTCTATCATACTTTTAAACTACTGTTTAAACTGCCCTTGTCAATTTCAATGAAAAAACTATTAATTATTCATTATTTCACTAAAAACATGTAAAATATAATCTATAGTGAAAACGTCAGAATATATTACGAAAAAGTATTTTATGTGTTAAAATTAATCATTATCCTGAGTATTATTTATTTTTAAGAAAATATTTATTTACAAAAATAAAATAAATATTTATTATGTTATTCATGAAACAAATTACAGAGAAAATTTATGGCAAATTTTTACTCCAGTTTATGAGTGAATATGAATATTTTCAAGTTTTAGAAAAAAAAGAAAAACTACTCGAGTTATTTTCATCGTCTTCTTGCCATTGAATTAAAAATAAAGTTTTTCTAATGATCGTTAACAAATGAACTTTTGCGACCTTTTGATTATCTTTTCTCGAATTCTCAAGTAAGCGATGCCGAGGTTGATACCAACGAAATGAAATCGTGACATCCGTTAAATCTTTTAAACTCGCGAAAAATGAGTTTTTATTAGTTTTTTTATCCAGAGTTTCGTATGTCTTTTAGATAAACAACCTCATCAACATAATAAGCTGAAATTTCTAAAATTTACTTTTCCATTCAAGTACATTCTGTTTCTCGCATTTTTAATAATATTTATAATAATAATTTAATGATAATGTGTTTCGTATAACATGATTTCTGCTTAAATAGCTACAACATTCAAATCAAGAAAAGTTGTCTTAAAAAATGAAAAATATAAAAACTGTCAGAATCAATATAAAAAAAAATAAAATAAAATTAATGTTACCAACTAATATTAATAATGTTAACTGAATTATTAGTTAAATGTATATTTAGCGCAATTGAAAAAATTCTATACATATTTAAATATTTGTATTATGTGTGTTCATATTTGTAAATGGTGTGTTCAGAAAGCAATGCGTTTTATTTTGTTTAAAGCTATTATTTCTCCCATTCGATTTTGGAGAGTGCAAGAGAATTTTCTATTTGTACCTTTTATTTTTACTTTTTTTTATCATTAAGAGCAGCAGGATTTGTCTTCGCAAACAGGATGTTTTTCATTTTTGTAATACGGCGCAATGGACCACCTAGTGGAATATCGCTATAACGGTAAAAATTTGGTTTACGGCTTGGTAAAAACACTGTCGAGGTTTTTAAATGATAATAAAGGTTTATAAGGGTAATTTTATGCGTGTGTTGATAAATTCAGAGTGTCATCGATTACCCTGTTTCTTAAATGACGATTGAAATTCAAAATTATGTGCACACATTGGGCGTTAAAATTGATTTGCGCAGTTTTTGGGTGCTGAGAGCGGGAATAATGATAATAACCTTCTTGAGAGCCCTATGTCATTTTTCTAATTACAATTAGACGTACTTTTATTCTTAAAGATTTTTTTAAATTTTTTAAAGGTCTACAGTATTTTATCAAGCCGCAAACAAATTAAACCAAGTAAATTAAACCAAGTACTAGGAACAAAATATTTTAAAAAGAATAGAATTACGAGTTATTATTACTAAGAAATAGTAAACAAAATAATAATTTTGTTTGATTAATTGTTTATTGTACTTTGTATCAAAAAATTATACTTTCAGTATTTGCATATGCATTCAAAACCATAAATAGTTAAAAGTAAATCATAAAAATATAAATAAACTTAATATACTAATATAAAATTCTTATTTTAATCAAATTTTTATAATTAGTAGTAAAATTTTTTTGATATGATAAGATAATGAATAGCGTATAAATTAATATGTACTTTACATAATTTACATAGTTTTTTAATTAACTAATGTATTTAATGCCCTACGATAGAAAATTATAAACTAAATTATTTGTTGTATCTTATACTTTATTTTATAACTTAGAACAATTGTTTTATAATAAGGGTTAAATTATTTATTAATTTCAAAATATTTTATATTTTTTTGTAATTTGATATTTGATATGATTATTTAAATATAAATGATACATGTATTTACATGAGTAATTTACATTGAATTTTATTTATACTTTCACGGAATTTTCATAAATTTTTTTAAAATAAATGTATTTTAAATACACAAATGAATTAAAATGTATTTAAGATCAGCTAAAAACTTTTAAAGTCTGTGATTTAATCGTTTAAAAATAATTTTATTTTACAAATGATCAATATGTTATCTTAAATTGTTGAATAGTTATGAATTAAATTTAATAAATTATAGAGTTAGTAAAAAATTCAATTATTCGAAATTAAAATTAAACCCTCGGAATGTATTTGTTTTAGGAAGCACATTATTCAATTACATTCATTTTGAATTAAAATAATTTTTTAAATCTACTTTACTTATAAAAATAAAACTATTATTTTAAACTATTATTATTATTATTATTATTATTATTATTATTATTATTGTTATTATTTTTATTATAATAATTATTATTATCATCATCATGATTATTATTATTTAGAAAAGGCAAACACGTGATTTACAGCGCTATGGGTAATTAGAGTCAATTCCATACACTTGACGTCGATTACACGGCGTATCAAACTACACTCATCGTTTAAATGAAAACGTGCAACTCATTTCCGAGATTTCCGAGAATGCAAAGTGACATTTTCCGTTTTTTCATTCTTTTCAGTTCTTACATGTGAAATGCGAAAAGTATGCTTACATCGAAAAATGTAACAAGTGTGACAAACTTGGGAGTAAAGAAAAGTTCACTTAATTTTCTTTATTTGTCACAAAAAATAAATGAAAGTGGTTTATTTTTAAATATTAAGCGAAGTTTTATTCAACAAAATAATTAGTGCCCAGAAATAAAATGTATGCTGTGCATTCGAAAATAAATCAAAACGAAGAATGCTTGTTTCGCATTTTTATGGATCTTTTAGTTTCTACAAATGAAAAGAGGGTGAAATCGATTTAAAAGTCGTAAGTTTTATAAATTTTACTAATGGCAATCGATTCAATGTTAACTAGTAGTGTTATTGTGATATTTTAAAACTAATCATTTCCAAATATTCTCGAAAAAATTTTGTAAAAATGAAATAAAATGAATTGTATGTATGATATTCTTTCAAAATAGATTATTTACCATATAAATATATTATTTATTTATTTTTAATTATTTTTAAATTAAAATAATGCAAGATTTGTAAAAGAATTAAAAATTAATTATTAATATAAATATCTACAAATAATATGACAAATGTATAAATCTACAGCACAAATACACCACAATAAAATGTGTCTGAAATTTGTACTATTACAAATGTAGCAAAAAATGAAACTTTTAAAAATTAAAATCTATTTTTCAAAAAAGAAAAAAAAACTTAAAATCATTAATAATTAAGATTATATTAATTAATAAATATTTATTTGTACCTTAAGAATTACCTCTAAATAAGGGGTGATCATTTTGAAAATTAAAAATTCTAAAAAAATTATTTTATAACTTTTTCATTAAAAATTATATACTCGCCATAATCTATTTAGTGTTCATTTATGATATTAAAAAGAAATTTTGGACTGCTAAAAAAATAAATAAATTATCGATCAAGCAAGTTTTACAATCATTAGTATAGCACTTACTTGCAATCCAATTGCATTAAACAAAAAAATAATGCAAAAGCAATATAGAAACAATAACAATATTGTTTTTTAGGAAGCAACAAACAAAAATGCTGTATTTCATTACAAAAAATTTATTATAAACAAGATTATAATACAAATAAATAATATACTACGCTACGCTTATCAAGCCCATTAAAAAAAAACAATGTTATCTTATAAATTATAGTTTATATAAAAATTCGCCACCAGGCCTTAATGTTTTCTACTTTTATATATTATTAATAATTTACAAACCGAGTTTAAAGTCTTCTGAAGACCTAAACCTTGTTTTTTGGGGATTATTCAATAAAATTTTCTTCGTATGCTTATACACGGGGTTGTATGAGAGCTCCGTTGATTTGATTAATATACGAAGAATGTTTAATATATTTTAAATATAATAATAATTATATATTTTTTATGTTTTTTATCTTATTAGCTTATATTATATATTTATATTTTATTTAATTTATATAATACATCATATATTTTTTGTGTTTGTTGTTTTGTGTTTGTAGCAGATTATTAAAATGATACTAGAATTTTTTAACATTATATTCTTAGTAACTTTTAATAATCTGACACATACACTGTGTCCTGTTTATATTATTTAATATTTTAATATTTATCGTGTTTACTAAATATTTTTTTTACATAATTTACATATGTAAGATTCTTTATTTACTTCCTTAATTTTATATTCTTCAGATACAATATTTTTTTCTTCGTCACTGTATCTGTTTGAAACATATAACCATTTAGTATGGCTTTGTCATGCACATATTATGCAACATATATCATTTTCATATGTTTCTGAAAAACAATACGAACAGATTTTGTTCATAGCTTCAGAATTTTTTATTAATATTTTGGCTACTTCATTCCGGTAATTTTCAGATTTAAATTCGGATTGAAATTTTTGTTGTTTTCTTAAAATGTCCATATAATATATTACGTATACTCCTCAACTAAAACCGTGATTTATCGACTGATATGGACAATTTTTAACAATATCTATATATTGACAATTTATTTTATTTATTTTTATATAATTTGATTTATTTATTCAAATAAACTTTAAATGCGTTTGTAACTCGTTTTTTATTATTGCCATTATTGTATGGATCCAATAATCATAATGAACATTCATTTGGATTGGCTATGAATAAACACCAATGTCCATGATATATACATGGCATGAAAATTGTATAATTCAAATTTTCTATGCTTTTATTTAAATTTGATATCTAAATATTTTGAGTTCTTTTGAAACTAAAATCTCCTACAATTCCACACGTTATATCTGTAGGAATGTATATAATTTCTTTCCAACTCTTGAAGTTAAATGCTACAAAAGAGTTTATTATTAAGTCGTTTAACCATCGTTTAAAATTTAATGCATCAAATTCTTTCGCGCTTATTTCAAATGTATTAAAATATAGTAACTCCTGTATATTGTAACGAGTAACCGATACATTATATGATTTACATTTTTTATAATAATTAGGATCTTTTATTAATTCATTATCATGTCTATTAATTTAAAATTTGAGATATTGAAAGAGAACATCTTTTTCATCATTTTCCATCGTAAATTTCATTTAAACTCTTTTTTTTCAAAATATCAGATATATTCTAATACTTCGTTTCCTATTCTTATGTGGAATTTGATATTTTACCACATCATTTTCACAATAATTTTCACATATAATTTTGATTTTTTGGGGGATGTTTTTCCCAAATCATTACATTTTTTTCTGATTTTTATTTTTTTTCAATATCATGTAGTATAATACTTTCATTTTGAACAAATTTTTGCTAATTTTTATTCGTTTCTTTAATACTTTCATTATCACTTGATAATTGTATATTTTTTATTGTGGAAAAATTACAATGATGTTTCTTAATTTTTGGGTATCGTCTTTTTTGCCAATTTTCTAAAATAATTGAATTGGAAGCAGTTTAAAGATATTTTCTTTTTGCTTCCATATTTATATTTAATTTTAGAACATCAATGGTTCTGTTTCTTTAATTCACGGAGTCTCTCGAGTATCGAAGAATTAGTGTAAGCTTTAAACACTAATTCTTCAGTAACTTTAAAATTACATTAAATGCAGACATTGCTAAAACGCGAAACAGTTTCATGTTTATAATTTACATCTATGGCACTCCATAGAACAACATAAGACATGTAATACACTAATATATAATCTAAGAATTTTTGAGTATACAAATTATTTATTTTGCTTATTTCTCCAATTCTTTTTTCAAGTTCAAATTTTACTTTGAATATTATGTTTTCTTACTTTTTATAAAAAGGTGAATTTCTATAAATTGTTTCGTCATGTTGCCAATCTTCTTCAACATTGCTTATTTCGTCTTCATCACAATTTATAAATTGATCAATAATTTCAGTATTGTTATCTAAATGCTTATTTATATTGTTTATACTTTAATTTTTATATTTACTATCCTTTGACAGTAAAATAACACAAAAATGTTGGAAAGCTATGTCCTGCTGTTCTAAAATCCTACATAAACATAGAATACTCATGTATTCTAATAAAATTTTTTTATTATTTAAGTATAAAAATATAAAAAAAGTTATAAAAACAATTAAAATTTTAATGTGAATAACATATATTAAAAATAAAATACTTGTATTTTTCAATATAAATATTGATACATAAAAATATTATATTTTTTACAAGATATATTGTTTACACAAGACATTAAGAAGAAAAAATAGTAAGTAACATAATATAATAATATTATCAATAATATGTTGGAGGTTGAGTAAATGTATCATACAAAAATTTGTAAAAATGAATTGAAAAATGTTATACATTTATAAAACAAAAAATTTACTCGTTTATGATATAAAAATCAAAATATTAAAATTTGTTTGCTTTGTATACATTAAAAATAAATATATATTTAAAACTGAATAATTTTTGTAAATTATTACGCATTTATTAAGGAATATGAAAATATAATTTATATTGTTAAATATAATATATTATATGGGTAATGTTTTGATAAAATCAATTACAAAAATGAGATTACAAAATCCAATATTAAACAAATCTTAAAAAAAAAAAAAAAAAAAAAAAAATATTATGTCTGTAAGAAACCAAATCATATATTTTAAATGATCTTAAAAGAGTAGCAAGCAAGCTCAAAAACCGTAAGTGGCAACATTGTATTAGATTTAAAACTCTAATGTAAAATCGGATGGCCAACAGTACGCAATGACTATTTTTCGTTCCTCGACCTCAAGCCAATGATTTGGGTTATGGAAATACAACACCGTAAACATCATGAATTACTATCTCTGTCTTTCACATAGGTCATATCAATAACCATTAAGTATTTAAAATTTTTTAAAACTGCAATAAACATATCGATGAGTCACTTACCTTACTATGTCTCTGTCTCTCTGTCTGTCTCTCTCTCTCTCTCTCTCTCTCTCTTTGTTCGATGTATAAGCATACGGAGAAATAATTTATTGAAAAAACGAAAAAAAGACAAGGTTCAGATCTTCGGAAAGACTTTAAACTCGATTTACAAATTATTAATAATATATAAAAGTAGAAAACATTAAGACCTGGAGGCGAATTTTTATATAAACTATAATTTATAAGATAACATTGTTTTTTTTTCATGGGCTTGAAAAACGTAGTATATTATTTATTTGTATTATAATGTTGTTTATAATAAATTTATTTTAATAAAATATGGCGTTTTTGTTTGTTGCTTCCTAAAAAGAAATATTGTTATTGTTTAATTGTTGCATTTATAATATTTTTTTGTTTATAAATTGAAGTGCTTGGTAACAACTACCTTAACCTACTTGTAAAGTTTTCTTGTTCAATAAGTTTTTTTTTTTTTTAACTATAATAAATTTCGTTCAAATATCGCAATTAAATACTTAATAGATTTAAGTGAACTATGAATATTTAAAAAAAAAGTTCAGTAAATTATTTTTTTCAGGATTTTTAAATTGTTTAAAGTTTTACCTCTTGTTAGGGGTAGTTTTTAGGGTAGAAATAGATATTTATTAATTAATATGATCTTAATTAGTAATGAATTCTAGATTTTTGTCGTTTTTTAAAAAAAAATTTTCATTTTAAAATTTCGATTTTTGTTAAATTTGTAAGGGTATAAACTTCAGGATAGTACAATAAACAACAATAAAGTTTTTTATTTTAATAGTTAATAATTATAATAAAAACAATTTATTTTTTATTATATCAAGCGTTACAATTACATTTTCGTCTTCATATTATAATTTTACCCATATCCACATTAGTATTTATATTTGTCAACATTTAACTCAAAAATATTCTTAAACATATATAAAATTTACTGTATACAATTGTAAAATATTGTTTCATGTTAGCTAATTAAATTATATTTGTATATATATATATAATTTTTATTCAATAACCATTTTACTTTGTTAAAAGATTATAAATTTGAATTTTGTATTATATGTAGCATTTGTTTTCACTCTCTCGAATTATTTTTGACGCGACCAATGAGATTTCACATTTTTATTTTAAATTATTTTTTCATTTTTATTTTTGTAGGAAACCGAGTTTTATATACAATAGAGTTTATAGAAATAAACAATTTTATTAAACATTTTCAAAGTTGGATGATTTCTATTTTATTATTAATGAGTTATTTTTAACTAATTAAATTCAAGTATTGAGAGACGTTGCATGTGTGTATTTACGTATAACCAATATCGTATAGAAACCAATCTATTTTATAATACTTTTTTATATAATATACAATGTTTTTTGTGCTTATCCTTATAACTCTTTTTATTGAAAAATCAAGCATTCTTATGTACTTTCGTATTTAAGTAAATTGGAAATTCAATAGGATTTACTGTAAAATATTCATATCGATACTTACATATTGAGTCGAAATTTTGTCTAAAGTAACATATCAATGTTATTGTTGGCCGAGTTCATTATTTTCTACGATTAAAAATCAATAAAAATTGATCATTGCGGAGTTAAAAATCGAGTTCAACTTCAAACTTTTGGGATTATAATTGATTAAGTTTTGAAAGAATGACTTTTTGGCGAAAATGAAGGGAAAGGGCAAACCTATAGGATTTCCGGATGGTGCTTTTTATAGAGCTTTTATGTGTACAACAATTTGTATTTTATTCACCTTAATTAAAAATTTGTTTTTACCTTGGATTTTTGGCTGGTTTTGCATCTCAGATTAATCTTCTTTCGGATATGGCTAGTTTCTACCATTTCCTTGCTTAAATCTACTTACCTGAAAAAAGTAGAAAAAATAGTGTTTTAAACATATCTGAAAAAAAGACGGATTAAATTCAGTATTTTCTCAACAGTTATTTTTATTCTATTATTTATCATTATATATTGCATTATTTTTCAAATTCTAATATAAAACTAATGTAATAATTATGGTTTGCATTTCTTTGTCTCTCACAAATCTTGATTCATAGAAGAATAAAATATATAAAACAAAATTTCCCCGCTTCCGAATACCAATAGTGT
The DNA here is from genome assembly GCA_018907245.1 of Eupristina koningsbergeri. Taxonomy (NCBI): domain Eukaryota; kingdom Metazoa; phylum Arthropoda; class Insecta; order Hymenoptera; family Agaonidae; genus Eupristina; species Eupristina koningsbergeri. The sequence goes on from JACCHV010000001.1 coordinate 2,276,674, forward strand.
GTGTGTGTGTGTGTGTGTGTGTGAGAGAGAGCGAGAGAGAGCGGGGATATGAACGATCGAGAGTAAGATTTTATTTACTATTGTATATAAAAATTGGTTCGTTCAAAAAAAAAATATTTTATCGACTTATATAAACTCTGATCGAGTATGACTGCATAATGTATAATTTGTTGTTTATATAAAATTTATTTAAATAAACACTGCTGATGAAAATTTTAAATTAAAATAAAAAAAAAATAAAGAGAAAAGAATGCGAAAAAATGTAAAATAAAATAATAATGGATTGACTAGAAAATTTTTGAAATTATAAAAATGTGATGATCGTAAAGAATGGAATTTGATTTATCAATGGTAGTGGCAACTTAACAGTGGAGTTATTGATGGAAGATAGCCAAGCATTAAATGTAATAAAAGAAAAATCAATGAAGCTGAAATTGCAGGAAGACGAGATATTGAAATTAATCGGACAAGAAAATTGATTGCATGTTAATAATCGTTGTTGTTTTATTATTACTTTAACGAAAATGGAAAGGTCAGTGTTTTCTGAGGAAAAGAGCAAAAACATAAACAAAAACTTGAGCAAAGACGATGTGGACGAGATGAAGGTGAACATGGACGTGGACGTGGACCAGAGTGCAGGCGATGTGGAACGAATCGAACACTGACTATGTTTTCATATTATTCTGATAATAAAAATTATTTCCTGGTCCATGCGTTTCAAGTTTTTATAAATAGTTACTCGGCACTTTTCTCCTTTTAAACTTGATCTTTCTCCTGCACTTTTTTCACCTTTATTCAAGTTGGTAAACAGATCTCGGTGTAGTTCACTTCCATCAGTTACGTCCTGATCTTACAATTTCTCTTGCATTTTGTCTTCACCTTTTAAAAAAGTGTGTATGGCTAATTTTTGTAGATCAACTCCCTTAAACTTTAAATAAAATTCCTTAATAAAATTTCAAAATTTCACCGATTATACTTTATTTTGACATCACATAAAATACTTCTACTTCATTATTTCCTCTTACATTTGTAAGATAGTTTTTCTATTCATAGTTATTCATGGATGTTTGTGATATCCTTTTCAAATGAATGACTCAAACAATTTATTAATAATTTTGAATAATCTTTGTATTATCATTTTTTTTATTTATCAATATATATTCAATTGGTAATAAATTCTTGAATTCAGAATTTAAAAATCGTAGAGTGGAGTGGATCATTTTTTTTGAGTATTGCTTATTTAATAATTATCGATAATATTTTTATTATTAGCCGATCGAAATTTTCTGCAATCAAATTCATTTTTATGAGAAGATATTTAAATTAAAATTTAATGAAAAATTTTTTTAATGAGCTATATTCGATATTATTTTTAATTGATTACTTGTAGGAATGGTTTGTTTCTTTACTATTTTAAATATAATATACAACTTTTTCGATTAAAACTAATCAATTAAATGTAAAATAATCAGAAAAGCTTGTATTACAACTATGCAAAACCATTAATTAAATTATTTATATAATTATTCAAGCTGAATAATTATATTTTTAGATTCTATTATTTATTTTAAGTTTATTGTTTTAATCAAAATATTTAAAATAGTTATTAATCTGAATACACTACAAAAACTTCAAATGAACATTAATAAATTATTTAGTTCAACGCTTATTTGTATTTTATTTTATATAATTAATCATTTAATTTAAATTTAAAGATAAATAAAAATTATTCATAGTATTATATATAAATAAGGTAACTGTATATCAATAATAGATGCATAAACATATTTTTATACACAAGGTGTGTTATGAAAATAAGGAGGCTAAATTGCTTCTGACTCAACTATTTATTGCAGCATTTTTGAGAATAATAAGGAAATGTGCGGGAGAGTTTTTCCAATCTTTTCGTTTTTTTTATCACTTTCGCTATTATTACAAACAACAAGATGAGTTTTTCAATCTTGTAACACGAAATCTGATCTGGACGCCCAAAAACAGCCCGAACTGATTATAACGCCAAACAGAAATTTGAGATTCAAACCGTCGATTAAGCACTAATAATAATCGTCACTGATACCCTGGCTGTATTAACATTTCCCTACTATATTACTGTATAATAATGAATGATATTCACTAAATCAAATTGAGAAATAAAAAAATAGAAGTATAAGCGCGAATATATAGATATTGGGCAGGAAAGTAATAAAGAAAATTTAATTAGAGAATTAAAAATATTTCATAAAAAAATAACCAAAAAATTATTATATAATTTAAACTAGACTTTAAGATTTTCAATTATAAATGTGCAAAAAAAATAGAAAATGAATAGTAATAGATATTATTGTAAAAAGCGTAGAGCTATATTTAGCCTTAGATTTACCGCAAGGAAAATATAATTAATTTAAACAAACTTTAGAATGAACTCTTCCGTTTATTTGTAAATCAGTAATACAACTCGAGACGACGGCTCGCCCAATACTGCCTTGCTGTCTAATCTCGAGGGTGTCCTTACCCTTTAGCCCTATCATAAACTTTTTCCCTCGGCAATTTTCTCTTTCGACCTTATGAATTTTTTCCTCTACAATCGGCCATTCTGACATATCAGGCGTACTTGCCTGAAGTTTGATTTGCGTTGTTGTCAGTCACGTTCCTCGTTCTGTCTGCTAATGGACTTATCCTGTAACACAATAAAAATAATCCAAGATTAGTTTTAAATACTTTTGCTTCTTTTGAGCGACTTTTCTGATGGGGTTTTTTTTCCTCCTTTTTTTTTGTTGATACTTTTCCCTTAATTTGGATGATTTCTCGTCGACCTGGCCCCTCCTTGACCTGCCCTCCGGTTTTGATACAGTGCGGCTCTTCTCTTGTACTGCCTCTCCTTGACTTTCTTCATACCCAGCTCAGTTACCATATGATTCCTGCCCACCATACCCGAGCTGCCCAATCTAGCGAATCTAATTCCCGTATAGGGTGCAGGCCATTCTTATACCCGAGATTCTAAGCATATCCACGATTACTCACCTACTTCGTCGAAGATGACCCATTTCTTCATATTGTCCACGGGTACGACTGTCCGCTGGCCTCTACTCCTCGGGATCTCACGCATGTCTTTGACCTCGTAATGATCATTCGGCAGCACGCCGGTGATCGTGAAAGGCCCATTCATTCTGGGAGTTAGCTTTCTGCTCTCCCCTGTTGCCTATGCTTTTGCCGTCGCCATAACGACTTTCCCCACGGTGAAATTTGAAGCCCTAATCCTTCACTTGTCAAAATTCCTCTTTTGCTGATTCTGATGGTGTTCAATTTTCTCCTTTATGCTCCTCCTCAATTTCAACAGGTCTATTTTCTCAACCTCTTCCGGCAACTCGGATGTTAGGAAGGTGTCTTGAGGTCGCTTCAATGAGTATCCCAGGAGGAGTTGAGCCGCACTTTTCCCCGTCGTTCTGTTGATGGTGATGTTAATTGCCCGTTGTGCTCTTTACGTGCTTACCCCAATCTTCCTCCGCATCACCTGTCGCCATTGTGGAAACAGCATTCAGCAACATGTGGTTCAGCCTCTCACACTGCCTATTTTCCCTTGGTGTGGCTACCGCGTTCAACATGTCTTTTATCCCTGCCTCCTGTCAGAAATCGCCGAAGGACTTGGACGTGAAGGCTGTCCGTGATAATCCGCGAGGGTACTTCAAAGATGTCGACTATCTCCTGCAGCGCTGCGATTACGTGTTTTGACTTTGTGTTTCGAACTGACTCAAGTATACAGAATTTAGTGAAAGCTTCTTCAATGGTGATGATTTGTGCTTTGTTTTTCCTAGATTTTACAAATGAACTGACATGATCTCGATGTAGAGTATGAAAAGGTTTTGCTACCTTCTCGATCGGGTGCAGCATTTCCATTTTTTTTCATTTCACCTTTCTTGTAGTAGAGGCAGCTGAGACACGACTTGACGTATTTGGATACGAAGCGTCGCATGCCTCCGAAATAGTACTTTTCACGTATTTTTTTTAACGTTCGCTTCTCTGCGAAGTGTCCCTGATCATCGTGGCAAATTCTCACGATGTGAAAACGAGCGAGACTCGGCACTAACCACCGATTCCTTTCACTCGTTCACCTGTAGATGACCCGGTTCCGTAGGCCATAGTATTCAAAATATGGCTTTAGATACAACGTTGGGTCCCTTAATTTCAAAATTTTCCTTATATCTGGGTCTTAAGCCTGTGCTGCCTTGATCCATTCCGCGAGCATGCTGTCTATTGACAGACATTCGACCGAGTTCCTTCTAAGGCAATCGACGTGTTGGATTTGTTTTCCCGGACTGTAGACGATCTCGTAGTCGTAGTCTTAGAAATAGACCCACCAACGCGCGAATCGCGTTTGGATCTCCTTTTTCTTTGCCGTGGTTCTAATAGCTATGAGGTCAGTGACAATTATAAATTTGTTTACTAATAAGTATGCGCAGAAAGTCTTTAGTCCCGCATAAACTGCCAATGTTTCCAAGTAGTAGGAGTGATACTTCTCTTCTAGGGTGATTTGCCTGCTGTAGTAGGCTACAATCTATCACTTGTCTCCTTCCTTCTGAATGAGAATGGTCTCAATCCCCAGGGCTGATACAACTGTTTGCAGTTCGGTATCCAACTTCGGATCAAATATAGCTAGGATCAGACGGAACGCCAATGCTTGCTTCAGATCCTTCACTGTTCGCGATTGCTCCTCTCCCCATGATCACGGTGCTCTTTGTCGCAGTAAACATGTGAATGGTTCCGCCCTGCTTACAAAGTTGCAAATGTACTTTCGAAAATATCCTGATAACCTCAGGAATTGGTGAATTTGCTTGACCGAACACAGATCTGTTAATCTTTTCAGTGCTTCAATTTTCTCTTCTCCTGGCTTTAGTCCCTCTCTTAAGACCTCAAGACCCAGGTAATTTATTTTCTCAAGGAAAAATCGACATTTTTCAATGTTTAACGTAAATTTGTTTTTCATAAGTGCTTGTAAAATGGCTTCCAGTTTAGTTAGGCCCTCCTTTAAACTGTCTACTGCTAACAGCACGTCGTCAATGTACACCGAGGCTTGCGTGTTTTTTAATACCATCTTCATTGCTCGTTGGAATATCGCGGGCAAATTTGACAACCCCATTGGCATCCTCAGGAATTCCCATTGACCGTATATGGTAATGAATGCTGTTTTATGGATGGAGTCTTTATGCATGGGTATCTGGTAAAAGCCCGATTTGAGATCTAACGCAATGAAGTATTTCTTCTCTCCTAGCTGGTCTATCTGATCGCCGATGAGCGGCAATGGCTACTTTATTTCATTCGTGATTTTGTTTAACCGCCGGTAGTCGACAATCATCCTTTTTTCGCTATTAGACTTCTTCACGAAGAATGCGGAGCTTGCGTACGGGGAGTTACTCGGCCTCATGATATTGCTCTCCAAGAGTTCCTTGATAAATTGATTGCATTCGTCTCGCTCGGTGCAAGCTAATTTGATGGACCTAGTGTGTATTGGCTCCTTATTCGTCAATTGTATTTTACCGCATCCGATCTCCGCCCGCCCGATTTTCTTTAGCACCAACGATATTATTTCTCGGTATTTGTTGATCAGTTCTAACAACTTTGTTCACCTCTCATCACTTAGGTCTCCGCAGTGTGCATTTGTCACGAGGGACTCCCTGTTCTCTGTTGTGGTCGCCGTGCTGCGTGCTTTCTTAAGTCTTTGCTGGGGTCCTATACCTTTCTCCATGATTAGTCTTGACGACTCCGGATTGATACCACCTCGATGCCCGTTTGTAATACATTTCGACCTATAATAATGTTACTCATGAGGTCACTATTCACCACTAGATAAAATTCCAAGGTTAACGGTATATCATTAATTTCAATGTTTGTTTCTGCTATTCCCACTGGGTTCACCATACTGTTGCTAAATCCCATTAAAACTCCCTCGGTGTGTAAGAGTTTTAGTCGTAGTTTATGAGCCGCACTTTTCCGCATCACTTCGAAAGTTTAGCATTGCGTCGATCATTTCGCCACTCATCTTGCAATGCTTTAGCATTTTAGCGTTCCTCTTGGTGCAAGCCAGGTTAACGTGGACCACTCGTTCTTTTAGTCATGACGGCTTCGTTTGCTTTTCTTCCTCAAATTTGCGGGTGTAACAGTCCTCCTCGTGGCTCAATTTACCGTAGTATTCGCATTTTCCTTTCCTGTTGTCTTATCTGCCTTATCTCCTATGAAATGCGTTTTCGCCTCGCTTTCCTTCGGAGCATTCGTTTCTAAAGTATCCAAGTTTGTTGCAAACGAAACAGAGGGATCTGTTGTTATTGTTGATAAATTTTTGTCAGCCTGGCGCGATTGACTTTCCCGACCTCTGATATTCAGCTCCGAAATCGTCTGGGTCAATTCCCTCATCGATTAACATTGTGCTGCGATGATGAGGCGTCTTGTCTCTTCTTCCCGAATCCCTTCTATCACCAAGCTCATAACATCTTACTCGCGAATGTCCAACTTCAATTTATTCAGCAGCTCGAAACGTTTATGAATATAGAGCTTGAGATCTTCGTGGAGATGGTTCATAAAGGTCACGACTTTGGTAAAAATTGTGCCGAATGTTTTCTTGTACGGAAAAATTTTTACTAATTCTCGTAACGCGAGAGAAGTAAAAGAAAAAAAAAGTTTTCTTTATTTTAATACCACAGGAGCTGACCTTGTCACCACTTTTTCTCAAATAGAGAAAAAGGGGAAAATTTAGTATTTGAACTCTCCGCTCAAAGTTCCTTCCAGTAGCAGTCAACGTTTTCGTCGTTGAGGAGCCGTCAGCTGATCGGCTTTAGAGTTAAAACTGTATGCCATCCTGATCGTCTCCCCGCGTTTAACGGCGCTGCACTGCTTTCTGTAACTATGGTGTTCGCTCAAACTCTTGACACCGTGTTACACGTTTCTCTTCTCAGCGCTTCGGCTCCCTGATGCTTCCTCTCTCTGTCTCTCTCTCTCTCTCTCTCTCTCTCTCTCTTTCTCTTCTCTCGCCTTTGTTGCAGCACTGTTGTCCTTCTCCCGTGGAAATAAAAAAACCTTCCCCTTCTCCCCATCGTCCACTATACACTTCGCTCGCATAAGACGGCGTATCTCTTTTTCTCACTCTAGCTAAGGCGTCACCCACGCGGCGACTCTACACCATCCCGTCACCGGGATTTCTTCTTCCTCTCTACACTTCACTCGCGTGATTCTCACCCTCTTCACTACTTTTCACACGCTTTCCATACACGAAGAAAAATCCGGGGTTAACTCGAATGTTGCGGTTAAACCGCAGGGCGAGAAAAGGAAAAAGGATTTGAGCAAGAGAAGAAGAGAAACACTCTCAAAAAAGAAGAAAAAAATAATAACAAAAATGTTGGATCTTGGATACGTTTTATCCCGTATCCCACTTCTTATCTGTAGAGCTATATTTAGTTCTAGATTTACCGCAAGAAAAATATAATTAATTTAAATAAACTTTAGAATGAACTCTTCCGTTTCTTTTTAAATCAGTAATACAACTCGAGACGACGGCTCGCCCAATACTGCCTTGCTGTCTAATCTCGAGGACGTCCTTACCCCTTAACTTTATCATAAACTTTTTCCCTCGGCAACTTTCTCTTTCGACCTTTCGAATTTTCTCCTCCACAAAAGGAAAATAAATGCTGAAAAGAGAAAATTTCCCCGAGAAAAGGTTTTATGGTAGGACTAAGGAAGCAAGGACGTCTGCGATATTAGACAAAAAAGTCAGTATTGGCCGAGCCGTCCTCTCATCTTGTATTTCAAGCATTGGAAAATAAACGAAATATACTTATAAATTTTAATAATCAATTGTTTTTACCCCTTTATTAAAATAGTAGAAAATCTATCTCTACATGATTATAAGTGAGCTCCTGATGGCGAACTGACGATCCTGAGATTTTAGTTTAGAGATTTTATTGTCATGAATTTTGTCCCATTTTATACATATTTTTATCAAAAAATGAATTTCACTGAAGAAAATTTTGATCACAAAAAAAAAACATTTTCGAAAAAAATTAAACAAATAGCGGACACCACGTGTGCAAATACTAGATTAATTTGGCTTTTTTACTAATGAAAACAATTTCAGGTTCTCAGTTTGGACCCTCAATAACCGCAAGTGTTTACAATATTTTACAGCTAACTTTAAAAATTTTTTTTTAAATTTAAGTCTTCCAAGTGTTTTTTCTGAGGCACAAATAAAATTTCAGCTGTTGTGCTCCTTTTAGCCTACATCACACCAAGTTGTTAAATTCGAAAACTGGCGAAAACAAATCCTATCGTTCTTACTAATCATAAAAAAAGAAAAAATAAAAAAAATTCCTCCGTACATTTAGTCCAAGCAATAGAGCACTTTTTAGATCCTGAAAAAAACAGCATGTGATGCACAACAAAATTAATAAAAAAATCAGTAGATTCTTATTTTCTAAAATACTACTCATGATATTCAAGGGTTTTTTTTATTAACAATTATAATGAGAAAAAACATTTTTTTTACGTTTTTTGTTATAAAATAAAAACTCTTAATTTTAACACTATAGTATCAATGGACAATTTGTAGCTAATAAAATTGTGAATAAAATTAATTTTTAGATAAATCGAATGAAAAATTAGTAGGGAAAAAAATTTCTTAAAATACTTAAATAAATTTATAACTGTTTATTTCAATATTTAAAACTATAGTTTTGGAAAATTAAAGTACTTAATATGCACTTTATTGGTACAAAATGTTAACTTGAGCGGATTATTAGTTTTTAAGTAATACTAATTTTAATTAAATTATGCCAAAACTTACGAAGTTATTTCCAGCTCAACTTACCTTATGAATTCAGTTTTTTCAACAGTTTTAAAAAATATAATTGTTATACAATAAATTCTGATTCTTAAATTTCGTTTAAATATTTCAGATTGTAATAATTTGTAATAATAAAACTTTTATTATTACAAAATGTGTAAAATTTTATACAACTGATATCAGTAATAATGCCCAAATTTGAGATTCGGAAATTCAACAAATATTAAATATTAATTTTTAAGTATAGAATATAATAATTTTCAATTACGTAATAATATAAATAATAATAAAATTAGCTAATAAGCATCCAGTAGTTTAATATTAGTATTAAAAGTAAAAGTTGAGTTTTATATTTACTGTTGTTTAATTATAATATATTTATATAAATGTATTTAATAAATTTATATATATACAAAATAATTATTACAACTAATGTGATCTATTTGAATAATAACAATTTATAAAATTAAAAATTAATAAATTTTATTTAGACTTAGATACAAAAAAATTACATTAAATTTAGTTGAATAAGAAATATGTTAAATATGTCTTTATTCTTGGTTTATTATCAGCATAAGTTGATTTGCAAACAAAAAAATTCTTTGACCAAAAAGTGTTGTGTTTGTATGTGTAGATTTAGACGCAATGAACCGCTCAGTCATACATAAAGTGGCAATGACGTGACGTGTGGGTGTGCGGGTGAAGAAAATCCTCCCAATACCATGAAAAATGCCGAAACATTAAAAAACTACAATCGCAGTATAATACAGCGTGCCAAAAATTCATTTATATTTCTTAGAAAAAAATATTTCCTTCTTTTATCTAGAAACATTAGATCTTTTTTATACATATTATATTACAATTATACATTAGAATTTTTTTAATTATTGCTTCATTTAAATTAAAATAATATTAAAATTTTCCTTCATTGAAATAAATAAATATATAAATAAACATATAATTAGTATCTAGTACGAGACAATGCATTAAAACTTAATATTTAAATTTTAAAATACTGATATGTTGTATAAATCATTTATTTAATTTCATATCATAATTCATAGCCGAGTCATTGAAATATTTTTAAAAATGGTACCAACACCATAATTTAAACATTAAAAAAATAAACTGTAAAAATATTATTATGATTTATATAAATAACATTTTGCAAAAAATATATAATTAAATATTACATGAAAAAGAAATCCAAAAAATTTCCTCATGTATATGTTATTATCATCAAGAAATGCAGATATTTTTGAATTTTTTATCTTTAATGTAAAAATTTTTAGAGTAGTGTTACATCAAAAATAAAAAAATTATTTATAAAGAATCAAAAAAAATGTTCAAAAAGAGTACCTTATAATAAAATTAATTAAAAATTAACAATTAACAGGAAATATAATAATTGCGTTTATAATGTGTAAATATATGAGAAATGTGTGTAATAGTGATAGATGGAAAATGGATTTTAAAATGAAAGAATATAAAATATAACTGTATCCTAGTTTATAACACTATGTAAAATATTAATTTATAACTAAATTTATTTCTGGGCTGGGAGGCTGAAATAATAAGCAAATAAAAATAGTTAAAGTTCAGATGGTATTATTTTACTGTTCTCTTTTTGTTTGAGTACATCATCGTAACTTTACGGAGTCGAGGAAACGTACCGAAAATGCTTTTCTATTTGTGTATAAAAGGCCCAAGTAGTCCCAATGATCGCTAAAATTGGAACACAGTCATATATATGTGGTGGTGAAGAGGCCCGAGAGGACCGATCGGAACCAAAGTGGGACGGGTGCCCCCCTCTCTCCGGCCGCGGCGTCATGCACCTGTGCGCCGAGGTGATGCGACTACCTTTTCACCTGGACTGCCAGTCCGGCTCGCAATTCTGAGAACGTAAGTCGAGTCACAGCCAGAGTATTCGCGAGTTGACCAAGTTGAAGTGGGCCCGGGCCCGTGAGGATGAGCAACTCGGGGTGGCTTTTGAGCTTTTCGGGCTTTTTCATGATCGTTCGTTGCACTAGTTATTGAAGAACTTCAGGAGGAGGACAAAGTGTTCAAGGAGACAGATTTAATTAATTGATCGAGATGGACACTATTTTCGAGAAGATGGCCAAGATAAATTTGGTAATGTCCAAGTGCTCGGTTTCTTTTTTTTTTTTTGTTTTGGTTTTTATTTTCGTTATTTGGTGTGCCTGTCCCAGTGTTTAAGAGCAACTTCTATTTGAGTGTAAACACTTTGACCAACTCTTAACCTCTTGATCCTGGCACGAAACCTTTAACCCTATGTATTCATTGTCGAGTGAATTTGATTCACTACATTCGCTCAATTACATTTATTTGCATTTTTTTCAAATTATCCTTTATTTATTTATCTGCACTAGTCGATTTTGTAGAAAAATTTTGACGTAAACAATACTTTTATATTTTAACTAAATCAATTACACTGTCGTAGTGGATTTAAACTTATCAAATTAATTGGAGCTGCGCTACGTGGATAAGAGTGAGGAAGAAAAAAGAGAAAGTTTGAACGCAAATTAAAAAAAAGTGAATATGATTGATAAAGATTTAATCGCTTGCCAACGCTGTGAATATCATAAACTGTAAATTATTAATAATATTTAAAAATACTTATTATAATCTGTCAGTTAATTATAGAATCTTCTTTGAAACTTATTTTCATTTTACTGTTATATTATTTTTGAAACAATATTTTTGGCGCCAATGTGAAAGTCTTGTACAGGCTGTAAAAAATCTTAAAATTAAAATATAATATCAGTCTATAAATCTATGTTCGTACAATAAAATTGTCTTCTTCTTTAAATCTTCAGTACTCTAACACAATTAAATTAAATTTTTTGTAAATAAATTAATTTTTTTATAATGACATGGGAATTAATAAAAAATTATCTAATTAAGTAATTAAATAATGCTATGTATTAAATTTTACAATAAATTTATTTTAATCAAATCACATAAATGTTTCAAAGTGTCAATTATTTTTTAATACGCGTATGAAGTTAAGAAAAAATAAATGTAAATGTCTTAAAGTGATTTATGTTAATTTGTGAATTTAGCATTAAAAATGAAAGGTAGATTGCACTTACTTAAATATTTATTTCCATTAATATTATTTACCAAGTATAATAGATAATTATAATACTAGTAATTTTTAACAACAAAAATAGTTTAATTTACTAACGAAGTACACTATATAATAGGAATATTTCTTTTATTTAGATAACAAAAATTTTTTGTATTTTAAAAATAGAATTTATTAGATAAAAAAATAATTTTTTAATGATTAAAAATATTTCTATAAGTAATAAATGAGTAGTTCATTGAAAGCATTTTTTCTTAATTATTTCTTAAAGATTTTTCTTAATAATTATCAATGTTAAAATTATTATTTAAAACATAATAATAAATAAAAAATGAATAAAAATAGATAATTTTAAATGAAATGTGTCGTGAATCTAAAAGCATGATCAGTAATTACACAAGTGTGTTTCTATAAATTTTATTGTACTATTATTCAATTATATCATGCAGATTAAACAGGTGTGAACGATCAGCCCGAGGATATTATTATGAAAATAATATTTATATTTATTGGGATTAAGAAAAAAATGATTATTTAGCAACATCAAGTCTCAATTTGACATCTGCGTGTCTTGCACGTGTTTGATGTAGATTTCAAGAACATAATACGTATAAACCCGTGAATTGGTTTTCTAGTCCCTGAAGATGTGCTCCAAGTGAATGATATGTGACTGTAGGTAGCAGTAAACGAGAGTTTTCGCGCACGGAGAGGCGAATACTCGAAATCAGGTTATCAGAGGAGAAAAAAGGTCAAGTTTTTAAGTAACTAAGAACATCCAGGATCTCTTAGAATTTCGGTTTCTGCAAATTGAGGAGTGCGCCGCTTAATATTGAGTATTGGTCTATTTTTAGAAACACAGCCAAAGTACTCGTTCTTCGACCCATTTTCATTACTCCGGTTCTCTTTACTTTTTTTTCGCATTTTATTCAGTTTGTTCGTCAAAAACATCTGCAGATCTAAAAAAAAAAGAGAAAGAAAAACTTAAAACTTCCCATTTCTGGGGAATAATATGAATTTGCAGACAATCGCTGTTTGTTTTTCCTCGTTTTTCATTTTTAACTTTTTTTTTATTGAGCATTTGAAATTCTAATATTACAGCACTTATTTTGCTATACATTATACATGATGTTTACAGAATTTTTCTTATTATTATTTCTATAAATAATAATATATACCCTCATATAAGGAGGTTACATTGTTCGAATATTTTTCTATTAATTTGATTCTTCGTTTGTCATATAAGCTAAATTGAAATACAATGTCTTGATCAAATTTTTAACATATACATTTTGCGTTTTTTACAATTTTAATTTTGGGAAGAGAGGCTAAAAGATTATAATGGTCCGAATGACAACGTATAATTGATACAATTTTTTTTCGATTCGGATCATTGTTTGCGTCCTATAGTTTCAATTTTTCATTGAAATAGTTAGCAAAATACATTTTACCTTATATATTGCACTTTTATAGTGAAGTTATATTATATTAAATGTAATATTTTTTCTATATAATTCGGTATAAGGTAAGAGAATTGATTCATATAAATTCTGTTGCATTTTTAGCCAATTTATCGACCTTTTCATTTCTTTTTCTATCAATATGAGAAGGGACCCAAAAAAGTTTAAGAAAATTATCTTTGTTTATAAAATAAAACTGATTATACTTTTTTTTAATTTCTCAGATATAGGGATTATTTTTAGTATAAGATTTTAATGAGTTTAGGCGAAACAAGATGCTTTGTGTATCTGTAAATATTATAAAATTTTCATTTCTTGTTTTAATCGCGAAGCCAAGAGCTGATGAAAGAGCTATGCATTCGACTATAAAGATAGAGACTGATTAAGAGGTCGAAATTTTTCTTTTAAAGTTCAACTTTGGCTATATAAGGGCTACTCCAATCAATTCTTGTCCTGCTATTTTACACTCATTTGTATAAAGAAAATACAGTATAATAAAATACGCTTTATGAGATTGAATTATTTTATGCAGTTCGCCATTAGAATTTTTAATTTTTTTAATTATTTATCTAAGATGACATTAATAACAATGCTAGTTAAAAGAATTCGATGTTCATATTTATAACAGTTGTATACTTTTTTAGATGTAATATTATTTATGTCGAAATTACTGAAACAGGAGTTAAAAAATTTAATCTTTCCTTTATATTTCTGTTTACTAATGAACTTCGAGTACTTTTCAATACTATCTCTGGTCATGTAATTATTGTTCATTAGAATTTTACCAATGAAACATTTGCACAAGAATTTCGATCTCTCTTCTATGTATGGAAGCTTGGATTCGACTATTAAAATATTACTCAGAGTTTTTACGGAGTCTTAAAGCAGATCTTTTGCAGCATATTGTATTTCTTTTATTTTACAAATATTAATTTTTTTATATGGAAAGTAGACAAAACTTCCATACTCTATTACTGAACGTAAGAAATTCTTATATAAAACAATAAGTTTGTATGGATCTGCAGTCCCACAAGTGCCACATAAATATTATATTATATTTAAGGCTTTGCTATATTTTTTTCTAATTTGGCTATTTGCAGAGAGAATGAGATTATTTGTAGTCAAAATAATTTCTAGAAATTTGAAAGTTGCGCTTGATTTGAGGGTATAATTTTCTATTTTAATTTGAATTCCACCGGGTTTAATATTTTTATTATTAAAGTCGAGTAATACAGTTTTTTGTGGGGAAAAATCTAAATCTAAATTATACAAATTTTTATTTATAGTATTAACTGATTTTTCAATTACATTTTTACATTTGTTTAAGGGAGGGAAGTTAAAATAAATAACTATATCATCCGTGAATTGTGAAATTGTAACGCTTTTTGGCAAATTATCTACGATAATTTTAACATAAATTATATATAGCAAAGAACTAGGAACACCTCCTTGGGTGACTCCCTGATCGACAGTTCAATAGGTATCTCACGTGAGATATGTGTAAATAATCCTTTGATATATTATAAATCGTAGTAATTTTTCAGAACAATTTCGAGTAAAATGTCACAATTTACATGATCAAGTGTACCTCTTACGACAAGAAAAGCTGCTGATAGATTCTTATACTTACGTATCGTCCTGTTAGCTTGCATGGTTAAATTTATTAGATTATCAATGCATGATTTACCAGCCCCGAATTCTGTTTGTTTTTTGAGTAAAAATTGATTCCTTTTATATCAATATTGCAATCTTTGTTTTATTAAACTTTCAAACAATTTACAAAAATAAGAAGTTATAACTATCAGTTGATCGCTACTGTTATCCACTTTGTTTATGAAGTGAATGAATGATTTTTTCCAGGCGATAGGATAGTTATACATAGTGCATCCACGAAGTATCGAGTTTTTTTTCATTTTACGTCTATTCATCGTAATAATTCGGGAGAGGTCTTAAAATATCGACAAACTCTTTCCGCATTTGTCCTTTTTTTTTTTTTGTTTTTTGATAATTAGGCGCGGCAGGATTTAACTTCGCGCGAAGGGTGTTTTTCAAATTTTTGACACGGCGCGCTGAAGCGATTAGCGGAAAACCACTGCGTGAAAATATTTTGTTCAAAGATTAAAAAAAAAAAAAATTCTTACCTTTCTTTTTTGAAAGATGATTTATTGGTGGAGTTATAAACAGTGTGAAATAAAAGTTTTAAATTCCTCAAAATAATTTTCTCCTGTATCAACACAATTTTGAAGTCGTGTTTCCCAAATTTCAAATGCATCTTCAAACTTTTCAGCTTTGATGTTTTTCAAAAATTTTCACATTAATAAATTTTTGTGCACTATATTGTACACTGTAAATCGTGTTAAATTCAGTTTTTCCACGATTACTCTAATCATAAAACGGTCTGAATTTTAAATTTCTAACACGCGCCGAGTATTTCTAGTCATTCGAAAGTATTTTGGGTGCCCAGATCGAGGCTCGTCGATGATTCTTTCTCGGCTCTCTTTAAACGCTCTGTACCATTTTTCACTTTGCGATTTTGACATACAATTATGTCCATACACTTCTTGCAATATTTTATACATTTCCATATTGTTTTTCTTAATTGCAAACAAAACTTTATCGCGTAAAGCTTTTCGAGTAGTCGCTCCATCACACCGTGTCAAAAAACTGAAAAACACGCTTCGCGCGAAGTAAAATCCTGCTGCTCCTAATTATCGAAAAAACAAAAGAAAAAAAGGGACAAATGTGGAAAGAGCTTGTCGACATTTTAAAACCCTTCCCAAATTTCTACGATGAATAGGAGCAAAATGAAAAAAAAAACTCGATACTGGATGCACAATGTATATAATTCATTGATTCACAACACATACTTCGTAGATGCACCATGTATGTTCTATACATTTTGTTAAAAATATCAATTATTTTTTAAAATATCATAATCTACTCCATCTAATCCCAGAGAAACTCTTATATTTTTTGCCTCAGAACTTTATTGTATTCAGTATAATCTAATGGAGAATCAAAAAAGTCATTTTTACGACATAGTGATTAATTAGAAGCATTAGTACATACTCAAGGTGAGCTAATTTTATTTAAAGCTTCTTCGATTTTTATAGTATTTTGTAGATTTTCAGAATAATATATTGGCGTTGTTTTTATCCATTTATTTTTAAATATTTTGCATTTTTTCCACAGATACTCTATATTTCCTTTAACGGTTATTGTTCCTGTAAATTTTTTAAAATTATCTTTTTTAACTTTCTTAAAAACTTTAATTGCTTTTGCCGTAAACATTTTGTATGTAAGTAAATCTTGTAGTTTGCTACTTTATTCAAATTTTCTAAACGCATTTGTCCTTTGACGTTTTATTTGATCGTAATCGATATTCCAGCATGGAACAGGATTTCGATTTTTATTTGCCATTTTACTATTCTTAGGAGTACTCAGAGCAATTATATTTATAATTAGATTTTTAATAAGTCGTATTTTTCTCTTGCACTTAATTAATCATATTTCTTAGTAATAAATTTAGAAAATGAATTGTTAAGTTTGCTTGAAAATATTGTTCAATTAGTGTGATTTTGTTTTATTTTAATCAATAACTATGTTTTTATTCATAAATAAATAATTAATAAATAAGATTTGACTTAAATTAAATATTAATAAAAGCGACGTGTACATAAAGATTTAACCAAGTTTCTGCGTTAGTTAAAAATTGTTTTTCAAAAATATTTATGCATATTTACATTGTACTTGCGAGAATTTCCATAAAAAAAAAATTGAAATTTTAAATTCAATGCGATATAAAGTTAAATAGAAACTATACTTTAATTTAAAATTATAATTAATAAGAAACATGTCTTTATTGTTAAATCATGTTAGTAAATAATAAATTATTATAAGTGACTCCTATCTATTTATGACACACTTATTAATGGTGTGAAAAACATGTAAAATATCAACATTGTTCTTATGGTTCTATTTAGTCTGATTAGTAAACACAATTTATTAATATTAATATTTTTTATTACTTTATTAATAATTTATACAGCGCAGAATATGAGAAAGCACATTTTGCTTAAAAATATAAAAAAATATGTATGACTGTTGTTTGTAGACATTTAAAAAAATCCAAGAGTTCTGAAGTACTTATGTTATTATTTATTTTGTGGTAAGCTTTTTTGTTATTTTGTATAAACACAACTTTAATTAATTATGAGAATTGAAAAGCCAAACACTCTCTTTTCCATGTTGTAAACGAGTTTCCTCAAAAGAAATTGAAATTAAAATTTCTTTTTTACCACCAATCTCAAATTGTCTAATCAAAATTAATCGCGGTTCTGTGAAATAAATTTATAGGCGAAATTTTCATACTAAATTATTCTTTGAGTAGTAACAAATCAATTATTTGTTTAGATTTTGATGGTAAAAAATAAGATCCAAGTTCTTTCACAAATTTATAGAGTAATTTTATTTCTAGCGTGTTGACAAAAAGTTTATTTCAAAGAACAACCACGCGGATAAAAAATCACAAACCTGTTTTTTCCAAATGGCTCATTTACTGCTATGCAACGGATTGTTCGAAGGCTACAGCACCTATGTGTTCGCCCCAAAAAAATTTGTCTTTGTTGTCCAGGTTTGTTGAATATAGGAAAATCGGCGAAATCAACTCAGTTAGTTGATGTTTATTTCAAAGTTTTTCTTGTAATTTGCGATTACTTCGAGATAATGAACTCTGCTCAACGACCGCGTGCGTCCGCTTACACTTAGGACGATGTTCCCCAGGATGACCACCCCGGTTGAAAGCTCGTAAAAACCAAAGTAGACTCGTTTACGTTCTCAACTTCGACTTCCTGAGACGTGGGTAGTCGCATTTTCTTTTCCCTTTTCTTTCTGTTCTTTCCTTCGCGAATAATTTGGATCGAAGTGTATCGCGTGTTAAGACTCAATTGACTTTTTCCGAGGCAAAGAAGCGATAGTACACCTATTCGTTATGGAATAAACCTAACGTTTCACTCTAACTCCGAAAAACCCGAAGATTCTTCGAGTTGACATCGATATCGATCGCTGTTTTCTAAATTACTGTTTTTTTTATTCATTCATATTTACTTATTTACACATAAATAAAAAATAAAAAAATAATTTCTTCTAAATTCCTAAATTTGGAATTCGTATAAACAAGCCTCAGACACTTGCACTTTTCTTTTTGATATTTTGAAATTGGATTGATTTTGAAATGTTGATTGTAGATTTGTGATTTATTTTATTTTAACATACGTTACATTACTTCCTAAAACGATACTACAATACTCATGAAAGCTTGCTTGTATTCTGTAAATCTAAAGTTTTTGTAAACTTGTTAAATTATTTTTTAATTTTACGCATCAGTAAAAATATAAAATATTTTTTATATAGTTCTTAGAAAATATTTTTGGTTAGACTCATTTAATTTATTATTATTTTATGCTGTTTGAATAGATTAAACAATATGTAATTGTTGTTTCTTAAAGGTTTAATATAAATTTATGTATCTATGATTTGAATGCATATTGCAATACCAAATGAACAAATTTCTTAATATAATGAAAATTTTTATTTATAATGTATAATTTTTTAAGGAGTATTTTCTTGATCCAAAATTATGATATACACATTTAAAAAATAACATTATTAAAAGTTAAAATCGATCAACTGAAGAACAACTAGATAAGTATTTATAATTATTTTTACTAATTTTTAAAAATACACATGCAGATTCTCGAATTATGATGAACATAATAATATCAATTAATATTTTTTTTTATCGTGTTCTTCAAATACATTAGGCAAACTAATTTAATAATTATAATAATATCCATTTGTTGCAATCTTCTCGTCGTAATATTAAATTTAACATAGAAAATACATACACAAACATGACATTTAATATATTAATATAAAAAGCAATTGTATTTTAATTATTTATAGGATCCAACACTTAATTAAAAATTTCACCACTATTATGATACAAAAAAACTCGCTTATGATGAATTTTTATCAATAGATTATATACATATATATAATCGTTTTAACTTTGATGAAAAGAACGAAACTCAGTCTAATCTAACGTAGTATGAACTTTAAAAATGTATTTTTATATCATAAAATCATTTATTGTTATTGTTGTTGTTGTTGTTGTTGTTGTTGTTGTTGCTGCTGCTGTTGTTCTGTTATTATGATTACTATTAAGTATCATAATTATTATCCATTTATTAAATTTACATCTTTTACATTGAATATGTTTGAAATTTTAATAATATTTTTTTTTGTAGTTTTTAATTTTTTAATTTTTTTTTTCAAAATTGTATACCAACACATCATGCATCCTTTAATTTATAAATTAGTAAATAATTTATGTCCATGAATAATTTACTCTTTAAAGTATTTCTTGTACAATATGAAGAACATTGTTAAAATCGGGTATACAAATAATAATTAATATAAGTTAATCATTAGGATTATTACTTTTGATTTAAAATAAAAGAGTAATTAATTTGTTTATATTTGTTTAGTCTTCTTATTATTAATCCAATTATGTTTATGCATCTCATGTATAATATAATTATAAATAATACACTGATAACCCAAAATTATCATTCTCATATATGCTAAGTTCACACTTGAACAAGTTGGAAATATTTTTCTCGCTGGAAATATGCAATTATTAAAGCCAACGCTACAACAGGTTTATAACAACAGTAAAATATCATAAACCATTGGAAAATTAATTTTCTTCTTTCATTTAGTGATTTTATAATATGGAAATTGTCTTATCTTACCAATGTATACGTGTGGGCTGTCTGAGCATGCACATGAAATATTGAAAATGCGCGAAGTGTTAAAATGAAAAAAAGAATAAAACGAGAAGATGGAAAATGCGGGTATGAGGGAGGGGGAGAGAAAGGATAATAAAGTTCCAAGTATTCAAGCAGAACGAGCACGTTTTTCTCCCGTGGAAAACCTGTATCGATAATTCATGATTATAATGATACACGTGTGCAGCAGTCTGAACGGGAAAACCTGGATTATTATTAACATCTTGTCTCGTGCAATTAAGTAGTCACAATTATTTAATATATGTTTGTTTATTCCAAACAAATAAATACAAATAATTCCATATTGACATTTTTCACCAATAATCGTTATTTTTTATATTATAAAAAAGTCGTGAAACAATTAGACGCTCGAACTTTCATCAATCAAGTTAAAATCAACTTCATTTCTACAGGATAAATAAAACTGGATATAATTCAAATTCGACTGCATTTAAGCAGTTCATTTATAAAATAAAAGCGATGCTATTTATTCACTTATTACTAAAAAATATCATTGCAAGATGAAAGATATTACATAAAAATGCAGAGATTGTACTGCAATATTCGTATACAATATTCTCAAATATTAAATTGTTAAACCAAATAAAATTTATTCATTTGCAAAAATAATAATTGATTCAAATGTGCTGGTAAAAATTTTCTACAAAATTTTGGAAAGTGAACAGTCACCATTTTTTATATCAAATATGAGTTTGTTTCTAGAACAAAGATAAATTAGTATTGATTATATTCTATTAGAAATTATGCTAAATCAGATTATTATTATATATTTTGCTGAAATTAAAAAAACATTAAAGCCAAAATAATAATAATAATCTCATTTAGTATAATTTCTAATAGAATATAATATTTTATTCCGATTAATAAAAAATAATTTCATTGGTCTTAAAGCTACACTGATGCTGAATATAATTTCAATATTGTATTTAATTTTAATATAAATACTTCAGATTTTATGTTAAAACAAGTGATAATAATTTTAAAAAAAATTAATTATACCAATTAGACTTACGTATCTTTTCGACGGTGGCAGGTAGAAGTTGGTGAAATTATTAATAGACTTGTTTTTTAATTATAATTAACTATTATGATTAACATTTTTCTTAATAAAATTATTTTTAATTTCATAAGAAATTTATAATATTTATATACGAATAAATATTGATATACAAAACAATTTTTACAAGAAATTTCATTTTCTATGCCATTTGGCGTATACAGAAATTTAATGTTAATCCTTGGTAAACTGTCTATTTATTGATTTATTAAATTATTTTTTATTGAATTTTAATTTTAAGTCAAAATAAGTATTATTAAGTTTATTCAATACATAGCATGATATTATATTGTAAATTGCAAATAAAAAAATTAGTGTTTTAACATAAAAATTATTTTATTTTTTATTTTTCTAAAATATTCACTTAGAAAACTAACATCAACTTCAAAGTGAGCTTAAGCAGGAGAAAAATTAATTTAATTCGTCTAATTTATCAAAAAACACATTAACTTATGTTCGAAACATTAATGGACACAAATGTGTAGGCATGATGTGTTTCAAGTTTTTTTTTTTTTTTGTTTTTGTTTTTTTTTTTTTTTTTTTTTTTTATATTTTTTTTATATATAAGTTTTTTTTTTCAAAAAAACGATGAATAAAACAAAATCGGGCACATCTATGAAACCAATAAGAAAGTGAGACTTAACCTGAAAATATACAACAGATGTCGACTTATTATTTGGCCGATCTTATTAGATAGAAAATTATACATTTTCATGTGTTCATTTTTTGCGAAAATCGAATGTAGAGCTTAATACCCACATTAAAAGCCTGGATACTTATATAATATAAAGTAAATATATACTTACATTCATATACATTCATAATTTTATAATAAGATTAGAAGTAATTATTGTGTATCTGTAATCTGTCAAAATGGCACAACTGCATTAACGCGGATGTGTGAAGGATTGTGAGGAAAGAAAGAGCGCTAAATTTCGAATAATAACCGAATAGATATACGTAGGAGTGCAACCTGATACGAATGGATGTAATTTCCATTGGGTGCCGATTGTTCGTAATCCTGAGATTAAACTTTTACTGATATCTAAAAAGGAGAAAAATCACATAACGTGACTTTTCTTTAAATCAAGTAAAGATTTTTTTATGAATAGTTGAACGTCTAAATAAATAAGTCGCTGTTTCGTAGGCGAATTGTGTGTTACGTTTGCAGCTTCACTCTTAAGAGAAAATTGGCCTCTCCATTCATCCTTTATTGTTGTTGTTGTTGTTGTTGTTGTTGTTGTTGTTGTTGTTGTTGTTGTTGTTGTTGTTATTATTATTATTATTATTATTATTATTAACTTGTGTAAAGTAAATATATTTTGTAATAATTATTTACAATTCTAATTTATTCTACGTGCTTGATATTTCTTTATTGCTAATAAAAAATATGAGATAGCTTTATTTAATACGATTGATGGAGATTGAATAAAAAAAAAAATTGTAGACCACACAAAATTAATTTACAAACAATTAAATAAATTAAAAATATAAATACAGTGCATATAGTCTTATGGATTATTATTGTAAAAACATATGTAAAAACATGTAGATAGATTATTATTATTATTATTATAAAGAAAGTCAACCCGTTAGCCTTTAATACGATTTTATGAATGAACAAACCGATAGGTAACATTTTGAAATAAATTATAACAATAACGAGTATACACGTAAATTTGCATTACATAGAGGTATAGATTTAAAACCAAGAATATTAGAATAATTTGTATTATATATTTAAAATTAAAAATGTTAAATAATAAATAAAATTTTTAAATTTAATTGAATTATTTTATTATACAAAAACGTATTAAAAATAAATTAATCAACTCATAATTGAGTAAACTTAATACTAACCTAAGAGAACAGTCAATTTAAAAGTAATAAAAGATGACAGAAAATCATCTTATAGTGAACATGAAAGTTTACACGAATAAATGGTGCTCGA
Source organism: Eupristina koningsbergeri (assembly GCA_018907245.1). Classification (NCBI taxonomy): domain Eukaryota; kingdom Metazoa; phylum Arthropoda; class Insecta; order Hymenoptera; family Agaonidae; genus Eupristina; species Eupristina koningsbergeri. Next base: position 2,299,944 of record JACCHV010000001.1, read on the forward strand.
TATGAAAAAGAGAAAAGTGATGGATCCGGAGAACATGGCAAAAACCAAGAGAGAGAGAGAGAGAGAGAGAAAGAGAGAGAGAGAGAGAGAGAGAGAGAGAGAGAGAGAGAGAGAGAGAGGAAGAGGAAAACGATACCGGTACGACGATAGTCGCGTGTCGATCTTTTGCAGAAAAAACAGAGAGCGCGATAGCGAAAGCGAAGAAACGAAAATGAAATCGCAAGTCGTCCTCATCGCGCGTGGGGACGAGGTATTATACATCATTATAACAACAATAATAATAAATAAACAACAATAATAATAATGATGATATTAATGATTCGCGAGGTAAAATTCGAGGTTCGTTAAGCTTTGCGTGCATCGGAACCACATCCGCACCCGCACCCGCGAGTTGCGCAATGAAATTACGGGTCGTTAAACCAATTCCTGGAGGAAATCATCGCTGCGCCGGCAGACAGACCTCCACCTCCATTGTTTCGCTTCGAGCACTCGTGCCGAGGAAAACGAGAACAAGAAGGTTACATTATAATCCACCCGAGGAGGTTACGCCGAGTGAGCATGTTTATTATTTTTTTACTGTTGCCTTAGATCCTCCGGAGCTAATGACCTTTTTATCTAATAATTTTGACATGCGTGCTCTCGAAGGATTTGATTTAATCAATTTGATTTGCTTTCACGACATTTCTCTCTCTCTCTCTCTCTCTCTCTCTCTCTCTCTCTCTCTCTCTAAAGCTACAAATACAGGATATGGAAGTACACGTAAAAAAATTAATATTACTTTGTATGATATTCATAAGTATAATATCACTCATTTTTTTTCAAAAGTACTTTCTTAAGCCACATATTAGACTATATTCGATAGATTGAATTTTACAGAGTTTTATAAAAATAAAGTAAAGTATTTTGTACGGTGAAATAATAATTGATTGTCGATCTCTACACTCGTTATAAAAACGATTTATAATATTGTTGAGATTATTATTCAAAAGGAAAATATGTTTATATATTTTAAAATATATTTATTCAATAAAATATAAATGCTTACAAAATACAAAATATCTTTACGAGACGATGTACTAAAAGACACATATATGAAATACAATTAAAATAATTGATCATCTACCTACCTGAGGACACATACTTTGCAATAGTTATAAACAAAAAAAAAAAAAAAGAGACGCCCCAGTTCCATACATAATCGAATGGAGTTTCCCCATAATAAACATCACATGTTACAAATATTCGGAACCTTATAAACGTAAAGATCAATAAATATATAACAAAAACATATTTACATTCTGAAAAAAGTGAAATATACGTACTTTGATACATTGCGCCAAATATGAGTTGACAATTGATTAATATTGAATATAATAGATCAAATAATATAGCAGTTTTTAGGCAATGAAAAAAGCAGCTAGTTATACATATAAAAATTCGTAAAAAAATTCTTAGATTCTTATTTTCTAAAATGCCATTCATGATATTCAAGGTTTTTTTATTAACAATTTTATTGAAAAAAAACATTTTTTTTTTACATTTTTTCTTATAAAATGAAAAGTCATAATTTTAACACTATATTGTCAATGGACGAATTGTAGCTAATAAAATTATAAAGAAAATTCATTTTTATATAAACAATCGAAAAATTAAAAACGGAGAAATTTTTATTAAAAAAACCAGAAAATTTTTAAATTAATTAAAAAATTTGTAACTTTGTCATTTTTTAATATTTATAACTCTTGTTTTTAAAAATTACAGTGATAGATATGCACTTTACTTGTACAAAATTTTAGTTTTATTGGACTATTAGTTTTTACCAATCAATTATCTTGCAATAAATCTACAGGCTTATAAATCCACATATCATTAGTTGATATTTAAATATGTATTTAATAATTATTAACGAATAATAATAATTAATCGAAGACGTAATTATCTCTAATTCAATATCGTTGTGCATCAAGTGAATAACATACAATTGAGACTGTTTTGCAGCCCAAAAAAATATTGAGATGGGTTTTGTTAATTTAAACTCCTTACAACTATCTTCCTAGAAAAATTAATTCGACAGCGGAATTTTTCGGATAGAGTTTTATCACGTTTTAATTGAAATGGACCACCAACCGTTCATCTTTACGTCATTATCATATAGCAATCTAAGATGGAAAAGTTTTTGATTCTTTTTTATTTCTATTTATCATTCGATTTAGTCTCTTATCAATTGTAATCAACTCAGAAAGGGTAGATCGCTTACTTATAAATTAAATGAGATTCAAACATATTCAATTCACTGATCTCGTTTTAAATTTACTCTTAAATAGTTTAAGACAGATTATTTCCATTCGAATGTATTATTTAGACGTAAGAAATTTTTATTCGCATTATTACATGTAAAATATCTGTTTTGGTTTAGTGACTTCCTTTTGAGTATTTTTTTTCATTTAAAACATAGTATAACAATATATCGTAATTTATTTACACTTGTTCTGCTATCTTTCAATTACAATAAATTCATCAAGTTATAATAAAAAAATTGTATGAACAAATGGATTTAGTTATAATTGTAAACATGGAAATTCAAGTTCATTGGTTTAAAATGTGGAATTATTATTATTATAAAAAAAAATATTCTGTATTACCTGTACAGTATTTATTTTTAAAAATTCCTTAGGTCTTTAATTAAACTTTTCATTTGTAAAGATTAAAATTATCTTTCGCTAAATCTGAGATTTTTTTCATCTAAAATTATTCTTTTAATTAAAAAAAAATATAATTTATTTTTATATTTATTTAAATTAAGTTTATATTTACAAATGAATGAAGTAGAAGCTTGACTTTTATTTTATTTATTTTTATTTATTTATTTTTATTCTAATTAACACATACACAACAAATTTTGTGTGTGTTTATGTTACGCTAAATATTTTAGATTTAAATTTTTACGAATCATAGTAGTAGCATTTATAAAGATGTATTTAAATAAAAAAGGACAATTTTTGTTCTTTGCCTTAAAAAATATTTCTTTCGTGTTTTTTCAGTCTTAAGATATTATTTTAAAAAAATATTTTTCGATGTTCTTTATTTGCATTAGCATTAAATAATTGGCTAAATAGATAATCTTTCGATTGATTTGATATACCATCAGAAGCAATTTATCTAATAATCTAACACATGTGAAATATAAATGAGTTCAATATTTTTAATATTTAAATACATAAAATATATTCAAATAAACCAAGTGCAAAGACGTCTGCATTAATTTATTAAATCATGCATTAAAAAAAGAAATAATAATTTGAAAGATATTTATTAATAATTAGTATTTAAAGTATTTATATATGAAAATCAATTTCAATATATTTTTAAACATAAATGTCACATAAAAATCAAACATTCAGTGACAAAAATATTTCATTGGTGAACAGTGATTGACCTTATAAAAATAAATTTATATTTTTATGTTCATTTGGTACTATTTTTTAAAACTTTTATATTATTTAAAAGTGATGCATTTAGTCATAATAGGATAAAAGCAAAAAATGTGTCGGTTTATATCTTGAATTAATTTTCTTTAAATTTAAAGGATGTTAATATGAATACGATTGTCTCACATTTTTAAAATTGTTAATACAAAAATTTTTTAAAAAAACACATAAAAAAATATAAAAAATAATTTGTATCAAGACGAAAACTTAATAAACTTGCTTTCACGCTGTATAAATGTCATATATAAATGAATAACAACAGTAGCAAATATTAAAAATCTAAAGCACTCGATTGATGATAATATTCATAAGATGGAAGTTAATCACCTTGGCTACTTAATTACGCTAATTACTTTTATTTCTATCCTCTTTTTTCAATGAATTTCTAACCTTGACATCATAGACAATTGGTATTTTATCACTTTTCACTTCAATATTTTTCAGAAATTTGATATAAATTGTAAATACAAAACTTTTTTTATTCAATTAATTTTACAATTGGTACTATTTGATTTATCCATTTTCAAAATATTCCTTTTCTAAACGTGTAACGGAATTTTTTAATTTTTATTTAGTTTTATTAAATTTATTCATTACATCTCACATTGCATTAGATTTATCGGCGAATTCTTGTTGGGTTCGAGTGCCATCCGCATTTTTTAAATAATCTAAACAATTTTTACAAAATGTGAGATACAAATAAATTTTTAAAACCGTTGAAAAAATTAAAATAATATAATACATTGAGCCAATTTAGACTTAAACTTTTTTATATAATTTAATTAAAAACAGTATCATGCTAAAACTAAAAATCCGATAGACTTAATATTTTGTACAAAAAAATTCATATAAATAATCTTTATTTCTCAAAATTTTAGTTCAAAATATTAAAAAATTATAAATTTAGAAATTTTTCAGTTTTTGGAAACTTTCTTCACTTCTAATTTACCAATCGATTTATATAAAAAGTAATTTTTTTCATAATTTTATTGACTACAATTTCTCTACTCACACGATGTATTACAATAATAAAATTATAATTTTTTATTTTAAAACAAAAAAATTAAAAAAAATTTGTCAATAAACAAAAAATCCTTGAATATTTTTAATGCCATTTTATAAAATAGAAATCTACTGATTTTTTAATAATTTTTCATATGTGTGATATATACGAACAATAAAGTGATCTATTGTTTGTTCTATATAAATATATATAAAATTATACATTAAATTTTATTTTATTATAATAAAAAAAATTGAATTTATACTGTTTTCCCATAGTGCCTGTATTCTTATTTCTACATTATTTAGATTTTTTGTTAATAATTCCTAATAGAATTTTTTAAAAAAATCTTACTTTCATCATAAGATAATTAAATCAGTTTTATTTAATCAAAACTCGAATGAAAATAAAAAGAAAATGCAAGACGAAAAATGAAACAAAAGAAATTCTTGAGCCTTTCTAAACCAAGTTTACAGAGCTAAGATTCTGTTAACAAGTTTCATATTTTTTTTTTTAAGAGTGAAATACGTGAAATTCTAGGAGAATTTGAATTGTAATTTCAAAGTTGTAGCACGAAAACTTTCTTATATTACGTAATAGCTTATTATATTACTCACTACTATGCATGAAAATGAAATGACTCGTTTATTTAATTACATAAGCCGTATTTTTTACGATTTTATTTCCATTTATTTAATATTTTGGTTTGCAACATTTTTTTTATTTTTTTTATACGAGAATTCAAGTGAATTGATTCATATTAAATATAAAAAAGAAAATATTGATCCTTAAAATCAAAAACACACGCCAAACCCAATTATTTTTGAAAATTGTTAATTAATAATTTTGGACTCAAAACAATATTACAAACGTACGTTTACAAACATGATTACAAAAATCTTAGTACATATAGTTAAAATCTTGATTACACAATTTGCCGGCTGAATATTTTATTATCTTTTTACATATCTATATACGAGTTTGAGAATACAATTTTCTAAATCTACCAAGTAAATTTTCGTAGATAAAAATTCCACACGCTGATACGCATAAATATTAAACATAATGACAGTTGTTAAAAATTGTTTTTTGTATCAAGAATTTTCAAAACATGGAATTATATCATTGTACTACATGCATTATAATAAAAATAAAAATTACCTGCAAACAAATTTTACAAGATAAAACATTTTCACTAATATACGTATAAACGTTCTTGCTGTTCTTATTCAAGATTTCAATAATATAGTTGAGACAATGAAAAAAATTTAATTTATTTGAATTATGTAAAAGAAATTTAATAAATATTGTTGGTATTTTAAGCGATGGACTACCTATTTTATACATAAAATTTATTTTATATTTTAAATTTTGATAGAGTAAATAAACAATTTTTTTAAACATTTTCATATCATTGAAATTAAAAAATTTCTTATTATAAATTTGGAAAAGTAATAATTATAATGTACTTTATGTGGATATAAATTTTAATAATAGAAGAAATTTTTTTGGAGTGTTTATTACACTAATAATAGGAAAAGGTCTCTATCAACTTACTACTTAAACGTAATATTAATTATGTATTATTAATTTTTTCTATAAAATTTGTTGTAATAATTAAAAATAAAAATTGCACATACTTGTAAATACTGATGTTAAAAAAATATCTTTATATTAATACAAAAATATAACTAACTCCATACAATGATTGAGTACTAGTTTCATTAGTTAGAAATAAACTTATTAACTCCGAAGAATAATTTATATAATTAATGATTACTGTAAAATCAATTATCAATTCTCTGTACAGATGTACATTTCATTTTTATATAAATATAATTGATAAATATAAATACATAACGAACTTTTAAAAGTAAATATATTATATTATTATTATTCGTTTCAAATATAACTACGTTATTTAATTTACTTTTCCTCAAAATAACCGGTATTTGGTTCCTTTCCACTTTGGAGTGATGACTCGAATTATAACATTAAAATTAAAGAACCAACTCTCACCCGAGGATATAGAGAAACTGAATTACAAATATTCTCTTTACAAGGAAAAACGAAGAAAAGAAGTGGGAAAAATCAATATAATTCATATATTAATGATGCTCCTCGTTAATGAAGGTTATCAGTTGGACGCTTACGTCTATTTTTTCATTTCGTCAAACTGATAGGATTATTTTATATCCTCTTACACATTTGTATTTCTCGTTTTACCTTCAATTCCAGATATTGCTCTGTTTTTCACCAGTTATTACGCATATAATAATAATAATAGTATATTTTACGTTTGTCGTCGTTAAATCATTGACTTATTCATTAAATATGTGTGAGATATTTCTAAAGTTTTTTATGACACAGTATTACATTATCTATGTTGGGTTTTGAGAATGTGTAAACATTTTTTAAAACTGAATTTGATCTTGATGTATAAATCGTAAGTCACTTGAATAATTTCAATAAACCTATTGGTGATTCCATGTAGATGCTACTACCATTGATTCTTTGTAAAATATTGTTTAATATTGTTATTACCTTTGGAATATGATATAATTACACATTTTATGAAAATCAATGAACTATTTCAATATTTAATTTTGATTTGTTCCTATTTTCAAAAACTACTTAACACGTTTAAAGTTTACAAAAGAAAATTTAATTATATTCATTGTTTAATGAATTTTTTTTTTTTATATTTTATATATAAATGCGGTTGTATTATAATTATTTTATTTATTATTTATAATAATTTACATAATTGATATAATAATTGATAATTAATTGTATATTATAATTAATTAATTTATATTTTTATATATTATAAAACAGGAGGTACGATATACTTAACATAAAAAATAAACAAATTTGTATATTCTTTTATCTATAATAATAAAAAATATATAGAAAAAATGAATTGATATTCATTTTTCATTATTCCATAATGAATCACACATGTACATAATTTTTGTGTGAATAATTTTTTCTTAAAATCGGAAATGCATACAGACAAATACACGATTTAATAGGTGATTTAAATTAATTAAAACTTTAAAATTTTTACTATTGATAAATAATTTCTGTAAATTCAATTTGAATAATGGTTTATAGATAAAATTTAAAATTTTCAGCTTTTAAAAGTACTAAATATAAGCATAAGTAATTTTCACACTAAAATAAAATTATACTCCCTGTGTTTCAAAATCTTCTAAATACGTTAATTTTAATCTTTTTATTTTTCTCCTTTATTTAAGCAATTACATAATCCTTTCTAATTTCAATAATTTAGTATTTAATTTCAACGTTTAATAAGAAAAATATATTATATACATATATACGTATACATTTATATATAAGTTCTAATGTTATTTTTATATTTTTACTATTATTTTATATTTTTTTACATCAAAAATAGGTATCATTTATAAGATAAATAAATTGTGAAATAAAAGATAAAAAATATTTTTCATCAACATTTTTCTATTAAATATCATAAACTTTCTAAAATAAATATTTTCTTTGAAGATTTTTATGTTAGATCATAAATTTTAATTGAATTTTAAAGCCTACAAAATTCATGAAGTATATATTAATTAAGATAATTTGTAGTATAATTTAAAATGCATTCTTTTTCCACATATTTTTCACAATATTTATTAGCTTAATACTTTTTTTTCTTGCAATCAACAGATTTTTTCATTATATAATTTATATCAAATTGTTTCTTGTACAGAAATAATAATATATATTTTTTATAGTTACATTTTAAGTTATAATACTAAATAATATTATAAAATTTATAATACTATTTAATACCTTGTATTCCATCAGCAAAAATATTTTTACAATATTATTTAGTATTAAAATTGAAAATTTAAAAATAAAAAATATTTATCCACGTATTTACACACTAAATGTCCAGTACAAAAAAATGAAAAAAAAAAACAATTTTTTTTACTGGACATTTAGTAAGAAAAATTTATATACAAAGATAATATATTTTGACTAAAAAAATAAATAAAAAAATAAGAAAATTTTTAAAATACAATTTATATCATCTAAATTAAAATAAATGAGTTTTGAAGAATCCTTGATTAGACATTTTCAGTATTACTTGTTAATTAACATTAGTATTATACTAAAACTAATAATCCTATCGAGCTGAAATTTCATACACAGAAAGTGCATATTAATCACTTTAATTTCCCAAACTAAATTTATAAATATTAAAAATACAATGTTACAAATGTTTTAATTATTTTAAAAATTTTCCGGTTTTTTTAAAAATTTTTCGCTTTTAATTTTCGGATCGATTTATATTAAAATGAATTTTCTATATAATTTTATTAGCTGAAAATTGTTCATTAACACTATATTGTTAAAATAATGATTTTTCATTTCATATCAAAAAAAGTAAAAATAATGCATTTTTTCGTTGAAATTTGTAATAATTATTATTTTAATATTTTAATATTATTAGAAAATAAGAATCTACTGATTTTTTTACGAGTTTTGATATGTATCACTAACTGTTTTTTTTCATGACCTAAAAAGTGCTGAATTGCTTGGTCTAATCATGAAATTAGAAAAATAAAAGAAAACTAGGAAATTTGTACTCGAAAATATGACATACTTCGTATATATAGATACGTTACATCATAAAGCGATTTGTTAATCTATTTAATTAGTGGTCGATGGATTAATCGATCGATTATTGAGTACTTTAATTAATCTCGGTGTTCATAATCTTTTCATCTCCATCGTGAGCTAAAGTTGTCTCTCTTCTTTTCTCTTTTTCTAAATAGTCGATCATTGAATACCAAAATTTGTGTATCAAAATCGGTCTGATCAAAATTTTTTTTTTTTTTTTTTTTTTTTTTAATTAATGCTTACGCTGCTAATAAAATCATAATATAATCAAAGCATGTGTGTAAGTATGATAATCCTATAAAACTAAACGAATACTTATTGATTCCTATTTGAATCAATCATTACGCTATAATTGTTATTGAGATTTAAGTTGAAACTTGTATTACTATTTTTATTATTGAATTGATAATTAAAAATGAAAAATTCTAAAAATTTGAAGAAGTAAGTTGTATTTACTTTTTGGTTATTTTTTTATATTTTAATATGGTTTACTTGAATAAAAATTGTATCAAAGAATGACAGAATAAGAAAAAAATTTAAACATAGAAACAACGTACAAATATGAACAAATTTGAAATAAAATCTGTTCTAATTATTTAATTATCATAATTATCATGGAGAAAGTATTGAATTGGAAAACATATAACATGTGCGGAGGAGAAGACTCATTAACTAATTTTTTCTGTGTCGTTAATTGTCTTTGAAGATAATTATCCTGCGGCGTGCGCTTCTATATTTCTCTTAAATGCTTATTATTCGAATATCTAGTGTTTGGGTTGCATGGGTGTTGCCGTAGATATGCGAACGCTTCAAAACTCCTAGTGGAGAAAAAAATACATAATCAAGACATATTTGTTATTTCGAACAAACTCCAACACATTTACGTCAATGTGTACAGGTATGTACAAGAACATATACTAAATACTGTTTTATGAGCTTTACAGGTCATATTTTCTTTTTTAATATTTAAAATACAGTTTTTGAGATATTGAAATGTATCTTGTGCTCAAATGATTGGGTGCAACTTCATTAAACTTTATTATTACCTCGGAAATTATCATTAATATTATTTAAGATATTCAGCTACAAACACGTGTGTTTAGATGTAAGGTAATTGTTTTGTCCATATTTTCTACAGGTAAATTTTATATATATTGCGACGATATTACACCTCGTCGCGACACCGATTTGAGGTTAACAGTTTATTAACCTCTTGACCGGCCGGTTCAATCACCTCAAAGGTGAGAAAAGTGTGGGATCTAGTGGGATGGAACAATTATTAACTAATTCGCGATTTGTCGACTTGAATATGATACCGCTTTTCAAACGCTTTATTTCAAATCGCGCAAATCACACGCGTACGGCGTGCCTTCCCCACGGAAACTAACGCCGGTTATCCCTCCGCAATAAGGGGAAAAAGTGGAAACCGCGGCAAAACATGGGTATATAAACATGCGAATGAATCTACGACGGGAGCTTTTTCTCTGGATAATTGATCGAGACAATCGTGTTCACACGAGGGTCTAATCAATTATAATCTAAGAAAATTCATTGTATTTTATTTTGTCTCTGTGATTACACCGAGACAATTATAAAATAAAAATCGAAATAAAATTTAATACAATTTTCGGTGCTGCGTCATAACAGCAGTAATCGCTGTATCAAAAGTAATACACGACGTCACTTGCGTCATAACAACAAGGGCGCCGTGTATTAGTTAGGTTTCAATATAAATAAACGACGTGCCGTGTGTCATAACTGCCGACACGACCGTTTATTTACTATTTACGTCTGAATAAGGTGAATAAACCTCTGTTTTAGACGACCACTGAGGAGTCATCGGCGATCGACAGCAAAATATAGCCGCCAACATTCAAAATATCTTTATTGTATTTAACATTACAATAAACATTTTGTTAAATAAAAATTTATAAATATAGAGTTTGTTATTTGTGAGCCCATCCTCCGATTGAGTAAATCCCGGCCCCGATCTGACGAGAGATCGAGGCATTGCATGGCGCCCGAACAGGGACACAGATAACAAAAAAACTCTAATAAATAATATTTATATTTTTTTTAGGCTTGAGTTATTATTTCCATTGATTTTGTGATTTCACAAAATAACAATGGGAATTTCTTGGTTATATAAATTACCTAAAGATGAGGTAATTGCATTACTACGAATGCATAATTTGCCTACGGAAGGAAATCTTACGATAACCAGGCAAATTTTAATAAAGTTCGCAAAAACGAATCCGGAGTTATTTGTCGGCAAAGAAGAAGATCCTTCGGAATATAATGAAGGAGACGATGTGAATGCGGATATTTTAAATGACGTTTCTGAAATCATTCACACGTCATTACAGCAGAGGGCTCCGCAACAATCAACTCCTATTGAAAGAACTCCGGATGAATTATGCAGCATAGGGACGGAGAATATACGTGTTCTTGAAATTATACGCAAATGGAATATCCATTTTGATGGAAAAGATGTATATTATTTCTTGGAACAATTGGATGCTCATTGCGAAAGTTATGAAATTTCAAAGGAATATTTACTCAAAGCATTACCTATGTTGATGAAACAAGATGCATTAGCCTGGTTTAAAAATCAACCCAAATGCACTACCTGGAAGGAATTTGAGCAAATGTTAAAGAATTATTATCTGTCACGTAATGTACGTAAGGAAATGGATCGACTGATAAATGAACGGAAGCAAGGGTCAAATGAATACGTGAAAGCTTACATAACGGCGATGCAAACTCTTATGCGACGACGGGGGGGTTTTACCTTGGAGGAGGAAATCGACCGATTATATGAAGGCTTACGACCAGAAATTAGACTGTTCGTTCATCGGCATCAAATTCTCAGCGTACATGAGTTAATTAATGAGGCTGAACACACTGAGAATTTGTTAAAATTAACCAAGAGCCTCGGACGTACAGCACTTCCTATTCATGCAAATGAACCGGAAGTAATGACGGAGACTACAAAACCCCATGGTACCACATATAGCAGAAAAGATCACTGCTGGCGATGCAAACAAAGGGGACATCGTAGAGACACCTGTAGAAATGCAGCAAAGAAATTTTGTGCCATGTGCGGTAAAGATGGAGTTTTTACCCGTGAATGTTGCATGCCTTCGGGAAATGGACAAAGGACCGAGAGTGCATCTCCCCCGTCTCGGTCCAATGGTGTCGAGACGGACGACCATCCATTGAATTAATTATCGAGGGAGAAGCAATCCAGGCCCTTGTAGATACAGGGGCGGTAAATTCATTTATGGGAAAGCGAATGTATGAATGGTGTTTAGAAAGAAATTGGAAAAGATTTCCCATTCAATATACAGCAACCATGGCAGACGGCTCACCAGTACAATTAGACTGCAGTATTATGGGAAACGTAATTATCCGAGGAAAAACCAAACAAATGTCCTTTATAATAATGAATAATTTAAATTACGATATATTATTAGGCATGGATTCTCTGAGGTTATTAGGAATCGATATAACGTTTCAAAATCAAGCGTCAGCAATTCGTACTGTTGGACTACAGAATTTATCGGAAAACCAACAAGAAATACTTAATAATATATTAAAGAATGCACAAAAGAAAATGGAAAACCTAAAAGGGCCAACACATTTAGTACAGTACAAAATCAATCTTAGTAATCCCACTCCGGTAAAACAAAGATATCGTCCAAGAAATCCGGCTATGCAGAAAATTATCGATGACGAAGTACAAAGAATGGTGGATGAGGGAGTGATAGAACCTTCCTCGAGCCCATGGAGCTCACCCATAGTTCTGGCAAAGAAAAAAAATGGAAAATACCGATTTTGTATTGATTTTCGAAGATTGAATGAGGTCAGTGTAAAGGATGCGTATCCTTTACCAAAAATCCATGCCACTCTGGATAAATTACGAGGAGCAGTGTATTTGTCTACGATTGACTTGAAAAATGGATATTGGCAAGTCCCACTCACTCCTGATAGCAAACCTATCACGGCATTTACTGCACCAAAACATGGTTTAATGCAATTCAAGGTTATGCCATTCGGTTTGCATTCCGCCCCTGCAGTTTTTCAAAGAATGATGGATCAAGTAATAAGCCCATCGTGGGAACCATACGTCTTTACATACTTAGATGATATTGTAATAGTAAGTCCTAATTTCGATCATCATACTTATATGGTAGAGAAAGTACTCGACAAATTATATGAAGCGAAATTACGTCCTAATTGGGAGAAATGTCAATTTGGACGAAGGAAATTAAGTTATCTAGGACATGTGATTGACGCTGACGGTATTCATACGGACCCAGAAAAAATTGCTGCTATAGTGGCATTGACACCACCAAATAACATCAAAGAATTAAGAAGATTCAATGGCATGGTTTCATGGTATCGGCGGTTTTTACCGGACGTAGCCACAACAACTGCTCCATTGAATAAGTTGCTGCATAAGAAAATAAAATGGGAATGGGGAAAAGATCAACAAAACGCTTTCAAACGTTTAAAGGAACAATTGACTCGAGCCCCTATTCTCACTTGTCCCGATTTTGAAAAAACCTTTATTTTGCAAACTGATGCAAGTAATGAGGGCCTTGGTGTAGTGTTAACTCAAGGTGAAGCGGATGAGGAAAAGGTCATTGCTTACGCCAGCCGAACTCTTAATACTGCCGAGAAGAATTATTCAGCTACAGAGAAAGAGTGTCTTGCTGTAAAATGGGGAATATGGAAAATGAGGGATTACTTAGAGGGCTATCATTTTGTTGTTATTACTGACCATCAAGCTTTAAAATGGCTCAGTCAAATTGATAATCCGTCCGGTAGATTAGCCCGTTGGGCCATCGAGTTGGCACAATGGGATTACGAACTAAAATACCGAAAGGGTGAAGAAAATATACTAGCTGATGCCCTCTCTCGACACCCAGAAAAAAAAATATGCGCTATAAGTAAAATCAGTTGGTATGATAAAACCATGCACGCAGTAAAACGAGACCCAGCATTATGGAAGAGTTTCAAAGTAGAGAATAATAGATTATATAAATTGGTGTTACACACATTGGATTTTAACGATACTCCTGAAGCCTATCAGTGGAAATTGTGCGTACCCAATGAACAACGCTTAAAAATCCTACATGAAAATCATGATGACGCGTTGGCGGGACATCTCGGCGTAAGTAAAACACTGTGTCGATTAGCGAAAAATTACTTCTGGCCAGGCATGTTGAAACAAGCAGTCGATTATGTCAGATCCTGTCAATCGTGTCAAGAATACAAATCTTCCCAGCAGGCAAAACCTGGAGACATGTGTGCACGATGGGTGGAAGGGCCATGGGACGAGGTATCAATAGACCTCGTAGGGCCGCAACCTCGTTCTCGAAGCCAGAATATATGGCTCCTCGTATGCCAGGATCGTTTTACAAAATGGATTGAATTAATACCATTACGCACCGCCACCAGTACCGTCATCCAAAACAAAATAAAACAACATATTATTTATAGACATGGGTGCCCTAAGACAATAGTGACAGATAATGGACGGCAGTTTATAGGAAAAGTTTTTGTGGATTACCTCAAAAGCTGCGGTATTGAACATCGTAGAACGCCTCCTTATACGCCACAATGTAATCCGGTGGAGAGGGCGAATAAAGTCATAAAAACTATGATCGCACAACAGGTGAAAGGCGAACATTATATTTGGGATGAACATCTGACCGAACTTGCCTTTGCCTATAATACGGCAGTCTCCTCGTCCACAGGTTTTTCACTGGCTTACTTAAATACTGGAAGAGAGCTCTGTACCCCCATGATGAGAAAACAGAAAGTGTTTAAATGCGTCATAGAGGGTGAAGAACAACGTGCAGAAAAAATAAAAAATGCATGTCAATTAGCCCAAGTAAAATTAGCACAATCCTTCGATACTCAGCGGAAATATTACAACGATAAGCGTAGAAATTGGTATCCTGAAATAGGTGAAAAAGTGATGAGAAAAATACGAATTCTGTCAGACAAAGTAAACAAAGTCTCACACAAACTAACGCCTAAGTATGATGGTCCTCATGTTGTTATTAAGAAGATTTCGCCGGTTATTGTCCAGTTGAAGAGTGGGGATAACGAAGTTGTCACCGCTCATGTTCAGGATCTGAAATCATTTCATAGTAAAGATTTTATCGAGGAAAATGACGGAGAAAATAAAAATAGGCGACATGAAATTCGACGCGGACTTGGAGCTCAGGCAACCCCATACCTTCATCTCCAACGACATGGCAATCATCGCCGAGTGCATGGGGTTCGAGATACATCGAATGAGAGGAGAGATATCCAACCGGTATGGGTCCAGGACAACGATCTTGTACGAAGGTTGGACAGAGGTGATGATCACGCAGGATGGGCGGAGAGTCACAATACCCGCCTGGATCATAGAAAAACAAAAGGAATGGATAGTGCTGGGAAGAAACTATGTCTACGCGAGGCAGGAGTAGGGGAGAGTCAGCAAGGTAAAAATCTGTTTAGTATTAAATCAAACGTGAAAATGGAAATTACGCGAAACGATATAGTAAATAGACTACGGGAAAAATCGAGAAAACGGGCGGAATTAGAAAAAATTTCAAGAAAGCGGAAAACCGAGTCGCCCGAAACTGAAATACCTGAGAAAAAACAGAGACTCGACGATGTAAATAGCGAAATCACTACCTCAGCCGCCCCTTTGTCAGCCAACGAGCAGAAATACATGTTCGTGATGCTTCCTGATGGATTCCGTGTCCAAGTACCGACTGGACATCTTTCGTATACCATCCACTATGGTCCGTGGAGGAGAAAATTACGGTTCAATAAAGAAACCGGGGACATACGATACATAGGCCCTAGAAGAAAGGTATTATAAAAAAAAAAAAAAAAATATGAAATTGGAAAATAATTAATACTTATCGTCGAATTCACTCGGGTTCATTCGTCGTTTAAGGGGGGGGGGGTAATGCGACGATATTACACCTCGTCGCGACACCGATTTGAGGTTAACAGTTTATTAACCTCTTGACCGGCCGGTTCAATCACCTCAAAGGTGAGAAAAGTGTGGGATCTAGTGGGATGGAACAATTATTAACTAATTCGCGATTTGTCGACTTGAATATGATACCGCTTTTCAAACGCTTTATTTCAAATCGCGCAAATCACACGCGTACGGCGTGCCTTCCCCACGGAAACTAACGCCGGTTATCCCTCCGCAATAAGGGGAAAAAGTGGAAACCGCGGCAAAACATGGGTATATAAACATGCGAATGAATCTACGACGGGAGCTTTTTCTCTGGATAATTGATCGAGACAATCGTGTTCACACGAGGGTCTAATCAATTATAATCTAAGAAAATTCATTGTATTTTATTTTGTCTCTGTGATTACACCGAGACAATTATAAAATAAAAATCGAAATAAAATTTAATACAATTTTCGGTGCTGCGTCATAACAGCAGTAATCGCTGTATCAAAAGTAATACACGACGTCACTTGCGTCATAACAACAAGGGCGCCGTGTATTAGTTAGGTTTCAATATAAATAAACGACGTGCCGTGTGTCATAACTGCCGACACGACCGTTTATTTACTATTTACGTCTGAATAAGGTGAATAAACCTCTGTTTTAGACGACCACTGAGGAGTCATCGGCGATCGACAGCAAAATATAGCCGCCAACATTCAAAATATCTTTATTGTATTTAACATTACAATAAACATTTTGTTAAATAAAAATTTATAAATATAGAGTTTGTTATTTGTGAGCCCATCCTCCGATTGAGTAAATCCCGGCCCCGATCTGACGAGAGATCGAGGCATTGCAATATTTTTAATAAATTATTGGTTTTATTACTAATAAAACTAATTAAATATTTCTTTAATTTAATAATAGTAATCCTAATAAATAAATAATTACATAAATAAATAAAACAAATAAATAAAGTTGTTGATTGTGAATTTAAATGGCCTAAATATATAATTAACTGAATTTTTAAGACAACGTGTATTCTATTATGGCATAATACAAATTTTATTTTTCAAAATTATAATTTCAAAAACATAGGAAGAAAAGATTTGATATGTAGATGGCCTGTTCATAAAGAATCAAAATTTTTTGTTTTTTTATTTTTGAAGCCACTATTGGATGTAGGGATTTCGCATAAGTCTTAAAATACACGAAGGTATTTTTTCTATTTGTTCTTTATTTTTGTTTTTTTCTATAATTAGAAGTGACAAGATTTTGTTTCGCGCGAAGGATCTTTTTCAATTTTGTGATAGAGCACGATAGAATGACTAGTGGAACAGCCCTGTGTGGTAAAATTTTGGATTACGGCTTGATAAAAAAAACTGTCTTGTTAAAAAAAACAAATGTTAAAAAAGGTTTGTAAGGGTAACTTTATTCGTGTGTTGATAAATTCAGAGTGTCATCAATTACCCTGTTTCTTAAATGACGGTTGAAACTGGCTGTTAAAATCGATTTGCGCAGTTTTTGGGTGCTGAGAGCGGGGATAATAATAATAACCTTCTTGATAGCCCTATGTCATTTTTCTAATTACAATTAGACGTACTTTTATTCTTAAAGATTTTTTTTAATATTTAAAAGTTTCTACAGCATTTTACCAAGCACCAAACAAATTAAATCAAGTAAAGTTGTTTCAGCAGTCGATCCATCGCGCCATGTTGTAAAACTGAAAACATCTTTTGCGTAAAACAAAATTCTGCAGCTTTTAATGATTGAAAAAAAAAATATGAAAAAATTCTCCCACATATTTTTCAACCTCTGCGAAATTGCTACAAAGAATAGTAATTTCAAGAAAAAAACTCGATACATTATAGACAAACCACTTATGTTCTTCATACTGTATTTGCCGATTATTCATAGGGTAGCTGAAAATCATAAGGATTGAACGAGTTCGATGAATAAAATATATATATATACACACAACAAAACTGCTGCTCAATCGTCCGCTTAATTGATAACACAACTCCGCATATACGACGTTTCGATCTCGGTCTTACACTAATTCTCTTTTTGATTGCCTGATTCCACCGGTAGCGTACTGATACATCTCGCTCGATCACGACACCTCGATGCTCTTCGTCTCTTTGCCGGTAAGGAACTGCCCACGTGGGCCCGTTTTTTCCTTGGCATCCTTCTGTTTCGTTCTCCACCGTTGTACTCGGTTTTTCCGATTTTCTTTTCGTGTTATAACCTGCTCGGCTTATTATGGATGAGTATGCATGGTACAGGTAACTGCCACTATCCTATTTGATACTTTTAAAATTTTTCTCAACTTTTCATAAATATTTATATAAATATTTTATAGCTTTACTAATAAAAATTTAAAACTTTTTATTACGTATTAAAATTTTATATAAATTAAATATACAAACATTGTAAGAATAACAGAAAATATTTATAATATGAATGATAAATCAATAAATAACGTTATGCATATGAATATTAAAACTGTATAATTGCTTTTTTGCAAAAAAGTTTTTTCCAAATAATTTAAGAAAATATAAAAATTACCTCTAAAGTCTATCAAAGTCTTGTATTTATAATACATAATATTATACTCGTTAAATAAATCAATCAAAGTAATGAATATAAAGAAGAAAACAAAATTAATATTTTGCACTGATAAGAATTATTTAAGGATAACTATAAAATATTGATATTTTAAAAAATTAATGATTTTAAATATTGAAAAATAATTAATAAATAGGTTTTATATGTAATTTGTAAAACTCTTACGAAAACTTTACAGGAATCATTTTTCTGTTAAGAAACTATAAAGTGTATACATGCAACTCGGCCAAATTATAAATCATCTTTCATAATTTCATCATCTTTTATAATTTTATTAAATAAAAATGAATATTTTTCGTTACACTATTATATTATTTATTGATATTATAATACAATATAATATAATTTAGAGTGATAGATAATGATTTATCGATTTTAATACAAGATGAGATATAAAGATTAAAACGAAGAATGACTGAACATTTCTTATTTTAAATATAAAACCATTTTTCATTTAATGAAAATGTTTACACGTTTTTTTAATCATTTGTAATTTCAAAATTATCATTACTCTTTGTTTTGGTATTCTAAAGGTATTTTTCATTTTTTAGTTATTAATCCTTGTTTCGTTATTCAAATGGTTTACGTCAATTTGTAAATCAACTTTAAATATGTTGTATAAGTTGTGAAATTAATATCTATAAGAATTAGGTTTAAGATCATAATGTGCCTTTCGATTAAATGATGAACTGCGTATAAATTTAAGAAGGGTGTTTTTTGATTTTTTAATACAACACAATGGAGCGACTAGTGGAACAGCATTACGTGATAAAATTTTGTTTGCAACTTAAAAACCAGTGCGGAAACATTAAAAATATTAAAAAAAACTTATGAACATAATTGTATATCAAAATGGCAATGTGAAAAATGGTACAGAGCTTTTGAAGAGGGCCGGGAAAAAATAATGTACGAGTCCCTAGTTTGGGCACCCAAAAAGCTCTCAAATCATTGGGAACATCTGACGCGTGATAAAAATTTTAAATAGAGACCACCGATTAACAGTTAGAGTAATCGCAGAAAAACAGAATTTAATGCGATCTATGAAGCAAAATATAGTGTAAAAACATTTAAAATTGCGAAAACTTTGTGTAAATATCAAAGCTGAGGAGTTTCAAGCTGTTTTTGACAACTGGAAAACTCGTCTTCGTAAATGCGTTGATGCAAGAGGACATTATTTTGAAACTGTTTATAAGTTCAATATTAGATAATATTTTATTAAAAAAGGTAAGTGTTTCCTTTTTTTTTAGAATCTTTAAACGAAACATTCTCGCATAGCGTTTTTCCACTAATCGCTTCTGCGCGCCGTGTCAAAAAATCGAAAAACACTTTTCGTGCGAAGTAAAGAAATCCTGCCGAATCTAATTATCAAAAAAACAAAAATAAAAGGGATAAATGAAAAAAGTTTTTTTCCACATTTTAAGACCTCCCAAATCACTACGACTAATCGCCAAATGAAAATAAAAATCAATACTTCGGGAACAGATCATGTATATTATTTACATAGTTGCCGATTATCTTGCAATAACCTGCAATTCACGACTAATTCGAACGTTGATTAAAACAGCAGTTATATGTTTTACATCGGAAGGTGTAAGTTCATAATCATCTAATCGATTTTAATGCTTTTTGACATACCTATTGACCTAGTGTAATACTTAGGGATCGGTAAGTCACTTTAATTCAGAACAATTCTTAGATACTAATGAGTTACCAGCTATCGATATTTCATATTCAATTTATTTTTAATATCAGATGAATGTACCATAAACTTGTTTAGAATTTGTTTCATTATTTTCACAAATAATGCGTAATTTCAATTTATCGATTCCTCAATTGCAAATATGTACAGCGATTTAAGTGACGAAAACAATAATTGAATTTTTCTTAATTGTATTTTCTTCACCACAATTCAAAAAACAAAAGTATATAATTATAAAAGTATATATAGATATAAAGTCTATGGTGAATCATATTTTTTAAGGCATTTTCATGAATAGCTCATTAAAAGATCAAGAATTTTTATGAATGTACAACTTTGCAATCAGTCGTAAACTTTATTTAAAACAATTAAAAAGTGAAAATTAAAAATACAGTTTTAAGTTTTATAATTTATAAATAAAATTATATTAACCAATTATATATATATATATATATATCGTCAATTTATTTACAAAGATTTAATTTTATATTATTAGAAATTATTAGAAATGCTGAACTTTTTATATTTCAATTTATAAGAATACTTGCAAATTATACAATAAAAATCCTTTATATTTCATTAAATAATATAAATAAATAATTTATAAAATATTGAACATTATCCGAAAATTTTGATGACAGCATAAAAATACAGTAATTTATTTTTTTATAATGTTACTTTTAACTTATTATGCCACGAATTTTAAAAGTAGTGTTTATTGTAACAAATTTAAAATATGATTGTAAAAATTGAATATCTATAATTACCGCATAATAACTGGATTTTTCAATTCAGTTGCGTAATACGTTAACACTGCCCTAAAATTATTTAATATTTAAAATACTTGACTGACTGTAAAAATAAAATTTCCAAGTACTAAGTAAGAAATCGCATTAAGCAACTAGATTTAAATATATCCTGAAACTTTACTCGATCAGTTATGTAATAAAAAGTTAACGCCAGAAATTTAAAAATAAAAATAAAAAAGGAACCATTATTTATTATTTTACAAAAGAAATACATACACGTATCTTATATTGTAATTCATCGTTTGTATAACAATTTTTTACATTGTTGATATTTTGATTAAAATTATCTTTTCAAATTAAAAACGTTATTAATCATAGTATAACATGAGACTCATCATGAACTCTCATCAGTTTCCAATATCTGCACATTTATTCAGAATCTATGCAATGAATTTCTATTTTTAAAATTGTACTATTTTAATTTTTAACCTGTATTGATACAAAAATAATTACACCAAACAACCAAAAATCATTGGGTATTTGTTTTATTTGTTAGGTTGAAGTGTCTACTTTGCTTTTAGCTTCATACAAACGAAACGGTTGTGTTAAGCATCTTTTTTTTTTTTAAGAATATCCTTATTTCTACGTATTGCATCTTTTATATCTTATATATATTATATTGAATATTACTAAATTTATACTTTTCATTCAGTTAAATTATAATTTAATTATAATATATTAAATTAATAGTTAAAAACTGGTTTAAACAATAAAATAACAACACTCTTTAATATTATTAACAATGCTCTCGGATCACGGATAAGTTGATCTTGTTTTTCCTCTTTTTTTCCTTGATTGCGAATATGAAAAGTTAATTACTTCTCAAGATTGGAAAGGTGTTGGCGGCACACTTTTGCAAAGTTGGTGGGAAGGGAAAAACTGGGATTGAGTGGACGCGCGTCGGTGCATCGCGTATGCAAAGTAACCGATTTGTATTCGCTTACATGATCTGACCTCGGCAACTAGACTTAGGATGTATGGAGGTTATAAGGTCACACGCACGCACCCGAGGCTAAAACGAGTTTAATAAATTTATGTCCCGGATCGAGACGAGGCGAACTTGTGTGAGCAGAGTTTGCCTCTCTCATCTCAAAACTTTTAAAGATGTCTCGTATGCGTGTTTTCATGATTATATACGCATATTTTATGTTCGTAGGTTTTTGAGATAGTCGTACCTTTTTACGAGTTATCTGGTGATTGTGCTACCTGGCGATATTCGAAATATGTTATGTTTCGGCCGATGAACAACATCATGAACATGCATCAGCGGATCGTTGTTTATTTATTTATTTACGCGGTCTATTGCTGTACTTGTTGTACATTAATTACATGCAATTTATTTTTGAAAACTAATTTAGAGAATTTATATTAATCGTATTGCATTGGGAATTCTTGTATGCCTAAATAGCACATACGCGGATTTTTTTATCTTTTTCTATATAGACATTGTCTTGACAACTCGTAAAAATTTATTTTGATTATTTCAAGTACATTTTTTAAGTACTCAATTTTATTTTATGTAAAAAATTTATCATAATTCTAAGGTGATACTTGAAGTTCCGTAGAATCATGCAAGTTTATTTAAGAATTTGAAATAGCAATAACATAGGGAAAGTACTTTTGTAAATATTCAAAAGGATACAAATTAAAGGTTTAAACTTACTAAAAGTTTATTGCACACCTGATAATACTTTACATGGCTAAAACTTCTACTAAGACTGGTAATATGTCTCGACCATGCCATTCAATAGAATAATCGTCTAAACAGTTTGCTATCGCATACTTGCATGATTTTGAATAAGAAAAATATGGAAAATATTTTTTTTACAATGTAAAAAAGAGTTAGTCTCAGGAGGATTCTTTAACTGTTCACATCATTGTAAATTCTTATCCATTAATTTATATGAAAAGTTAACAGTTTGATCTCCGTTAAATGAAAATTGTCCATTCAAAATAAATTGTATTCCAATAACTGAAGGTTTTTGCGTTATTGTGTGTAAATTCCGATAAAAGAATTTAATTAAACCATTTTAATAATGAAAATGTGCAATTCTATTCATAATCCAAACAATAGAGTACTTTTTAGGTCATGAAAAGAAAAACAGAAATATTTAAACGAAATGTAAGATACAGGAATTGTTCTACAACAATTGTATATTTTAAAACCGTCGAAAAACTAAAACCGTCAGGTGCATTGAGCTAGAAATAACTTCGTAAAATTTGCATAATTAATTTAAAATTAATATTACTCGAAAACTAATAATCCGATAAAATTAAAATAAACAGTTTGTACGAATAAAGTGCATATAAATCACTTTAATTTTCCAAAAGTAGAGTTCTAAATATTAAAAAATCACAATATTACAAATGTTTTGATTATTTTAAAACTTTGCCGGTTTTTGGAAAATTTATCCGCTTTTAATTTTACAAATCGTCCGACACTATAGCGTTAAAATTTTCATTTTTAAAAAAAGTAAAAAAGAAATGCATTTTCTCATTAAAATTGTTAATAAAAATAAAGCAACCTGAATATCATTAGTAGCATTTTAGAAAATAAGAATCTACTAACTTTTTTACGAATTTTAATATACATCACTAACTGCTTTTTTCATGATCTATAAAGTGTTGTATTGGTTGGACTATTCACTTGATATACAATAAATGCTCGATGTTCTCTATTGGACTTCATTAACCGTGTGCGAAATGCAACACTATCGAACACAAATTTATTAAATTTGTTGTGTTTGTGTTCTTTATTATTTAAATTTGATAAAGTAAAAAAATGCGCATACAATAATACTAACAAATTTCAAGTTTGTCAACACACCATTAGTCGAAAATTTAAAAAATATAGCGCGTACGAAATTAATAATTAAAATCGTAAATATTAAAAAATTAACTGTAAATTTTCAAATAAAAAATATATGAAAAAAAAATTTATTTTGATGTTTTTGTAAGATTTATTAAATGTATTGATTATTTGATATTAAATAATAATTCTTGTTTAGCCATAAATTTGAAAATATAACAAAAAAGTTCAAATTCAAATTTTCGTGTAACTGTTTTCAAGAGTATTTCATTATTGTAATTGTTTTATTGTAATTGTTGAGAATATATAAATATAGCTTTAAGATCATTTTGATTTACACTTAATATGGTTGTCCTTTTCTTATATTTGTAAATCAAACAAATGACTCGCATTTGAACGCAGTGTTCCTTGGATTTTGAAAATATTTGTATGTTAATGGACGCATGATCAAACGCTTATATAAATTCATCTGTAATTGTTTATATATAATGTTTATTATAAATATATTTTATTAATAAGTATAATTGTATTAATAAGTATTAACAGGAATATATTTTAAAGATCAAAGTGAAAACGATACACCATTAACATGATCGTATCTCAAATTGATTTTTATTGAGAGATATAACAGATATTTAATGTAGCATATGAAATTTTCACGGTAAAATTTCAGTTCCAAATGAATGCTATAACTATATATAATTTACAAACTATTGTTCTTCAAATGTTTCTTTAAATTACATTCCTTTCTAATCTGGATAAATATTTTTTTGCTTTAATTTTTTCATCATTACTTTTAGTATTTGAAAATATAAAGTAAAGTTTTAATTTATTGTTATAATTATATTTTTGAAATTTTTTTTTTATTTACAATCTGATCATTTATAAATATTCATAATATCATAATAAACTGTAATATAATATATCATAGTATATCGCTGTTAATAAAATTAAAAAATATCACAGAGTTTTGCTTAATTAGGCGTTTATTTTAAATCAAAATGTTAGATACAAATAATTGCAAACAAAGGACAGTGTCAGAAAACTAACTAACTCTTAACATATCGAATAATATCAATTTTACAATTGATACCCCCCCATGCAGTCTCAGGTATACACAGCAAAAATAAATTCAAGCAAATACCTGACCGCTCCGAAATATAATTTCTTCTGCCTGCTCCACTCTTAGAAGTAATTGCAGCAATATACTCATTTCTATTATACAGGGGTTAATGAGTTACTTTCTACGAATCATTAAATTCAAATTAATATTTATACGTAAATTCAATAATCGCATATTAAAGTTTTAAACTCTTTATTTAAAGTTTTTTCGGATATATTTATTTATTTTTTAAGTTACCATATAAACCTTTTAAAATTCTTTCGTGTAATTTGTGCCAACTAACTCAATGTAGCTTATAATATATTTTATACTAACTTATTATGTAGCATCATATGAAAAGATGATAAATTCGATCGTCGTACATCAATTGAATCGTTTTTATTAAAAGTTTTTGATATTACTGAAAACAAGTACTTTGAAATTCTCAAGACTTCGAGGCTTGATCCATTGGGCGAGATCATTAATCGTTTGTGCTTTTTCTATGATTGTGGAATTGTTTGGTTCGTATGAGAAGAAAAAAAAACTTTTGTTGTGACTCGTTTGACGTACATGTGTTCATTTGTGAATGAATTTAATTTTAGATTTCATTCAAGTCCACGTCTCACAAATTTTTACACCTCAATAATAATAATAATTTATTTTATTTAGTAACTGTAGTATACAGTACATTTTTTCGGTTTATTTACATGCTTCTGCAAAAATAAAAGTAATGTTGGCCAAAATAAATTATATGTAAGCAACCAATTCATAACTCAATTTAAGAAATTTACAAATTTTAATAATTGTTATTTTATTTACATATTTGTAAATAAAATAAATAGGGTTGGCCTCTTTTTCAGGTTTTATTAGTCAACTTGTGTATATGCACATTTGCTCATTAAATAAAAAAGAAATTGTTGTAATAAAAAAATAGATTTTTTTATAAATTTATGCATTATACAATCAAGTGATACTGAACATAGTTCTGATATTATTTTTAACTATTTATTAGATATTCCAAAACTATATTTGAGTGTGATATGGAATTTATAAATAAAAAATTTGATAATTTTTCAGAGCAACATTATTTGACAAATTATTTACAATTGATGAATATTATTATTATATTATATAATATTGATGTTATTATTATTGTTGCTAGAATTTTCTGAATGATAAATTGCAGTAATATTTTAATGAACATATCAAACATTAATTTTTTCAAGGGAAATTAAAAATATATTTTGATTTACAAGCGTTTTCGATGCAGTGTTGTTTATATTCTTTATTATTTTTATTTTTTTATTTTTCGAAAATTCTCATCGTTTCACATTATACCATATACGACAAAAAACGGAACTAGAAATACAACTCGAAACCCAATTTTTAAATTCAAATATGAAAATTTTAATGCTTCTTCAGGTTAAAATTATTTTTCGTACAAGCAGCAAAGCATCGAGGTCAATTGCACAGGTTCAGTGATTTGTTCCTCAATCGAAAGTCAAAAATTTTTTGAATTTTTAAAAGAGATAGTCAGTCTGTTTACCTTTTATTATTATTAGGACGGCTAATTTTTATGTATTGAGTGGCCGATTTTTAATATTCATGCTCACATGTGAACCGCTTATTAATCAAAAGAGAAAGAGGATTTCGTTTTTGTTACAGCCAAATAAGGAAAGACATGGTCAAATTTATTTGCTCATGAGTTCAGCAGGGCTCCTGTGTTTTTCGTTTTTAGCATACGGGAACATCGGGACTGAAATTGCACAACGCCAATTTTTTAGAAAATACACGCAAAAAAGTACTCACTGCTTTTTTTTCTGTTCTCCGGAACATAGGCCCAAGTCATCGGTGTCACTCGTAAAAAAAGCTTTGACAAATCATTATTTCATACTCGATGATTTTCCTTCGAGATTGATCAGCATCTTTCTTTATTAATTTTTATTGAATTTTGATTCAATGGAATGTTCACTTTCTTTGGAAATCATGTTCAGCAACAAAAAATATTGGTTTGATGTTTGTTTGCAAATTTTTATGTTCAGTGAATCACATGTCGTAATTTATACTTGTTAGCTAATTAGCATTGACTCTCGAGTCTTCATTTTGATTACGAATAATATATCCCTTAATCCCACATCCGTTAATCTATTTCTGAATTATAATAATTCCATAATTAAATAAATAATTTCATTTGTGCAAATTTAAATGATTTTTTTTTTTTTTTTTTTTTTTTTTTTATTAAAAAATTTCAATAACTGCAATGATCACTTAAATAGGATTTTCACCTATTGCAAGCATTTGAATAAATTATATTTTTAAAAGAAAATTTACGCTTTTAAGGAGTGAAGTTGAAGGAGAGAAAAAATTATACACATTATTATAAATAAAATACAGTAATTAAATATATCTTTATACTTTTGATTTAAAGATTCAAACTTAAATTTGTTTTAGGTTCTGTATTTAGACGAATAGTTAATTCATGTTATAAATTGAAAGTTCGAATTTTATTGACGCATTTTTAACAAGAGGCATACCATAAAATGCAATAAATTCATTAATATTATTTATAATATTAAAATCGTAAGATGAAATTTTAAATCATTGGCTCTTTTTTAAAATAGTAAAACTATTAAAAAAATAAATAGGACAAATAAAAAATAATATTAAAGAATTTTATATTCATTACCAATGCACTTAACGTATAATTGAAACTTATTGATAAAATGTTTCGCGTAATACATGTTTTCAACTGTGTAATTGATTTTCACCAGTTATTATCGTTAACAACTAACAAATTACTGGTAAATGTGAACATTTTTATTACATTTATTTATATATTTTTATTGGTGAAAAAATATTTTTACTTCTTTTGTTCAATATAATTTAAGACATTCTAGATATCAGTTTCCACTACAATTTCTACTGCAAATAATTAAAACAGTGTTTTACTTATATATTAAGGATATTATTAAATATAATGCACGGGAATATTTTGAAACATGTTCACTTTTCATTGTAGTTTTGTCTTGCATAATGATTTTTAAATAAGATGTATTCATTTTTTAATTTATGTTTTATTTAAAGGTTTTTAAATAAAGTACATTTATTATTTAATTTACGTGTTGTTTAAAGGTTTTTAAACAAAATGTATTAATTAATTAATTTTTGCATTGAAATTAGCAGAAAATTACGTAAAATTAGGAGAGCAACATTAATTAATTCACGACGATGGAAACTAAAATCATAAAGTTTGTTAAAAAAAAATAAAATATTGATCTGTATAAAAATTTGTAGAAATTAGATTAAGTAAATTAATTAATTTATGACTTAAGAAAAAAGACCATATATTTCCTTTTAAGCATAAAACTTAATTCAAATTTAAAAAAAAAAAGAAGAAAAGATATCGTGCACTCTTGTTATTGTAGAGGATATCTACTTAGAAACTAAAAAAACTTCATTTGAAAAAAGAAGAGTTTGCATTATTATATTTAAAAGAATTTTAAAAATATATAAAGTATGTTCTAATATTTTATGTTCTTTCTTATTTTCAAATAGAATACTATCTTGATGATCTTACAACTATTAATAGAAATTAAAAAGAAGAATACACTGTAGCATACGATAACACAGAATTAATTTCTACTATAAAATTAATTATTTGTAATAAATTTTTGATAAATAACTTAGCGATACATCAAAATAAAAAATTACCCCTTATTTCTCAATTTTCTCAATAATTTAGAAAAACAGATTTTTTTCCAATACATCTAAATGGTTAATGTCGATAAAATGAAAAATTATCAAAAAATGAAGAAATTATGATGAAAAATTGTGGTATTATTAATAATCTCGAGAAGAAAACTGCACAAATACGATCTCAAAGTAAATGAATTGGTTCAAAGAGAAAGCTAATGGATTGTTGGTTGGTCGGCTGGTTATATCATGACCCATTACTGTCCATCTCTTTTCTTTCACGTGCATTCCTTCTCCCATTCACCCTCTCTCTCATTTTTGAATGTAGACCTGGACCTAGACCTAAATTTCCGCCTCGAGTCTAACGTGTACTTGGTTTCATCGACTATTCGTGATTTTGTTCGGGTATGATTATCCGCAAGTTCAACCTGAGCAGATGCAAAAAGTGGAATTTTTGTAGATATTCGATCCAAGGCAAATGCATAACTGTAAATTTTCGTGCAAACCAAAAAAAAACAGGCCAAAAACAAGTACCAATCGAGCAAATAACTTATGTGAATTATGTCTCGCAAATATCTTCACCTAATCATCTCGGAAAGTCAATCGAAAGTTATTCTTTATTATTCTTTCTTTATTGCATTCAGCCTTGTCCTTCATCCTGCAGCATGCAATATTCAGCATCCTTCGCATTAGTTTGCGCGTGTCGTTAAACCTTGCAAATAAGTAGGTCACTTTTAAAGTTTTTTGACGCCTTTCGATCTCAATTTTCAATTTACCGAACATTGAAAATCGAACCTTAAATATATGAACGCGTTTTTAAACAAAAAATTTTCCCAAATACCTGTCTTTATTCATTTTGCTCTTGTTAGTATTTCTTGGTCGTAGACTTCATTCAATACACCCATCGCTAAATTATAATAAAAATGAAGAATTATCATTAAACATAAATTAATTAAAAAATTAAATATCTCGACTTTTCCTCTTTGTTTTATTTTTTTATAATTTTTCGGCTTATCGACATTTTAACTATTATTTTGGATATTAGGTAGTTTATCGGTTGGTTCAATTACCTTGAATATGGCTTGTTAAATACATTTCATTTAATTAACAATCATATTAACTACCATTAATTTTTTTTTTTTTATTAAGATTAAATAACTATAGAATTTATAATTTTTTGCATCAAATGTAAAATTGGCTATTTATTATCGAGAGTATTATTTTAATTTATTTTAATTTTTTATCGTTGCCACATTTTATCATATAGTTTAATTGAAATTAAAACATCAAATAAATTTTTTTTCTTTCAAATATTAAAATAATTCTCACATTTGTCAAATATTTTTCCAAAACATTTTCTCTAAAGCGGCAAGTTTTATTAAGGGTCGATTAAAATAATACAACTTACTTTTGCAGAGATATAATTTAAAAAAATTATAAATTATAATTTAATATTCAAGATTAAAATGATATACATTTGATACATTTATAATATCGTTTAATTTATAATTATATATTATTTTAATCAATAAGGTCACTCTCTATATTTGTAGAAATAGAAATAGTAATGATTTATTTATAAATATCACGAAGGAATTGAACTATTAACATTCGAAAAGTAATTTATTGAGGACGATAAAATATTTTTCATATTGATCAAATTGAAATTCAAAAAATAATTTTTTTTGTGCTTTTATCTTTTATTGTGATAAAACAAGTAAGTGATAAAACAAACAGATACGTTAGAAATATGTAACTAATTTATTTATTCTAAGTAAACAAAAGTTATTCGTATTATACTTGTAAATTATTATTTTATGTCTTTTTATTATTATTATTATTATTAATTATTAAATTGATTTTTCCAATTAACATTTCTTGTAAATATTGATAAACAATTTAATTTGGCATTTATTCATCAACTATAGTTTATAATATTAAATGTATTATATAGTTTAGGGTTTCTAAAAATGAATTTAATAAAATCTAGTATATAAAATATTATCTCTTTTTACTATCGATTTTTTATAAATACTCTTGTTTTTTCGTCGTACTTGTTTTAAAATTTTATAAAAATTTATCCCAATAATAGGAATAATGTGAATGATTTATGAAAAGGTCAAAAAAGATATTATATTTGTCGTTTTTTTGGTGATTATAACCAGCAATATTATCATTAAAAATTAATATGTATAAAGGAGCCTCTAAATTTTACATTCGCTTAAAGTAAAAACAACAACAATAATAATAATGAAATATTTTCATTTATTTGTAATAAGTTTTTTATCTTAAGTAATTATATTTTTGGTTTCAATTTTATTCTTTATTAATGAATTCAAATTCAAATTAAATATATAAAAAAATTGATTGTTAAAATAAATATTTCTTTTCATACACATTATTTTGAAGATTTTTTTAGATATTGAATTTTTTGAAGATTTGAAGTTTTTTTTAGATATGTCAACGCTTATTTAAAATTAAAAATTATACGGAATTCTAGAGAAATTAATTTTTTATGAACCAAGATTTTTTCAATTTTATACGAAAATTTAATTTATTAATTTATTATTCGGATCTCGTAAACTTTGAACATAGATGTAATATTATGATAAATTTACAAATAAGCATTATTTTTTATCCAAAGGAAAGAATTAAAGTACTCTCATTATGTAAAAAATTTTTTAAGTGTATTAAAATTAAAATTAAAATTAATCTCCACCGCTATCATATCTAATAAACAAATTATAAAGTTTTTTTTTTGCAATTTTTTACTTTTATTATAGGTACCAATATAAAACTTTTAAAAATAAAATTATACGTGTTACATCTATTATGATTTATATTTTCTTTAATTTGTTTTATTTAAAAACGAACAAATGTTTGTCATTGTATGTGTAAATTAAAATATAAACAAAGGAATTTGAATGAAATAAGTTACTTATATACATTTAGAGAAAATAAATTTAATTCGAGTTAATGTCAAAACAAGTACTGAAAGATATTGATTTAACTTTTTTAATTTTATGATAAAAACAAATTATATTTGATGTTACTATTAATTAAAAATTTTATTTTAATATAACAATGTAATAATTTCCTTAATATACAAAAAATAAGTAAACGTATTTTAAATATAATGATTTATTATAATATCTATTTTCGCAATTATATTTTTGATTGAATATTTTATGTCAAAATGTTTATAAATTGTATTGTATACAATTTTCAAAATTTTATATTTTCAGCTGAAAACATCCAAAAATTCCAATTTTCAATAAAATCATTATTTTATAAATGATACATTAAAAGTTTTTTTTATTTATTTATCCATATTAAATACTCACGTTATTAATAACAAAAATTAAAAAATAGTTTAAATGAAGAATAACAGTATGTGAAAATATTGATATAGTTATTTTTTACTATTTAAATCAAACAATTAAAAATAATAAATAAATTTTCCTAAAAACTAATTTAATACGATCAATTTAACATTGATAAAACAATTTTATATAAAAATACTATAAAACTATAGATAGTAAAAAAAAATACTATAAACTTATTTTTGTATATCTGATATATAATTACATTTCCTATGGATGACGAAGAAATCACTTTCATTATGTTAAATATTCAAATAATAAACATTTGAAATAATGAAATATTATTAAAATAAAATAAATGAATGAATAAATTATTAAAGAAAACATATTAAAATAAATTTTGATTTTATTCAATATCCTATCTAAATAAAATGTACATACGTATAATATTTGAATAACCAATGAATTAACTATTTATGGAAAATAAAAGTTGTAATTATACTTAGTTACAATTGTTTATGAGTTTTTGTTATTGATGATTTATAGATTTTGTAATTGATTATTAATGTATATATGTGGGTTTGCAGTAAATATGTAAAAAACAAAAATTTAATTTCAGAATAAGATTACATCGAAAATCGGTTGTCAATACATCGAAAGTGGATCTATTACCTGTATCAATTAAAAAATAGTTGGGTTTCTCGAAAGTCCAAAAAAAATACACGTATACCCACATGCTCGTACATGTATACATAAAGAAAGAGTTTATCGCGATATTTAGTCCCGAGGAACATTCTCCGGAAATGGTGGCATCGAACGGAATATCAGGATTGGAGCAGCAGGATATCGGCTGACATGTTGAAAAGGGGAGAGAAAGGGGAAAGAAAAGAAACGGACACTTACTTTCCCCAAACTTTTACTGCTTTTATACTACTATTGGCCAATTCATTTTACATTATTATAGAAACTGATACCTTCACCTTGAGATGTTCAAAGTGGGAGATCTCATGTGGCTAAATAGCAAAAAAAAATTAAAAATGTCAACATTTTTTTATTCAATATTTTGTAACACGCGCAGTCTTTTGCTTCTTGTCTTCTTTTTTACTCTGTTTTACATTTTTTGGGGTTCCATTTATTGTTTCAATGTTCTTTTTAGTTCGTGCTATTCTTGCATGTGTACAGGTCCTTGTGTTTCTTCCCTTTATTTTTCTTCTCATGATGGAGCACTACAGGGTGCCAGTAACAACGATTGTATATTTGATTGAATTAAACATGGTAGATCGTACCATGTTGTATGTACACATTAAATCTTATTAAAATCCCTCGAGTCAAAAAATGTTGAACAAGAGTTGCTACTTTTAATAGATAATTATTTATTCCATTCTATATACGAGGAGTACTTTATGGCAAGTTTCGGTGAACATTTATCTATTATATCAATCTAGCGGTCTTTAATCAAATTATTTCCTTGCAATATCAATACTACAATATAATATTAAGATATAAAAGCCTGCTACTGCTCCAAACATCCGAAACCATAAAATATATTCGCACTTTGCGAGCATAAATATATATATATATATACGTGCAGTAGGGATGGAAAAATAAAAAAAAAAAAAATTAGCGGTCAATTCAATGCGCATCTATGCGTGTAATCCATTTTACGGGATAAGTGATCGTTATTTCATTTTCCGTGATCTCGTGCATGAGCAACGTGTAATTTCGAAAATGAGAAAGTGGGTTATGCAATTTCGAAAAGTTAAAACCGAAAATCTAGATTACGACCAGACAAAGCAAATGAATTAATTTTACAACTTTTAATTTATTATTTATCTAATTATTTATTCTTTTAATATTTGTTTATTTTGCTGATATTTTCATTTTTTGAATTGTGCTGTTGTATTTTAATTTAAAAAATATTTTTTTACCATTTACTTCAATAAATTAACTGAAATAAATTTTTTTAAATAATTTAAAATAATATATAGACTTTTATTTATTGCTAGGCAAATTAGATATTTTTATCATGATGGTTAAGAATTTCATTTCGAAATGTAAATATTAAAACAAGTAATGTATTAACAATATCTTTATAATTAATTATAGTTCTTGATTTATATACTTTAACTAAAATATTTTAATCAAAATAACAGTAGCTTTCACTTTAATTTCCAATATGTAAAGTAAATTTTATGCATTATTTATAAGTGTAATATATAAAATTTATAGATATAAAATTTATTTTTATTTAATCCATCTCAAATTTATATCTTATATTTATACATTATTTTAATTTATTACTAGTGTAATTATAATAAATGATAGACGATCATAATTACAATAAAAATGTTCTCATAAAATCATTTAATTATATGCTAATAATTGTTTGTTATTATATCCAACAAGAACATTAATATTATGTATTTAGAAAAAAATAAAAATAAAATCTCGCGAATATAGCCTCAGACATCTAAATAATACATTTATTCGATTGTTAAACATTAAAATATCATATATAATTAGAATTAGCTAAATACGTCTCAAAAAATATCTTTTACGAGCATAGAATTTGTAAATGTTTAATCTTTATATCTTTTATGTAAAATTTCTGTGTGTTAGTTAATATTCATAATATTAATATGCGTTTATATCAGATTAAGATTAAAGTTTAATTATATTTTTAATTTACGTAGTTGGACACATCAGAAAATAATCAATAATTTTATGGATTTAATAAATAATCATTTAACAACAAAAAACATGTATATATCTATAATGTAAAATTTAAAATAATTTAATAAGCATTTTCGTACAAATTCTTTAAATTTTTCTTTAGAGAAGCTTATTAATAATTTAGAATAATCTTTATTTGCAAAAATATGAAAAATTTATTACATAATCAACCTCATATTTGTTAAATGAATTTATTAATTAATAAGTAATCAATCAATAAATTATCTTTAATAAAATGAAAAATATTTAAATAATAATAAAAAAATTTTAACGAAATCAAGTCGTGTTTTTTAGTTACATTTATTATACTAGGGATATTTTTAAATTATTTTTGAAAAATTAACAGCACAATATTAATTATCAATAACACAAAAAGTGATTTTACTTAAAATATAATAACTGATAATAACATTTATCAGTGGAATAATTTATTTAGAAGCATTAAAATTTTCTTTGATAAAAAGTTCTCGATTAACAACAGCCTATTGAATGCAATTATTTATAGTATAAATAAATTTTCTCTACTAAAAGATGAATGAAATGATTAATAGTCTTTGTCGAAAATAAAATCTAAATTGATTTTTTTTTCTTTATAATGTTGTAAATAATTTAAAATTTTAAAAATCAAGATTTTAATTTTGTAATTTAATACATACATCAAATGTTTGACTAAATATATAAAAACTAAATATATATATAAACTAAAACGGTGAACATAAAACATATTTTACCATTCAAACGAAATAATAAATTAATTGCTATTAAAATAATAATAATAACAATTGACTTACTGAATTGAGAAAGAGCAGTTTGTAAAGATATTTTTTTATAAAAAAAATTTTTACCTTGCTATTATATTTTATTTTTTTTTTATTTCATATTTTATATATTGATAAGACAATTGTTAGAATCAATATTATTTGGGATATGCAAATAAATAAGTCGAGAGATAGAATTTAACTGCATTTCGATGTTGACAAATCGAAGCGTAACAACAGACTAATTACATCGTCCTCTAGTACCCTCCGCGGAAATAATTTACAAGGGGTTGTAAATCATCATCCAAGCTCGCGCAAAACTTGGAGAGCATCAATTTCGACTTAACTAGAAAAGAACTCCCTGGAAAATTTTCTCTTACAGTCGACCATACTAACTTTACCAGACGAATAGATCAGCTCGGACGCTGGCAAAATTCTGAAACATACGGAAAAAACTTTTAGCAAGTAATCGAGCATCTTCCACTCAGATCTCTGCATAAGGCAATTGATCAGGGCGTAATCATTATACATCTTCGAGTGCTGATATCCAAAATGTTCGCCCCTTGCACAGACTGACTATGACTGGTTAACACCATTGAGACCGCCACAAATCGTATAACCATCTTGTGCTTACGTGCCTCGATTTGCAGCCACACAAGCCATGATGAGTGCTTGTGCCAGCAAAGAAGACTTAGCAAACCGCGTCTCTTGACCACGTGCCTACAATTGCAGCTACACAAATCGTGACGGGCAATTTGCGTGAGCAAGAGAAACATAGAAACCAATTATCCATCACTGCATAGTGTTGAAGAGAGAAGATCCGGTGACTTTTATGGCGATTTTCTTGCCATAAAGGTCACCACTTCATAACTATATATAATATAACTCATAACTATAGTTCAGCAATATGTCAATGACGCAGTATAGATCCTTGGGCTTCTTGGCAAATTTTCTACTCTCCCCAGTTGCAGTTAGGTTCGTGAGAATTGTCACAACATCTCCCAGAGCATAGGTGGTTGCTGCCTTTCAACATTCGTCGAACTTCTTCTTGTAATCTAGCTGTCCTCTATCTAATCTCTCCTTGATACTTCCACCCTACCAGATCTGCTTGATCTAGAATGAATTTAACCTCTAACATTAGAAAATCATCTCTTGCTTGATAGTCCAAGAATAGGTGTGCTAGAATCTTCTCTGTGCCTTTATTCTCCGACGTGTTGATAACACTCTGGATCTTCTTGACACAATGATCCCACGCATCCTCAGGCTCCGATGCCGCATTGGCAGCAAGTGCAGCCGGTGCGATTTACTCTCGCATTAGCTCGCGGTGTTGCTACTGCACTCAAAGTCAACTTGATCGCATATCCTATACAGATGTCTGGAAATGAGGTGGACTTAACGACAGTACCACACTCTGTAATGATTCGCACTAGTGTTCAAAACACTACGAATAGCTCCTCAAGCGCGACGATCATATATCTAGATTTGGTTGGTATTCGACACAGGTTCAAGAATACAAAATTTAGTAAAGCCGTCAACGATGGTTAGAAAGTGAGTATTTTTACTCTTTGATCGAACGAAATTAAGGTCAACATGATTAAGATGAATCACGATCTTCTCTATCGGGTGGAGGAACCCTACCTTTCTCCCGCTCTTTTCTTTATAATAAAGCCAATTTAAACACGCGTTCATGTATTTGGTTACGAATCACCGCATTCCCTTCCACTAGTACTTCTTACGAATTACGAATACGAAAATGGACTAAATCTAGTGAAAATGCCTTCCATGAAAAATATTTATAGTAGTTTTTTTATAGGTAGTTACCGATACCATTTTTCTGTGAACCTGTGCCACTATCACCGAATATATCAGTGCCTTCGCCACCTCTGCAATGGCTCCGAGCTACATACTGGCGTGGCGATGTTCATTCATCTTCTGCGTCGATTCTCACCATCCACTTCCGATTTTCATTTGGGGTGCTCTTGAGCCGAATATAATAGATAATAATAATAATAATAAAATAATAGAATCCTTCCGACGAAGTTGGGGAGATTTCTTTCGATATCTGACATAGTGAAAATCATTTACTCTCATAAGTATTTCTGTTTACCTACGGGCTTCACTTCAAATTTTGACATCGCGACAGCTAGAGTTGTTTTTCCAGTTCACTGCTAGCACTACGCACGGAAGTCACCCCTTTCTACAATCGAGTGGTCAAGCGATGACGGCGCTGTAACTTACTCTTCATCAGACGAGCGACAGCTGAGCTATAATAAAGGACTTCGAGGTCCCCCCTTTTCTTCTCGCCAACTCGGCTCCAAACGTAGGCTCCCCCTCCTTCTTTCTCTCTCTCTCTCTCTCGCTGCTGATTACTCGCTCAAATGTCATTGTTCCATTCTTTCTCTCACTTTTTCAAAATGCATTTTTTACAAAATTTCAAGCTCTAGTTTATCTCCCACTTCGCGAGTGCAATGCATGAAGATGCTCTCCACGTTCCCGACGGTCGCCATACTCCAATGGCTCGATCAATAAAGGTACCAGCACTCTTCTTAATTTTGCAAAATTTAGCACTAGTAACACGAGAGCGCGAGATGAATAGGATATCCCACTTCTAACACTGTTAGAATCGAAATTATTTGGGATGTGCATAGAAATAAGTCGAGAGATAGAATTTAACTGTATATTTCGATGTTGACAAATTGAAGCGTAACAACAGACTAACTAGATCGTCTTCGGGTAGCCTCCTTGAAGATAATTTACAAGGGGTTGTAAATCATCATCTAGCCTCACGCGGAACTTGGAGAGTGTTTGCTTTATCTCAGTCGAAAAACAAGATCTGGAAAACTTTCTCTTATAAAATTCATTAGAGATCTGTCGAAACTTTAAATTTTATTATTGAGCTGTCTCATTGATACTGCAAGAAAATATTACCGCTTGTTAAATAATTTCCCCTCATTCCATGAATTTCCGCACTGGATCTCATTCGTCTCGAACAAAAGCAATGGATAATTAATTTTTTTTATGCGACATTAGGAATTAATCGGAATAGTAGTGATTTTTTGGTAGTAGGAATGTGAAAGTCAGTTGATCGGATAAAGTCGAACAAGGTTGAATTATCTCAACAGTACAGTATCATGTAATCATCTTGGTGTGGATTTATGAGATAAATATATCTTTCGAAATTAAAACGACCAATTTAAAAGACGTAAAACGTGTACAATTAAAATATAATAATCGAGTGTCAACGTAAGTAATCGTAAGCGATAAGGTCGCGTCAAGCGATAAGCACTACTGTCGACCTTGCCCCCTTCCCTTGACTCACTCTCTCTCGTTCTCTCCCTCTTCCTCTCTTTGCTTCCTTGTGCTCTTCTTCAGAATGGAAATCATGGGTAATCCTTCAGTTGTGAATCAGATATCAACACATCCACAAGTTTGTACGCACGTGCACTATTATGGTTTAGTGGCATGTGTGTGTCTATGACTTTGTTTGTGTGCAAGTATGGTCTCAAATTGCAACTCCGTGTGTACGAAGTTCGGTTACTTACTCTATTACTCTTGAATGAAAGCTTAGCACGTTAAAATTATGTGATATCGATGTTTTTTGTATTGTTAAGTGAGAGCAAATATTACATGTTCAAAAAGAAAATGTTTGTTCATCAATAAACTTTAA
This sequence comes from Eupristina koningsbergeri, assembly GCA_018907245.1. Classification (NCBI taxonomy): domain Eukaryota; kingdom Metazoa; phylum Arthropoda; class Insecta; order Hymenoptera; family Agaonidae; genus Eupristina; species Eupristina koningsbergeri. The sequence goes on from JACCHV010000001.1 coordinate 2,339,294, forward strand.
AGTAATGTTCGCTTTGTACAAACAATAAAAATTAAATATGTTAAAAAAAATTTAATTTTTTTTTTTTGGCAGTTTCTTTCGATAAATAAGTAGTTGTTGATATTGATCAATACCAATAATATTAATAAGGAAATACCAATTGACAATTTACAAAGCAATGTAACATTATGTCAATTTAGCTTTACATTATTTCGTCAAAAAGTTTTAGATAAAATGCCTTCCAGACATTCATCTCGTGTAAGAAATTTATTTTTTATTTATCGATTTCGGCTCCAACTAACAAATTAATATTCAATTTTTTTGTGATAGAACCTCATTCATTTTGTTATACGAAATAGTAAACATTTAAATATATGTTTTTGATTAAACTACTCGTTCATTAAATAATTTCAAACATCTTTTCATTTAATATTGTCAGATAATTAAAGTGTAAAATATATTTTGTTATTCTACTAAATAAAATGTAAATTTAAAATTATTTAAATTTTTACATAAAAAAACATATTTTTACCATTACAAATTTAAATTATTCGATTTAATTGCAAGTCATATATAATAATATTCTATTGGTTAATTATAAAGAAATTCAATAAATAATGCGCATTTAATATTTCATTTAATAGCCAATTTAATAATTGTAATTACAGTAATAAAAATCATTCGTTGTCATATTATTTAAAAAAATATTTTACAATTCTTGTGTATTCAATAGTACATAATAAAGAATAAACTTGTTGATATTTTGCAATAAGTTTCGGTTAGAAAAAACATATTGTTAATAAATTTCGACCAATAAATCGAGCATCGTCATGGAAAAGTATAATAAATCGAATATTTATCTTTAACTATTTTTAGCTGATAAGCCACATGATAATGATTTTATGAAACCAAATTTTTAATTATATTTTGAATTGTAAAGGTTAATCTCAAAAGTATTACAAGATAAGGTAAAAGTACTAAGTGATTTTATTAACATTATTTGAGAAAAACTTTAATTAATGATACAGAAATAATAATAATTGCATGTTTAATTATATGATTTTAAATAAATATAATAATAGGCAAATAATTTTATGATAAATTAAACCATTTTAAATCTGTACATTGTAAAAATTTGTAAAAAAATCATTAAATTTATCAAAAACCATGTTAATATTGTTTGTAATTCATATTGAAAATCAGATAGATAATACATTTATTCCTTTAAAATTAAAAAATTTTTTATTTACAATTATATTTTGGTTTTAATGGTAAAAAAAGTACTTTATTTTATAAATGTGTTTTAAAATGTTATTCGGGTGAACTTTAAAAGTATATTTAAAATACTTAATACAAGCCTTTCAAAAGCATTACGAGAACATTCGTTCATTCATTGTGTGGGTGCGCGTGTACGTTGTATCATAGTATTTTCACATCCAAAAGATTATAGTATTCTTTATAAAGCATTATCTTGCCTCGTTCGAGAATGAAAACTTATTTTTTCTCATTAAACTAGTTTTCTCACGTACTCGTGGGCACGTACACAATAAAGATACATAACATGCACTTAAATTTTTATATTTTAAGTACTTGACTATTATTATTATTATTATTATTATAGTTGTTGTTGTTATTGTTGTTGTTGTTGTTGTTGTTGTTGTTGTTGTTGTTGTTGTTGTTGTTATGCTCATTCATTCAGTTCTTGTTCTTGTTCTGTTTAATTATAGTATACAACGAGTTTTCGCCATAATCTCATACAATTTCTCGCCCCGCCTTAATCTCCATTTTAGAAACATAATTCCTTAACTTAAATATTTAATAGTTTCAAAAGAATTTAAATGCAATATTATAATTTATAAATAATATTGAAATTTAATATTAATTTGAATACCAAAATAAGCTTTGTATAATTGGAATTTCAATACTCATTTGAATATTGCTTTTGTTTATCGAAAAAAAAAATAAAAACATAGTTCTCTGTTTATTAATTTCATGAATCTTGCAGATTATTTTCAAATTAGAATGCTATTCTGTTGGATTTTTTGAAAAAAGATGTTTAAAAAAAAAAAAAAAAATTCATTTTTAGTCATAATTGCAATTTTGAACATACTAGGATGAAAACTTGTTTTAAAAAATTGGAAGTAGGGAAACGAAGGGAGAATAAAAAAATCTTTGTATTCATTCTCATTCAGACGAAAAAAACGCACGTTTGCATGAAAAAAGAAGGAAGAATGAAAATCACTTGCGATTTCTTAAAACTCTGTTTACGCTTCCTCATTTTTGAATGCAAAAAATAGCAAATTTTCACTCGAAGCGTAATTGTGAGTATTGGAGTTATTTTCTTTGACTGAACGCACGCACACGAATTTTCACCAATTATCAAAATTTTCCTTGGTGCGTGAATCGAGAAGACCACAGGCTACTTAACCCGAAAATCTTATTGTTATCGATTGATTATTCCTTTTTCACACCTCATTTTCGAAATTGTCGTTGGAAAATTTCTCGAAGAACTCATTTCTGTATTAAAAAAAAAATTAAAAATTCATTTGGAAAGTCTGTTGAAAACTTAAGAATCTATTAATTTACACGTATTAAATATGTTTATGATAGCATTAATTAGAATTTCTTTTAATATTATAAATTAATTGTTTTATTTTTCACTACTCATTCGGAATAATTTTTTTTTTTATTTCTTTATGTTTGAAATATCTCTATGAATACTAATTATTCATTTTCATTTATTTTCTATAAATAAATATCACAATCCCTCATTTTTCAAATGAAATTTTATGATTTTTACAATTGAATAAAATATATATTATTCAATTTTTCCTTTAATAATAAAATGATAAAATTTTAAATTCAGCACAATATTCAAACATTAAACTTTTAAAGAAATGAAGTGAAAATTAAACTTTAAATATAAATAAAATATTCTGAACATTAATTTGTTATATTAACGATTTGCTATAATATTAGTTAACTAAATCTTTATAAACTTTTTTAAACAAGTATTTTTTCAAATTAGGTTTAGCATTGATAAACAAAAAATTATACATTATTATAATTTGAATAAATGTTATATTTCAAAAATTTATATTTTCATGTATTTAATCATATATAAAATTTAATATCCACAATATCTATACGTATTTGTGATTAACACTAATAATTAAAACACTTCTAAGCCTCTAGCAAATATCATAAAACATAAAAAGCTCAAAATTATTTTATATTCATTGATCACACCAGCATATATTTAATTTTGTTAATGACTTAAAAATAATTATAAAAAGAGTAAATGTAAACAAACTTACTTTCTCTCAAGAAAGTAAATATCTTTATGTTATGTATGATTTTATGTAGAAAATATATCAATAAAATTTGTTAAATTTTATGTATTTAACTTTTATAATTTTGAAATATATCGAAAACTAACTTACAAAGTTTTATTATGAATGAGATTTTAAATAAAGTAAGTTGAATGAAAATTTTACAAATCATTATTTGAAAAACATTTTATAACTTTTCTAGTCGATAAAAGCAATTTATACATTTAAAAAGTATAAATACTTCAAGTTTTATTACTTGAAATTTTTTCAACATTTTAGCATTAACTATAACGAATTAAAACTATTATACGAATTAAAACTAGTGTCATTGCAAATATTTTAAATTACAGATTTACAAAAAATTTGATTTATTCCAAAATTATTTATTTAGTATTCTTTGTATTCATTCATTCCTGGTACAAAGTTTAATTTCATGCCCATTAACATTTTTTAAATTATAGTTTTAAAATGTTTTAAGATCTATTTAAGATAATAGTTTCATTTTGATATAATTTGATTATAAAATATATTTGTATGTAAAGAAAAAATTTTTTTAAATATTCTATAATAAAAAAATATTAAAGAAATAATATAAATTAATAATAATATAAGAAAATATATCAATTATACATTGACTATGACATAAATATGCACAACAAAAAGGGCGTATATTTATTTTAGGCTGAATGTATACTTCCATAGATCTCAAAACTATTATATTTATACGTACTATATTCAAATTTTTTATTAGTTTTTTCTTGATTTGGATTTAATGTTTTGATTTAATGGTTAGAAAGTTTAGATACATTTTATAAGAATTTTAATTTTTGGTAGAATTGTATATATGACAGTATTTATGTTCTAATTTTACATTCTAGGATAGAAATTTTATTTAAAATATTAATTTTAAATGCAAAACTTACCATTAAACAACATTTTCATAATGATTGAATAAAATCTTGGTAGATGTAATGTATAAAATTATAGGTAAAATTCCGATAAATATAATTCAATTCAATCTGAAACAAGTAAAATACTGCACAATATTTTCAATATATCATCGATGCAATTCGTATAATTTTACTTTTAAACTAAATATATGATTGTATTTGTTATAAAATGAAATTATTATTATTAATGGTTGTATGTTTTTTATCAAAAAACAAATATTTGATATCTTAAAAAAAATATTTACATTTAGCAACAATCATACGTAAAAAGGTATTATTAAATATAAAAATTTTAGCTCTTAATGTTTTTAAAATTATAAATATTTAATTATTTTATTAAAATTTTTGTTATGTTATTGTTATGTAAAATTAATAAAGATATAAAAATTCATACTCTAAAAAGTTTAAAACAATTTTTTTGTTTTAATATTAATCAATTAATATAATCTAACTAATTAATTTTAATATTAATATTAGATATATAATTAATAATATAAATTACTTTATGTTACAGAGGAGCTGTCCGTTCAAAGTTCACAGTCCACAACCCCTAAAAGAATTCGTGGGTCGCTGTCAGACGATGCCATCAAGGGTGAAAAAGTCTTTCTGTGGTTGCCTTCAGGTAAAAATATAATTTGTAATTATTTTTATTTATTTTTCGATAGATTCATTTGTTTATTTAAATTACAAAAAATAATGAATTATTATTCTTATTAATTATACTTATTATTTATATTTATATAATTAAATAATTATAGTTATCATTATATAATACTAACTATTGTTAAACAACGAATAATTAACTATAATTTAAATCGTGTAATAATTATTTTGATAAAAATTTATTTATTATAAATTGATTTTTAGGATGATCAATACTTGGTTTACGAATTATTATTTGTAATTGGTAATATAGTTGAAATTAATAATAGTAAAGATTACAATATATTTACAATTTTTTATTCTTTAAGATAGAACAGTGTTGTATAAATAAACTATTTTCATGAATATTTCTAAAAACAGTCATAAATTAAAATCATTTAAACAATTTGATTGTAGTATTAATTTTGAGATACTATATATTTAAGGTAAAATTATGAATTAGTATTTGATTTATGATATATTTTTTATAGTTAAAGACGGTAATTAAATAATTTATTTATTTCTAGTATCAATATATATTTTTAATGTTTTTAAACATATTATTATAATTTTGATTTTATTATTACATTCGAAATTAGTATTTAATGAGAGTAAATTCTTCGATAGTATAACATTGTAGTATTAATAATTTTTTCTTTAAATTTGAAATAAAAAATATTTTTATTAAAAATATTTAATAATAATAATAAAAAACGTGATTTACAAATTTTTTCAAATTCCTTGTAATACATACATGAGCTTTAAATAATTTATCATAATGAGTCATGAACTAATTTCAAAGATAGAAACAAAATTTTACTTAAATTATTTAAAAACTGAATGTAATTTTATCTTTAAATTGAAGTTTCAGATTTGTTTTACCGATAATCACATAATTCATAATTGATACTAAATTTCAGAAGTTATATAATTATTTCCTTAATTCATTTATTTTAATATTAATATTAAGTAAATGCAATTAAAAGCATAAATTCGATTCACCGAAACATTACAAGTTAATGATAGCCGAACGATTAATAAAAATTTCTTCATAAGTCAAATAAAATTTTAATTAAATTTTAATAATATCCTATCATTTACATAACGCATAAAATGAAATTCAATTTAACAAGTAGAAATGAAGATATAAAGTTCAATTTATGAAGTATGAAATGGATGATAGACTGTAAAGATAATAATAACATAATTATAATAAAAATAATAAAATTAATATTATTTAAATATTTTTATAAAATTAAAAGATACATTATTTCGTTTCTAATTATAATTCAGATTTCTTCAACAGTAAATTATAAGTAGTTAAATGTTAATATAAGAAAAAAAAATTAATTTATATATATTTATATACTCATACATTTCAACATAAACGTACTCATCAGAAAAATGAGATAAAGAATACATTTTTAATTTTTAACCTATTTCATGTATCATTTAACATACATGTATTTAGAGTAACAAATACTTTTTTGCTCAGATATGTTAATGGTATAATAATTTATATTAATATGTATGATAATAATTGTCATATAGTGTGTATTTTGATAAACTATAGTTATTCTAAAATCCTCTAAATTCTATAAATTATGTGATTTTTTATTACTTCTTAATCGCAATAATAATTATAATTTATTGGATAGATAAATAATATAAAATAAATACAAAAAAAATTTATTTCTGATGTATCTGTATTCTTTAATCTTAGTCTAATAATCGAAATCATTTGAAAAATACATGTAGCATTATTGTGTCATTAAACATTACGATAAAATTTGGTTTGATAAATTGAACCCCACTAAACCTTCCTTTATAAGGATAGGGAATAATTTTGGAAAAATATAAAAACATTAAAAAAAAATTATTTTTCAAATTTTAATTGTATGTATACTCTACAGCTAATAGACAATGTATATTTAAGAAAGGAGTTATTTTCCATTAAGTAATAAATAAAATTTATAAATAAAAAAAGTTATACTTTATATCACAGAACACCAGTAAGAGAAGTGTAAGCCCTATGTTATATAAAAGAGACAAATATAGCTGCCAAAAAAGTCTACTTTCTGTCTCACACTTATATATTTCCACTAACGTCTTTGACAGCCGCATGTGAATTATTAAAAAAATTTTTTTGGCGTGCTATAAAATTAATTGAAGAAAATTATATGTATATTATGTAGATAATTTTTTTTCCATGGATTTTATAACATAACATTTTATAACGCTTAAAAAATATAAAATTTATTATGTAAAATTATAAATATGAATTAAAAAAACACATTCTATAATGCACTTAGTGTATAAAATTATATTTAAAAAAACAATTTTTTTTTAATAAAACAATAATTATAATTAAAAACGTGCAACGAGACGTGCTCGTTGCTAGAAGCTTCGCCCACATTTAGTCCACTATGTTCGCTCGTATAACGGTAGACGACGAGTCATATGAGGGTCCCGGGGAAAGGGGACGACGGCCCCTCGGGTAATTCCGTCGAAAGGCTCGCAGTGTTCCGCGCGGACCACTACTTCGCGGCGAATTATCGTACCTGGCCAAACACGCATCAGCGTATTCACAGTTCGAGCGTCGAGTAACTGAGGTAATGTCGCAGCTCGGACAACTCAAAAAAATAAAAAAACAAAATAAAATAAACATAAAAGCATACGTCTTGCCAGAAAAGAAAGGGATGGTTTGATTTTTTAAGTATCTAATTTATATACATAATAAATGTACTTTTTTTTTAGCAGTATTCTATTAGTATAGCCACAAGTATTCTGCGGAAAATGGGTTAAATTTGCGTCCGCTGCAATATTTACCATTTGCATCCGCCGTCCGAAACCTTGGCCTCGTGTCTGGCCTCCTTCCCATTAAGGGCTTTTCACCAGCCGACCTTAAAGCACCGCCTCTTGTTCCTCTTCTCCACGAGTTACCTTCGATTTTTTTTGAGACGGGTGCATTCCGCTGAAATTACATTTTTGTAAATACGTCGTTTTATATCGCGTTACATAAAGATTGTTAACTTTCGTGGAAATTGTTTGAAAAATTAATTTATTTGAAATTATTCGGAGCTAAAATATTGTAAAGTAATTATTTCGATATAATTATTTGTAAATTTCAAACAGTTGACAATTCAAATTTAACGTCCTGCGTATTGTTATTGTTGTGGTCGGTGACCCACCACCGGGCATTCACCTAGCGTGTAGACAGATAAGAAATTTTCTTATCATAACGGACAAATCTGACCAATGTATTAAATAATAAATGAGTAAAGCGAGTTAAATTGCCGGCGTTAATAATATTTATTTATTCCTTGTAATGTAAAAGTGAGTTGAAAATTAAAGGATACATTTATTTATTTGAAATTTATTTTTTTATTGACTACTCCTGTGAGCATCGTTCCAAATCCCTGGATGACCGGCTGCCGCTTATCCCGGCGTTCATTTTTCTAAGTTTTTTCGACAAGGGCTCGACTCTGCTTTTCATGCGTGAAAGGCGAACGGAGCCATCTCGTTACAATGCAATAATAATAATATATAATTTTATTAATTAAAATTTAATTATTTACTTTTATAAATCAGTAAATTAATGTAATAATATATACATGTAATGTCGTATATACAATAAAAAAAAAAAAATTATACAAATGAAGCTTAAAAATAAAAATAATTTCAAATAGTGATTATAATAAATAAATCTTATTTAATGATACGCATACAAAAATACTCGAGTCTACAAGAAAATATATATCATTATTTGAATAAATAATACGGGAAAAAAATAGTTAAGTATAAATTTTATCAAGCAACCCTGAAATTCACTCAAATAAAAGGACAGCGTAAATATAATTAAACTATCCAGAATTTTTTATCATATAACTGTTACATATTTAATAAAACAAATACATATAATTTAAAAATTATCATAAAAACTCCGAATAGAAATAGAATATCTTGATATCCATTCCACATTTCATGGATTTTGAGCCGCCTCATTACAAACTTGCACGCATAAAGCTTACAATTACTAGAATCATAATATATTTTATAATATTGAATTTATATTTATATATATATATATTTTATATAATTAGTAAAATATATCTATAATTATTAAGATTAAAATAAATTTATTTAAATATATAATTAGGATGTATATTATATGTTTGTATTTAACAAAATATGTATATATTTATCTATATTATTGAAAGCTAAAATAATTTTGTTAAATATATTAATACAAAGTAATATGTGTATTTTTTAAAAAATTACAATTCCATAAAATATGATTAATTGTTAATGTAAATAAAATTTAGTCAATAGAATAAACGTTAATAGTTGATATGTTTATATTGTTAAAATAAATGTATTGTTAAGATCATATAAAGTATTTATATGGATATGAAATCCAACACCAAGCCCGTCCAGCTGGCTGGAGTTATAGCTAACTCCGCGGCGGAAGGTGAAGGTCAAGAAATTGAAATTAAAACACTTCCGAATACAGATCAAATTCGTGATTATTACTATAGAGATGAAGGGGAGACACAACGCTTTTAGTGTGTATGCGTTATTGTTTGTCTAACTACCCGATAACGCGAGACGAGAAACAAAGTTAGATTTGGCGTCAATTTTAAAGTCCCTTATTAATTCAGGTGTTGTGCGATCCACGGGTCCATCATGAATGAATCCATGATCACTTCGCGAAAACCGCAGAAGCTAACTTCCCCTGATAATGGAGTCATCCGCGTGAGTCATCGCGGTTCCCCGATCTCAGGGTCCAGGTGCTGAATCCGTGGATTCCTCGGCGTACGTTATCGGCCCGACGACATCCGGTCCCGCGAGTCGCGTTGACTCCGAGTCAGCAAAATTCGGCATGTAAATCACCAAGCGCCTGGGATCTGTTGTTATCGTTGTTCTCGCAGGATCATGATATCCTCCCGAAAATTCCGACGTCACCTTCCAGCGGGTGTCGCTGCCTGGCGTACGTAACAGTATATATAATAAAAATTTATAACAACAGAACACATCTTTTAAACAATAAAATAACAAATCTACTTATAAATACAAAATACAGAAATAGAACTAAAAACTTAAAAACATTATAGCCTAAAATTTTATATAGAAATATAGAAGTATGTTAAAATGTTTATACGTAGCTTAATCACTTTTACAACTATTTATTTTCTTCTCATACAATTCTCTGCAAAAATCTTTATTAGAATTTCAAAAACTGTGGAAATAATAGAATAAATACGTGGGCCGGTTTATCAGGACCGGCTTATGAAAAGGGACATACGGATTATAAAATAAAATAAGTGCAGGACTCCTACATTATATGAGTCGTAAACATATGAGTTTTGGTCCCACTTCTCCTATTTAAAGCTTCACTCCTCTGCTTTATATGCTTACAATCTACAAGGTTTTGCTTGTTAAAATGATTTGAAATATTTAAAAAACATTAACCACAATCTTTTTTATCGTTTTTTTTTTATATATTGAAATGCAATTCTATCATTTTATTATAAACATTATGTTAATGTAGTAATTGAAATTCGATACAATATTTTGATTGTATATACATAGAAGCATTTTATATAAAAGTGAAAATTCCATGCAATAAGCACAAAATTGTAAATCATTATATTAAAATCATGAATTTCGATTGTCATACATATGGTAATTCTATCCAAATTCACATTATTATTAAATAGAATAGTTCAACTCCAGTTTTCCACGATTTACTTAAGATAATTTATGTTGTGTTTTTATATTTTCATTCATGATTTGCTGTTTTTTATATGAATTCGTATTTTAAAATTAATAAATCATTTTCTTATTCTATTTTATGATGTACATTTAATTCGTATAATAATAATTGATTATTATGATCTATTAAAATTATCACTTTTTTATTTTAGAAAGATATTAAGTACGTGAAAGAGAGAGAGAAATGGAAAGTTTACATGTTACTGTTTTCATTTCTCTCAAAACATATATTTATGCTCTAAAAACGAGATATGGAATCTATGATTCATTTTATTATTAAAAAACTAATGTTTTTACATTTAATCCATCTTTAATTTGAAATATTTTTATAATGGTTTAATATTCGAATTTAAATTATTAAAACTATAAAAATTTTTTGTCCTTAGTTACAATATCAAAAAAGTGTAAATATTTTAATAATTACATATAATTGTACAATTATAAAATATATTATATAAATTCTATAGTACCATTTTATATTAAAAAATAATAGTAGTTTGTTGCATTGAAAGTTATATTATGCCAAATTCATAATCTCTGATATTGATTTGAATAGATTTAATATAATTGTACTTGTATCACTCAAATTAAATATATTATTTTGAAGAAATAAAGATAACAAAACCTAAGTCTATATTTAAACAGTTTCTCACATTTTTTTTTTTTATTTCATTGTATTTTAAAATATTCTTATATTTATCTTTGATTCATATATATATATATTAATTTTTTTTTATTTGATTATTCTTTCTTACGTAATTGAAAATTTTAAAAAATTATTGCTTGGTAATTAAAAATGTTCATGAATAATTGAGTAAATTGATTAATTTTAGTAAATTATTTTTTGTTTAAATTATAAAATAAATAAATATTTACTGTGAACATTAAAAATTTAATTAAAAAAAAATTATTTTAATTAATTTTTAAAACCTCGATATCTACGGGACGTAAAGTTACGTAATTTATATCATATTTACAATAAAATGATAAACTTAAATATCTTTTAATTTATATTTAGGATAATATATTATTATTGTTGTTGGTGTTATTGTTATTTTTGTTGTTGTTGTTTTTGTTATATATAAATTGAGATAGTTATATAGTATCGGAACTATTGTTAAAGTAGTTTTAATACTTTTTTGTACAGAAGTGTTGAATGAATTTTAAATATTTGTTTAAATAAAAGGCAGTATTTTATTTACTGCAAGTAACAATATAAGTGTGCTTACTGCTCGATACTAATATTATAATATCAATCAATAAATACAATAAATACAATAAATACAAAAAACGTAAAATGTCATTAAGTATGACAACACTAATAAAATGTAACTTTTTTTTTATAATGTATTTAATGTTATGTATTTAATCAATATTGTCACTTCAAAAAATGGTTATTCTCAATTTTATAATCATTTATATTTAATATTTTTTTTATCTCAATCGATATAAAATATAATTACTTGCATTAATTTTACCAAAGGAATAAAATAATATCAACTTTTTATTGAATAGATGCAATTAACATATTAATTAACATTCTTAAATGAAAATATCGTCAATGAAATACAATTATCAGACTTTTCTTTTTTATACAGCTCAAACTTTGTTCTTATATGGATTTTATACAGTTTTAAAACTATAAATGTTTAAATCGCATATTACTTGAAGCATTTAGAAATTATGTTTTTAGAAATTTTTTATTTGAATACAGAAGTATAGATTCAAATTTGAATTTAAACCTGACTTGTTTCTAAATAAAAAAGAAAAAAAAAATTAAAATTTACCAATATTTATGGTATAGTTTAATAAACAAAAATATTATAATTTATTCTCTATTATATGATTTGTATTGAATCAAAATTTAACAGGCTATATTTAAAAATAAATATTTACAACTAGAAAATTATTCATAATACGACCGAATAATAATTTTAAATTAAATAGGTCTTTATTTGACATATTTCTCTTTAACGATATTAAAATTGAACTTGAATATTTCATTTGAATCATCTATTCCATAAATTTGTAAAGGGTTGTACTACATACCTTACAGTGAAAAATGTCCTGTATATGTATGTATGTCACAACGCAGTAATGCATTGATATTACAGAATTATCATTTTCTTAATTTAATTAAATGAATTATTTCAGGATATGTCTGTGATATATCTGTTATAATTAAAAAAATATGTTGATCAGAGGCATATGTTGATTGTAGGTATTGCTTTTCTGTCTTTATTAAAATATATTTATAAATTTTTTTTAATTTGTTTATTAAACAGCGCATTTGTATTTAAATTAGAAAATAATTAAATCTTTTTTTAACCCGATTTCAATAAACTCTCTTACCTAGACTGACTTTTATATGCCCATTTATATTATTAGTTATTGGACTAATTAATAGACCACTTTTAAATCATTAAAAAAACCTAGATAGTGATACATATCAAAATTTGTAAAAACAATCAATAAAAAACGCTGAATATCATTTTAGAAAATAAGAATCTACTGATCAATTTTAACGAAAAAATGCATAGTTTTTTGCTATAAAATAGAAAGTCATCATTTAAACACTATAGTATTAATGGGTGATTTATAACTAATAAAATTGTGAATAAAATTCATTTTTCATAAACCGATTGAAAATTTAGAAACTGAGAATTTTCCAAAAATCGAAAAATATTTAATTAATTCAAAAAAATTTAACATTGCGATTTTTTAATATTTAAAACTCTAGTTTTGGAAAATAAAATAAAAATGATTGATGTGAATTTCATTTGAACAAAATTTTAACTTTATCAGATTATTAGTTTTTGAATAATACTAATGTTAATTATATTATGTAAACATTTATGAAGTTATTTCCAGTTCATTCTACCGGACGAATTTAGTTTTTTCAACGGTTTTAAAAAATACAATTGTTGTACAATAAATTCTGTATCTTATATATTTTTATCAAATTTATCCTTATATTTTAATCAATCCGAAAAATTTGAAAAAAATTTAAGAACATGATTTGTTGTATATAATTACATTTTTTAAAACCTTTTGATAAACTAAAATCGTATGATAAAGTGAGCTGGAAATAACTTCTTCAATTATCATATAATATAATTAAAAATAATATTTTGCTAAAGCTAATAACCCGATGAATTTGAAAATACTATATCAATAAAGTGTATGTTAATTATTTTAATTTCCTACAACTAGAATTTTAAATATCAAAAAATAAAGTTAAAAATTTTTTAATTAATATAAAAATTTGCTGGTTTTTAGAAAATTTATCCGCTTTTAATTTTATTAACTACAAATCGTCCGACACTATAACGTTAAAATTACGATTTTCATTTTCAAAAGAAGTAAAAAAGAAATGCATTTTTTCTTTAAAATTGTTAATAAAAAAAAACCTTGAATATCATTGGTTGCATTTTAGAAATTAAGAATCTACTAATTTTTTCACGAATATTAATATGCGTCACTACTTATTAATTTTTCATAGCCTCAAAAGTGCTTCGTTGCTTGGATTAAATATAAATAAAGGAAATATTTTGTTTCTATGACACAGTTATTTTCGCTTAATTTGGTTCTATAGTTGTAAATAGTCTCATAATTTATTGATGAAAAAAATATGTAATGAGTATACTTTTTGTAAAAATATAAAATATGCATGTATAATTTCAAATTTTATTGTTGTAATTGAATTGAAATTTTTATTACTGATAAAATTAGATTTTTATTCTTCAAGATTTAATTTTTTCCATGTTTTGCAATAAACAATTTTCAAGCATATTTGTTATTGTACATATTCAAAAATAATTTGTAACCTAATTAAGTCTATATTCAATAAACAATCTACCAATTTGATATAATTTATTACGATATAAAAATATATGTTAATGATGAAATGTATATTTTTATATTTTTATGATAATAAATCTTTTACTGGGTCTATTATGAATTCTTTTGAGAAGTAATCATAAGATCAATATTGTAAGTAATAAAAACCATTGTTTTTGAAAATAAAATTAAGCAAATAATTTACAAGAATATGCAAATTTTTTTTTTTTTTTAATATACAAAAATTAAAAAAATGTTCGTATTGTCGATAACTACATGCTATCCACTCGGAAATTAAGCCATTCAGACTATTTGTTAGCGTGATAAATACTTTTTTTTTTAATAATATAATTTTTAATAATTATTTAATAAATAATAGTTAAATAATTATTTTAATTATTAATTATTAATATTATGGTTGACTTTCTATAATTTTCTAATGTATGTAAGTATTTCGTCGCGTACAGCTAATTTTTATTATAAAAGGATGGATGAATAACTAGAATTCAAATATGCGTTTTAAATACATAGATTTGTTTTAGTTACAAATATATTCTGCCGTTTATTTACAATTTTATTATATTTATAGCCTAAATTTAGACTGGTAGAGATAACGAAACATATTTTACAAAGTAATAAGAGTACATGAGAGCAAGAATAAATTACGAGTTTGAATACGAATTTGGGTTTAATCCATTGCTATTCAACAGTCAATACATTTGCGATTTCAATAGTTCAAACAGTAACTTAATCTAACTGCAAATTTTTGGAAATTACTCGGTCGGTGCCTGTTTACTGCAGGTAATTAGAAAAGTTCGTCCACAATCAACGTGTTTACGTCAGGTAATAATATTTAGGAAAAATTGATTAACAATATTTCGATCGTTGTACCTGAATTAAACAAAGACATTTCAATATGAAAACTTACTCTAGTACAGAATTTGGTAAAAAATGCCAACCTCCAAAAACCAAATGATTTCACATTACTCTTCGATGATGAATGCACCAACAATTTTCTTGTTAGGTGTGAAAGTACCTATGCCAAGAATTTAGTTTGTATCTCCTCTCCCTCCCAGCCAATCACCATCGTTTTCGATGACCTTTGATGCACGCTTCACGGTTATCGCCATCTTATACCAATACCTTGCATTGTCCTGCAACACACCTATGCTAACTGTGAATTATTCCGATAGTTTAAATTGGCAACTAACGATAACCTTTTTCGTGGGTGTGAGAGAGAAAAAGAGAGGGAGAGAGAGTGAGGAAGGGATGAGTATACATGCGGGTCAGGACTTAACGCATTAACAGATTATAGTAAAGTACAAAAAGCATTTTTTTATAACAAAGAGACATTTCCATATTTCACTTGTAAAATATTATTTTAAATTTTTTCGAAAATAATTTTCTGATCATCATTTTTTAAAAATACCTTTCAGTATATAAACTATAATATTTATGATCTCAATCGTCATTTTAAGTAAAGGTAATCGTACTGTACAATGGTATTTTTTTAGATGACCAATAAGTTAAAGTAACGATTAATATTATAAAAACTATTGATCATTAATCTAATTAAAAGTATTATAAAAAATCGCTAATGATACCAATTAAATTAAAAATAATCCTTGACACTGTTACAATTAGATCGGTAAATATTAAATACTAAAATTATTTATTGTTCGAGATAATTTTAATAAGAAAAGAAATCAATTCATGTACAAATTTAACATAAAAAATAGTAATGTGTCTGAAATTTATATCGTTACAAATACAAAAAATTAAATTTTTAAAAATCGACAGAAGCTTATAAGTGATTAATAATTATGAATATACTAATTAATAATTACTTATTGCAGCCCTAAAAACTAAAAAAATCTATTTATATCCACATACGATATTTAAAAGAAATGTTTGATTATTAAAAAAAATAAACAAATTATCGATCACAAAAATTTTATAATAATTAGGGTACAATCCAATTGGTATAAACAAAAAAATATTGCAAATTCAATAAATAAACAATGAAAATATTACTTTTTAGAAATCAAAAAAAAATCCCAAGTTTCATTAAAATAAATTTATTATAAATAATATTATTATACGAATAAACAATATACTATATCTTCATAATCCATGAAAAAACAGTATTAATTATTAACAATAGTTTATAAAACCATTTGCCAACAGTTTTTAATGTTTTTTGGTTTTGTATGTTATTAACAGTCTTTAAACCAACTTTGAAGTAATTATCAGGACCCGAACATTGTTTTTTCTTTGTTATTATTTAATCATTACTTATTCATATGTTTGTATACGGGAGTATAGATGAGTCTTTTCTATTGTTAATAACGACTTTTGCAGAACTTTCGCCAAGAGGTTTCAATGTTTTTTTGTTCTGTATCTTATTAGCAGTTTATAATCCAAATCTCACATCTTTATCCAAACCTGAACATTATTTACTTTTGTGATTATTGATTTAAATTTTAGCCCTATGCTTATACACATATAAGAACGGGCTACATTTCATCGATGTGCAGTACTTTTAAATTTTTCTCCGATACGGTTCAAGAATTGCATGGAATGGACTTAGCTCATTTGTAATAACACAGGTCTCACGGTAATGCAATCTGATAGATAAATGATTTGTTAAGAGTAAATTTCATCTAGTGTTATCGTATATTATTATCTACTCAATTTAATTTACATTATTGTTTTTTATTGGGTTCTTTTTTTGTTTGGATAAACAAGTTGAATTAATATCACCGTCTTACACATAATACATAGAATTTTTCATTTGAGTTTTTAAAATTTCTTAAAATATTATTTTAATTGTTCAATTAATGAATTTGCAATGTTTTTTGTTTATAACAATTTTTAATTTTCTTTTAAATATGGTATGTAGACATAAATAGATTTTTTTAGTTTTCAGAACTGATATAAATAACTATTAATGACTTATAGGCTTCCGTTGATTTTTAAAAATTTCATTTTTTGTTACATTTGTAACGATAGAAACTTCAGACATATAAAGAATACAGTTCTATTTTTTTAAAGTGTCCTCGTATTTTTGTAGAAATTTAACTTTTAAATTAAATATTCTCTTTTTATTAAATTATCCACCATTGTGGATTTTTTCATTTTAAGCAAATATTCTGCAAAAACTACGATGTAACAAATAATTATTTTTTTTGTAATAATTTTGCATGCTTGTAAAAAAATATTTATATATGTATATATTATATGTGCTTCTTTTTTAAACATAATATAATTAATGTTGAGGGCAATTCAAGTCGAACAAGGTTTTGTTTTAATTACTTATTTTATTATTTTATTTACTTGACAAGATAAATCTGTTAAAAATATTACAAGTATTGAAAATTATTATAATGATTTTCAAAAATAAAAAAAAAACATCTTAAAATCAATTGATTAATTCACCGCTCATATGTATTTATTTATTGCTTATAATTATCATCTTCTTAGAACTTACAAGATATTTCTGAATTTTATTCGTAAATTTTCAGAAATAAAACCATAATTGACTAGATGGAAATAGTTCCTACCTTCTTTTAAATAGTATTATTTCCATTTTTTTAAATTACAATACTACAATGGGTTAAGATCATCATGGTATAGTTAATACTTCATTTAAAATTTTTATATTTTATTTTTTATTTCATACAAATTTTTATTTTCTTTTGATCTCTACTCATTTTAAATTATATCGTTTATTAAACTGTGAAATAAAAATATACATAAGAAAAAAATTCGCTAAAAATAATAACAACAAACTTCAATTTCAATTCTTTTAATTCCAGCATCAACATATTGATATCAAAATTTGAATTGAAAATAAGCAACTGTTTTGACTTAAGTGTGAGTAAAAATTATTGAATTTGCAGGATGACGAACCACCGGAAATTACGTATTGTGTGGTGGAGCAGACGGGTACACTCACGCTTCAAGCAATGACACCTACCCTCCCGATGCCTACCGAGGAGGAGCTCAACAAGATGTTCCTAGAGCTCGTCGACGAACTCGACCTCACGCAGGCTAATCGACAGGCAGTTCTCGCCCTACCCGCCAATAAGAAGTGGCAGATTTATTGTTCCAGAAAAGGTAACGGAACCCTGGAGAATGGCGCCCTCAGGACAACAGATCTCAGCGGAGATCCTGAAGACTACATCAACCGTGTCAAATCCATTACCAGCGTAAGTAGTTTAAAAAACTGATAACGTCATTGATGTAAGGAATGAATAGGATAGTATAGTAAATTTATATTCTTTTTGGGTGCGAGATAAATTAAAAATAACATTGAAATTCATTGTAACGCTGACGTTTCGACGATTTGGTCTATCGTCCTTGTCAAGACATTAATTTTAATTAAAATTAGTTCTAAAAACTACAAGCACATGCAAAATAATTTGATTAACATTGATTAACATGATTTTAATAAAAATAATTAAAATTAATTAAAACATAATTTTAAAAAAATTAAAAAATTAATCAAATGATCAAAATGATCGAAGTCAAGATTTTATAACTACAGTTAACTCGAATAATCACGATGTTTCATGGAGATTAATAATATTAAATCAATACTTTGATTTTTAATTTAATTGGATTTTACTGTAAACAATTTTTTAAACTGAGATATTAAAACTATTGCTTAGAATTACCGTCTACATTTTAATGAAATCGGGATACTTAAGAGGATTCAATGTAGTACAAATTTTATCAATATCATGTATTAATAATTATTTGATTTAGCCGATGTTTCATCACAGAAATCCCTATCTTTCTTAAAATCACTTTATTGTAAAAAATATATAAATTAACATTAGTACAAGAATAATCACAATACGCATAGAAAACGGGCTATTAAATTATCTTTTAGAAATTGTGAATAAAATATTTCGCGTAATTTTCGTGTTTGGTTGGTTGATTTGATTCATCAGTGTACTTATCTTTAACCAAAAAATTATTAAGGCTTTTTATAAAATAAAAGAATATTGAATAATTAATTAATTTAATTAGAACTAAATTTATTGAATTGTTGTATTCATTGCATTTTTTTTAGAATCCAAATGCAGAAGAAATTGAGGAAGCTACTAACCAAATGCGGCACGTTGAAGCTTTAAAAACTGCTCTGCGCACACAACCACACAGTTTTGTCCTTAGATTTATAGAATTAGATGGTTTAAATTCACTTTTACAAGTTTTAGAAACCATGGATATCGAAACAGCAAACAGTAATCTTCATACAAGTGTCATTGGTTGTTTAAAAGCATTGATGAACAATTCTGTAAGTGGATATAAACAAATATATTTAAATATAAATGTGATACATCATTTGTGTTTACTTTTTTTGAAGCATTGATGTTTATTTATATATATTATCGAATAAAAAAAAATTTTAGAATGGCAGAGCTCACGTACTGGCACACCCCACAGCGATAAATACGATATCACAGTCTCTAGCGACTGAAAACATCAAGACAAAAATTGCTGTTCTTGAGATTCTCGGTGCCGTGTGTCTTGTTCCGGGTGGACATCGCAAGGTTTTGGAAGCGATGCTCTATTTCCAACAATTTTATTCAGAACGTACACGCTTCCAGTCCATCATCAATGACTTGGACAAAAACTTCGGCATCTACAAAGACAATCTCTCTTTGAAAACTGCAATCATGTCATTCATCAATGCGGTACTAAATTATGGTCCCGGTCAAGTGACTCTTGAATTCAGGCTACACTTGAGGTATGAGCTATTAATGCTCGGAATTCAACCAATCATTGAGAAATTGAGAAGATATGAGAATGAAACACTGGATCGACATCTCGATTTCTTTGAGATGGTAAGGAACGAAGATGAAAAGGAACTCGCCAGAAAATTTGAGAAGGAACACGTGGACACAAAAAGTGCAACGGCGATGTTTGACCTGTTGAGGCGAAAACTTAGCCATACGGCAGCCTATCCACATTTGTTGAGTTTACTCGAACATTGCATATTATTGCCTTGTAAGTCGCATCTTACTCAATTTTTAATTATTTAAACAATATTATCTTATTCTGAAATTTTGCGATAAATTTCACTTCTATATATATATGTTAAAATATAGTATTAGATCCAATAAGGTGCAAGTAGAATAAAACTAGTTATTCTTAATTATTTTTCCTACGTTTCGACAGGGTATCTCTTATCCTTGTCAAGGCTATTTATTAAATAATTATAAAAATTATTATACATTAATATGTTAAATGATTACGAACAAATATTTATTTTAAACATAATTACCTAATATTAAGACGTAGAAATACGTAAATACTCTATCGCGTGATAGTCATAATTTCACAGTTTTTATTGGATTCAAAGATATACATTATTTTTTTTGACAAGAACAAAGAATTCTTTGTCGAAATGTCGGCACAATAAGTAATAATACAAAATTTGTTTTATGCAACTCGAACCTTACTGGATCAAATACTATCCTTTAATAAATACCTTGTATTTTCGAAGCAGATATAATATAATATTTTGTTTATGTATGTACGAAATTTGATATTTAGTATTTTTTACAATTTGATGTTTCACTTCAATTATATATAAATTTTCAAATTTTTAATAAAAATATTTATTAAAATATGAAAGTACATTACATTCAATTATTAAAAACTTTATATGTATAAAAAACATGATTAATTAATTTTGATTTTAACAAGATTCATTCATATCATAGAAAAAATTTGAATTAACGTCTTTGTTAATTCAAAAGCACTACACAAGAAAGTTTTATTTGAAGACTATAAAACAAAAAAAACAATTACCTTTTTTTACAAAAGATGATTTTTTTATTGAATTTGTTGAAATTGTGAAATAAAATTTTACAATTGTTCAAAATAATTTCCTCCTGTATCAATGTTTTTACGAAGGCGAGTTTTTCAGGTCTCAAAGGTAGTCTGAAACTCAGCTTTATTGTTTTTCAAAATTCTTATCATACGTACCTGGATGTTTCGCATTGAATTTTAGTGTTTTCCTTTCAGCTTTTTCTTCATTCGGGGAAATAAACAAAATTCTGCGATTGCTCTAATTATTAACCGGCAATCCGAATTTAAAATTTTCATCACGCAGCGGATATTCATACCGGTTTGAGATCTTTTTGAGAGCCCAGATCGAAACTCATCTTTGTTCGGTTCTCTTTGAAAGCTCTGTACTATCTTCCGCATTACGATTTTGACATGCACTTATCTACAATTATTTTGTAGCATTTGAAATATCTCCACCTTGTTTTATCAAAGTTTCATACTACACTAGATACTCCAGTAATGTCACAAACTGAAAAACATTTCTGCCCACAAATTCTATCATTTCTAATTATCGAAAAAAGGACCAGATAGAAAAAACTACTCTTTACATTTTAAGATATCTCCCAAATCACTACAACCAATAGAAGCTTAAAAAACTCAATGCCTTTTGGTCAGACCATGTATTCATAGTCGTATTTATGTATTCATTTACATGTTTTGCTACTTTTAGATTGAAATACTATAAAGCATTTTACTATTTTTTTAAAATTACTTATAGGAAGGTATCTAATATTACTATACGGTTATTTTTAATATTTTTTTATAAATGATTTTTGAAATTATATTATTCATTTCATATTAAATTCATAAATACATTATCGGGTAATATTTAAATCGAAAAATTAATTTGTTCTAGTGGATTATGGATCTTATCCTCAACACTGGTTGTTATTTGATCGAATTGTACAACAAATTGTTTTACAAACGGAAGGTAACGAAATCAATATTACAAGAAATCCTGATGTTGCCCCTATCGATATCAATGTCAAGGAAATCGTTCATTTATTGGCTAAAGAGGAGGAGTTACTCGCTGCGAGAAAGAAAGCTGATGAATTAGAAAAAGAAAATTCTGATATGTCTACTAGGCTTGCTAAAAAAGAACAAGAATTAGATCTGAGGACACAAGAAAAGGTTTGTAAATAAATATAAAGGCCTTACATACTTAAATAAGAATCTAATTTAGGCAATTAAAAGCTTAAATTGTGAAATTTTATGATTAGTACCTTCCATTTTTTATTCATAAAAGGACACTTTTCACTCAATGATTCTTTGTTGAAATGTAGGTACATTAATTAAGAATGTAGCCTTGTATATTATTCAACCTACACATTATTGGATCGAAACTATCCTTTTATCAATAAAATCTAAAAATTTGAAAGATCTGGTAGAGAAATTTTTCTTAAACACTGATTCTTTTGTTTGCTTATTCAAAAAAATTTACAGTTCATGTACAAAATATTATTCATTTGATGTTATAGGAAGACATGGAAGCGAGTTTAGTACGTATAAAGGAACGATTGGAGAAGGAAACGTCACTGCATATAGAAACAAAACAGAGAATCTCAGAACTACAGGACAGTGTGGAGACCCTTTCACGACAGGTGAACAACGAAAAGTCGGAGAGAAAGCGATTGGAGCAATTGGTTTCATCAGGAAGTCTACCTGATGATGCAAAAGCAACAATAAAAATCGTCGAGGATGAGATTTTGGAGAAAATAGAGGCAAAACCAACTCCCC
Source organism: Eupristina koningsbergeri (assembly GCA_018907245.1). Taxonomy (NCBI): domain Eukaryota; kingdom Metazoa; phylum Arthropoda; class Insecta; order Hymenoptera; family Agaonidae; genus Eupristina; species Eupristina koningsbergeri. Next base: position 2,362,413 of record JACCHV010000001.1, read on the forward strand.
CCCCACCACCGCCACCACCCATCGCGCCACCACCACCACCCTGTCTCATGCCCACTGCGCCACCGCCAATGAAAGTAAGTTTTATGAAAAAATATTTTTGAAATTATTGAAAGTATTGATCCTTTACATATTAAGTGGAAAGTGAAATATATAAAATAATCGTAGGTTGAATTTATATGAATACAAAAAAATTTTCTAGTCAGTCTAAATTTAACAAGAACTCCCTTTCTCTATTATATTTTTTAATTATATTTTATACTGTAACAAGCACAAAAAACACAAAGAGAAAAAAGGATAATGTATTCTAATTGATAATTTAAATTGATGCAATACGATAGTATTTGTGCGGTAAATACAAACAAATAATTAAATCTAACATTAATTTTTTTAGTTTAGAACATGAATCACAATTAAATTAATGGTTTTGCATAATGTAATTTTCTTTTTTACAGAGAACTATTTTTAAGAATAAATCAACGTTACATTAAGATGACATTTGAATAATATTCAGAAAGTAAAATAATGATCAGTTAATTATTTATTAACCTAATTTAAATTAATGATGAATTAATATCGTACTTACATATAAGTTAAACTCGAAAATATAAAAATACACTTTCTTTATTTGTAAATAATCTCCCACGATAAAAATATAAAAATTTATATCTGCAGATCAAATTGAAATAATTAAAATAAAAGTCTTGAATAAACCACATTTAAATAATCCAAAACATTAATGTATTCAATATAAGTTACAGTTTAATGACTTATTAAAGTACTGAATTTTGTTACGTATCTATGCAATATTACATATGTGACAATTTAAATGTTTATATATGAAATAAACATTCATGAATTTTTAGTCCTTAGACCCTAAATTATATAAGTATTGTAAATAAAATTTATAAAAATATTTTACAAATACTCTATATTATATTTAATTTTGATAAAATACCAGTTTAAAATTTTTAGTAAGATCAGTACATGTTTAAAATTTGTGAAAATATATTATAATTTTACATTTTACACTTGCTATTATTTTTACTTAAGCTAATAATTGGTTTGATAAGCATTTATTGTATAATCATAATAATTTTAGTAGAACAAATAGTGAAATTTGTGAAAACTTTAAAAATTCATTTGATAAAATTACATTAAGCTTTAAATAAAAATAAAAAACACGATACTAAAGGTTATGAATTAAATATTCAAAAATATAATTAATTTTTTATAATGTTACATCTCATACTGTAATAGGTAAATAAATGAATATGTAATATATTTCCTTATTTAATTATTATTTATTTATTTACTATAATTTATATGGTAGTTACTTCAAAATTTTAATAATTTAAATTTAAGATTTTCAGTAAGAATAATATTGTTAAATAGAGTTGTTACAAAACCATTACAATTATTTATCAATAAATTTGCTTAATATTACTTGCGTGATATTATTAGCAGCGATTATAATTTACAGATGTGTAGTCCGAAAGAACGATGTGGGCAGTTTTTTAAAGGCAGGAGTCTGTCACTACTTCGGATTTACAGGATTAGGGAGTCCTTAAGACTTAAGTTAAAAATATTCTAGTTCCAAGAGTAAAAAAGCATTCTCCTTATATTTTTTCTGTCTTTTAATTTTTTGTAATTTTATCTCTTTCGTGTTACTTTCCAAATATTAGTATCGGTTAATAGGTGTATGGCCTGAGCTGATCATCTGATTTTAGTTATGATCGTGCTGGTTCATAGTCTACCGTATCAATTCATGATTAATTCCTTATCTATTTCTTATAATTTTAACTAAATTATGGTTCGTACTTACATAATTTTAGAGTTTAGATTTACAATATTATCAGTACTAGATAAGGAAATAATACTTAAAATATGGAGACGTTACAATAATAATTAAATTTCCATTGATAGGTAATTTTTATTAAAATAGAATTGATACATAGATAATGATAAGAAAGATACTGACCAATCAAAAGTTATCGATTCATTTTTATTATTTTTTTCTTGATCAATTAGATGGTAATTTATTAAAACTAATTTTTACTTTTATAAATTATAAAAATATAAATATATACAATATATGCATTATTGTCATTACTATTTTTATTCAGTTTTTATATAAAAATTTTACAATTTCAAGTTTTACAAATATTTAAATAATAAAAAATAATAAATTATTTAATAATAATAATAATATAATAATTTTTTATATTACTTTAGTTATCTATAAATATATGTACAATAATATAATTTAATTTGCTATTATTAAAATTAATGAAGTAATATTATAAAACTACTTTATTCTATTATTATATAAAATGAGCTCAATTGAAATATTTATTTTCAAAACCTGTGCTTCATGATTTTTAATAAGATACATGGTTAATTTAGGTGGAAATCATAAAAAATGTTCCTCAACCCAGCAATCCTCTTAAATCGTTTAATTGGTCAAAAATCCCTGAACAGAAACTACAAGGCACAATTTGGTCAGAACTGGATGACTCAAAACTTTATAATATCATGGATCTCGAATCCATTGATAAAATATTTTGTGCTTATCAAAAAAATGGAGTTTTAACCGAGGGGTCTATTGAGGATTTACGGAATCTTGGAAAGAATAAAAAAACCATGTCGGTGATAGATGCAAGGCGAGCCCAGAATTGTACAATTCTACTCTCCAAATTGAAGATGTCTGATAATGAAATTACCAGGACAATTCTATCAATGGATCAACAAAATATTCTGCATATCGATATGGTAGAACAATTACTTAAATACATTCCCTCATCCGAAGAAGCCGCCTCGTTGGATTTGCACCAAAAAGATCTCCAAAGCAGAGCTGATTGTTTTTTGCATCAAATATCAAAGTAAGCACAAACTTGATAAAATCGAAATATTAAATAAAGCATATTATATAATGTAAAAATCTATTTCCTCGTATTTCCATAGACTCATCCTCGGTATCAGTTTTTATATCATAGTCCTTGACCACATATTATTGAACTTGTATCACATAATTTTATTATTTCTACTCCGTCACCTGTCATAGCATGTGTCCTTCCAATAAAAATAATACTTATTTTACATTTGAATTTCTTCTTAGCTGCCAAAAGGTTGATTACAATAAAATCCGTCATTTTATATATCGTTTTTTGAATGATATAGTTAAGGAACAGTTTTTTAATGGGGAAATATTTGTACACGTAGATGTTGGGTTTACCTTTTTATTATTTATTTTTATGAATTATCAGTTCACACTTCCTGTAAAAATTTATAATAATGAATCAATGACTTATCGAATGACTTATCTGAACAAAAAAATAAAATGTTTTTAAATGTGATTACCAAATTTTCAGAAAGATTTAATAGTGTATAACTACTGATATACAATATTTTGAATGAAATATTGATTATAATTTTGATACAACAAACGAAGAATTCCAGTTTGAAATTAAGACATCTGATATAACCTCAACGAGAATGTATTTATTGATAAAAATTTATATATAAAATAAAATATAATTCTGGTGGAATGTATATAATTTGTATTTGTAGAACTTTACTTTCCAATATTTTTTTCTATGAACGATTTTTTAAAAATATTCAATGTATATAGATGATTATTGATCATGATTTAAAAAATTATTATAAACAAAAATTATTTAAACTCAAAACATTTCTACACTGTCAATATTTTAATAAAAATAATGTACATTATATAATGACAAAATTTTTCAATTAACGTAAATTTTAAAAATTTTTCAATGAATTTTGTATCTATCTATAACAATACTTAATAAACTTAGCAATCTGTTAGATAGTACTAAGATCAATATCCCATAAATATTTATATATACGTATTTGCTAATTTCTGTAATAGTTATTGTAAATTCGTTCCTGGACATATAAATAAATAAATATGTAATCAGCTCTCCTAAACTCACATAACAATTATTCGTAAAATTTTTATCATTTTGACTATAGGTATGTAGTATTATTAAACAAATATTTAAGTATTGATTAATTTAATAAAATTTTAATTACAAAATAGTGTTTTTTTAAACTTCGTTATACATTGGAGTTTCAACATACAACATTGATGAATATTTCAAACCTATATATTTTAATTATTTAATAATACATTCTGACAAAGGAAAATATGTGTATATATTACTATGTAAAAACAATAATATTGTTTTAAAGTGACGGTTTCTCGTTAAAACATTAATTTTCGATTTTTTTTTGTTTTTTAACATCTTTAAATTAAGATAACCTATAAAGAGGTTATAAAATATTATCAATTTACTTTCGATATTAAATTTATATAATAAATGATTTTTTTGAAAAAAATCTTGATTATAAAAATTTAAAAAGTACATCATTCATTTTAATAATATTATGAAATTCAAGAGTTCCTTGGTTATTTTCTCATTGGTGACGTTTCGGTAAGAGTATCTTTGATTCAACTCTCAGTTCTGAACTTAAAGGTATTTAATTTTAAGATGCAAGATTTTGTCTTCAATTAAATCTAAATCGCACATGATTCATGGTTACAATTTGCTTGGTCCGTAGGGTTCCCCACTACGAACAGAGGTTGCGTTCGTTGCATTACAAGAAGAAGTTCTCAGCGAGCATCTCCGAACTGACCCCCAGAATGCGCGCCGTCCTCGAGGCTTCGCGGCAGGTCGCACGCTCACGCCGTCTGCGGAAGCTCCTCGAGCTCGTGCTTGCCCTCGGGAACTATGTGAACCGGGGCAACGCCCGTGGTAACGCCTGCGGGTTCCGCCTCGCGTCCCTCAATCGGCTCGTCGACACGAAGTCCTCTTGTGCCAAGGGCACCACCCTCCTCCACTACCTTGTTCAGGTACTCGAGGCTAGGTTCCGCGAAGTTCTCGATATAGAGGAGGACATGCCTCACGTGAGAACAGCTGCGAGGGTCAGCATGGCAGATCTGCAGAAGGAGGTGGCCAACCTTAAGAACGGTTTGCAGGACGTACAACGAGAAATTGGTGAGAGGTTACCAAATTTTTATTACCTTAATGTATGGGTGTCGAAGAGTGTTTCAAACTAATTTATATTAAAGTATCTCAAATGTCTTAGGAATATAAATGAATGTTTAGTAAATTTTTATATGAAAATTATCATTTATTCATTTAATAATAAAATATAAATTATACAGTTAAGAAATTACAAATTAGACGTTTATTTAAAGAAAACCTGTAAAACAAAATGTTAAAAATGTAATCATTACAAAATGAAATTATAGTTATTCATTGATTATTATAATTTATGTCACTTGCTTTATTACTTAATATAATGACTTGATTATTTAAAATCTACTTGTTGAAAAATGTTCGCGTAAAAAGCCAAAAGTGACTTTTTTGTATTTTACTCTGCTTTTTATATCATTCTTATTATATCTCGTCTATGTTATTATATAATTATTATGATTATTTTGTTGGTGCAACGAACTCAATTAATCGCTTGATTTACCAAACTTCCATATTCTTTTTATTTTATTTTGTTTAATAAATAATAATTTATTGATATTATATTTTCTAATTGAACATTACTTTAATAGTTCATCTCAATTTATAATGAATAAAATATTTTTATTCATTTAAAGTTTTCATGTTGCAATATTATTAAAATTAATGAAGATATACTAAGCAAGTTGTTGAGATGTTACAGATAATTAATTAAAAAGTAAAAAACAAATGAATATAATTAAAATCTCCAGTTTATTATATTACATTTGCTGAAAATAAAGCAATTTTTTAAGGAAATTTTTAAACTTAAAATTTTTAAATTAAAAATTAAAAATTTTAAAATTGTTCTAAACATTAATACTGAAATTAAATAATATTTATCATTTCATTCAAATTCATTAAAAAATCTATTTTCAGAATTTCACAGAGGACAAGTTCAAGTATTACAGGGTGATATGTTTTTACCTGCTATGAGAGATTTTCAGGCTCAAGCCACATGTAGACTCGCGGAAGCAGAAGATCTCTTTCAAGACATGAAAACGAGAGTAAGCGAAAATTAATTCATAAAAAAAAAAAATTATTTTTTCATCAGGTTATAATTAATTAAAATCGATTTTCTTATTAGTTTGACAGAGCAGTGCGACTCTTTGGTGAAGATTCAGCAGGTGTGCAACCAGATGAATTTTTCGGTATTTTTGAAAATTTTCTTCAAGCATTATCCGAAGCTAAACAAGATGTGGAAAATATGAGAAGAAAAGTAGAAGAAGAAGAACGTCGATCAAAACAAGAACAAGAAGTAAAACTTTTTATTTCACCAACTAATCATCTGCACATAAATAATTTTAGATCCACTGATATTTTTAGATAAGATAAATTTATTTTTTTAATTGTTTGTTAAACAATTATTATATCATTTACATTATTTCAAGAACTAAAAATTGAATCATGTAAATATTTTAAAACTGAAGTGTACATCTAGGAATTATGAAATACTTAATATAAATTTTTTAAATGTGAAAGACAATTAAGATAATTATTACTTGCCAAAGGACTATTATCTTATTATAATAAATAAATATTTAAAAATATTTATTAAACAAAAAATCAAATTATACATTATATTTTATATTAAATACTAATTGAAAAATGATAAGTATTGATTATTTATCATTCATTATTATTGAATAAATAATATTTTTTCACAAAGTATTTCAAACTTGAATGTGTGTTGGCTTGAAAATTAATTATTAGTAAAAATTTACAGTAAGAGAAAGATAAAAAAACTTAATTCTTCTTTCAAATATTTATGTATTAAATGGCAAATATTATTATGACATCGTTACGATATCTTCACAAAAGTCCTAGATCTTTGAATGTTCTCATATTCTTTAAATAATGTTTTTGTTTTAAATATTAATTTAAATGTGTATTACTTACTTTTAGTTGAAGAAACGCACAATGGAAAGGAAAAACTCGCGTGAAGGTATTCTAAATAATATTTCACTGAATAAGAAAAACGAAACGAATGGGACCAATGGCCACGTGGACAATAAGGGCGAGTTCGACGACCTGATATCGGCTCTTCGCACTGGCGATGTTTTTGGAGAGGATATCGCTAAGTTCAAAAGGTCAAAGCGACGTCCAGTAACACCAAGTGGCGGCGGTAACCAGGAATCTCGCAGACATAGTGCTCATCGTGAAGATTCACGCGAGAGGCATTAGAATAAATAATTTGACACACACACGAGAATGAGATTGTATAAATAAATAAATAAATAAATAAATAAATACAGAGAGAGGGAGAGAAAGAGGGAAAGAGAGAGAGAGAGAGAGAGAGAGAGAGAGAAAGAAATGTAAAAGTTAAAACATAATTAATTTGTTATTATAATGATATTCATTATTTTCTCCTCATTTTCAAACTGTACACAGTCTTTCGGATAATAGTTAAATAAAACAGATACTTAAATTTTACTTTTGGTATATTTTCTTGTAGCTATTTTTGTTTTTACACTTAAATATATTGAAAAATGATATTCATATTACTGATATATTATCATTTATGTATATAATTTTATGATTTAAAATATTAACTTTATTAGACACAGATAATGTCTGATATTCTCTATTATATATTTTTATATTTTAGATATACTGTTGATTACTATTAAAATTTATAAAAACATGTTATTATCTTACTTACATAATAACTGATTATTGAAATAATTGATTATTTGCACAGTTTATTCCTAAAATCATTTTTAAATTAACAATTAAAAATATAATTGTAATTTAAAATTTAGAAATTTAAAAAATCAGTATACTAATAATTATATACTATATAATTATTATACATAATCTATACTATTGTATTAAATATTCGAAAGACTATATAGGTTGAAATTGATAAAAAAGGTTTTGGCAAATTACTTTACAAAATCACTTCTAAAAAAAGAATATAAAATAAAAAATTTCTCGATCTATCGATACACGGACTTTAATGGATATAAAATACCAATATTATGTTATTTGATATATTTTATTAATGGTATATTATATATTTAATATAATTTATTTTATATAAATTTGTAGCTCTTTTTTAAAATATTAATAAAAAATTGTTTCTTTTTATATTTTATACATTTAAAATTAAATCTTTTCATTTCAAAATAAAAGAGTTTAAAATCTTTTAAATATAATATATATAACTTTATTTGTGTAAGTAATTTACTATAACTATAAAATTTTATATTAAAAAACAGTCTTTTTCATTGCATTAGTTTCTTTATCAAGTAAAATGTTTACACCCTCTTATAATGCAAAGACTGGACAATATTTATTTTTTTTTTTTTTTTATATGTGCCAAGATTTTAAGAATTTAAAGGACATGTCAGTGGTTTTTTTAAAATATATAAAGTTACAACAAACTATTGCTCTTGTAGATAGATACATTTTAATTATTATGATAATAGAAATTTTTGTTGAACAAAAATACATTAAACATTAATAATATTTAAAAACCTACATAATTGACGCAAAGATTGAAAAACTTATTATAAAATATGATTAGTAAATTATTAATTTTAGAATAGACTATACAATTATTGATTAAATTATATTATTTTGTAATTATTCTGACTAATAATTTCACTCCTTATTTACGATGACTCCGCATAAGCAATAAAAAAAACTAATAAAAAAAACTAATTAAAAAAAATAATACATTAATTAAAAATAATATATAAATTTAAAAACGATATTCAGTTTTCTACGTAGTTCAACAATCTATAATTAATTGTATATGATATATTTCAAATGTAAATATTGTTTATATAATTCACATGTATTATAAATATATATTTTAGTGTGATTCATGAATATAAGTCAAAATACATCATTATTTGATTTAAGATCACAATTATTTTCCACTTTTTCTTTTATTCTTGTAATAAATAAATAATCATGTTTACTTCATCGTAGAATCAAATATGTCTATATAAACTTTACATTTATTTATAATATGTAATTTTTTTTTATTTATACGACAAAATTCAGTGATATTAAAAAAAGAGTAAGTAATAATGTTTTAAAATAACAATACTGTTCAGTGTGGTCTATAAATTTTTTGATATTTGAATTTGCATCAATTTTTACATACACTTTCATACAAAAACATATTATATTATAAAGTTTTTATAATAAATAAATAAGAAAATAAATAAATGCAATAAGTAATATTTTATTGTATAATCGTATATAATATTTGAAAAAATTTCATATCATGTTTTTAATATTTTCATAATTAATTTCTTTTTTAATTCTGAATTTAAATATCAAGAATGATAACTATTATTATTATAAAGTATTTCAATAGATTATTTATGCATTTAGTAATGAGTTTAATCTCTAAATATTAAAAAAAAAAAATAAAATATATACAGAAAAAAATAAAATAAGTGTAACGCCAAAATATTCGATAATATTATATTTAAAACGAAGGAGTGAAAATAAATAAATCAGATTAATCAGACATTAATATAATAAATTTTATTAAAATGAAAACATTAGATTAATATAACTGTAGGTAGAATGTAGTAGATATAACAACAAAAACTGCATTCATATTATGTACCACGTAAATGTGAGAAGAAAAATATTAAATATTTTATATACTGTTTGTATTTTTTTCCACGGTCAAAAGAAAATTGTAAAAGATCTACATAACAGAGACAAAGTAGTGCTATTACTTATTCTTATATTAAAGGAATTTAAAAAAGTCTGAATTATTTAAAATAATTTTATAATAATTATTATAAGTCGAAATATATAGTTTTAAAGATGAAAAATAATTAGAATATAATTATATGTGACGGCGAATAATTCATATAAATTTTTAAATGTAGATTAAAGAAATGAATTCATAGGTAATATATCTCCTCCACATTATGTAAAAGTAGATGTTTTATATAAATTTTTTGTATTTTTGTAAATATTCAATTTAGATACGCAATTTTTAAGAGAGAAAACAAAACCAAAAAAAATTTAATGTCAAATTAATATATTGCTATTTCATTAATATTATGTATGTACTAAAATAATTAAAAAGAAATACATATACATTGATATTTGATTTGAATTATAATTTATTTTCAAAAAATACTTTTGATAGGTTCCTGAAACATAATATTTTGTTATGATAAAACATCGTATTATTTATTTGATATATTAACAATACTTTTTTACAGTGGTGAGAAAAATTTTTTTTTTATTTTTTTATTTACTGTCAGATCAACAAGGTGGTTATTAGCGACTTCAGTGTTGTACAACTGTATATATTGTAATAGAGTAGAATACTAAAAAAATTAATTGATCTTATATACTATTATATATTTATAATAAAGGCTTACGGATGGTAGGATATTGTTATCGAAACGTTGCCAACAAAAAAATGTTTTTTTATTTTTTATTATAAAAAGACTACATCCACAACGAATTACAACTTCACTCATTGATTTGTAATGGAGGATATAATCTCTAACTCTTTAAATTGCTTATTTTTATTGTATTCAAATATTTTATAACATCAGTTAATTTGTTAAATGAGTTCAAAATTATCTTGATGTTCTTATTTAGTTTGAATTTACTTCTTTCTTGTTTGTAGTTAGGACATTCAGAATGAATATGTTTTATTGAAAACTTCTTATTGCAGGTAATGCAGATTTTCGGATTTTATTTATTTATTAAGTGTGTGTGAATTAATGTGATGTATCCAATTCTTGGTGATAATTACTTGATCTCTGCGTGATAGATGGGATGCTATTGAATAATTTTGTAGTGAATGGTTTTGGGATTCTTTTATTTGTCTAGTATTGCAATTTTGTCGTTTTCGAAAATAAGCCTAAAGATGGGGGTACTTAGCATAAACGAAATGCTGTATGCATATTTATACATCAAATATAGAATACGCTTAACGAAAGCAATCTTTTGTACATTGGATAATATAGTACACGTGGAGCTGGTTTGGTATGCTTCAAGAAATATTTTTATTGCTTTATTATGTATTATGTTTAGGATCCTCCATAGATGATACTTGCATAACCTGGTTTAGGTAGTATTACGTCCAAACCAATATAGGTTGCCAGTTTTACACCTACCCGATCGAGTGCACTAGCGGGGGGAGAGGCAAATCGCCGAAAGTGCATCATAGAGTTCGATTCCTAAATTTAATAAATATAATTATTATTACTATTACATATACTGGTATTTATGTGTGTGGATGGCGCAGAAGCGGATCAGAATCCGCATTCACAAAGTGAATATTTATATATATATAGATGTATGGACTCTGTAAAACTCATAGTTTGGAATTGGAATAGAAAATTTGCGGACTCTTGCTGTATACGGAGGTATGAGCTCAGCCCTACGGGTTGTAAAAAAAATTTGATACACCCTGAATAAAAATAATGATGGATTACAGTGGCATATGGTAATCACAAACACAATAAAAACACGATGTATTTACAAATCAAAATATAAAATAATTCGGCTAGTGACTCACTGTCAAAGTCTCAGACAAACAGCATTGTATTATGAATATCCTCGGTTTTTATACATAAATATATAAATTAATAACGATAAAATATGTCATAAATGATAGTTAGCTTTTAGGTTTCATGATGGTTAGTGTGTCATATGTTCCGTCATAGTACTTAATGGTTTACATATGAGTTATTTGTTTTTTGTTCGAGTCTGCCGGCCAGGGGGGTAAAGCTTTAAATGGGAGAAATGGGGACAAAACTCACATGATTTCGACTCATATAATATAGGAGTACTGCACTTATTTTATTTTACAATACGTATGTCCCTTTTCATAAGCCGGTCCTGATAAACCGGCCCACGTATTTATTCTATTATTTCCACAGTTTTTGAAATTCTAATAAAGATTTTTGCAGAGAATTGTATGAGAAGAAAATAAATAGTTGTAAAAGTGATTAAGCTACGTATAAACATTTTAACATACTTCTATATTTCTATATAAAATTTTAGGCTACACTGTTTTTAAGTTTTAAGTTCTATTTTTGTATTTTCTATTTATAAGTAGATTTGTTATTTCATTGTTTAAAAGATATGTTCTCTTATTATAAATTTTTATTATATATACATTTAATATAAACATACAAACTATTACCGTTTATTCTATTGACTTAATTTTATTTTTATTAATCAAATTTTATGAAATTGTAATTTTTTAAAAAATTATTGATAATTATTGTTTTATTAAAAAAATTATGTTTTTTTAATTACAATTTTATATATTAAATACATTACAGTTGTATTTTTTTTAAATTCATATTTATAATTTTACATAATAAATTTTATATTTAATAGCACGCCTGAAAATTTTTTTTAATAATTCACATGCGCCCGCCAGAGGTTTTAATGAAAATGTATAAGTGCAAGAGAGAAAGTAGACTTTTTTATAAATGTAACACTTTTGACAATGTAACACTAGAAATTTTGAATCCATATTATTACGCAAATCGATTTTTCGAGATTAATCTCTAAAGGTTACCTGAAGCATGGAACAAAATTACTCAGTTGTATAGTACACGCCATGGTGGTTGCTTGGTACTAGTACAAATTACTCATCAGGCATCAGGTCTTATTTTACTTACACATCCATTGAGAATAATAATAATTTATATATATATGTATCAATTTTAATTATTAGAATATATTACATCGTTATTATTACTAGAATAAATACATAACATCGTTTCATTTTATATGAATTCTTAGGCTATTTATGTTTATTATTTATTGGTGATGGTGCGGTCGTCACACAGTTGACTATGATATGAGTTGGCTTATTAAACCAAGGAATACTTTTTATAAAAGGAATGGATTTAGGATTTAAGTGGATTGACTTCTGTTGTATCTCAGCATTAAACTATTTTATTTGTATAGTTAAAAAAAGTTTGCGTTTATTCAGTGATTATTTATAAATTATAAAATTTTACAATATAAATTGAAAGATTTAATTATTTTTTAACTGAGGCAAGAAAAAATAAATAATAAAATTACAATTATTTAAATTTTAAACGCTAACTTAAAAATAACAATTATAATGATTATGATTTATTTCAGCGAAGATTTTGAGTTGTTTTACTGATAAGATGACCTTTAGAGTTCTTTTATGTCCGAAAGACCGACTTGGGTGTAAAATTTCAATAACCAGCGTGCTGTTACCACTCCTAAGTACGCGGGTCTGGATATCCCGGTTGTTGTTTTGAATGAATGTATGTGTTGAAGAACTAAGATTTGATACTGGTACAAATTGTGTGAGAATTTAGTGCACTAATTATTTCAACTGATTTTCAAAAGACCAAAAGCAGATCTCCTCTCTTTTGCATGGTTTTTATAGTCTTTTAATTTTACTCTTTAACAATTTACATTTCTAGCCTTTCGACCTAAAAGCGGATTCCGCATTTTACTCTTACACTTTATTTCTATATATTACATTTCTTATTTACATTCTCGTTGTTTTATGTATCACTTTCACTGTTTTTTCTGTCCTCCAATGACTTTATCTTTCTTTCACCTAGTCGGCCCTGGCTTTCTTAACTCTTAATTCCACCTATCTTATGCTATTCAGAAGTTTATGGTCTCTGATTTCACCCCTGAATTTCTGCAAAACTTCTTCATTGTTTCTTATCTTCTGCCTATTCACCCTTTTCTCTTTGAAGATTTCTTCCGTCTCTTCGCATTCCATTATCCAATTGTTTCAATTTTCATTGCTTCTGTTGCAAAGTTTGCATTTCTTGTCTTCCGTACTCGTTCAATATTTATTACCCTCAACCATGTTTCCACATTTGATTCTTGCAACCGATCTTATTTTCTCTGCTTTGTTGTAACTTGCCCTCTCAATTCTATTTTTTCTTATCTGTATCTATATTTTTATGTCTCTTTGCATTATATTTTTTTTTATTTATCCCCACCTGTTCGTTCCCAGTACCCTTCTTATGCTCTACTCAACCCAATGCTATTGAGCCATTTCTCTGTATAATCTTTTTCTCTGTCTTTATCCATTTTTTCTCTTTTCATTTGTCATTTCATGGTCCATCTTTCCTCTGGCAACCTCCTGATTTTATCTTCAAATTTCATGACTTTCAGTTTCCACTTCTCTCGCATTTCCATTTTAATAGTTTCCTCATATATGATATGCCTGGGTATACAGTGATCTAGTCTCAATATCCACCTCAGGTAATAAAGCTTAATTCTCTCCATCTCTCGTATATCTTCATTTTCCCAGATCTCAACTCCGTATTCCATGATTCCCCTTACCAAATAATTAAACAGCTTCTTTTTTACCCTGAAATCTCCCGCACATTTTATCTCCCCTAGTCCCCATGTACCCTTCGCTGCTATTCTTCCATTGTGTTTTCTCTCCTTCTCATATGCCTTAAGCTTGCCTTCCATTGTCAAGACAAAGCATAAGTATATGAAACTCTCCACCACTTCAATGTACTTTTTTTCCATATCCATTTCCATTTTTGGTTTTCTACCATTTTTCACAGCCATCATTTTTGTCTTCTTTGCATGCGGGCTTGCTATATATATACCCGTACAGTTCACGAGGATATCCTCACAAGGTAAAATTTGTTATTTTGTTTGGTATATAGCATTCTATGGTAAGACTTTTACGAAAAAATTAATTAGGATTTATTTGTAATATATGATATTTTTAACATAGATATCGACGCCTCCACTAGGACAAGAAGACGTACAATTTTTATAAAAACATTTATACCATTCTAATGTTCACATAGATTGGATTTAAAGCGTGTTTCATGTAGGAATATGATATTCGGATTTAGTCGTACATTTTTTCGTCGTTTATAGGATCCATTAAGATTCCACTGTATTACTGTGTGTTCTATTGTGGCCATCGTTGTTTGAATTATTTTACTTTTTAATTCAATTTAATTTTTTGAATTATTATATTGAATTCTAAGCAATAAAGCACTTTTTAGGTCATGAAAAAAACAGCTAGTGAAGCATATCAGATTTTGTAAAAAAATCAGTAGATTTTTATTTTCTAAAATGCCACTCATGTTATTTTAAATATTATATATGTTCTTAATACATACTCAACAATTGTTTGTAAACTAATTTTTTAATCCTTCTACAACATCATGTACAATAAAAAACACTATTTAATCGAATCGAATCTAATCTCTCTCTCGATTAATACCGCCAAATTCATATGTATATTGTGGCTTGTTACAACTGCTCTACTTCTGTCCATTTGTGCCTCCACTGTATTTGTTACAGGTTAATTGCTTGTAAAATCTGCAATCTTCAACTTCTGGTTTTCAAAGTCATAGGCTGTATGATCTTTTATTTACTCTTTATGCATCTTTCAACACACAATTTTCTAACTTCAATTACTCATCTGTCACTCTTCCTGAAGTCAGAATAAAAATTTAATTTTAATAACGACATTTATTGATGTGTATCAACACCAAATTCATCGTTTTCTTACTTACCATCGAACGGTGTCAATACCGACTGACGCTAACATACCGGCATGAGCCCAAAAAAGCCAAAATTATAACTTAAAATAATTGGCAATGATGGCATCGGATTTTCACTACTTTTGGATCCTACTACTAATTTCGCTACTGTCTCTAGATCCAACTCTAGGTTGCCATCTCAATCCTCCACTTCTTCTACCCGGGACCTATGTTCTTAAACTGAAACTGGGCCTACTGAATCACCAGCACAGGTAAAATCACATCTCGGTAGGTTCCTCAGTACCCTGAATAAAATACTAGATACCATCTACAGTAGATGGACAAAAAAATGGGAGCAGATACAAATAATGCAAACTCATTAACATACAACAAATAACTTATGAACACAAAAATATGAGACGATAGATGCGAGAATTATGCCAATAGAGATTAAGCTCTCTACATTATATAACATACCTGAGCACATGACTACTGTGGAGAGTGAAGTATTTGATCTAAAAAAGAGCATAAGGGAGCTTCAACTTAAGATTAAAGAGATTGCAGTGTTGGACACCACCTACACCTAGACATCGCTTCTTCGCGAGGAAATACGCAGGAGGTCAAGAGGAAACATAATGAAGGAAAAGTCACACTTGTCATATCTGGTCTACATTATGACAGTGGTACCAACCTGATACTACTCATCTTTGCTACACTATTCGTGCTAGACCTCAACATCATACGACGTTGTTGCAGCAAGGCTACTAAGGACCAAGACCTCCAACAATAATCCTGACGTGTAGTGGAGACGTACCACCTCCCCCCTGTTGACATTATCCTCCAGGGCCCTGAGGCGCTCCCTCATCGAAGCTAAAATCACAACAAGCAAACTCCACTCTACTTCTATCAGTGGACAGCTGCTCGGAGAAGTCAGTACACCCAAATTTATCAATTGTAATAAGTACCTTTTCAAGGAACTCTACAATATAGGAATTTTAACATGGCAAGCAGACTAGAAAAGGTATTTCTACTGTTTTTTACATGCTAGTAAAATTCTCGTTAGAGAGATAAAGGGATCAAGAGCTCTCATAATACCATCTCAAGTAGACCTGGATAACTTTTTTTAGCAAAAGCAACGTTTCCAACATATAACTAATCAACTCTGATGTCTCTACTACTGCTACATCGATGATGCCTCTGAAGTCTTTCGACCTTGCTTCTACTCCCATCATTGTTACTACACTACCTATAAAATCTAGCATTGTCACCTTGCCCTCTGCTTCCGTAGTATCTTTATCTACGAGCCTACAATCCTGGCATCTCAATATAAATTCCCTTAGGGATTATCGGATATATGAGACGTTAATCTTTTCGTCCCTTCGATCACTCTATCTCTGGATCTTGATTTATCCCTGTCGCTTCATTTATCCTATATTACCTGCGCAACTCGAGGATTTACACTTACGTTACGACGTTACGACTGTGTTTTAAGTTTCGATGTGCTTTAAGGTATCTCATTTTTTAGTATTTAATATTTAATCGAATAAATGAATGCTTAATACTCATTGGCTTAAGTGTGCATTTTAAGCGAAGGCATGTTATTGATCTCTTTAAGAAAGACTTAGGACGGAGCGACAAAGTATGAGATGTGAATGAAATAAAAACTGATAGGACAACTCAAACCTCGACCCAAAAGCACTTCAATTTAGACATTTTTACTTAAATAATTTTAGTAATTCGGATTACAGCATGACTCATTGGAAAATTTGGTAAGATGGATTGGAAAAACCCACTAACCTAAGAAAGAGGGGCATTTACACAAATCTACGTGTAATGTAACTTATAAATGCATTTTCGCATGTAAGCAGCCCCCACTCCCTTTCTTTTATCTAGACCCCGTTTTGGCGGTAAGAGTGGGTGATGAATGTGAATCTATGGTCAGAAAGCGTTAGACTGTGTATGAAGATCGAACTGTGTAGTCTATGTCAATTCACTTTATTAAATTGTTAAAACCAAAGTCTTGTACATTTTAGTCATTTATCCCCCATTTCTATTGAAATAAAGATACAGCAAAAGTATAACCCTTCTATAGTATTTAAAGGATATAATATAGGTGTAAGCTTATCTTTGAAGGAATTACATTGCCTTTACTACTTTTTAAAAAATCAAGCCTAAACAGATAGAGTTTTTTTTTCTAACAAAAATTTTTTAGAAATGATCTTATTTAAATAAATTTGGTATTACACAAGTATAAAGTTTACTTACTATTGCCGTTGGAAAACATAATTAGGCTTATGAATTAAGAAAAAATTTAATTTTAGTGATATTCAGTAATTTTGAAAACAATAAAAATTAGTCACAATAACATTCACTTTATTTTTGTATTAAAAATTATTTTACAAAAATATTTTCATTGATGAAGAGTCGATGTAAACAAAAATTTTATTAAAGAAACTGATCTAATGAATTATCTTCTAATCCTTCTCCTTTGTTTTCTTTCCAAAGCCCTAGAGTGGAGTATACATAAGCAGCTGTCATGCTATATTGAAACTTGGATGTTCTTAGATCCACTCCAAACTGGATTCTGAACTAGACACTCCACGCAAATCATACTACTTAAACTGTCTGACGACATAATGCGTGGCATTCATCACAGGACGGTTTCTCTGTTCATACTATTCGATTTCAGCCAAGTGTTCGACATGGTTGATCACGCTAAGCTCCTTCGATAGCTTTCATTTCTCTACCTCTTCAAGGAAGTCATCAGCTGGATAGCATCCTATCTCACTGGTAGGAAGTAAGCTGTCCTTGGTGTAGATGGTGCATTATCTTCTTTTATTGATTTCAACTATGACATATCGCAAGGCTCGGTCCTTGAACCTATTATATTCCATCTGTATTAATGACATCGGTTTATGCCTTTCTATACAAAAATCGCATCTCATATGAGCTGATAACCTCCAAATCTATAGTCAATGCACTATTGAAGAGCTTGATGCGTGTTCTGCCATAATGACTGAAAATGCTGACAAAATTATACTCTGGGCTGCAAATAACAAACTTAAACTGAACTTGATTAAGGCAAAGGTCATCGGTATCGGCTCTCCATATCTTATAAACAATCTTGAAAGCAAAGCTAATCCGTATTAAATAGTCGGGGATACTAGAGTTAACTTTGATTCGTCTTTGCGAAGCCTTGATAATTGTGCTTGACTCCAAGCTTAAATGTGTAAAAAAGCATACTCTTCAATGTATCACCTATATTTCTTCAGGAGAAGCACTAACCTCAAACTTCGCAATTAGTTCGTTCTCACTTTGTTGTTTACCATTATTGATTACTCTTCTTTGGTCTACTCTGACGTTAACGCCGAACTGGATGTAAAACTAGAGTGCATAATCAGAACAAAAATACGTTACATCTATGATGTAAGAAGGGACGAGCCCATCGCCTTACAGGTGCGAACTACAGTAGCTCACTGCTGCGAGACGTAGGTAGTATTTTGTAATCACTTTCTTATGGAAATTAATAAACTACAGTACTCTATCCCCCTAGACCACTTCAATTTAAAAATACCTATTCGCCCTGTAAGGGAGGATGTGATACTCTAATTCTTGGCCCAAATCCTGAAGACATCCTTTTACATTAATACTACTCACTTGTGGAACTCCGTATCTTCGAGCTTGAGAGGCATCACTGATATTAAAGCATTTAAATTTCTAGTACATCATCATTTGCTTGCCCAAGACAATACAAATACTTAGATATGTACACATAAATACCAATGTCGTAAAACAGTTCTATATTAAATCGAATATTTGTTTCGTCTTCTTCGATAAAATGTTATAGTTATTTTATATATTATATATGTTCTTACTACGTACTCAACAATTGTTTGTAATTTAATTTTTGTAATTTCCTGTACAATATAATGTACAATAAAAAAATAAAAAATCCTATTTAATCTAATTTAATCTCTCTCTCTCTCTCTCTCTCTCTCTCTCTCTCTCTCTCTCTCTCTCTCTCTCTCTCTCTCTCTCTCTCTATTTCTCTTCCTCTCTCTTGAACATGAGTGCAAATAAGAATTACAAACATTATTAGGGAAAATGTAAGAATGGAAATTTTAACGAAAGTATATCATTAAAGTAAAGTATAATAAAAAAAATAAATGATAAAAAATGTTTCCATATCTTTTAATTATTTAAATATTTTTATAATATTTATAATTTTATATATTTATTATTATATGTATAACGTTTATTTTTTATATTCGTATCCGTTTATATTTTGCAAAAAATAAATATATTATTTATAATCTATACTATTTTAAATACTAGTACCATTATAATATTGAAATCGTGACTTTAATACGATTATATTCTAATTAATTTAATTTTCTTAAAAATATTCATGATAATTTTCTTCATTTATATATTAATAAATAAAAAATATTACAAGTAATATATTAATTATCAAAATAGTTTTATAATACATACTTGTATTACACATTTAATGTGTAGATTTCTGGGTTAATATTTCAATGATTTAATATTTTTATGCAACTGTTTTATCCTGTATTTTTTTCTGAAAAGTTTATCTTATATTTTATTTAAAATTCTTTTATTTAAAAATTATAGGTAAAAATTATAAAAGTATATTTTAATTTAATTATATTTTATGGATTTTTTAAAAGTTTTTATTAATATGATTTAAGAAAAAATAACTAAATACATGTTTTGGAAAAAATTTGCAATGAATTCAGCTTCATTGCTATATTATACATATTGTAGTAAAATTAAACAAAAAAAAGAAAAAATAGTAAAAATCTTTTCATGTAAAAAAGTTGTAAATATTAATGAATTTAAAATATAACTACAGATCCAATGAGGTGCAGTATGAATAAAACAAGTTATTCTTAACTATTTTGCCTACGTTTCGACGGGGTATCTCATTTGCTTGTCAAGGCTAATGTCAAGGCGCAGGAATATGTGGACATTCTACGACGTGATAGTCGCAACGTCATAAGTTTGAATTTCAAAACAAAATATCAAAAACGGTGATATTGTTTCTATGCTTTAACATTAATCTTGACAAGGCTAAGGGATACTACCCTGTCGAACCGAGTGCAAAAAAAATAAGAATAACTTATTTTATTCGTCCGATACCTCGTTGATCTAATACTAAATTTTAGCAAACAAAAATGGAAAGTGCCTATAACCAAATTTCACAATTAATGAATTTAAATAATCTAATATAATTTTAAATAATAATTTTAAATTTTTGATTATTTTTATAATATTAACTTTATTCTTTTATAATGTTGGAATTAATATATATTATAAAAGTTTAATTTATAAATTGAAATTATTTGATACAATAATATTCATTAATTATATCATACAAATAATTAATTATTTATAAATAATTATTTAAAATACATAGGTATGTATCATCATTATATATTATATCAATATTATTATAAACTTATACCTGTTTATAAATTTTTAATACATCGATTAAGTAAATAGAGTAATTTCAAATTATAAAAAATAATTATATTGATTTAAAAATTTTATTTTTATTGCTTATAAATGTAAGAATTTATTATTTTTATAAATTAAATTGTTTTGTATTTTACTTAACAATGCCGGGTAATAGTTTGTTTTACTATATAATATAAAAAGTATTTCAAAATTATATAACCCAAAGATAAATGTTTTTAATAATAATTATAGAAAATGGAAATATTATGTTATCTTTACGAAGAAAAATCTATTGTTTTTATTTTAAATAATTAATACTATAACACGTAGGTATAAATTACAAAATAAAAAGTGGAATGTTTTAATTTTAATATTTCTTATTTAGAGTTATATTACATACGGTACATATTTAATTTTTTTAAGTATGGTTTAAATTAATTTGTTTGTAACTATTTAATTATGGTTAAAAAATACTATTATAATGTAGTACACATATTTTAGTTATATAATATAATTTTATTTTATTTAACCAATAAATTGTAATTAAAACAATAATATGTATTAAATATTTATATTTTTTTCACAGAATTTATATAAAAAATGATATTTCAATATTTATCAATTTACGCTGTATCTCTGGTGATTGTGATATTACTTTGTGAAACACCAGACGCACAAAAATTTGGACAGCGAAAATCCACGGATAAACAGATAGAAAAAGTTTTTGTTAATAGAAATTGGAATTTGTTCAAAAAAGTTCATAAAACCAGAACATTCTTTGGAAATAATAGAAGCACAATTTCAGAAATAAACATTATTCATAATGAGAAATTTACAAGAGGTGGTACTGCTAATATTATAAGTGGAGGAGTTGGCCATAAAGAAGTTACCATTCATTTTCGAAGTTCTCAATGGACTGGTATTCATTTTATAGTAACACTATATGGATAATTATAATAAATAAATGAATAAAATTGTAATAAATAACATAAAAACATTGATACATACTTATATGTATGCACACACGCATATATACATTATAATATACTTTATTGAAATTACATTTAAATAAGTGAAACAGTACAGTGATATATAATACTATAATAATATAATAATACAATGATTTTAGGTTTCACAATATACCTATATGTATATATACATGTATGTGTTGAGTGTGTGTGCATATATATTTATATCATGTATTATTTAAAAAAATATCAATATGCCTTTATATATATACAAAAACATTTGTGACCATAATCTATGTATATGTCAATTAAAAAGAAATTATAAAAGCGAGTAAAAATTTTATTAGTGATAAATTCGTGAATTCATAAAATTTATATTTAATGAAAAGTGAATTCAAAATATATTTTAAAAATCTTTATTGTTATATAAAAACTTAAAAAGTGAACAAAATAATATAAAATTATAAAAATAATTTTAATATTATTTTATTCTGTAATATGGAAAAATTTTTTTTTTTTGAAAAATTGAGTTTAAAAAATGTATATGTAAATAGTTCAAGAAAAAAAAGTTACTTTTAATGGAAAAGTATAAAATATTCTAAAACATACTTATTACGATTCTATAGTATCGCTTTGTATCCGTCAACTCAATGTTAGATAAAATAGTTATATAAAAATTTAACTCTGGTTCTTTAATAAATATAATTTATTCTATTATATAGATTGAATATTAAGTAAAATGAAATAAAATCTGAAACATAATGAGTTCACGTATCAATTTATAAACTTTGAGTGATTTTTTCACCACTCTTATTATGACCAATTAGATATATGCGAATTATTTGGTTATTTGAGATTACCAAATACTGAGTTAATCAAAACAAAGGAGATTATATTCTGGAGATTCTTTGTAAAAAATTTAAGTTTAATAATACTATTACACTGGTGATGCAGCTAGATTTCGTATTAGATGAAAAAAAAAAATTAAAATACTCGCATTTTCATGACTACCATTTTATATCTAACTTTTAGGCCATTTTGGTTGTTCCATTTTTTACCTTCAAATCCATAACTCATTATTTACGTTTTTCTTTGAAATGAAAAATACATGTCTGCATTAATTAATTATTAATACTGTTTTTAATTGTTAATTTATCATTATTTTAAATTAGTTATTTAATCATTATTAAAATAGGTATTAATTTAGTTTATGACTTAATTGTTAATTAGTTAATAGTGCTTTATGGTATATATCACCAATTCGACTTCACACACCCTTCTCAATATGGAAACCCTGATCACGAACAAATTCATAACTACTATTTACAATTTTCTGATTTCCTGACTTATTTCGATTTTATTTACAATTCATAATAGAGATATTCTCATGGATAAACGATAGGAAATTAGATAGAGAGAGAGAGAGAGAGAGAGAGAGAGAGAGAGAGAGATGTAGTACAATTTAAAATATTCATTTAAATCATTAAATGAATATAATCATTAATTAATTAATTAAATATAATCAAATATAAAAATAATGTTTAAGTCACACAATTATGATAATATGTCAATACGTCATTTTCAAAAATTTGACAAAATTATAGGAAAGATAAATTATAAAAAGAAATAAAAAGAACCTAAGAACTAAAAAAAAAACAAAAAAATTAATATCAATAAAGCAAACAAATAAATAAATTAATAAAAAATAATCAACAATTGTATTGAGATTTCTTTTGGTAAAATAATTAATTAATCAGTCTATTAAAATAGCACCAAATAGCTATATTTTAATTACGCAAAACAAATGTATAAAATATAAATTGTAATACAAAAAATATAACAGCACAGTTTTTTCTTCAATGGTTATGCTTAGACTAAATTCAGAAAACAACGCCACTGAGTGCATTGACTTGGGTAAACATTTAAATTAAATTTTTAAATAAATAAACTAAAATAGAATTAAAGTATATTTCAAATTAGGGCAAGAGGACAGCAATAAAGATAAATAAATAAATAAAAATTATAAAAAATAAATTCTAAGATATCGACTAATTATATTCATATAATTCAATAATATTTTTATTTTTTATCAAATTCAATACATATTATTTATCATGTATGTATTATTATGTATGAATGTATGAATTATTTTATATTTTTTCCTATTCTTCTCTATATTAACATTCCTTATCATAATTTTTATAATAAATAATTTATAAAAATACTCAAGTATTATTTATATTTTTATTATAAATAATTATTAATTTTAAATTTTTTGCCTTGGTTTCATGGTGTTTACATATAACTAGTTTCATTAATAAAATTTCTGTAGAAATAAATGCTAGAGTGAATATTTGATTTACCAGGATGAAAGGCACCGCCTAGTTCAGGACATTTACCTATATTAACTCCTACGATCACATTTCCAATTAAAAGTGGACCCCCACTGTCTCCCTAAAGAGTAGCCATAAATATTATATATTAACACTAGTCTTTAAATGATTGATAAAATACAAATATATTACTTAGGTTTTACTATTGCTATATAATCATGAGTTGTTATACTTGTAAATATTTTGTAATATTTTTACAATTTTAAAGTATACAATGAATATAATATAGTGTTGAATTTAATTAAACATTAATTTTCACTTAGTAAAGAATTTAATGATAAAATTGTATAATACGAAAAAAATATGTACATCAAAATCATGATATGTTAAATTAGTTTATGATTATAATTAATTTATTAATTTAAATTCTTATTTAATTACGAATAATACAATTATTTCTAAAATTCTCTATGAGATAAATAATGAAAGTTTAAAATATAAAATTTTACATTATTGTTATTTGATTATAGAGAATGTTGAATGTTTTGACGATCATTTTGCATACAAAATTATGTAAGTTGTTTTTGTATCTGGCGTAAATAATTGGTAAATTCAAGCATATGACCAATGATGAATATAAAAAACTTTTTCTTCTTGGAAATTACACTGTAATTTAAAACTAATCTTGAATGGTTTAAATTTAAATTGTATAAATAAATCCAGTATAGGAAAAAATTGATAATTTTGTGATTCTCAATCTCCAGACTGAATTTTACAGATCTATTCACATCCGCAACACTAAAGTTTATGTCAGTTAAAATATAAACGTTGTTTAACTGCTTTATGACTCGTATGATACAGTGGAACCTAGTAATTAATATTGCTACAGAAAGATTTATCACTAATTGCTGACAGTTTTTGAAACGTTAAAAAATTTGTTACCTTCTTTATTACAATACCATAATCGTCTTTCAAAAATGCAAACACAAAGCCACTTGCGATCAATTAAAAAAAAATTGCATTTCGCACTTCAAAAATAATGAATTGCAAAATTATTAATATTAAAGAAATATATTTTTATTATAATTTTTTCAAAAATAATAATGCGCATGAATGTTAAAAGACTAATTATGCTATCTTTATATATCTACAAGATAAGTAACTTTTATATCTACAAGAAAAGTAAGAAAATAAATACGTTGAAACTTTCAAAAATATTCTATTTATGGATTTCTTAAAGTTGTAGTGCACGAATCACATTTGTCATTAGAAAAATAAAATTGGGCTGAAAGAATCATAAACTAATAAAATCGAACCGCACAGTTCCGAGTTTCCAAAATTTACATTCGTCTACTATAAAAAGAATTATTATCTGGTAACTATTTGGCGACCACTTCCACAATCCCAAATACAAATTCATAGAAATATTATTTGAGAAAATTCAGCTCGAATAAATGAATTTTTCAGGAAGAAATTGTTCGTTGTTATCACAGAAATCGAAAACAGAGTCTGTTGAAATTCTTGCCTAGTTTGTATATTTTTTTATTTAATATCAATACGGCATAATCATTGATGTTAGTTCACTTCATGAAAAAAGGGTCTTCAACATAATACTGACTATTAAGCAATTTTTTATTTCAATTGACGTATGAATAAGACGATGTAATAACTACAAAATCAGTTCCGAATACAGTGAAGTGTATCATATTTATAACAACTCAAGAAAAACAGGAATACGTGTTTTCCAGTACAACAAAAATATATTAGCCAAAATTTTTGTATTCATTGAAGTCAACTCTTGACCAATATTGCTTTATGTATAAATACGTATTTTTTAAAAAATTTTCTTAACATCCTTGATGGAAATATTGGCAAAATATTTTATTCATTCGTATGGAAAAATAACTTCACTCCTTCGGTAAAGTCTTCGTGTCACTATAGCACCAAATAGTAAGACATATTTATATATTGAGTACGTAATCAAATAGGAAATCATAGAATAAATAATATTCTAAATATGGAATACATTTTAAATCAAAAAAAATAGTTTTAAAGTTTAAGGTTGTTATGCTCATTTTTCGATTAGTCATTGATGTGAACAGTCGTTCTAGCCTTTGTTTGTCAAAATATTCGTGCCTCTTATTAAATACTGTAAAGTAGTACATAATTACTTATAGAACCAAAAAATACCAATTATCTAGTAAATTTATTGATAATTTTTGATAATTATTTAAAAATATTACGCAGTTGATGAGATTTGAGTAAAACTTTGTTATATCGGTTTTATAATTACTATAAATACATAGGAAGACAAAATTATATTTTATTTCATTTTTACCTAAAAAAAATGAAAATACATATGCACAAACAAATTTAAATAATTCTTATCGTTAGAGAGTACGATTCACAAAAGAATCAAATATTTGTTATCATAATTAATCTAAAAAAGATTTATACTTTTATATTAATCATTACTGTATAAAAAAAAATTTGTATTAAATATCATAGATTTTGCACTAAAAACTATTCACATTTTGATACTTACAAGAGCCAAATGCGCGAAGGGATCTACAGTAGAACAAATTTCTGCGTGAGTAACAAAAAAAGTGCTTCCCTGCAATTCTGTAGCTAATTCTGCACATTGATCGTTAGATATAATTATCACTGTCACTGCTTGCAAAATCTCGGGCATTTGATGGTTATTTATTTCACCCCAACCAGCTATAGTAGCATTGCAATTATAAAGATTTCTATTTGGTAATATCGAAACAATAGCTGGAGCAATTTCATTGGGAGCAGATGTCAACAGCTGAAATAAAGTGTTGTGACATTTGACTATAAGCACTTTCCATTTTTGATTTATAAAAAAATAGCTTTGATCCAATGAGATGCGGGCTGAGTAAAACACAAAGCTATATTCTTAATTAAAATATCTACGTTTCGAAAAAGAATCCCTTGTCCTTATAAAATAATATAACCTTTTGTTTTTATTCAACCTGCATCTCATTGGATCAAAACTATCTTCTTGAAATAAAGTTTTATTTTAATTTAAAGAAGTGTAATTAAAAATTGGTTCAAGTTAAAGATACATTATGGATTTTTAAACGAAGTGCACAATAAAATTTACTTTGGTCACAGCAATGTCATTGGATCGATATCGAGCACGTTCATTCCTCGCATGGATCCACTGATCATATGTTATCCACCACTGTAAATAATGCGGTTCTGCCAATCTTATATCAACCGATCCTATTTGTATTTGAATACCTACTTCGGGTAAATTTTCAAGACAATGCGCGACTGTGATTATCAATTCTTGTGAAATAAGTGTTCCGGTGCAATAAATATTTGATGCCAATATTGCATCGTTTCTTACCAAAAAACTAACAACAAAATGAAAATCTGCTTCGTCAATATTTACCTGTCTAATGTTAAACCCGATTAAAGCCTTCGTATTTACGAAATTATCTTTAATGTCTAAAACAAAAAGCTAATAATTTATGAAAATTTATGCTTTATACTAATATTTTTACCTACATATCGATTTGAATTATTTTATTTAATTTATTCAAATTACCGAAAATTATAATTAAAAAAGTCAATAAAAAATATTTCCACTGCATATTTTGAATCAAAAAGTAATAGAATTTGCATGTATTTATTGTATATTATTAATAAATACTTATGTCAATCCATTTTAATACTTACAATAATTTGTAAACATTTTAAACATTTAGGTAAAATATTGTCATTATAATATATTTTTTTTAAATTACTAAAATGACATAAACATTTTAATGTATCTATAAATATGAGTATTTTGGAAAATATTATTCAAATTTATGAATACTTCATTTCAATATAATCGTAAATATGGACGTGTGTGTAAGCGTGTGTATGCTTGTATTTATGTGTATCTGCATTTATGTTTACGTGTTGTGGGTTATGTGTACTGATGTGTATCATATGTATATATATTAATATTTATGGGTAAAAATATTTAATGAAAAACATAATAAAAAAAGTGAAGCGATTAGATATATCAAAAAGCGTGCGACAATTTTTGTGACAAAAACGTGTATTATCGAGAAAACAGAGAGAGCAAAGAAAAAAGTATTAGTTCAGAATGGTAAAAATGTTCAGGTGCGTTTTAGCCAGATAGGTAATCACCTCTAAAAAAAATATTTTTGGTGAACAGAAAAGATTGATAGATAACCTCACCTGATAGCCAAAGACAAATAAAAAGAAAAAACTCTTATTCGAAAGTGTAAAAGTAATGCGGCGGTAAAATAACTTATTAATTTTTTAATAAGAAGGGCTTTTTCCTTGATAAGCTTTTTTATGCCATGTGTTTGTAAGAACTAATAGAAGAAACTAAAATATTTATATTTACTAAGTAACCTTACACCGTGAGTTTTATTTTATTGTTGTTTATTATATTTTATTATTATTTAATAGTTAATTAATTTAACCTTCAAATTCAAGTAAGTATATCTACGGTGGAAAATGAAAAATTTATTGATAAATTGATAAATAAGTATTAAAATATGTGGAGTTTTAATTAGCATAAAAAGGCTAAATATACAAATTTATTGTTACTGAATT
This sequence comes from Eupristina koningsbergeri, assembly GCA_018907245.1. Classification (NCBI taxonomy): domain Eukaryota; kingdom Metazoa; phylum Arthropoda; class Insecta; order Hymenoptera; family Agaonidae; genus Eupristina; species Eupristina koningsbergeri. The sequence goes on from JACCHV010000001.1 coordinate 2,391,314, forward strand.
AAAAATGTATAATTTTTTATTTTAAGCATAAGTTTATGTATAGTTACTTAGGGAACAAGACAAAATCTTCAAATTTTTACTAATATATTTATGATATTATTATATACATTTATTTATGACATAAATTACACACCCATCTTAAATATTTTTATATACAACGATTTCCACAAGTAATGATTTTGTAATTATTGTATTCTTATAGAAACTGTGAATATATAAAACGTGTATTAAAGAGGTGAGCAAGTGAAGAATTCCAAATTAAAATCCATATGAAGTTTTATTATGCAAGTGAACACTCTTTCAAACAAATTTTCCTCATTTATATTAATTTTTATATCCGAAACATTCAAGATAATAATAGATATTTTCTTCGAAAAAAATTATTTTCAAGGTAATCATAAAATTTTAAATCGATATTCTTATCATATTCCAAGTCACGTAGTTTAAACAACTGCTAGTATTTTTTAGTATTACTTTAATTTTAAATGTTGAATAACAAAATATTTTATTATTATAGTTCTTTATTGAAAAGACTTATTTTTAGAAAAATATAATCATTCAAAAAAAATATATTTACAATAGGTAAATAATTATTAATATTACGAATATTATAATCAATTAACATAATTGCTCATTTATAAATTCATTCATTATATTGAAATTTTTACTGTACATGTAAATATAATTTTATCGTAATAGAGTTAATTTTATATATTTATTTGTTATTTTACTTGTAAATATTTCTCACAGTTATTATATTAATTTTTTTTTTTTTTAATTTAATATAGTATTTATATAATATAGTATAATATAATATCTATTTTTTGTGAATAATTATTATTAACAGAAATGAATGAATGCAATCATCCAGTACAAAAATATTATGTAATTATTTTGACTAATTTTCTTGTTTTTATTAATATTACTAATAAAGAACTTATAATAAATATATAGATATAAAGTACTAGATAAAAAAGGGAAAAACATTATTTTATTATTAATATATGGTAAATCATTCTCGTCATCCCGGAGATAATCCCCACGTGGACATCTTCCGTTTGCATAGTGTTAGCGTAGGATTCATACATAACCAAAACTTTTATCAAACAATAATATGATCTTTGACAATAATTAGAAACAATATTCTAATTAAGCAAAATGATTAATATCAATAATATTTGTAGTTCATATACAGAAGAAGATCAAGTAACATCTATAGCGTGGTGTAAGTTTATTAATAAAATTTTAATAACTGATCAACTACATTTAGTAAATATTTAAAATTGTGTAATATTTACTTATGTGACACATATTTTACGTGAATGGCGTTTTCGCCGTAGCATCAACAGGGTAAATAGCCGGTGCGCGAAACTAGTTGATAAGAAGGGAGGAGTGCTCTTTGTCCCGCGGACAGGACCGCAGGGATTCGATTTTGGATCGTTAATTACGATATTTGGATAATCATCGCATTAATGATTTCACCCAATAGAGTTACAGCAGTCAATCATAGATTCACATACGGAAATTATGTAGTGTAGTGGTTAACGAATGGTCCAGTAAATTGTAACAGCAATAGCTGACGGACTCGAGGTACCAACCCAATCCTTCAACACCCACCACAGAGCCACTACTCTAGGAACTCACCGGATGCTCTTTTGTGTCCTTTCAGTGTCAACCAAAGAGAAAAGAAGACAAACATATAACAATATTCGAGTGGATTTAGTAAGATTCAATCCTGTTTTTGTAAGTGTAGATTTAAGTAAAAACTTTTATAACATACGCAGGACCCGTAGCGTGCGTCGCAATTACGGATTTATGTAACAAATTCTTAAGTTTGTAAATAAAAAAATGCGATATAATTGTTAATCATAAATAATTTCTTCCCAGAATTCGTTTCCTGCTTTCCATCGATTCACCTGTACGCGCTCTTTCACTGGTGAAATATTCCCGACACCTCCGCAGGCACCGAAATTAACAACCTGAGCGATAATAACAGCGAAGATAAGGACGTGCAAGGCTCCATGAAGGCATCAGTGTTTTAATTTCACGCAAAATTTAAATAAATTCTTTATTCTAACGGGAAGAAAATTAGTAACAAGTTTTAATATCCAATTATTCTAAAGATAATTTCTCATGGGCTGCATTGCGTAATATGAACTTGATTTTGTTAAAACGAGCTACAGGACCAAAGGTTTCATTATAATCAGTCCCCACCTTTTGAACATAACCTTTTATAACAAGTAAAGCTCTGTATTTTTCAATATCGTTTCCATTACATTTTCTTGTATAAACCTAACGGATTCTTATCCCCTTTCTATCAATTAGCTTTTTTACAATTTTCCAGTCTCATTTGTATGTATCTCATTCTTATGATCTTTATCAAACATTCCTTTTCCTCGCAATTTACACCTTTGTTATAGTTTGAAGGTGATTTATTAGCAAAAAATGAAACTGGAGAACTATAGAAAACAGTTTGTTTTAAAGTTTTGGTGATCACGCAAATTTATTCTATTATTTAAAAATTGTGTTGGTTTTTTTAAATTTTATTTTCAATTGTTTTTCTATTTCATTTTAATTTTAATAGTTAGGTTAATAATCATAAATATCACTATTGACCAAACATAGATTTTAATTATTAAAACACACAAATTAATAGAAGTTAAATAAATTGCAAAGATTTCCGTATGAAGGAAAATGAAAAATGTGCGCGAATTTAACACTTGGAACTTTGAAGCAATGTTGTTGGGCCGATTACGCGGTTTTTGATAGAAATTGTTTTTGATAATATCAGTCGTAGAAATATTATAATACCTTTGTTTCGAAGAAGACAAAGTGAAGGTATTAGGAGTGATCGCTTATGTTTACAATATTAACGACACTCTCAATGTATTCACACTGGTCATGTACATTATTATATACAGTTTATATATATTTATATATATTTATATATAAATATATATAAACGTATATATTTGTATACATTGTTTCCCAATATTACATATACATGAACACCACCGTCTATATGTTAGAAACATCGGTCGTAACATTAACGTGGTGACGTCCAACCTCGTATTAACAACTCGTATAAACATGGTTTTCAGTCTTATTTAATAATCATTAACCGCGATGTAAGTAAGTTGTGTTTTATTTATAAGTGACGAATATAATTTCTTAATTATTACAAATGTATAGAGCATAAGTGTTAAACTAACTTGTTTCATCCAATTTTTATTTAATATTATATGCTTAAAAAAAGTTATATTTCCATTTAAAAAAAATGAATTAAATTTTTAATTTGAACATTCAAAAAATTAAAAAATTTAAAATTTAATTTTTCAGTAATACACCAATAAAATATTTGATGTATCGCTGAATGTTATTTATGTAAAAACTACTCTTTATTATTTTAAGAACAGTCTTTTAGGATGAAATTGAAAATTTATTTCTATATTCTTCAGTATATAATATTTTGTAAGTAAAAAAGCTTAGAAATTTCAAAATTTATCATAAATTTATAAAATAACTATGTAATATTAATTCTACTAAGATATATTTTTACACAGTTATGCCAGACTATTATCATGCATTTGTAAATGCAAAGCCTATGTTTGGCGAAGATGTTCGACCCGTAAGTCACAATGAATTTTTGTATGTTGTTGCGATAATAAGATACAGCAACAATCAATCCCAACAAAATCCTGAAATACATCCAATTTGTACAGGAACACTTATCTCTCAAAAGAATATTTTAAGCGCAACACACTGTGTTATGTCTTACATGCCAGAAAATTTAAAAGCAGCAGTTGGATCCAGCGACTTAAGACAAGCCAGAATATTTAATATTGCTACATGGATGACTTATTTGCAATGGGCTTCGCAAAATAACGTACATCCCGAACACGAAATAAACGACATTTCTGTTATAAGGGTAATGACGCTGTTAAAAAAAATCTAACAACATTACAAAAAATAAATATAAATCTTTATATTTACCTTGTTGCAACTGATTGACGTTATTTTCAGTTACAAAATTCAGTTTCTAGTAATATCCATCCTATATCAATTACAAATTTAGACAATAGAGATTTATATAATAAGAAAGTAACTGTGGCAGGATGGAGTAAAACAAATGGCACTATAAACTTGAACATGCTAACAGCCACAGTTAAAATTATACCAAATAAGAATTGTGAGAAAAGAATTCAAAAGCTTGATCCTGGAACTATAGTTGATAAAAAACAACTTCTTTGCACTGCTGCAAGTCCAATTGTACTATTAGCCCCTGTAATGATTAATTATTTATTTTTTACTATATTTTTTGAGTCTCTATCCTATTGTTTATAATATATTCTCAACTGTTGCTTCGACAGGGAAATCTCTACTCTTCTTAATTCTATTTTATTGTAAAAAAATATAAATTAATATTAATACATAACTAATCTCATAATGCACATATAAATGGAAATTATATTTACCTAAAGTGTGAGTGGGAGTGTTTTACATTTGCAAGGTATATTCGTCGCAACGTCAAATTATAAACTGTAAACACGCGACTCGTGCACGTCAGTTTATGTTATTGTTTTACATGATATTAAAAGTCATTGCTCTGTTATAATAAAACATTATGAAAACCCTGGTCGTCAATAAAAAGGAATAAGAGACAGAAAGAGAGAGGAGAGTCAAGGGGTGGGAAAAAGGGTAAAGTTGAGGAGAAATAATTGAGTGAATTAACAAAATCGATGAATAAGCGGAATAATTATAGATTTATACATCTGAGAGTAACCATGTACTCGATGACACGCATATTATTTAGATTTATAATAAATAAATTATCTGTGGAGTTAACTTATTTATTTTTTTACACCTTACATATTATTTTTTTTATTATATACACATTCAAATAATTAATATTATAAGTATTCCATTTGTTGTGTCATATTTATTTTATTGGAACACCAAGTGAGTATAGGTTCAATCCATTATCAACACTTAATGTAATCTATTAAACTGTGTAATCATCTGCACACCAATAAAAATTTTCTCTCTCTCTCTCTCTCTCTCTCTCTCTCTCTCTCTCTCTCTCTCTCTCTCTCTCTCTCTAGCTAAATATAGCGTGCGCATACATATGAATTACATGCCGATTTTCCAATTATTTCCGTTCTATTGTCTTCAAAATTTGCGTTGTATTGAGCGTTTACTCAAAATTTTTTCTTTTATATCGAATAATAAACTAGCGTTATATTTTTTTTTTAATTCTAAATTTAATTATCGAATCCTCGCCCAATTATTACAAAATATTTAAACAAATTTTAAGTTTCTTGTATGTCTCTTGTATAATATACACTATTTTTGAGTTTTTCCCATTAAATTAAAAAACAAAACATTTCGCGTAGTTCGAGTATTACTTTATATCGTCGAGTTATTTATTTAAGTTATTTACTGAGTTATGTAGTTTATCGTATTGACTAATCCATTATATATCTACATCTGATTTGGAGTTTCAGGATTTCTCTTTGTCTTGGTATTATAATTTCAATTATAATTGTCCATTCCTTTTTATTATTAAAATCCCTTTCAGAATTATTAAAATGAATTTATTTTTTAATTATATATTTTTTGGTCCCACAAATCTCATTCCATCTTCTCTCTTTTTTTTTCTGTATATCTCGATCCTATATTTGCAATACGATCATGAAAGAATAATAATAATTATTGATATATCTTTAATTATTATTAATTGAAAGTTTTGTTTACATTCGGTAAATATATTTTTTTAGGGTGATAGCGGTGGCCCACTTTTATATCACAATACTTTGGTAGGAATTAATATGGGAACATGTCCAAATTCAGTAGCATATGGACATCCAAAATCTGTAAATTTGCATCTCAGTGCTAAATTCTACAGGTTTTTTATTTTATCTATGATGTATTGAAATAATATATTTAAATGAAATTTTTGAATATCTTTATGTATATCAATAAAAAAATTACTTCGTTATATTAATAATCTTGGATTAAACATATTAACATGGATTATGAAATACTTTTGTTAATAAACCGAAGGAAATTTTATAAAAGAAAATCACATTAACGTTCGGTTGTAAATTTTTTATTCGTTATGAATAATTTTTTCATACCTACTTTAAAACTAACCAAAACGTTATGATGCCAAATTCGCTATTAGAAGACACTTTCAAGCTCTAAATGTCCTCAGATAAGTCCATAAAATCACCAGATAACAGCTGAAACTGAAGTATTCCTTTTTATATTTACGAACATTTTTTCCTCTAAATTCTAAATCCTTTTCATGCCATGATCCATAAAATAATTCTAAATTATCACTATCAAATTCATAACAACTTTTAGAAATGTATAGTAATGTAAAAGATAAGAAGAAATTCTATATGTAGTTATAAACAGTAAAGAAACTGCTTATGATATAAAACAGATTTTCCGAATGATGCGTTAAAATTTAACCAGAATATTGTTAAATTATTCGTTAGTATTTGCTCAAAATATACCATTGAATTCATGAAAATTAAAAGTACTTTGAGTACTTTATAGTAGTTCGTTGCTTGAATGTCCATCTCTCCATTTATGATAACAAGATCATGGCGGCTCAGGTTCATCTTTGTCTCTTCTATAAAAATCTGAATATTTTAGAGCAATTCAAATTACTAGCCTTTAATGCTTTTATCGGTTGTATAATTTCATAGTCTCCTCATCTGGTAAACCTCAAAAAATCTGAATACTCTTCCAGATATCTATTACAGAATTCTCCAATCATTCCTTAATTACCCTTGGTTCTCCCCATCCATAGACAAATATGCTTGCAAACTTATGTTCATCCTCCGTCTTACTGTCAAAGCTCACTTCAACCCACTAATCCGCGTCCTGAAAGACTATAAACTCAAGCAGTTCGATAGAATCCGAAGATCGTGTATCCTGGTCCTTTAATATTTATTTTAATGTTTCAGGTATAGAGGGTTTTTAGTCAGTAGCTTCAATGCGAGGGGTTGATGAGTCAGATATTATCTACTCATGGGTGTTAATAAGACGATATTTCCCATCTAGACTGGCTTCCCCCCCTTTCTCGTAAAAAATAAAAAAAAATTGAGATGGAATTTGCTCTACTCTTTTCATCATATTTTTTACTGACATGCCAATTATAAACAAATACACAATTATGCTACACACACATGATAATGCAATATTGTCTATTAGAAAAAATTTTAAATTTTCATCTCTATACATCAATAAATACTTAATCACTCTTTCTAAATGGTTAAAGTTCAGACGTTTAGAAGTCTTATGTCTCAAAATTCATTGAAACATTTAATTATAAAGGATTCAATGCAATCGCAATAGTTGATTCAGTGTGACAGTGAGTATGTGGAGTTTTGAGAGAGAAACGCAATAGAAAGGCGCAGAGTGCTAAAGAAAAGAGAGAAGAAACAGTGGAAATAAAGAAGTTAAGAGATTTTGCAGAGAAGAGGAGTGATTGTGAAAAGAAAATCCAGAGCGAGCGGAACAGGTTAGGATACCGGTGTGAGAAAAAAAAGGCGGAAGCTAAAGAAGAAAATACCAGGACATGGAACAAAAAGATGGAAATGAAACAAAAAGAGAAAATCACAGAGACGCAGGAGACCAAAAAGAACAGAATGAATGGAGGGAGAACGCGAAACGTTAGATCTCGAACATTAAGCCTGAGACCCAATAGATAGATGGAAACAACAGTGGTGGGATGCAGAGAGCGAGGATAGGTCAGAAAAAGGACAGGAAGCAGGTATAGTTGCAGGACCAACAGAGTTAGAAGAACTAAGAAAACTAGTTGCAAAACCAACATGACGAAGTGGACCACTGGCAGTATCTGAAGTATTGCGAGGATGAACCTCACGGACAGGGAAGTGAGCGGGGTAATGAGGTTTATATGAGACACGGAAAGGAGAGACAGGAAGGAAAATTTCGTGATTAGAGGAACGGTGAGGACGGAAGTAGAAAAATCAGAGATCTAAGAATGAGCGGGCAAATTTATAGAAAATAAACTGGGAGTTGACGCAGTGATGAGGAGTGCTTAGTGGAGTGTCAACCTAGTGGTTGTCAAGATGGATAACAAGAAAGAAAGAGACAGGGTCTTGGAGAACAGAAGACTCATAGATACCGTAATATTCTTAGACTATGACCTAACCTATGAGGAGAGCAATGCAGGTAGAAAATAAAAGAATGAGTATGGAAGGCGAAAAGAAATGGAATTTTTGCTAAAGTGGGATTAAAAAAAGTATTTGTAGACGGGAACTGGACTAGATGGAAGGGGACTGATGAAATAGACAGGGAGAAGATGAGTATAATTTTGCAGAGGTGTGACTCAGAAAAAGAGAACCTGGAAAAAAGAGACAGGGAAAGAAAATACAGGAACAGTGGGGCAAAACGGTAATAAGATAAAGGCGACAAGTGAAGATGAGAGGAAAGAGAAAAGAACAACAGGAAAGAGAAAAGAGAGACGAGAACAAAAGCAAGGAAGAAGATAATTTAAACTAAACAAGAAACGGGACAGAAATACAAGTCACAGAAAAGAAGAGGAAGAGAGCGGAGAACAGGGTAAGGATAGGAGAGGCACTGAGTGAGAGAAATAAGGGTTAAATCAGGATACTTAAAACATAAAAACGATAAGAAAGAAGGAGAGAGGAGGAAAGGGAGACATAGCAATGGGGATAAAAATGACAAGACAAAAAGAGAGAGCGGCCAGGTATATATTAAGGTGTCATGGAATAGAGAAAGGAGACAGACAAGGGACAACCAAGCGGATAACAGAAACAAAGAGAAAAACATAGACAAAACAGAAGGATGCAATAAGAGGAAGATAGAGGAAATAAAGATAATGTTTTAGAATGTATCAGGGGTATGGGTTAAGGACAAAGACTTTTGGAACTACATAACTACCATGGGTTACGTCTGTATGGCCGAAACATGGGTAGAGTATAAAAACGCGAAGAAATATTTGGAGTTACTCCCAAAACATGAGTGGCATTTTAGAAAATAAGAATCTACTGATTTTTTTACAAAATCTGATATGCTTCACTAGCTGTTTTTTTCATGACCTAAAAAGTGCTTTATTGCTTAGAATTCAATATAATAATTCAAAAAATTAAATTGAATTAAAAAGTAAAATAATTCAAACAACGATGGCCACAATAGAACACACAGTAATACAGTGGAATCTTAATGGATCCTATAAACGACGAAAAAATGTACGACTAAATCCGAATATCATATTCCTACATGAAACACGCTTTAAATCCAATCTATGTGAACATTAGAATGGTATAAATGTTTTTATAAAAATTGTACGTCTTCTTGTCCTAGTGGAGGCGTCGATATCTATGTTAAAAATATCATATATTACAAATAAATCCTAATTAATTTTTTCGTAAAAGTCTTACCATAGAATGCTATATACCAAACAAAATAACAAATTTTACCTTGTGAGGATATCCTCGTGAACTGTACGGGTATATATATAGCAAGCCCGCATGCAAAGAAGACAAAAATGATGGCTGTGAAAAATGGTAGAAAACCAAAAATGGAAATGGATATGGAAAAAAAGTACATTGAAGTGGTGGAGAGTTTCATATACTTATGCTTTGTCTTGACAATGGAAGGCAAGCTTAAGGCATATGAGAAGGAGAGAAAACACAATGGAAGAATAGCAGCGAAGGGTACATGGGGACTAGGGGAGATAAAATGTGCGGGAGATTTCAGGGTAAAAAAGAAGCTGTTTAATTATTTGGTAAGGGGAATCATGGAATACGGAGTTGAGATCTGGGAAAATGAAGATATACGAGAGATGGAGAGAATTAAGCTTTATTACCTGAGGTGGATATTGAGACTAGATCACTGTATACCCAGGCATATCATATATGAGGAAACTATTAAAATGGAAATGCGAGAGAAGTGGAAACTGAAAGTCATGAAATTTGAAGATAAAATCAGGAGGTTGCCAGAGGAAAGATGGACCATGAAATGACAAATGAAAAGAGAAAAAATGGATAAAGACAGAGAAAAAGATTATACAGAGAAATGGCTCAATAGCATTGGGTTGAGTAGAGCATAAGAAGGGTACTGGGAACGAACAGGTGGGGATAAATAAAAAAAAATATAATGCAAAGAGACATAAAAATATAGATACAGATAAGAAAAAATAGAATTGAGAGGGCAAGTTACAACAAAGCAGAGAAAATAAGATCGGTTGCAAGAATCAAATGTGGAAACATGGTTGAGGGTAATAAATATTGAACGAGTACGGAAGACAAGAAATGCAAACTTTGCAACAGAAGCAATGAAAATTGAAACAATTGGATAATGGAATGCGAAGAGACGGAAGAAATCTTCAAAGAGAAAAGGGTGAATAGGCAGAAGATAAGAAACAATGAAGAAGTTTTGCAGAAATTCAGGGGTGAAATCAGAGACCATAAACTTCTGAATAGCATAAGATAGGTGGAATTAAGAGTTAAGAAAGCCAGGGCCGACTAGGTGAAAGAAAGATAAAGTCATTGGAGGACAGAAAAAACAGTGAAAGTGATACATAAAACAACGAGAATGTAAATAAGAAATGTAATATATAGAAATAAAGTGTAAGAGTAAAATGCGGAATCCGCTTTTAGGTCGAAAGGCTAGAAATGTAAATTGTTAAAGAGTAAAATTAAAAGACTATAAAAACCATGCAAAAGAGAGGAGATCTGCTTTTGGTCTTTTGAAAATCAGTTGAAATAATTAGTGCACTAAATTCTCACACAATTTGTACCAGTATCAAATCTTAGTTCTTCAACACATACATTCATTCAAAACAACAACCGGGATATCCAGACCCGCGTACTTAGGAGTGGTAACAGCACGCTGGTTATTGAAATTTTACACCCAAGTCGGTCTTTCGGACATAAAAGAACTCTAAAGGTCATCTTATCAGTAAAACAACTCAAAATCTTCGCTGAAATAAATCATAATCATTATAATTGTTATTTTTAAGTTAGCGTTTAAAATTTAAATAATTGTAATTTTATTATTTATTTTTTCTTGCCTCAGTTAAAAAATAATTAAATCTTTCAATTTATATTGTAAAATTTTATAATTTATAAATAATCACTGAATAAACGCAAACTTTTTTTAACTATACAAATAAAATAGTTTAATGCTGAGATACAACAGAAGTCAATCCACTTAAATCCTAAATCCATTCCTTTTATAAAAAGTATTCCTTGGTTTAATAAGCCAACTCATATCATAGTCAACTGTGTGACGACCGCACCATCACCAATAAATAATAAACATAAATAGCCTAAGAATTCATATAAAATGAAACGATGTTATGTATTTATTCTAGTAATAATAACGATGTAATATATTCTAATAATTAAAATTGATACATATATATATAAATTATTATTATTCTCAATGGATGTGTAAGTAAAATAAGACCTGATGCCTGATGAGTAATTTGTACTAGTACCAAGCAACCACCATGGCGTGTACTATACAACTGAGTAATGTTGTTCCATGCTTCAGGTAACCTTTAGAGATTAATCTCGAAAAATCGATTTGCGTAATAATACGGATTCAAAATTTCTAGTATTACTAATAGATCAAACATCGCTAACATTGGTCTTTGCTGTAGTGTCCTACCAATATGTTGTCAAAATCTCCATTTAACCAATTCAAGGTGAATATTGAATTTTTTCCATTTAGATAGTGAATAATAAACTATAATAAAAATAAAATACTGTCAAGTTTTTTAGAAATCGTCAGTGCATTAGTAAAAATCTTTTTAAACAATTCTAGTGACCAACATTACTCTTTTGAATTTTTCAAATGTGACGGTTATTCTATCACATAAAAATTTCCTAGTTGCGCCCCAAAAATCCACCAAAATATCTGACCGCACACGCCCTACCACCACTAGTTCTTCACCACTACCGCCACCATGCAGCTAGAGGAACGACTACACAGCCGTCAAGCAGTCTTAAAACAATCACTGAGGATTTATAGAGAGGAGGGAATGAATTACATAGAAGAAGGAAGAGAAGACTGATACAAGGGGAAGATAGAAAGAAAGAACAAGGTTGAGATAGAGAGAGAGAGAGAGAGAGTTTGGAGAACACCTAGAAGAAAATAGATGGGAAAGGGTAGACAGAGAAAGACCAGATAATGAAGGAACAGAAATAAACGTAGACATAGAAAAGAAGGACATCAGCATGGAATGAAAAACCAAGAATATTTTGTTCTGGAACATAACAGAAGTATAGGGTAAGAACAGAGTCTTCTGGGAATTCATAAAAAAATGGATTATGTATGCTTGACAGAGATCTGGGGCAGGAAAAATATTAAAAGGATGTAAGAAGCTACTAACGAAACAGATGAAATGAATGATAACGGGAACTAGAAGAGAAAATAAGAAAGGAACACCCATAGGAGAATTCATTATTGGATTGAACAAGAAATGGAAAGTGGAAACGTAAGAACTAGGAATGTCGAGAGGTTAAGGAGTGATAAATAGGAGAATACGCATCAAGAAAGGAGACCTTGATATGGCAATATGGGGAGTATACATAAGGAGGATATGGAAAGAAAATGGGTGGAAATTGAGAAGAATAGCCACCATGGAAGATGAGAAAAGTTGATATTAGGAGATTTTAATACTAGAATTGGACGGTTGGAGAGCTATATGGAGAATGAGGACACAGGGAAGTTAGGAAAGAAGAAAACTAAGGACCATAAAAATGAGAAGAAGGGTGAGGAATTAGTCGAAAACATAGAAAGTAACGGGTAGTATACAATGAATGGAGCAGCTCAAGGATCCATAGAAAGAGAAATAACATATTTAGGATACAGAAGAAAGTAATTGACCTATCAATAAGGGGAAAAGGATCTGGGGAAAATTGATGAGGTTAGAACAAAGGGTTGACCCGTTCCCCATCTGCGTTAGTTTGGAAACGGGAGAAGTGGACAAAGAAGAATACACATAACAGGAAAGAACAGAGGAGAAGAGAGGATCTATAAAAATATGAGACGACGAAAACATTAAAATATATAAAGAGAGGACAGACGAACGCTTTAGGAAGGTAACAAGGAATCAACCTCAATATATATGATGTTTGACGTCACGCTCTACGTCATGTTGTTGTGATTCGTCATATTATTGAGGATCATATAATATTTATAATTAAGATTTTGTGTGTCCTCATACATATTTATCGTGTTATTATTAATCTTAATGTATATCATTTCGGAGATTAGTCGTTTTTATAATTATTTTCATTGTCAAGGATGTTTACATTATCCCAATCAATCACGTGTCCGTTATCTCATGCATGTGCTGCAACGATCGATGTATGATTATTGTCGTTTTTATGTTCATTAATTCTTGTTTTTAAATTACGTTTCGTTTCTCCAACGTACACCGATGGGCAGTCTTTGTATTTTATTTTATACACAATGTTAGTTTTTTCTTCCTTTACCGTGACGTCTTTTCTTTTTGTGATAACAGAATTCAGTTTTTTATTGATGTTGGGTATTTGATTTATTCTGTATTTCTTGAATTTTAATGCATATTCAGAAAAATATTTTTCCGAATATGGAAATAATAAACTACGGAACTCCTCAAAACTGTTACAGTTTTTATTTTTATTATTGAATTTTTGTGTTTTTAGACGTTTTTTTATGTATTTTTCAATAAAATAATCTGAGTAATTGTTTTGTATTAAAATATCTTTAACTCTTTTTTGATTACTTTTGTGAAAACACGGATTTGAAAGTAAAATGGCTTTGTCTATTAAATTGTATATAATATTACGTTTTTGAGACAGTCTGTGATTGGATAAGAAGTTGAGTATCCTGTTCGACTGTGTAGGTTTCTGATGCCAATTTGTAATAATTCTATTATTTTTAGTTTTAATAATAGATAAATCTAAAAAGTTAATTGAATTATTAGTTTCCATTTCAGATGTAAATTGAAGACGACAATTGTATTTATTAAAAGTGTTCAAAATGACCTGTAAGTGATTACTTTCAATATAAAAAATTGTGTCATCAATAATCAGAGCAACATGAAGTGGAGGATGACGTCAAACATCATATATATTGAGGTGAAATTTAATTTGTTTACAATTGACAAAGTGACGTTACGACTTACAAGTCGTTGAATATCAATACATTACAGTATTATTTAATTGGTAATTATACAACAAAATTGTCATATTATACATGTATAATAAATAACTTGTTAATATATGTAATTTTTAATTGTTGAATAAACAGTCTTGACAAGGGCAAGTGATTCTTGCCGAAACGTCGACAGAATATATTGAATAGATTTGTTTTTATTCATCCTGCACCTTACTGAATCAGTGATTTATAATTAATAAAATAAACATGGAAGGTGCACAACATCAAACTTCAAATTTTATGAGTCTGTTAAGGGAAACTAGAGAATCTCGGAATTGCATAAAAACAATAGGCGAGAAAAAGGAAACTATACGCAAATAGAAGGAAGAGAATTTAGCGAAGCATGGGGAAAACTGAAAAAGAGGAAAGCTGCAAATGTGGATGGTACTGGTAACGAAGCGTAGATATATGGGGGAGCTTAGGTCAAAAACTAGTTAAAGGAAATTATAAAGAATATGTAGAATTGTTAAGAAATGCCGAAAAAATAGAAAATACCGCCAATTACTCCAATATATAAGAAAGGAAACACAAAAGATACCGGAAATTATACATAATTATTCATGTTATCGTCTACGTATAAGATATATGCCAACATCCTGAAACAAAGTCTTGAACAAGAAGTTGGGAACAAAGGTACAACCTCGAAGAGACAAGCAGGCTTCAGAAGCGGGAGATCCATGATGAACAATATTTAGATCCTGGACCACCTGGTAAAAAGGACGTTAAAGGCGAGAAAAAAGTTATACGCCCTATTCATAGATATCAAAGGGGCCTTTGATACTGTGGACAGGGAGTGGCTGTGGGAAATTATGAAACCTACGAGTATAAACTCAGAATTACTGGAAAAGATACGTGAGAAACATGAGGAGATGAATACAAGGGTAATATTTAGAGGCGAGATATCCAGAGAGTTCTGAACAACAAAAAGAATGAGACAAAGCTGTAGTCTTAGCCCAATTTTTTTCAATATATATGTGGCAGAACTGCAGTTCCTATGTAGAGTAGGTACAGGTAGAATTACAATAAAGGGCACCATTATATGGATGTTGACGTATGCAGACGACCTAGCTATACTAGGCTAGAATAAGCAGGATATGATAAGCAACTTAAAAAAGCGCTGATTATAAGAAAACTACAGTTAAATACAGAGAAGAAGAAGATTATGATCTTCAAGAGAAACCAAAGGAATAAAAATACAAATTGGAATTGAAACAATAAAAAGACCGAGGTATTAGACGAGTTTAGGTACCTGGGGTTCTGCTTTAATAGAAAAGGGGAATATAATGCACATCTAGAGGAAAGAACAAGCAAAGGAAGAGTGATGGCGTGGAAAACTTGAAGATTAGGGGAAATAAAAAGTGTAGGTGATATCACGAAGAAGAAAATGTTATATAACTATCTAGTGAGAGAAGTTACGGATTACGAAGTGGAAATTTGGGGAACAGCCTAGGCCAATGGGGTAGGGAAAAATAAACTAGATTATCTCAGATGAATACTGGAGCTTTAGTTCTGCACTCCGAGATATCTGATGTACGAAGAGGCGGATGAACAAGAGTCGAGAGGAGACCAGATGATAAGGATTATGAAATACGAACAGAAAGTAAAAACTTTATCGGAAGATAGATGGGCTAAGAAATGTCTATAGAAAAAGAAGGGATTCCAGAAGGATAGGAGCGACAGGCGCCAAGTAAAGAAGATCCTAAATAAATAGTGCTAAGCACAAGTCAGATAGATCTATAGAGAAGACAGGGAAAAATGTACATCAGGAAATAAAAAGGAAGAATGCCGAGAAACAGAAACAAGAGAAGATAATGAAAATAGAGGGTGCAAGACATAAAAATATCTGCAAGAAGATGAGAGAGACAGCACTTCCAAGATACCTAAGGGAGAAATGAAAAAAGAAGGTAATGAGAGCGATTACGAAAACGATATGTGGTAAAATTATAACGGAGAAAAAATACTGGCTAGAAGAATCAGAAAAGAGATATGTGCTATGTAGAAAAGAATCGGATAACTGAGAACATCTGATAAGCAGGTCCAAAGATATGGAAGAGCTGGCATGAAAACTGAGGAAGACGAACTATTAGATAGACAAAATGGTGATGATGAAGGAATGATTAAGACCAATATGCTGATAAGAGGGATAAGGGATATTAAACAGAAAGTGGAAAATAAGAGATAGATAAATGATGGTGGAGAAACAGAACAAGAATAGCCGAAGAGTTGCGAAATAACATAAATTGACAATTAAGTGAGAAAAGGCGAATATGATATACATAGTGATACACGTAGTTTTAAATGAAATGTAAATAATTGTGACTTGCGAAAGGTCCATTCCTAGGCTGAAAGACTAGAATTAATGTTAATAATATATATACATATTAATATTAAAATTCTTCTGGAAACATTTTACGAAACTATACATAAGATTAACTGAAACCGACGAAAAGAAATGAATCACAGATACCGGGGAGAGAATGAATACATACCTGCACCAGTACATGGAACAACACGGATAATTATATTTAGATTAAAAGGAATCGAGTTAATTAATTCCCTCTCACTGATTTCCCTTTTCCCACGCTAGTGCACCTAACTATGGAGGCGCAGAATAAGCGTAATAACGGCATCCATATTCTGTGAAGTATCTTGACATATTACTTTCGATCAAAGACCCTTTTGGGGTTCCCAAATCCTTCATATTGAATTTAAAATCAAATTTGCTCATCATCTTCTTATACCATTTTTCCTTAATCCTAAATTGACTTTGAAGTAATTTTTGAGACCCTGCTCACTAATTTTATAGTTATTCAGTGCTATTATATATTCTTTTTTAAACTCTTTCGAATTTGTCTCCCTTAACTGTCTCTAGCGAGTAGGAATTAAATAATCGACGTGGTCGCAATTCCGGTTCATGTGTTAAAAGAGTTTAGTCAGTAAAAATTGATACTACCTGGCATTGGAGATGTTTTGCCGTATAAAATTCTCTACATCCCAAGGCTTTCTTTGTCAAAATAAAAATAAAAATGTTGGTGTGCAACAAATCTATGTGCAATTCGTGCTGAACCCTGTGCATATTAATGCAGGTAGAAATAATTCACCCCACTCTCAAGAAGTTCTTACGCAGATAGCCCGAATTTTATTACATCGAAGCTTCGGGGAGATATGTAAAAATAATGTTTTTCAGTTCTCGAGAGCAACTTCGTTGATGAAAGCATTATATTGTAACTAATTATTATAATCGTGTACTGTATACGCATATATTTTATATTAAATAAAGTGAAAATAAAGATTATAAAATTTATTCATTTTTATATAACCAACAAAAAAAAGGATGGATTTAAATATACTTAAATATACTCAATATATGCATATATTCATTAAGATACGCATTGAATCTCTTTTTTATAATACATACAAACCTTTAAAATTCTTCCATTAAATTCAATAACGAAGAAATTTGTCCCCTTCACGTATTGGGCTACACCGTCCAATTATTGGTGTAACGAGTTTTTGAGCCTTTTGGTACTAGAATTTTCATTAGAATTTTTAGGCATTTTATTAGTATTAACTAGTCCCTTTTTTTTAAGCAACATCTACTCTTCTTTTTAATTTATTTTACATCAACATGGAAAGTTCTAACACAAATTATTTTTTTCTTGACTAAATTGACACTAAGAAGATTTGTATGATTTTTCAAACAAAGATAATATTGTTCTTGATATTAAGAAGCAATACTTTCCTATCTGAGATGTCATACATTTAATAAATTGTGAGGTTTATGGACTTCAGTAACCTCAATAATTCTTTTTCAAAAAAGTAAGGCATAAAATCAACTAAACTAAACAATTAGTTAAAATTACTAAAATAAATTAGTTTATTGAAATAAATTACTTTAATGTTCTCAATCATTCTAATATTTAATTTATCAATAAAGAAGTTATTCAAGTGGATATCAAGAGTTCTGATTTTTCTAAGGATTAATAAGAACTCAATCATATAATATTTTTATAACTTATAATACTTATTTTTTATTAATTTTTTATAATATCTTGTAAAATTAGTAAATATATATAATTAGGTTTTGTTAGAAAACATATGTACATTGAATAGATGGAAAAATGATGGCATAATCGTCTCAAAGGTGAGCAACCTTGAGATAAGTCAAATTATCAAAACATTGTAGACAAGCGTAATTTCGGCACCGATCAGTTCGCGACCAGGCCTCGCTCATTACACTACTCATCGTGTATTAAAATTTTGTAGAAATTAGCTATAAGATTGTTTTTGTAATTTTACTATTTTATATTATTAATTAAATTAGTTTAAACAAATTGTTAGTTTCATTGAAAGTTACTTCAAATTTCAAGCCCTCATTCCCCTCCTTTATTTTTGATTCGCGAGTTTCTGGAACTGAAAACTTTAGTGAGTTATAAACTAGCCATAAAATTATACAGGTTTCTTTATTGGAAGATTAAATGGCACATTTATTAGAATATAAATTTGCTATTATTTTTCAGCAATTTAGACTTGTTTCCTTAAATCTTAATAAAAATACATCGAAAGAAATTTTTAATTAATTATAAGTTATAAATTATCCTGAAACCGAAATTTAATTTTTTTCAGAAAAACTACTCGATTCGCAAACCAAAATACTTTGTAATTACAGCTACGTGTGGTATATTATTAATACATAATATACCATATGATGGTGATATTCAAAAACGATAAGTAGGAAATCTGTAATACCTACACAATAGAAAATAAAGAAGAAAGCAACTTTACTGACATCTATGAGTAACCTTTAGAAGTTTACTCCTAGAGGTCACTTACTATTTCATTGTATATTTAAATAAATATAATTTTCTTCTATAGTAATAATTTAATATACAAAAAATTTTTAAATATTAATCTCATTGATTAAAAACTTAACATTTTTATGATAAAATACCATATTATTATCGACGATATTATTTTTATTTTCTATAAAATCGGTTGATTATAGATTAAGAATTACTTGTACTTCTTGAATAACTTAAAAGTTAAGTAATATTTATCAAAATATTTAGGGTGCAAATTTATTAATATAATATAATCAAATACATTAAGTGTTTTATAAGATAAAATCTAATGAATTATTCTTATTTTTTATTTTTACATTGTAGTTTGAAGAAACTTTTCAATGCATTATTCGTATTACTTATTTGTAAACATGAGTTTTAATGAATATTTTTAAAAAAATACATTTATATTGTGTGCCTATTTTATATGTCCACTATATAGTATCGTATGTAATCTTGTAGATAATGCTGGAATTACTATTATTTTTATTATTTCAATGTTGTTAAAAAGTAAGACTAATTAAGTATTTGTTAAATTATTACGAAATAAACAAATTAATCTACAAACTTTTCATATTAATAGAATGTTAAATATTTTCTTATTAAAAAATCCGATGTTGAGAGTGACACCTTTTTTAAATTGGTAATCCAAGATTATTTAAACCTTCAAACAAAATTGTTAAGATAATGTTTAAAAAAAATCCTATATTATTTATGTGCAAAACTTTCATTAGTAAATTACACACAAGAAACTTGTCTATTCACCATATTAACTATACCTTAAAATTACATTCCTAAAAACAACCACTTTGTTTAAATAAAAGAAGATATGTATATAATTCAACAAATTAATTCAATTATTTTTACTTTTATTTTTTTTTTGACAATTAATTACTTCATTAAAATTTAACAATGTTTATTATAAAAAAACAATTTATTACTAATTTTTGCAATTATTTTACCAATATATTAAAACGGATACCTACTACGCTGTAATTAATAAAATAATTAAAATTTTTTTTTCAAGCATACAAGCTATAATATCTTTGAATCAATTTGACTTGCTAGCACAGATATCGATATATATAAATGTATTATTATTTATTATATTAATTATTTATTATAATATTTATAACAATATATTAAATTACAAAAAATTAATAAAAAATAATGTTCACAATTATATTTACACATTAAACAATGTAAATGTTTCTGAAAAGTAATATATAAAAAGTGACAGAAGGGTAGAAACAAACTAGAGAAATAAAGCGTTGAGAAGTAAAAAGGAGGAGAAAGAAAGAAAAGATTAGACAAGCGAATGAAATACTCGAGCGAATATTATTTCCGTCTTCAGAGTCTTAACCTTTTTAGTATGCAAACAGACAGTTCGCGCAATAATATAATGGGTGTATGAGCTGTTACTGTAGTTCTGTACAACTACATTATACTGTATATGTATTATGTGTACGTATATTTCTATCTTTATTCTTAGACTTTCTTACTTCTTTCCTACTATACTGAATAACTCGCCTACTTATATTTTAATATGCTATTACTTAGTTTATCCATTTTCCCATCTTCAACTCCCCTTTTTACTTTTTTCAAGGCTTCTATTTATAACATTTTACTCTATTATTTTAAATAGGAATATCTAAAAACATTAGATTTGGCCTTAATCTACACGACACTATATATTAATAGTACTTCTATAGATTTAAAAAAGTGATTATTTACATTTATGTTGAATGTTTAATTATATTAGAAATATACATGTGTTCTGAGGGTTACATTTTATTCCTGAATTTAATTAATTTATTATCTTGAAAAAGAATAATACATTTAAAAAAAAAAACCTTAAATTTACATATAACAAGTAGTAATAGTGATAGTAGTACTAGTAATATTAATAGTGGAAGAACCGAGGAAGAAGAGGATGAGAAGGAAAATATACAAACTGAAGATGACATTTTCTAGTCGCCAAGAGCAACAAGCAATAGTTCACCTTAGTACTCACTTTGTTCGGGCAATGGAAACTTGTAGAATTCAGGGGAAATATAATTCGTACCTTAGTTTTTCCTTTCTAATATTGAGTTGGTCTTTGCAGTGGTATGGAATCAGTAGATTTCATTCAAAGCTTTGTATTAGAACCCAATTTTATTAATTAATGGGCTCTCTGTCAAAAATTCAAATGAAAAGCATGTGAACATTTCTACTTAAGATTAATCGTAATATTAAACATATTTTAGACACTGACAGTTAACCATCTAATACATCTTCACAGAAATCTATGAAATTTAATAAAAAAAAAATCGAAAATAAGTTTTGGCACACCTCCGCGTATTTGAGTACTCGTGATATTGAAAATAAAAATAGACAAACGAAACCAAGGGTGTGATCTGGTTGGTGATGCATTGCGCGAACTCCCTGTTGCAAGGTCACGTGACCCAACACCTATCATTGATCGTTTCTCCGAGAAATGTCGAACATTCTATGTTTTTTTCATTTCTTGGCGCGCCTTCATACTCTTCTATTTTTTTATATAATAACTCCTCATTGATCTATTGCACAAGAGATAAGTACATTTACCACAATTGAAATGAATTCATCCAATACAAAAATTATTAGAACATGTTTCAAATTCTATACATTTTGATTATTTATGGTAAAATTCGAATTTAAAATTAGTGATATCAATAATAAAAGAACACAAACAGCAACAACATCAATAATAATAATAATAAATAATTATAATGATGTGGATGATGTTGATGATGATGATGACGAAGACAACGATGATGCATTTTCTGCAAATTTTGTAAAATATTATGTCAAATCCCTGTTTCATCAAACAATAATAATGTTGTGATTAATTTTTATAAATATTTTTTATTCTATAATTTTATATAAATAATATGTCATCATTTTATTTAAGAGAATTAATTTAGAATGTTGTGTATATATAATTATTAAAAATACAGTTTTTTTCAAGTAATTATGCAGTTAAGAACCATTTTGAGTACTTTTTGTCTTATTTTGATTAAAATTAAACATTTCAGATTTTGATTTCTATATTTTCATCATTTCAACACAATAACAATAATAGTAATTGTTTTTTTTTTTTTAATAGGGTGGTTTTTGTTTTTTAGCCACTAATTGTATATCCCATTGTATGCACCAATAGTATCAGGGGATATTTCTTCATTGATTAAGAAATCGAGTCTGTGAGTAAAGAAAACAATTTAGTAATGATGATAAAATTAAGCATGTAGGACAATCGACATTATTTAGACTAAAAATTCACAATGAATTGGTCACTGGTGACTGATAATTCTTCACTCAAACACCAAACCAGAACTTTTTTGCACATTATTTTTAAACCTTTGCATGAACTTAGAGCACATCGATATTTTATTTCTTATAATATACATATACTATATATTCCTTTTTCACTTCGAGCGGTAATTATTTTTTAAATATACAACCATTTTTTTCTCCGCAACATGTGTTCATCGAATGTAAAATTTATATCTCAATGACTAATATATGTTACCATTACTTTTATTATAATTCAGAGATAAAAAGATATGGTGGTACTAAGTAATTTATGAATTTAATGGAGGAATTAGGAATTTTGCGCTATTGAGAACGATGGTAGAGATCGACTAAATTACAAAAACAGAAGAAGGATAAACGAACTATTATATATTAATAATAAAAAAATAAATATAATAGGATAATATACTGTAACTTCGAATTAATTAATATATAAATATAAATATAAGTAAAAAAAAGTTATCAGATTGTAAATTGTAATTAGATCCTAATTTATAAGAACTTACAAAGTGTAAAAGACTGTAACCAAGTTCATTCGTATGTGGCACGGTTGGATTCAGTAATCAATAATAATAATAATTATTATTATTATATTATTATTATTATTATAAATATGAAATTGACTGCAATTATATTATTTCATTGTTCTAAATATTTAAATTATTAATATTACTTTTAATTTTAATTTTAATTAAATACTTTATAATATTTAATGTATACAAGCTCAAATATATTTTTTAAACTATATTTAAAAAAATAAAAATAATTTTAATTAACGTGTTTTTTATATGAATAAAAGAAATTTAGCTGTTGAAATTCTAAATGTTAGGTAAATTTATAATAAAAAATTAAATAGTTTAGATTAAAAAAGTTCTCTATTGAAAAAAGACTATTTATCCATTTTAATTTATTACTAATATCAATCTCAAGACTTCCATAAATGCATTTATATTTCAAGTAATTAAAAAGATTATCGATATTATTATCAATTGACATACGATAATCGAACCCTGAAAATGAAAGAAAAATATAACCAAAAGAAAATAAAACGACTCGAACTAAAAGACCAGGTAAAGAAGAACAAATAAAGGTCAAAAACTGAGAAGCAAAAGTTAGTGGATTTGGAAAAAATCTTGCCATATTGTTTGGTATTGCAGTTTGACTCTTTTATCGCTAGGCATCTTCCGAAACGTCCATAAATTGAATCAAAATATCGGGAATGGGAATGGTTTTCATGCTAGAAAGAAAGAAAGAGGATGGCAAAGAGTCGAAAAGAGCGAATCCGAGGAGAGCAAAGCTATTTCGCGAATTAGAACGACGCTACTTCATCAATGTCCCTTCTTTCTGCTTCTTGTTCAAGTCATGAGATGAATGACCGGAAATGACGAGTCTGATAATAAAATTGCTTACTCAACAAAGAATGAAATAAAAACAGAAAACAAGAGAAAGAAAGAGAGACAAAAAGACAGAAAAAGTAATAAATTTTACAAAAAATTTTCGGTCAGATCTTTTCTGAAAAGAAGATTTTCAGTTATTGTTTGTTATTCTATTTTATTACTTGGCATTAATTACATGGTACTTTTAACTTTTCGTCAAAAGAAAACCTTTACCAAAATAAGTAGAGGAAACCTCATTTTTCAATTTTTTTTTAAAGAAACCAAGCTCGTCAAAAAATGCGAGTAGCATCCCTAAACATTATTTACGAAGTTTTGGTAATGTTGTCATTCAATAAAAAATACAATATAATTATATGCATTTAAAAGATATGAAAGAAAAATTTGAAATAAATAATATTTATAGGACAAAAGCAAAGAAAAAAGAGAGAAGAAGCAAAGGCGAAATATTATATATTAATAAAAATAAATAAAAAAAAGGATAATATAACGTAACGAATTAATTCATGTATAAACATTAATATAAGTAACAAAACTTGTTAAATTGTAAGTTGTAATTAAATACTAGTTTATAAGAATTTAGAAAGAGTAAAAGACTGTTTAAGTAAAAGAAAGAGTAAAACTAAGTTCATTCCTAGGCCGGAAGATTGGAATCAGCAATAAGTAAATAAATAATATTTTTCATTTCTAATTACGTACTTACATATTTATAAATCAAATTACTTGTTCTTAAAAGATTTCTTAAAGTTACATGTTATTATCAAATAGTTAATTGATTTATTTGATAATTCTAATCTCCTGAAAATAAATAAAACTTTTTAATAAATAAAGAATATAAATAAATTGTGTGGAAAAACACCCTCCATATTTCTTATTCTGCCAAAAAATATCCTTTTTTGGGGTGTGGGTAAAAAATAAAATGACAACTTTGTAATTGTAATATCGTCGTTTTGACTGTATGGTTTATCGTCCTTGTCAAGGCCTTTATTAGAAATTGTTTAATTAGTATATGTTTTTTTAAAAAATATATAATATTCTAATTACAATATGTCAATTTAGAATTATTAAATACTTTAATGTATATGGAATTGTTTAATCTAGTACATCTTGACCATGCGGAGTCAAAGCTTTTATATCAACTATCATCTCTTCGTTGCATCAGGTGCTTACACGTTTCGCAGAGGTGACGTTCTTATGCGTCATCATTTATAACATATGCTTATGTTATAATTTAAATTCTGTATCCTCTTATCTATTTAACGAATTATTGTTTGTTTTTATATGAAGCATTTACGAAATCAACCGCCTTTTATCATTACTTTCTCTGTCTAGAGTTTAAACATTTCTTCAATCTACTTTATGGCTGCACTTTTGTGCATGTAATATAAAATAATTGAGGAGCTGTTTTTACAATTTTGATGTTTGATAATTCCAGTAAGCAGGGTGCACTTTGTCTTTTCAATGTACGTATCGGAACAGCTATTGCAATCTATTTTGTAAACAACGTTAATCGTTTCCCATTTATCCGTTCAATTTTTGCCTAATTTTATTATTGAGTCAAGTTTATTATTGATAATAGACACTTAATGAATGCCGTACATTTTTAAGCTGTACGTACATTTCTTGTAAAAGTCTTTTAAAAAAAGATATTGACATGGTAGTATGGGATGTGTCATTATTGTTTATTTTGTGTGCTAGTCAAATATATTAATTGTTTATATCTCCTTATTGTGTATTTGATAAGGTATAAGGGATAATTATTCTATAATAAAATTTTCTTTATTTTGTTTAAGTTATCCGAATAGAATTGTCTATCTGATAATAAAATGGTTCTGTCAATAAGATTGTACATAATATTTATTTTTTGTTATATGGTGTGATTCGATTTAAAATTTAGTGTTCTAGTCGATTTTTTAAGTTTTTAGACTTTCAATTAGTAATGATTTTAATTATTTTTTTTTTTTTTTTTAATTATTAAAATGCCAAAAAATCCAAAAAATTTTGTTTACAAATGTCTGTTTTTAGTATTTCTTGTCGAAAATGAAGTATATGTTATTAAACAGAAATTTTATTTTTAAGATTTAGTTAAATGGGATAGTACTAACGTTATGTATTTAATTGTATTTAATTTGATAGAAAATTTGTTAATTTTTTTCTTTCGTTTTAATAACTGTAGATAAAATTTCTATTTAAAGTATCATTTAAATTTTTTTTTTATCATAAATTTATCATAAGATATATTTTTAATAAAAAATGTTTTATTATCAAAAAATAATATAATTTAATTTAATTTAAATTTAAAGAAAGTATAACCTTATGGAATTAAATATTAATAAAAGTTTAAATAACTTATTACAATGTTGATCAGTTTTTTTTAATGAAACAGAAATTTTTCATTTAAAATAAGAGAACATTCATGAGTATATTAAATTTATATATTATAATTAAGATTTATATTATATATTAATTATTATATTATATATATATATATTAGAATATAAATATTTTTATATTATAATTAGCAGAAATATCACGAATATTTTTTTCTATTGATAATTTATTATTCATTCTTTAGAAAAAAATATTAATATTTGCACACCAATAATTTTATTTCCTTGAATATAAAAATAACATTGATAATTGATATCTTGTCATTAGGTAATGAAAAGTTAAGCATAGTCAAAGTTTCATATTAAGAAAAAAGAAATATTTCTTATATATTTCTATTGAAAATTCACTTTTTTCTACACTAATCGTTATATTATGAAGAGTAAGCATTTAAAGATTTTTAAACTGACCAAAATTAATGGAATAATATTTAAAAATTAATCGGTTTACATGAAAAACGAGATTAAAAGTGAAACTTATGCGAAGAAAAAGGAAATAAAGAGAAACGGAAGCAACTGATTATTTACCTGCATAGCGGGTGTTTGAAATCGCGGGAGCATGGCTCCTGTCCAGGTAAGAACAGGTGCACCTTTGCCCTCCTCCCCATCCAATCAGATCGGCAGCATACATTAGTCAATTATAGGTAAAGAAAGTATAGATGCAAGCCAAATGTACAACAAAACCTCCGGCAATTTTTCTTCAAACATCTTCCGAAAATATGGCAGCTGTTAACTTTTATATTGCTCGGTTAATTAATATTGGTACATCGGAAACAAGTATTGCATGAATTTTATAGAAATATAATTTTTTTTTTAAGTTTATAATAATTTATTGTTGTAATAATTATTTACTAATTAATAAATTAATAAAGAACTTGTATTAGGGATCCAAATAAGTGTAAATAAAAAATAATACGATGACACATTGATTCTTTTTTTGTTCTTAATTCTTTGTTTTTAGCCGACGTTTCGACAAGGATATCCCTTTGCTTTTCTTCTTTGTTAATTTTTAAATTAATATAAATATTTAGCTAAACAAAGAATTAATACGTTTTATTATTCGTATTTACACCTATATAGATCCTTACAACTTCTTCATTAATAAAATATATGATGGTGTCTATATTCAGCAAGTGCAATAATTATTTGCGCTACTTATTCGTTTAATAGAATTAAAACAAAAATGTATTGAAACTAAATTTAAATAAAGGTTTTAGTAGTGATGAATCTCAAAATAGGTGGTGATTATAAAATCAATATAAAATCAATATAAAATCAATATAAAATCAAATGTATATTTCAAATATTTATTTTATAAAACTGTATTTTCTATTTAAAATGTTTAACAAGTGTACAAAACATAAATTGTCTTTTTTTCCTTTAATGTGAATTGATATATATGTTTATAATTTTTCATTTTAATATAAACATAATAAATTATGAAAATCAATTCAAATTTTATGCATATATTACAATAATGTTATATATTTTTAATGAAAATTAATAATCTTTCAATCGCAGAATCGTGATACGTTAGTATATTTCAGAAATAATTTAAAAATCAGAATTTAATTTATCTATGCCATGCCTTTACCGTTTCTTATTTTTCACCTCCACTAAATATCTTCATATCTGTTTTACTTGTTCTCTGTCCCTTTTATACATATATTTAATGTTTTTAACAAAATATGTTCGTTCCCGTTCAGCATTCTATTATGATTTTGAGATATAATTGTAGCTTGATCTTAACTTTATAAGTATATGTATATTCTGCGGTTGATTTAGGACTTATTTTTTTCTTCCTTGATTCCAACTATACCAATATTTATTTTTTTATTTTATTTACATCTTCTCAATCTATTTCACTTGTTTTAAAAATGTTTTTATATTAAAAAAAAATCAAATTAAATAATCCTACTATTAACATTCTTAAAAATGATTAGTTTCAGATAGAATTATCAAATGAATAAAAAATTTAACAAAGCTAATTCTTCCAAATGAAGGATCAATCAATTTATTAATACATTTTTTCATAATGTACATAAGGAAATTAAAATAATTTTAACACTTTTATTTAATTTATATTGAAATTAATTTTATGGTTAATTTATAATATATTATTGAAGTTAGCATGGCTATTTGTAAAGACAAGAGTTAAGACTAATTTTTCATTCTTTGTGCCATTATATGATAACATATTTTAACAGTAATAGTGTTATGATCAATACAAACATATACACATACATGCACAATCATTTGATTTTGTTTTTTTTTACATTGTAAAATACGTGGCTCTTCTTCTGTATTTTAACAACAGTTTCATGTAAGATTCATAGATGATCCTTGCGCGATAATATTTTAGATCATAAAATTTACGACAGAATCTGTTTCGATGTCCTTTTTTATTTATCCTTTCGCATTTATATCATTTTTTGGTCATTTGGAATTTTTGTGGTTTATCTTAGGTTAAAGTAGTTTAACTTTGTCATTTATTCATATTTAAAATTGTAATTTTGTGAAATTAAAGTGATTAATATACACTTAATTTGTATAAAATTTTAACTTGATCGGATTATTAGTTTTTGAGTAATTCTGATTCTGATTAAATTATACGAAAACTCACGAAAATATTTCCAGTCCACTTTACCAGACGATTTTAGTTTTTACCGGTTTTACAAAATTTAATTGTAGCACAACAAGTTTTGTATCTTAAATTTTGATAAAATCTTTTAGATTGGCAAAATATGAGGATAAATATGACCGAAAATGGCCGACCGCCAGAAGAGTGGGGAGAGTAAGAACCAAGGAATCTTAATATATAGTAATAGAAGTGAAATCAGCGCTAACACCTTGTAGCGGCGGTTAAAGTTATAAAGACAAAATCTCATTACAGAAAATTCTGCGCATTACGACTTTAATGACTTACGTACAATTAGCAATTAGCTATATGACAGGGTTATCTTAGACGGAACGCCCTGTCAGGTAATCCGCCTGATAGAAATACATACGCACAGGGTTGAAGCCAAATCGGTAATACATTTTATTGCTGATATTAAGTCGAACCTTTAACAAGCGTCAGTGGACTATTTTCCATCTTTCGAACAAAATATGATATGATTTTCAACTTTACTTTTGCTTTGACTCTCGAGTGCAACGGAGCTCTGATTTTTTTGTACCCGCTTTGACCGAGAGTGCTCGGAGTCTGCACGAATAGCGTATATATGTGATAGTTTATAAATATATATATATATAGCCATTTATTTAAAAGCGCGCGTCTTGATTTGTGTACATAATTGTAAAATACATCAATAAAAATAATTAACTTCTGTACAGTTTACAATGACATTTGTTTTTGTGTGTTCACTCCCTTACCCGAATATATAAAGAGAATAAACCCTCATCTATTCTTCTCCCCACTGCCCATTAAATTGCGCGCGCTCGACCGCTTTTGATCAATTTTATCCTAATATTTTAGACAATTTGAAAAATGTTATCATAATGTAGCATACAGGATTTGTTGTACTATATTATATTTTTTAAATGTTTAAAACCGTTGAAAAAACTAAAATCGTCCAGTGCATTGAGCTGGAAATAATTTCGTAAATTTTCGCATAATTTAATTAACATTAGTATTACTCGAAAATTAATAATCAAATCACGCTAAAATTTTATACAAATAAAATGCATATCATGAGTGACATTTTAGAAATTAAGAACCTACTTATTTTTTACGAATTTTGATATGCTTCAATAGCTATTTTTTTCATAACAAAAAGTGCATTATTATTTGGTCTAATAAATATAATATTCACTTTACATATAAAAAAAAGAAGAAAAGAATACAGTAATAAAAAAAAAACAAATCGAAAAGCCATAATAATGCGTTGAATTCATGCTTATTAGATCCTTCCAAATGAAAATTACCGTAACATTATTGTTAAATAAATTAAAATTAAATTAATTAAAATTTTAATTGTTTTCTTTTTTATGAAGTATATAATCAACAATATCGAGAATATTAAAAAAATAATTTAAATTACATATTTGTTTTAAAGAATGATATAACATATTTCCCCATAAAAGAGAAAAGAACGATATCTGTCTTCTGCAGTTTTCATCGGCTCTAAAAGTATGTTAATAATGTATCAATCGTTTATTGAAAAATCGCCAAAACAATTTAAACAGGTAAAATTCGCCAAAATTCATGAAATAAAAAAAACTTACAACTCCTACAAATATGTCGATTAAGGCACAGAATTCGCAAACTTGGAGTATTAAATGAAAATCTCGACATTTGGACTCGCACTTGTTTATATCTGAATCTATTGATACGATTAACATGAAAAAAACATTTATAAATAAGCAAAAATCTCAATAATGCATCGACTTTTATATGGCCAACTAGCCCATGGTTAGAGCCAGAAGAAGTAATTGAAAAAAGTGCAAAAAGTTGATTGTGGACCACGAAAAATCTCGTTCAAAGTCAGAAATGGAAATACAAATTATTAGAATTAAAAAGTATTGAATAAATAAAAAGTTACTGTAATAAGAGTAGCGTTGTTTAATAATTAATGTAAGATTATATTATTTAAATTATGTGTAATGTACAAATTATTATTTACGTATGTACGATTAATGAAGAACTGAAGAAAAAAAAATTTTATTTTGTCTATTTTCCTTAAACATGTAGGTACTGTAATTAAAGACAGGTAAACGGAGAGGTGTAAGCATAGCTGTACAATGTACGTATTATTGTCCCATCTCAAATTAAATACAAATTAAACTTTTCTCGATAAAAAAGTTACGATCGCACACAGTGACTTTTTGATTTTCAAAGCCAATAAATGCCACTCGCTCGATGAATGCATTATATAAGAGATATATATTCTTTTCGAGAAAGGCTAAGATTCAAAAAGTGTGATAAGCGCTTAAAATACCAATGTCACAATGTAAAATACGAAAAATTCAAACTAACATGTGTACATGTTTGTGTTCTTATATTATTTCTCATGAAAGGCTTGATGTGCATTGGCAAACCAAGTTAAGCTCGTCCTCTCGTTTGCACATAATCTTTTTGACCTATTCTTAATGCACTAACGAAATCAGGTAACATGTGTCTGACATTTTTAATCTCCAGATTAAAATAACCGATGCGAACACATCCTTTCCTGGACTAGCGGACCGACCACCCGGACACTTCTCCACGCGTCCTCGCCCTGGACTTAAGCTCTTTCCTCAAACGCATTGACCTCGGCAATAGGAATTGCGCGATGGAAATACGAGGGAAAAAATTTTGTGTTTTTTACGAGATATGAATGCGCTTCGCCATATGAAATCGCCAAGGGTCCTTAAATCCTCCAGGATTAAGCGGTTTTGAAGGTCTCCGCAATTCCGTCACTTGCTTAAGCTTCGTTCCTTGTCGTATTACCAGAATGCGAGACTACTTTTTCAGTGCTGCATTTTTTTGGATCAAGCAAATGAATATTTGGCGTATACGTTAATTCAGTTTGACATTTATACATTATATTACTGCCGACGAAATATTAAATTTGATAAATAACATTTTGAAGTCGGTCGTTTTTAAATATATTTTTGCAAAAATATTTAAATAATTTTGAAAACGTTAAGATTATAATGATCAATAAATAAGTAGCCATTTTCTCATCTTAAAATAATACGAAAGAACGTCTTCTCGAAAAAAATATCACACAGAGACCAAATAATAATCAACAGATTAAAAATTATATACAATGCTTTAACGCACTCATACTTAATAATTAAAGAAAATTTTTAAATTTACAATATCTGCATCAAGAATTTCTCAATAAAACATATCTTTTATGTATGTCCCAACTTTAAAAAGAAAGAAGTAAATTTAAACTAAATAAGGACATCAATATAATTTTAAATTCATTTAATAAATTAACTAATTTTATATAATATTTGAACTATTATTAGTAAAAATAAACAACTTATAAAATAACATAACAGTATGTAAAATCAATTAATGTTTTACAATATTAAACTCTATTACAATTCACACAGCAGTATAATATTAATGTTGCTAATAATCACATTGTTGATGCAACAATAAATAAATAAATAAATAAAAAAAATAAGTAAAAATTTGTATATTTCTCAAAATTTTATAATATCTTTAACACAAAATATATTGCAATACAACTCTATTTTTAGGTTGTCGTATTCAAGCACGACATATTTATTTATATAAAAACAATCAAGATATATAAGAAATTTTAATTTCACTTGATTTACTATAGAGAATGATTGTTTTAATCTTATCAAAATAATTAAAAATAGCTCGGGTAATTTTGTAAAAATTAAAAGCAATATTCAACGTAGAAATTTTAAGTATTCAAGTCATTTTTATAAATTTTAATTGGCATCAGTTTCAAATATATATAATACTACCATTGATATTAGCTATAGAAGTATTTATTAAAATATAAAAAAAATCTAATTTATTTTTATGCTGTGTTAAAAATCACATGAATATATAAAGTTGACTGTACAATCTTGTTTCTCCAATGTTTAAGAATATTGTTGAGTTATAATTTTACAAGCTAAGTATAAGTATATTTAAAAAGAAACGTTTACAATTTTACATAAAATTAAATATTTATGATATAAATATTATTTGATTTATTAAAAATATAAATGTTAAATTAGTTTTTTATTGTTATCCTACTTTTATGCAATACAAGAAAAATTTTCGTTTTTATCTTTGCTCATCATGTATCATAATATACATGTTTAATCCAAAATTCCAAGCCAAATCTATTATTCGTATTAATATTATTTTTCATTCAGTTTGATAAAATATAATTAATAATATACCAATATAATTCACAAAAATATCATAGGAAAAATAAATAAAATTAAAAGACGAGGAATCTATAAAATTCATATCAGAAATTCTGACGTATTGTCTACTTGTAAATTTTTTTCTCATTTATGGACATCTTTTTAATTTTTATTACATTCATTATTCATGGCACGTGATTTTCAAAAAATGTCACTACTACATACATTTCGTTACATAAATGCACTATTCGAAAATGGCAACCCCATATTGTATTTGAAATAAAATACACAAACACATATAATGATTTTGTGAAATGATATAAATGTGTATATAAATTTATTTTCTTTACAGCAAATAACGTGCTTCATATATTATATAATTATTATGCGGAAGCACCCATGTAAAGTTCGTAAATTACAAAAATGTACGTGTAAAATTATAAACAATTAGGAATAATCTAGCAATATTTACTTTCATAATTACGTCCTTGAATTTCCTCTTCTTCTAAGTTTTTTTTTTTCTATAACTTCTTCTATTCCAACTTTCGCATTTTACTTCCAGTTCTATACTTTTTCACCCTATTTTTTCGTATTAAAATATATACTGCGCCTTATCAACAATCACACAATATCGAGGAAATTTACTTATTTTTATTTAATATTTATAATTAAATCTATTTAATTATAAATAATCTCTAGTATCTTAACGTACAAGTTCGAAAAATCGTTTGGTTTAAAAAGTCGTAGATAGTTTTTCTTTTTTCCTAATTTAGTACTTCTTTAGTCATCTTTGAGTTTTTTCATCAACGGTACATATTTGTCATGTAAAGACATCTAGCATTCATTATAAATTTCTTTTATGCTAAACTATGTAAATTTTTTTACATAAAATAATTTACATTTTAGACTAATTAAACTCTTCATTTTGTTTTCTTATAAAAGTAAATCCACGATGACAAGTTGTTGTTTTAAAATATATTGAATATATTGGTGAGTATCTTTATTTGTATATTTATTATTTCATTTATTATTAATTTAATAATTTATTTATTAATTTGAATATTAACATTTTTCTTAAAAAACCTCATTCAAAATATATAATAATTATTAAATTTTTATTCTTATAAAAAATTTTATAATATCCGATTACTGAAAGAGATACTATTCACATTCTTATATTTTTTGTATTTCGTATCATCTTTCAAAAATTTTATACCTAAATCTTTATTTTTCTACTTGTTTTAAAAATAGTTTTATAATACTTTTCTTTTTATATTATTAAACATATATTTTATTTTCTATTGTACATAAAATTTCAAACACATAATTCTACATATGATTTAAGTTTAATAAAGTTTCATCAACGAAATATGCGATTTTGATAAGATTTATACTTCAAAAATAGCATAAAAAATGAATTAAAAAATTTTGAATACTTGTGTAATATTTAGTTTAATATTTTTGTAATAACTTTATTTATATTTTTTTTAATAATATTTTTTTAATAACATCCTTGATTTATTTTTAATGTTGATTTCATGATTGACCTTGAAAATGTAAGATTATTAGTAAAGAATTAAACAATTATTACCAATATATTTGTAAAATTTTATAATTTTTTTACTGTCTTTTATTAAATCATTTATATAGAGTATTTATAGTGTATTGTTTATTTTTTTGACAGTCTTTGTCATCATTATTTATAATTCAGAATTTTTTATTTGAATATTTTTCAATCATCTTTGTGATGTTCTTTATTTTTTGTAGAACTATAAATTATTAAAATCATTCATATATATATTTTCATTGAATTACACTGAAAAACTCACTAAAATATTCATACAACAAATCTAATATAAATTATAATACTATAAACTTCACTTTTGTTTAAAAAATATTATTAAATTTAATAACGGATATAGTACTGTGGACAATTAAACAAAATCTTAAATATTTATTTTTTTATAGTATTACTTGTATTTATTTTTTGTATAACTTGAACAAACAAAATTTTTTGATGCTTCAAAATCTTTCATAAATATTAAATTAATTTTAATCAATTTTAATCAATTTTATTGAACTAATAAATATGCTTGTAATAGAAGTAAAAATGAATTTCAATAAATAATAAGCATGTATTGGAAGTTTACCAAGAACATGCTTTGTTATTTTTAGTTCCATTTTGGTTTCCCATAAATTTCAACTTGAAAGTTTAAATTTGATGATAGCCTGCTCATAAAATGAATTTTCACATATTTATATCCATATCCACCATTCAATAACTTTATTCCGGAACCTTCTACTTTTGTGCTTAGATTGGTAATGTTAATGAGCGTAAACCGATTTATATCATTTGCAGAAAATCTCTGTATCACTTGAGCATGATGCAATAGGGATTTAGGAACTTCCACACCTATTTGCATAAGTAAGGCATCATCTTTCATTCGTTCTCCAAATTTTCGATACTTTAATTCGTCCTCACAGGCAATATTATTTACCATACTTAATGAGATAATACATAAAAGGAGTTTCATGATTTTATCAATAGTTTTTCTGTTGAAAATCAGGATCTTAATGATTAATTCTTAGAAATTTAAATATCAATTTATAATGTTGTATCAATAAAATATAAATGAGTGAACATATCATTCTAAAATTAAATAAAATTTAAATTCTTATAACATAAAATTAACTTATTGACCACGACAATATTACGTTAAAAAATTTCAAATTTATTTAATCGGCAGTAAATTATTCTTTAAATTATTTTATATACAAATATATGAAATTGATTATGGATAATAATATAATTAAATTTTTTACATCAACATTATTTAAAATTAATTATTTAATACATAAAATATTTACTAATGATATAACAAAATAATTATACTTCTGGTGGTCGATATTTCACTGCATTATATAATCACAAATAATTATTAAAGACTAATAAAAATAATAATAAATAATAATAATAAAATAATAATCTATTATAATAAATTTTTTATAAAATATAATTTTTATTAAATTGAAATTAATAAATAAACTATTTTCACTATGAAATGTATGAATATAAAATGTTTATAAATTTCATAAATGTAAAACTATTAAAGTAAAAATACTAGATTATTAATTTATTTACCTTAAAATATATAGTTACAACGTTAAAATCTCAGAATAATTATTTATACTTAAATAATTTACTCAGTACATAAAATTTAAGTTAATAAAACAAATTTTTTTTAAATTTTTATAACAAACAAAACTTATCGTACAATTAATTGTAATGAAACTAAAATTAAAACTGAATTTTTACAAAACAAAAAAATATTTAAAAGCAAATTATTATGCAAAGATAAAAATTTTTAATTTATTATAAAAGAGTAATTATTATTTTCTGGTAATTATTTTTAACAATACATTCATTCAAATGGATTTATGTATAATCACGATTTCTATATCTTTAGTTTTGTTCAAAAAGTGTTAAAAGATACGAATAATAACCACGTAGTTGATGCGACAACAAATGAATAAATAAATAAAAAAAAATTATTTAATATTTATAGTTAAACACAACCGTACGATTTTAAGTCACATTTCAACCTCATGAATTAAAATATGATTTATTTGAATGTAATTAATTTTCATTGAATCAATTAAAGATTAGATGAAATTTCCGTATCATTATTATTATTATTATTATTAAATTAAAAGTATATACCAGATTAAATTTATCTAATACATATTCAAAATTGAGTTTATATCAAAATTCTTCTGTTTAATCAACTACTAGTTTAATTTTTATTTTTAATTATATTTAGTTATAGTAATTTTTAATTTTATTAAATTTTTCTAATTATTTTCTGTAATATTGTATTCATTTTATTTAATTTCTTCCATATTTGTGGCATCAATATGGAAAAAAATAATTTAAAAAAAAGGAAAAAAAAATGTGTTTAAACATAGGAATTTAGAATGAAATGTACTAATAATAATTCTAATTTTATTAGAGTTTTTTTAGACAAAATCAGTCAAAGTCAGTCGAATAGATCAAAGATTATATATGTATGTAAGTTAACAAAAAAATGTAAACTATTATTACTATTTACAAGTGTATATTAACATTAAATCTCATATGCTCGTAGAATACGAGATTCAAGCTATATTTTCTTATGAAAAAAATTATAAATATTTATATCTATAGAATTCAATGTTTTTAGAAATCAGTGTTAGCCAACTGAATCTCCTTTTATTAACTTTCACGAATAATAATCTTTACAAAGGGTTTATTAAAACATTGTCCACCTAAGTTGTGTACTTCTAGAATAATTTAAGATTTTGCTAGTAAAATATTTAAAGTCTAGACAATTTTTTATTTTTCTAATACTCTTTCATTACAATGAAAAGTTTTTAAAAATGTTTTGAAAATTTACTATTTATAGATTCTTTATTTATTGAAATTTAAAATTTTTGTCTTAATATATATATTGTATCTCCACTTGCATTTGTCATTTATCCTGAATTCTTTTGAAGTTTAAATAACTACAATTTATTAAATCTAACCGTAATC
Source organism: Eupristina koningsbergeri (assembly GCA_018907245.1). Classification (NCBI taxonomy): domain Eukaryota; kingdom Metazoa; phylum Arthropoda; class Insecta; order Hymenoptera; family Agaonidae; genus Eupristina; species Eupristina koningsbergeri. Next base: position 2,428,878 of record JACCHV010000001.1, read on the forward strand.
TTTATTCAACTACTGATAATAAAATTACTTAAAGATTCAAATCAAGATTTCTCTATTATTTTTTCCCAATTAATTTTCTTTTTTCGCGCAACAGAAGAATTCTAATTTATTAAATCATATTTAACTGAGTTAATTTTTTAAAATAATCGCTGTTTCTGCCATTTTTTAAAAATATAATTTCATATAATATAGATATATATATAATATATATATATATAATTAAATTAGAAAAATTGAGAATAATATTTTTAAAAAATCATAAATTAGTCAAGTATTCAATAAGAATTCCGGTATCCACAAAAATAATGTAAACTATTAACATTTTGTCTAAAAATAACTTAAAAAGTCTACTGATATTAGGTTATACCATGCCATTATATACAAATATTTTAAAGTGAGGATGGTAATCTTGATATACATGTATATTAGTCACACAAAGCCCACATTATATTAAATGCAATAATTTTTCAGCTTTATGAAGTCCCTAACACTTATTCGATTAATTATTATTATTTATTATGTATTATCATGCATAACAAGAATCAGAGTTAATGATTGGAATTTAGTTTTTTCCGATTCCTTCGTAAGTATATTTCAGATATAAATTGCATTTATTAATTTTTGAAGTATTTGATACATATGTTTGCAACAAAAATATGGTTTTCATTCCTCTGAAAAACCTATAATTAATTCAAAAATATAACAGAAGACACCATATATATCTGCAATTCACTTACTGCTATTTATTAAATAAATCGTTTTATCCAATTTCGAATAATTTTATTTAAATTAATTTTTTTTAGACAATTCTTAAAAATATACTATTCAAAAATCATTTCGAGACAAATAAATAACTTAAAAATGAAACACTTCATATTCAGTTTTTGATGTACCATATTACTCAAATTATCATTGACTAATTTAAATAATTTTAACTAAAAACTCTTAATTACAATTTTTCCATTTTTAATGAAAACATGACATATATATATATATATATATATATATATATATATATTTATAAACACAGTTTTGTTCAGACTAATGATTCTTATTCACTCCTTCGCCTCGTTATTTACTAGATTTACATCCCTCAAGGGCATGATGAAACGAATGACAACCCCTAAGTTTTTTCTTACTTTATGTTTCAATTTTTTTTTTTATTTCATAAAGACCCTTTTTTATATGACGAGGACAAAGTTACTGAATTGAATCTTTTCATACTTTACGCCTAGGAAATTATTTGTTTTTTCTTGTTTGTCTTCATTGCAAACAATCTTTCCGTTTGTAGAATCAGTCTCTTTAATATTTTTATTAATCAGATATAAATATAAGCATAAGTATTTGCTTTTTTTTTTAAATTTTTCTATCTATTTTTTGTATTAAGAAAATTGAAAATTTTACTTAAGCTCCTGATGATGATTTTGAATTTGAGTAATTTTTTTTAAGAACTAATGATCAAAATGAAATTTTTACATAGAAGCTTTAATTATTCATCTTTTTATAAAATTGAATTGTGCTTTAATTTCCGAAGTAGCATAAAATGAATATATGTATAAAAAATAAAAAAACATAAAGACCAAAGTTAAAATATGGTAAACTTAAACTTTACAAAATCAAATGATTATTATTAAATAATTTTACAAAATTAATACAAAAAAAAGTATTTCTTAGCCAAAAATTTAAGAATTTTTTAATTTTCTAACCAAATTTGCCAAAGTCTATAGCTCATTTGACACTTTTCACAAGAAAGATTTTGTATCGTTTAATCTACCTCCATGGATACGACTTTTACATATATTGTTTTATTATTCCATTTTTTCTGACACCTCCGTTCATTATGTGAAAGCGTACCAATGACGTTATACGTGTTAGTGAACATTGTGTCCCATTGCCAATGCGATAATTACGTTCTTTACCTAATGACTCATTCAATTTGATCTTCTCTTGGGTTTTTTCTTCCTGCAAACTCTTTATCATTGTTTAAAACGTTTTTAATTATAAAATTGCTTGTTATTGGATGAATGAATCATTGAAAAAAATAAATAAATAATGTTCTATATCGATAAAAAAAAAAAAAAAATACATGCATAATTTTGTCTTAGAAAATAAATTATTTTGAATCAAGTATTTCAAATTATCAATGTTTCCAATTTACTAATGTGTACAGCTTGAGCTATGGATTAAAAAAGTTTTTCAAACTTCCCTTATTAACAATTAAATCCTGAGAAATCAATTTTGGATTTGCAGATTTATTTTCAGAATAAGAGCGACTACTTAGGATTTTATTAAAGTTTAATTTAGATAAATATACATTAAATATCAAAATAATTTTTTTCAAACTAAATTTTTGCTTGTTAAATAATGCGACATTCCTTCGCTTATGTTATAAATATTAAGTTAATGTACCTGAAATAAACAAAAATTATGTTCGGTAATTTTAAAATACAATTTTAATAATTTAAAAGTACATCAAAGAATATTTGATAGCTTATTTTTTAATATATTTAGCAGGTTGTCAATAATCTAAATACGTATAAAAATTCTCACAATTAAATAATTTATTTAGAATTTATAATTGCTAAAATTATTTAAGAAAAAAATTGTAATTTTAAATATTAAATAACAAAATCTATAAATTAGAAAATCTTCTTTGTGTATTCAAATATAGTATTTTAATTTACAAGGAAAAGTATCTCATTTGAAAGAAATATTCGCTATACGCAGATTAAATAAAATCTTATATTGGTCAACTGGAGATTTACATGTATATATTATATATTACGTTATGTATTGTACATATTATATTATATATTATATATACATATATTGTATGACTTCAATATTAAAGGTTAATGAGTCGTTATCATTTAGTGCATCTCTCCTTCTTTGCTCATTTACGCAGGAATATTTGAAAGAACAGTATGAATAGAATCAATCCGAGTTTATTGAGTCAAAAAAAATGTTTTATAAATTATTTATTAAAAAAAATAAAGTTTTTGTTTTTCCATTATGGGAAAATGGAGTCTCATCCATCCTAGGGGTGGGAGTCATGAATTTACTTCCAGTGTGTCTACCAAGCAGTTGATAACACGGTTTTCGCGAATCATCTGCTTTCTATACCTCTGCATCGAATGTTATCGAGTATACACTAAAGTGTACAACTAAAATAAACGGAAATTTTTTATAATACTTTATACTTTATTTATGACGTAAAATATGGTTTTTTTCAACATCAGTAACTATTTTGTTGTTAAAATATAATGATAATTGTGCTAGACTTCCATTTGAATAAGGTATTTAATGTAATTTTGGATAACATAATCAATTGCCAAGTTATACTTTCATTCAGTTTTTTAAATATACATGTATTTATATGAATTCTTTTAATTTAAAAAATTACAATTTTTAATATTTTTGTTGTGTTAAAAAAAGTAAAAATATTATAACACGATGAATAACTTGTAGTAATCCTTATTTTTAAATCGAACATAAATTTATAAAAACTCGATTAATTATATAAATGTATAGGGGTACAAATGTATGTGAACTGAGCTTTAATGATTTAGATTTTATTTTTAGATATTTTTAATTAACGTTTCTTTAGTAACTTTTTACAATGTATCTGAAACCATTTTGATCATTACTTTTCTATCGTCCTTGTCAAAGCCGTAATTTTATTTAAATTATTTTGTATACATTACCGCAAGATGATCATTACGAAGGCAAAACTCAATAACAACAATAACATTAAAATGTTATAAATTTACTATATTGTAATATTAATTATCCCAATACATTATTATTAATATAATATACTTTTGCATATATTTATTGCAAAAGCAAAACTTCAGAACTGTAAGTTCAAATAATTGTTAACAATTTAAAGTATCTGAATTTAATGATACTAAAAATGCAAAGTATCGGTTTAACTGACAACTTATTGTTAGATAAAATAATTAGATAAAAATTTAACACTCCTTCTTTAATAGATATAATTTATTGTATTGTATAGGTCGAATATTATGTAGAATTAAGTAACATCTGAAACATGACGGGTTCGTATATCAATTAATAAATTTATGTGATTTTTCTACCATTATTTTTTTAACTAATAAGATATGTGCGAATTATTTGATTACTTGAGATTATCAAATACAGTATTAATAAAAACAAAGGAGATCACATTCCTGATATTCTTTGTAAACAATTCAATCTCAATACTAAGAATTCGAATAGTTGCGATGAAAATTACCGAGGTATTTATGCAGTTGATCAATTAATTTAGGATCAACTAATGATTACCAAAAAATGTTTTAAATTTGAGAACTATTTCCTAGATATGGAAGCTCGAGTGCTCTTCGATGTTTTCGAGCCAGCAGCTGGTTTAGTCGTACCATATCTGCCGTCTGCACGGTGTAACTAACGGTCAACACCTGTTCTGGTTGTATCCAGGTACCGATTCCCAGACGTACCCTGGGCAGACGTTACGACTCTCAGGTTGTGATGATTCTTAAGTGGTTCGGTTAGGTTCCTGGCAAAATTATTCATTGAATCCGTGAAATATGCCTTGTCCCGATGTCGGACAACCATCGGCAGATTTTTACTCTTTTGCTCTACTGTTTGAGATACCATCGGGGAATTTATATAACCTTTCTCTTCCTCTTACTACCAAGATAAATTATAAACGGACTAGCGCCTATCGTTTGGAACCAATCATTTATATTTTTAATTTTAATACATTCTTTAATACATTCTTTAATGAAGGTAGTAGAATAGTTAAATGCATAAAAAAGAGATATCGATAAGAGTATAGTTTACTTATATAAATTAATAATAATAATACTCTTAATCTACAATAGGACATACAAAATCCAAATAGTAGATATCATATCATACTTAACAGCATAACGAATAATAACATCGTGACGTAGCATATGACGTACTAGAATAATATTGATGTACCGGAAATATTGTTTACATATGAAAAAACTGTGACGTTACAACAATCATATCGTATATTATTTAAGTTTTTTTAATGTTAAATAATAGTTTTAACATATGTGTGTGTATTTATATTAATTTAATTTTATCAATAAATAGCCTTCATGAAAACAAAGGATTCTTTGTCGAAGCGTAGATACATTAATTAAGAATATAACCTTGTATTTTGATCAATTGTATTTTATTAAATTCATTAGATCAAAACTATCCTCTTATAAATTAAAAATGTAAGGCGCTTATTATTAAATTTGAAAACGAAATTTTATATTGTATCTCATAAGCCAGTTGCCGTTTTAAAATGAAAAATATTTTAATTGTGAATCGTAATCAATGCTTTCAAGATGTTTAAAGAAAAGTAATACATGTTCATATTGATTTAAAAGAATGTATTTACTTTATTTGTTATTATGTTTAAATTTTTTAATTAAATACTAAACATACACAATCTTTCATTTTTATTATATGTTTATTTATTCGTAAATGTCTTGTATTTTTACTATAATAATATATGAACATATACACATATATGTACTTGTTAATACTTTTATATAGTTTTAATAAGAATAATAAAAAAAATTTTAAGTATATATTACTTTGTCCTTCAAGAACTAATCTGAAAATTAGACAAAAGATAACATAAGTAAAAAAGTGAAGATATTAAGATGTATATATAATTATGGGGATGAAAATAAAACAATAATAAATAAGAGTTTATAAACCTTTTCATGTTATAAGATTAACATTTCACTATTTTTAATTAATATTGAAAAATTGAGCAAATCTAAGAAAGAAAGAGAGAGAAAGAGAAGTAAAATTACGGGATAACTATTTCTCACAGTTGGTGAATTGATACACAAAACAACAATAACTATTTATTTTAAATTAACAATTTTTTTTCTACATATAAAATATTTACTCACAAAGGAATAAAACATTCCCAATCGCTGTTCTTGATGATATAATCTCACATATTTTATTACATCATCGACTTTATGATTTATTTGTTCTATACAGCGAAATCTCCCATCGCTGCTACTCAAAAGTTTTTTGAACGAGGTTGTATATCATATAACAAAGATTCATCAGGTTCTATAATATGAAAAATGCCTTTTATCTAATTTATCCTAGATTAAGAAATTGTAAGATAAAAAATACTTAAATTCAAACTCGAATATCAAGCAATTGTTCGCATGCAAAATTTAAAATTTGGCTACAGAATAATAAAATTTCATACATTCTTAATTGAAAATGTATAATCACAATCAGTATCGACTCATTTCTACCGAAAATTGCTTCAGATGTTTTTTTTTTTTTTTTTAAATTAAAAATTATTGTGTTTATACATATCATACATTTTTAAAAGTAATAAAAATATTTTATATGTATCTTTTAGTTCAATCAATTTTAATTGTTTTTACCACAAAATAATTTGGTCCTTTATTTTAATTTAAAAGAGGTATTAGATTTTTGCGTAAATCTTAAATATAATTTAAAATTTTTCGGACTAACAACTAATTAACGGTTGAATTCTGCCACGAAATGATCGTCTCTCTAGTTTAAAAACAAGTGCAGTCCTTTATCCAGATTTTAATTGTTTTTAGTCCTAATTTAGCAGCGTAAACGATCATTTGTTAAGTCGAAAAACATCACTTAAAATCTACGTAATATTTGTATTATATCTTAATCTTGTTGTATTCTAATATAGATACTTTTTATAAAAAAATAACATTGTGTATTTTATCTGTGATTTACGTAACTTCAATAAGAGGATATTGTTATTTACTCCACATTACAAGAGGATTCTTGTTAATTTTTTTATGCGCTAAAAGCGAACATCTAATCAAAAATGATTTACGGATTCAAAAACAGAACAGAAGAAGCTAAACTCTCGCCAACATCGTTTCCCTAAAAATTTAAATGTTTACCGCTTGGAAAAATGAGACTGAGAGAAAATAAGGTGAGCGAAGGCGAAAAATAATTTTATAAATTCGGGAGAAAACTTCGTACACCCCAACAAACACATAAGTGTCATTGTGTAAACTTTTTGAGTGTCGCAACCTTCAGCACCACTTCAAAAAATACCACTCGAGATACGAGCCAAGATACAGTCACTCTTTATAAATCAAACACCATGTTTCTTTCTGTAAAAGTCTAGAGCAAGAACTTGAATGAAGAAACAGCCAAACCCAAAAGGGATGAAGTGGAATGTAAAGAGAGAGGAAATAGATAGAGAGGAAAAGAAAGAGAAGGATTCCTAATTTGCGAGGGCTGCCCACGTATACAAAACGACCAAGCCACTCTTCCAATAAATAAATAAAATTACAAATGAGTATCAAACCACGAACACTGAAATCTGAATATAATTTCAGACTTTACATATATAATTTTGGTTTAGCAGATTATGTACCTTTTTAATATAATTTTGAATTTAATCTAATTTATAATTTAATTTTTATTATAATTTTTATTATAATTCTCTGTAATTATATTCATCATTTATTTGAGAATTATTATTCATTATTGTTTAATTATATATATACAGATATTTATAATTTAATTTTAAATTAAGATTTAATAAATAATTCGATAAAATAATACAAATCAAATATTATTGCACAATCTTTTTATATAAATCATAATTCCATTATAGTAAATCACACGGGTAGATCTTAAAACCAAATCATATCAGCAGACTTCAAAAACAATTATATCAATTAAAATTCATATATTAAATAATTAAAAAAAATTTATTCAATCTTGAAGAATTAAAAATCAGTAATAAAAAATTATCAAATAATATATATATAATTTCAATAATAAAAATTTACATTTTTATTTTCTATTTTATTTTATATTATATATGCAATAAAATTATTTAATATTTTATGCTTTTAATATTATTTTATACTTTTATTTTATTTAACAATTTGGTTTAAAAATACATATCAACTAAGAAACTAAGAAAATATATTATGCAATAATATATAACATTTACCTAATTAAAATGTATTACTCGTTAATTACAATTTATAAATTGTTGATATGTATTTTTAAACCAAATTGTTGAATAAAATCAAAGTATAAAATAATATTAAAAGCATAAAATATTAAATAATTTTATTGCATTCAAAATCAGATATGATTTAGACAAAAAAAACATGTGAATCTAGATTTATTTTTTAAACAATTGCACATGTGATTTCTACTTAAAATTTCAATTCATTTTGATATTAATTTAATTTATAATTTAATGTCATTACTATTTGTAAATTATACATATACTAAAAAATTTACTTTTACAATTAAAAATTATTATTATAATTCAAGCAACTTTTTTTAATTCAAACTCATTTCTATATCAAATGTAATACATGAGGCGCAAAAACCCGAACAAAAAATTGTCCATTTTCATCTTCTATGTAAAACCTTTCAAAAGCTTAATATTAATTAAACTACAATTATCCAAAATATTTGTTTGAATTAATGAAAGAGAAAAACATTCACTTTTTATAGCTTTAATGTATATTGCAATAATTAATTATTAAATTTTTAAAATAAACGCACCTCCTTTAAAAATGTAATTCTAATCATAAAAAATAACCATAAAATACAACAATAATAATTCTTTAAAAAGGAATATAAAATATTTGAAGGCTTCTCTACAAATAAAAAATTGTTCATCTTATTTAAATTTATAATAATAAAGAATATAAATGCAGTTATTATAAATTTTATTAATAATAAAACATATTTTCATGCTATATAATGTATAATTTAAATTGAGAACCAAATGTATTAAATATTATTAAATTTAAATGTATTACTTCATTTAATTTCACATTTTTATTTAATAATAGATAATAACTTTTATAATATCTAATGTTACTGAACTTTTGTTTTATTCGTTTTTGAATTTATGATTTTTCATCATTGATATTATATTTTTTATTTTCTAAATTTATGTTTTTTCTGTTTTAAGTGTTACAAAAAGAACTTGTACAATTTTTATAAAAGAATGGTAATGTATAAAAAGTGTTTACAGAAATTTTTCTTTTTAATTTATAATAAGAAATTAATAATGTTTAGTAATATCCAATATTTAACATTCCAATGTAATAATTACTCCTGATGATAATAATTAAAAATACTCTGAAAAAGAAATCAAAAAAAGGATAGAGGAATCTGTGGGTTATTAACTTCCAAATATCAAAAAAAAAGTTGTACTTTACCAGACAATTTATTTAGTTGACAAAACAGCTCTTAACCTTATGATTGAGAAAGAAGAGAAGATCCGACCGTGCAGTTCAAGAACTCAAAAAAGAATGAATATATTTTTTTCACGCATCTTTATTCGACTGTTTTCCATCGCTCTTCTCTTCTTTCTAATCTTACAAAAACAAAAGCTATTCTTTTCGCTTCTAAAAATATTCTTAAAACATCCGAATACGTTACACCGCTATTCACATTTTTTTTTTTTTTTTACTTAAAATCTATCGAGAATAATCTAATATATCTTAATATTAATTTACAAATCTTACATTTATTTATACTAGGCATAAAAAACGACTCGCTGGCAATCGACAGGAAAAAGCCTCGCATTTTTACAAATAATATCGACTTATAAGTTATTTATTATGAATTATCGCGTTAAAAGTAATGGAAGAAACATGACACAATTAAAACCCGCGTCTCCGAGCTGCAATCCGTCACGCTAAAATATTAAATTTTCCTCGACCGTTTTTCAGATAATTACACCCTCAAAATTATCTTACTTTTGACGCGATACCACTTGTATCGCGCCGAGGTTTTGAATTGTATGACGCCCTATCAAAACCCTACCAACACGTATCGCACGTCGACCCTACGTGTTGGTTTTCTGCGAAGGAAAATTCAGCGAGATCGGTTGGCAACCTTTTTCCGTTTCCTTAGCATACACAAACAGAGACGCATAATACAATTTAAAAATACATGAAATTCGACTACCGACTTAGTATTACACGTTAATAACACAATGTATATAATAATAAATTTAAATAATAATTTTACTATTATTACTATAAAAAATGAAATACAAACTCTAATTTGATTAAAATTATTGACAAATTATGATAATAAAAATATTGATTTCATGTCATCGTTGATGATAATAAATGTAAATTCATAAATTTAAAAAAAAATTATTTTAAAGGCTTTTGTTAGAAGGATTTTTTCCCTTGTAGGTAAAAACTTTTATTACATTTGATAATTTATTTATTTATTTATTACTTTCTTACACATATATTTACGTTAAATGAATTTATGCATATGTATCTAAAATCCTACTTTTCCTCTTCTCTCTCTCTCTCTCTCTCTCTCTCTCTCTCTCTCTCTTTCTTTCTTGTTTATATAATTCATTTTTACTTTGGATATTCTCCATAATCTATTTATGATTTTATAGGTTATTTCGAATTAATGTACGAAATTAATAGTAATATCACTTAAATATTTATTTTATTTATATATATTTATATATATATATATTTATACTTAAATATTAATCTTAAATATTTTTTCAAATTATGCAAAATGAAGAAAAGATACATTAAAGATCAAAAAATTATAGGAGGATGTTCTGATAAACCATATTCCAAGTGTGTATATAATAAGCTTGTTATAAGGAAGCAAATACACTAAACATAACGAGAGAGAGAGAGACTGAGACGTGTAGATGTAGATGGACATAATTAGTATAGATAATAAGATTATAGAAAAATGATTATACAAACGAAAAAGGTGTACAATACATTTAAATAATTATAAAATACAAAAAATATTAAAATACATAGTACAAATAAATCATGATTAGATTATAGTAGAAGCAAATTTGTGCGAAACGGTAAACATCAACAACTACGGATAAATACATGTACAATATAGAGATAATAATTACAACACGAGATATAATTCTAAAGATTATATTATTGATATATATATATATATGTATAGACAGACAGAGAGAGAGAGAGAGAGAGAGAAGTTGAAAGGAAAGATGAAAGGGAGGAGAAATGTCCGACTTGGCAATATTCTCAGGGGATTCCCACGATCAGATACACATGCCGTATAAGAAATCTACGGGGACTTTTCTTGCCATATCTATTCAATTTAATATGCCTCCATTATTTGGCTGCCGATAAGATGATCCCGCCCACGCGTTCGAGATTCTTTTATTCAAGACTAACAGTTCTGCTCCCGCTTATACTCCTGGGAGCAGCTGATCACCCACTCTGATACTCGACTCGACTTTGTGTTTGTTTTCACCAACAAGAATCAAAGATCCGTTACAATTTTCCCGTTTTTCATTTTTCATTTTTTACTTTTTTCTATACATCTTTTAACTATCTGCGATATTTCATTTCTTGCTCTTCAAACTTGTAAAGCTCTGCTTGTTAAGATTAGAATGTATTATGAATTTCTAGTAATAAGTCAGGTATGCAGCCTGTACGGGTTGTGCTTGTGCGAATAACCCCAATTTTCAATATGTCTATAAATTTATGTATTTTGAGAAATCGAAGTAATTAGGGAAAGAGTATGACCTCCCACGAACATGGGATTTACTCGATTAACCACACTGTCTTGTATGCGTCATTTACCTGTTATACCTGGGGGTTAGTTTATAGTTTGTGAAAAATATGTTATCAGATTTCTACGAGTACTCAGAGGAGTAACAGAGACCTCCGAACACTCCCTTCAATAAACATTTCACAAATAATCATCCTGAGATTATTTATTTCAAGGCGTTTTTTAAGCGCATTACCCCTCTCCCATAATATAAAGAAAGGAGGTACGACAAGCAGCTTCCCTCTTACACATTCAAACTATAAGAGAAGAAGACAAAACACTGCTTATCTATCGTCAAGTACTGTGATGATTTTCGTGTACAACTCAATTCAATCTACCGAATCTAATTTTTGAGATAAACAGATTAATTTTATATTTAAAAATGAGACAAAAAAGATAGTAAGAGAATTAAGTCAATTGTATTTTAATTTTATATACAAATTTGTAAGTGTAGGTAGATGTACATTTACCATAAATAAAAAAATACTGATGAGTAGGTTCACGTTTAATTATATTTAAATAAAGTAGAAATTAATGTGTACTAAACATTGAACCTTTAAATACTTTTATTTTTTGTATAAATTTTCTTTAACAGTGAAAAATCACAGTATGAGTAAATCGAGGATAACGATAAAATAATAAACATAATAAGAAATGTTATATTGATTAAAATATTCGCTGCAGCTTAAATTTATTAGAAAATCCCTATTATAATATGCATGTATTATTGTCAGTTAATTAAGAAGTAGTATATTTTATTTACTTTATTTTAAACTTTATTCAATTTAAAATACATACGTGATGAACGCATAATTGCATGAAGTAATTACAGTATGTCTTTAATGTTTTTCCGGCCGATGCTACTCTCGAACTGCCGAATATTATTTTTACATAGCTTTCCATTCCTTTGGTGTTATAAAAGATCGGGTTACATATGCAAGCATCATAATGTCTCCTTGAGGGTGGGATAATACAGTTCTACCTGCATTAATACGCACAGATTTGTAAATGCACGATAATTAAGCATGGATTTGTTGTACACAAAAAAATTATATTTTCTTTTGCGTTGTTCAATATTATATAAAAATACAAATAAACCAATTATCAAATTATAATTCAATTAATTTCAAATTCCAGTTTAATAATATAGCAATTACGTCATACATCATATTTATATAATCAGTAATAATAAATATTGTTTATTACACACATTGATGTTTAATATAGTAATTAAATATTTAAAGAGAACACCACACAAAATCTATTGTACCTGAATAATACTTAAAATACAATTTTTAAACTTACAATAAATAAATTTTGCTTATATTATTTATTATATATTCTACATACATATCACACTAAATCTTCAATTTCAAAATCAAACCAATATTTAAAACTATCTTGATTAGACTTTTTAATAAATTTTGTTTGTATAGTTTTTGCACAAAAATAGACAACTTATGCAATACCAAGTCATATCCATGTACATGAAAAAAATGTATGTGTATATATAGTTTTTGTATGTTGTATTTTTATAAAGAGTCACAAAACGGAAGCATTACTTTTCAACAAATTATTAAACATTAAACTTATGTATTTTTAACAAGATTTGCTATGTTCGTGGATGAATTCAAATTGAGAACTATTGATTAAATATAACTAAATTAGTCAATTGCATTTTAGACAAATAATTGTATTGCAATAACAGAAATAACTTAAACTCAAAAAAGGCAATAGCCAATACGAATCACTTGCTAGGAATATATTCATTCACCTCTTCAATTCGCCCACGAAATTTACACTTTCCACTTCATAATTTCTTTTCTTTTATTTTCTTTTAAAACAATTTCATTTCTAATCATTCTTTTTTTATATTTCTTTTTTTAAACTTCCTTCTTTTTTTGTATACTGAGTTTACTAATAAACAAGAGCAAATTCCAGATATTATTTGAGATAAAAAATTCATAAAGAATAGAGATTTACATTGGTAAAAAGATAGTTGGGATCCAACGAGATGCAGGGTGAATAAAACACAAAGTTTATTCTTAATTACCATTCTTAATATTATAAATATTTATAAATTGGGAGCTTAATAAGCTAAGTCAAATATTTGACATTTTCTTGCCGACCAGTTACACTCATTATATTGCTCTAGAACCATTGTACATTAAATGAAAAATTGTTTATGTTTAATAAATACGTCTAGAAATGAGTGAAATTAGATATAAATGCATCTGAAATTTTTAATAAAGAGCTTAAAGGTAGACAAATTAAACAAAATTTAGCATACACGAAAGGATCATTTTATTTTATTTTAAACAGTTTGCGGAAGAACATTGTAATTTTAAAAATTTTCAAAACACCTATATAAATTATACGAAAAAATATTATAAAAAAGATCAAAATTAAGTTCAGTTCGCCTTTTATTCAACGAAAGCTGAAAATAATGATACAAAAATTTTCAATAATATTATGTTTTATCAGATACATCTGTAATAAAAGTTTTCATACCAATATAGAAGAATTTGTAGAAAAGTGAATTATTAAAATGAATCTAAAGGTAATACTCAAAATAGTAACGAAAAGTAAAATAGATACCTGTAGCATTTTGTCCCCAAGCGTATTCGTAGCGGCTCAAAAACAATCTAATTAGTAAATTTTTTATTACAAGCATTTTTAATGATGACATTTCAAGCATTTGTTAAGGTAAATGATCAAGCGATGTCTTCGCTTACATACGAATTAATTTTGACCATTTTATACATATATTTATTGATATTCTCAAAAAAAAATGAGAGATTTTATTTATAGAATTCAATGACTTATCAATTGAAAATTAAACACAAGCTCTTAATATTTAAGCTTAATATTTAAATTCATTAATATTTTTCATACGTTTTTTGTTCTAGGTGTTTTCATTATTTTATATTATGCTAATAAATATATATATCAATTGATTATTATGTTTAAATAAATAAGATAGACAATGATTCTAGTACAAAAAAGGATTATATATTTCTTGAAAAAGAAACAATATACATAAATATATATGAAGAAAACGCAGTTGTTTGTTGCACGACTACATTCAAAATATATATTTAGCAGGTATATTTGATTGTATATAAGTAAAAACTCATTATAAAGCAATTCGTCTAAATATCAATAAATTATTTAGATAAACCTTAACAGTGCTAAATTTATGGGGCTATAGGTAATAAAAATGATCAACTTAATAATATAAAATTCATCAACATCACTGTCACAGAAATTTATACATTTATAGATAATTTGCTATAACGCAGCATAATTTTATTATTTGAAAAATTATTTACATCAATGGTCTTTTAAAAAACTATTATTTATCATTACAACTTTATTAATAATGCACTGTTTTATTAATAGTTCATTTCAATTAATAATTCATTTCAATTAATAGTTCATGGAATTTATTTTAAATTTTTCAATTTTTGAATTCCTTATTTATTTTTATTAAACCTATAAACCTATTTATTAACGTATATATTTTCTTGTAACTGTCCAAAAAACATTAAATCCACTTGTACAAAATTGAAACACACGACCGCCCCTAAAGTTGATCTTGGGAATAATTAAGCCGACGGTTTGTCCTACTAATCAGTAGCTAATCCTTAGGTCTACCAAACACAATTTATGTATAAACTCATCGCTGCTCCCATCAACTCATGAGGTTCTATGCAAATTTGGAATAAGACAATATGTTATTTAATTATCTTAATTGACTCTTATAATCAATAAAAAATACTCTTAGTTGTATCATAGTTTTCAATAAAATATTTATATCATTTTTCAGTTTTTAAATGATATAACTTTGTGCAATTGAATATCATAGCATAGAAACAATAAATAATCCAACTTTAAGAATAAAAAATTACTTCAATTAAATTTAAATCACATTAAAAAAAAATTTATACTAACATTGAATACAGGGATTTACAAATATTTCTATGCATAAAAATATAGATTATAAAATTATTTATCTAAAAATAACTGTCAATGATGAAATAAATGTCATAAAGTTAAATAGTTTATGACATGCCTTATTATTTTACAGAATAAAATAGTGGTAGAAAATTTAAATTTTCAATTACACTATACAATACTAAAATTTAATGTACTTCAACATATTATTTTTATGCAAATTAAATCAACAATATTTTAATATTTAATTGACACATTTGATCACATAAAAAAATAAATTATCTTGAAAACATATAATTTTAAATAGATTTAGAAGTTTAAAATTTATCAAAAACCAAAAATAAAACTTAAAAACCAAAGATTTTGTGAGAGAAAGTGAAAAAATAATATTCCTTAAACTTTATATTAGTTAAAAATTCAATTTTTTTAACATATCATACATATTTAATTTCAATTATGTTCTAAAAAAAAAAAAAAATCTTATTTTTTCAAAAGTATCAATATTAATTATATATATATTATTGAAAAGTGAAAACATTTTTATTAATAATTCTTTATAATATTTGTATTCATCCTAAATGAAACAAAATACTTTTTAACCATATTACATCTATTTATGAAATGATATGATATTAATTGCAACAGAGGAAAAGTTAAATTAATTATAATTGTATTCATCTCTTCGACACTATTAAACTTATAAATTGCACATTTTTTTAACTAATTATAATAGTATTGATATATAATTCTTAATTTATTATAGAATCGTGTAATATAATTGCAGGGGAAAAAATAAAAGTTTTATTAAGTAAAGATTTGAAATCACTTGATATTCATTAAATACTAGTTTTTCTATCAAACATTTTCTCATCAATATCGCACATTTGACTTTTTTTAAATATAAATAATATTTTTATTTATATTATTGTAATTTTGTTAATTGTCGTATTATTCAATTTTATTATAATACAGCAATGACCTATCATCTAAATAATAAAATTACAGTTTTGTCATATATTTTTCATATATTTAACAAAATAATCAAATGCTACACAGTCACAAAGGAAGAAATTTAATATTATATAAATAATTTCTCATTATACAAGTCATTCAATACTTAAATTTTTTTGTATTTAAATAAATTTGTATCAAATATGACATTTTTTTGAAAAGAGATGTAATAATTCAACAGATTGTACATGATATAATTAATATTTATTGTATTAATTTTATATTGCTTTACATGTATATGTATAATTTAATTCATGTCATGTAAACCTAATTCTTGTTAAGATCTACTTTTGAAATTACAGCATTTTGTATAATTTACATTTTTATCGTGAAAATCATGAAATTTAATTGATCGGAGTTACTACTTATTTAATATAATATTAATATTTGGTATTTTTATCAATAATTTTATTAATAATTTTACATGCTTACAAATAAAATGATCTTTTCTCGTAATACACAACATATATATTTTAGTATAAGAACCAATCTACTACTAGTATATAAAGATGAATATAGAATTAGGTAAATTGTGTGAAGAAACACCCTCCATGTTTATAATTATTGGGATAAAAGTAAAAAAATAATAAATAAGGGTTTATAAAACTTTTTTGTTATAAGTAAAAATAAGATGAAAATTGAATTTATTGAATGAACGTTTATATAAGTAAAATATTTAATAAATTAAGGTTAAATAATTTTCCAATATCAGGATATCGATTGAAACAAATTTGCGTGACACAAGTGTATATTCGGCTGTAAGCATGAAATAAAATAGATGATATTGTAAATGTATTTTGAAAATATATGTATTAAAATATATTGAAAGCTGTAACATTTACTTCTTACTTGCATATAATAAGTCGTCTAATGTTTAGAAATGTATCATAAATGGAAGTCGTAATTGGATTTTTTGGTTAGTAAGTTATAAATTTACCTGTATGTGCATTTGGATATATGCCTGTGTACTTACAGTGCTCACTCAGATTTTTTAACCAACTCTTCAAGTATACAGTATTATATATATTTATAATTTGAATTAAACTTGAGTCACTATAATAATTATCTTTTTCTTTATTCATATTTTCCCTATTAACATTGTAAAACAGAACAATATGAATGTATGAAATAGAATAGTTTGCTGAAATTGTCAAATGTATATTAAATGAAGTAGCATGGATTCCTCGGTATTAATTGCATCGTCTAGAGTTGGAAAAGGAGAGAAAGGGATTACTCAATAGACTTTTGTCCTTCTTCCTCCATCCCCGGACATCTCGCATGCGATTCACGTGCCTTGTCCCCCTTTTTTGCTTTACAGCTTCTCGACTCCGGAATCGTTTAGGCATTATTACGTTTTATCGGTACATTCCAAAGTGAACAACAGTTGATCAAGACTCCACGAATCAGATTTTAAAGACCCTTTGCTAAGTATTCATGGTTTCTGTACACTATATGAAATAAATCTTGGAACAAATATTTGTCTGGGAAAGGAAATAAGATGTATGATTTTTCTCATAGTCATGTAAATCATCTATATTTCTTGATGACAGGTATAGCATAAATTTTATGATTAAGGTATTTCTTTATAATCTACCGAAAATGAAATATTTATGAAGAATACTTGATTAATCACTTTATTCCAAATATATAAATACTGTATAAAAATCATAATAACAACAACAATAATAACATTACTAATACAACTTTTTTAAGAAAAATTAAATGAATTCCCATTTTAATTATCGAAGAATTATTACTTTCAATTAAAAAATTCATAAGTACAAAATTTATTGAAAACAAATACTGTAATATGAAAAAATATAAATATAATATGAAAAATTAATAAAAAATTATTTTGTATATACAATATTTTAATATAAATAATTACAACGGAGATGTGCAAAGAGATTGCGAATTCTAACAATAATCTTCTATATCTGCGTACAATTAACAAACATTTTTATCTTCTGAATTATTAATAATTTTTTAAGTTGATAAAAAAAATTATTTTTGAATAAGATCAATTGAACTGTATATTGAACAAAAATATTATTCAGAAATAGTTATCATAAAATATCTATTATAAAACATTCAATATTGATGTACGCTTTTAATTGAAAAATACATGATATTTTATAATTAGTTATAATTTAAAAAATTAAATATATTGTAAATGTTTTTACATATTACATTTAAAATGAGTATTTTTAATTAATATTTATAAAAGAAAAAAACTAATATAGTAATAGAATTTACTAACATTGTTTACTAAAAATAAATTTTAGCGCGTGATAAATTTTCCTTATAAATGTGTATCGCAAATATGATTTAAATTTATTCGCCTCTGAATAATCGATACATTCATATAATCCTGTACGGTGGCGCCATCCTGATAAGTAATAGTTGAACGTACAAGTTTAATTATATTAAAAAAAAATTAATTTGATGATCACAATTTTAAAAATCTCACGTAACTTATTACATTTTTTCTTATGAAAAATCTAATTATTCAATAAAAATACAATTATTTATAGAATAAATAATTAAATAGATATCAGATGAGTATTAATGAATGAAATCAAAGCAATGATGTACATAAAAGTTTGATCAATGGAGCTACTTTAATATTTTCAACTCCAGTATTACCCTGATAGAGTCTTTTTTCATGTCTTTGCTATGTTAAATAATAATAAACAAAGTTTATCGAAACTGTATTTTCAAGGGTAATTAATTATGTTTGGATAACACAAAGTGAATGAATTTTCAATAATTGTATAATGTGCATAAAATTATACAAGTAGTTCTAATTAAATATGAGTATTGAGTCCCGCATAATAACTGATTCACCAATTAAACACAATTAATACTTACAAGATACATTATAATTTCCAACAATTTTTATTTACACTATTTATGAATCAATATATCAAAGATATTACCACTATAAAAACATTGATTATTAAATATACCATGTTATTTTAATATTTTTCATTGATTATTAATACTATCATCCACTTTCCAAAATTACATGCTTTTTTACTCGTTTTTTTCATTTACACATAATATAAATTTGTGATTATAACGAAAGACAGTAGTTCATCCATGTTTTCACGTCGCTTACACAGCGAGGAACTGATCAACTGAAACACTAGCTGCATTTGAGTTCGATGAAAATGAAAAAGAAGGTACAGGAAGAAGAGAAAGGAATTAAGAGAGAAAGAGAGAGAGGGTGGGAGTAGGAAGGATCGTGACCGATTAAAAGAGATCGAAAGATTGAAAAATACATATAAATACAAAAAAATAGTGTGCAAGAAAGAGAGAGAGAGAGAGAGAGAGAGAGAGAGAGAGAGAGAGAAAGAGAGAGAGAGAGAGAGATTGAGAGATTGAGAGAAAAAAGCTAAACGATGGGTAGATTTTTCTGATCTACGCATGTTTGTCGGCATCTTAATGATAGCTTTCGTTGTATTTCTCCTAAATTAAAAAAAAAAAATTAAAGTATTATGTATTTATTCATATACATAGTCTGTCCACGAAGTATCGAGTTTTTTTAAGCTGCTATTCGTTGTAGCGATTTAGGAGGAGTCTTAAAATGTAGAGGAGAGTTTTTTCTATTTGTCCCTTTCTTTTGATAATTAAAAGCGGCAGGATTTTGTTTCGCGCGAAGGATCTTTTTTGATTTTGGAACGACTAGTGGAATAGCACTATGTGGTAAAATTGTGGCTTACGGCTTAATAAAAACATTGTAGAAATTTTTTAATAATAAAAAATGTTTTTAAGAGTAACTGAATGAATGTTTTGATAAGTTCAAAGTGTCATCAATTACCCTAATCCTTAAATGACAGTTTAAACTCAAAATTTTATGCACACATTGAGCGTTAAAATTAATTAGGGTTGTTTTTGGGCGCTGAAAAGTGAGGCAATCGGTGACCTTCATGTGATTTTTTTAATTGAAATTTATACATAATTTTACTCTTAAAGATTTTTTTATCATTTGAAAGTCTTTACAGCATTTTATTAAGCCAAATAAAAAATTTTCCATGTGAAACTGTTCCAACAGTCGTTTCATCGCGTGATGTTATAAAACTGAAAAGCTTTGTTTGCGTAAAACAAAATCGTACCGCTTCTAGTTTTAGAAAAAATAATAAAAAAGGACAAATAGAAAAAAACTCCAGTCTGCTTTTTAAGATTCCTCCTAAATCTCTACGATTAATAATGGCTTAAAAAAAATACTCGATAGTTTGTGGACAGACCAAGTATACTACAGTTATTTTGTGATATCTAGTCTCATAAATTCTCAGTTGGAATATTGATCGCACTAATTGTAGCTGACAGAATTTATTTGACAAGATATAATTTTTATTTAATACTCATTGACTTATTCATCATCCTTTCGTTATTAATGCGAATTTTAAAAATTTTATTACATCCAGAATTGGGGCAAAGCTACGTAATTAATTCTTTGTCATCTCATACTCATTTTGTACAAGCGAATTATGTTTTTGAACAATAACATGAATTTTTATAAAAACTTTTTAACATACATTTAAATTAATAGACATGCGAATTTATAAACAACCATCGTTCAAATAGAAGATAATACATTAATCAAGAAATACATATTTATGGATGATGATTTAATTTAAATATGATTATTTATAAAACTTGTATTTATTAATTGATTTTCGAAAATAGAATAAGAAGAATATTAAAAATACTGATTTCGATATCTCGCTGTTATTGATTGCAAAGATAATTTGTTAAAAAATTCATTAAGTGAAACTTCCACAGTGATTAAAAATTATTATGTGATATCTATAGTCCATTGAATTATTACTAATAACTTACAGCATAATTATAATTACATGAAATAAAATTTATTTAAGATTGATAATTCAACATGCATTTTGTAATTTTAAATGGCATTTTAATTTTAATTTATTATTTACAGAATATTTAGAAAAAAATTTAATAATTCAGCAATAGAAATTTTATATTTCCAACAATCAATGCAAGATACAATACTCAACAGGAATACAAATTTCAAAATTTATAATATTATTGTATCAGTGTTGATTAATTTTCGTTTTAAATGCTTAAATGAAAGATTTATATAACCAAACGTAAATTAACCTCACTTTAAAAATATTGTTTATCGATTTAAAACTTAATTTTTAATTATTTTTTATAATTAATATAATATAATATAATTAATATAATGCAACGAGGCGAGCTCGTTGCTAGAAGCTTCAAGGCGGTCCCTTACCCCCCTCGAAGCTTCGCCCATGTTTAGTCCACCATGTTGGCTCGTGTACCGGTGTACGATGAGCCACATGAGGACCCCGGGGAAAGGGGACGACGGCCCCTCGGATAATTCCGTCGGAAGCCCCTCGCAGTGGTCCGCGTGGACCACCACGTCATGATGTCGCACCTCGGTCCCGACCGTACCAACCGTTCCTCTTGTTCACCTGTTGTTCAACCTGTTGTTCATGATTCAATGGCAGCATTCGACTTTTCCGCCTCCGTTAGACACGATTCCGTGCTTTTTCAAAACCCTTATGGGTTTGAGTGCTTGCAGTCAAACCATTCCTTGTATAGCCACAAGTATTCTGCGGAAAATGGGTTAAATTTGCGTCCGCTGCAATATTTACCATTTGCATCCGCCGTCCGAAACCTTGGCCTCGTGTCTGGCCTCCTTCCCATTAAGGGCTTTTCACCAGCCGACCTTAAAGCACCGCCTCTTGTTCCTCTTCTCCACGAGTTACCTTCGATTTTTTTTGAGACGGGTGCATTCCGCTGAAATTACATTTTTGTAAATACGTCGTTTTATATCGCGTTACATAAAGATTGTTAACTTTCGTGGAAATTGTTTGAAAAATTAATTTATTTGAAATTATTCGGAGCTAAAATATTGTAAAGTAATTATTTCGATATAATTATTTGTAAATTTCAAACAGTTGACAATTCAAATTTAACGTCCTGCGTATTGTTATTGTTGTGGTCGGTGACCCACCACCGGGCATTCACCTAGCGTGTAGACAGATAAGAAATTTTCTTATCATAACGGACAAATCTGACCAATGTATTAAATAATAAATGAGTAAAGCGAGTTAAATTGCCGGCGTTAATAATATTTATTTATTCCTTGTAATGTAAAAGTGAGTTGAAAATTAAAGGATACATTTATTTATTTGAAATTTATTTTTTTATTGACTACTCCTGTGAGCATCGTTCCAAATCCCTGGATGACCGGCTGCCGCTTATCCCGGCGTTCATTTTTCTAAGTTTTTTCGACAAGGGCTCGACTCTGCTTTTCATGCGTGAAAGGCGAACGGAGCCATCTCGTTACAATGCAATAATAATAATATATAATTTTATTAATTAAAATTTAATTATTTACTTTTATAAATCAGTAAATTAATGTAATAATATATACATGTAATGTCGTATATACAATAAAAAAAAAAAAATTATACAAATGAAGCTTAAAAATAAAAATAATTTCAAATAGTGATTATAATAAATAAATCTTATTTAATGATACGCATACAAAAATACTCGAGTCTACAAGAAAATATATATCATTATTTGAATAAATAATACGGGAAAAAAATAGTTAAGTATAAATTTTATCAAGCAACCCTGAAATTCACTCAAATAAAAGGACAGCGTAAATATAATTAAACTATCCAGAATTTTTTATCATATAACTGTTACATATTTAATAAAACAGATACATATAATTTAAAAATTATCATGAAAACTCCGAATAGAAATAGAATATCTTGGTATCTATTTTTCATTTCATGGATTTTTTTTACTGTAATGTTTAATATTGTATTTTTTAATATAATATGCTATAATCAAATGTAATGTTATATTTCTTTCATTTAATTTTTACGCGATGTATTTTCTTTTATTTTATTTTATTTTGATGTATTTTGAAATATCAAAAAATAACATTCAAGAGTGAGGAGTGAAGAATGAAGGGGATTCGACAAACTCTGAATAACCGATTATATCAATTTATTAATATATTTGACCAAAGTCTACAATTTACAATCTACAATGTACAAATATAGTTGAAAAAAAAGAGTGTACCTTGTTTGATTTATTTTTTTATTAATCTTTTAATTGGGAATCTCTAAAAATATGTTTATAGAAGAATAATGTAGGAGTAACTTGATTTTGAATGAGTATTTGATAAATTTTAGTCATAAACAATTATCAAATAAATATCAGTCTTAAAAAATAAAGTATCATTAATTGTATCCAGAATTATACAATTTCGTAATTATAAATGTAAATACAGTTATACATTTTCCGTCAAATATCTTGAAAATATAAATAATAAACATCCACTTTTTTAATATTCTATTTCATTTACTTATTTTTTTAACAAGTCAGTTATTGTATGAATATGAGAAAAATTTTTGAATAAAAAGTCATAAATAATACTTTAATGTATGGTTTCATTTGTATTATAATTAAAAAAGTATACAAAATTATAATATTCTTTTATTTTTAAATATTTTGATAATTTACGATTAAACAAATAATTAAAGGAGCAGTTTTGTGGATTTTGTATGATGCATACTATTTATTTTGTTATATTATTGCTTTATATAAAGGAATACAAGTTGTTTTTAAAATCGTACGCAACAGAATAAATTAAAATGAAAATCATACCGCTGTATCAAAAATTTCAAATAAATAAATTATGTAATCTATATACAATTTATAAATAATATATAATTTTATAAAAATAAATAATATATAAATAATACATAATATATATAAAAATAAATAAAAAATATTCGTTTTTGTAGTTTTATCACTATTATGCATTACTATAATTTTATAAATTCCCAACTTTGATGAATGAAATTATATAAAAAAAAAATCAGTTTTAAAATAACATGTTGTAAAATGTGAATAATAATTAAATAAAATCAAGAAAAAGTTAACGATTGAATAATAAAGAAATTTTTTTAACAAAAAGAAAAGCTTATAAAATGAAATTTTCGCTTAATATTTTCCAAGAAGACTTTTTCCTTTGGCAAAGTTTAAAATCCTATAAAACTTAATTCGGATTGTTTTGTTAACAAATGTAAATGTTAGTAAAGCTAAGGGTTGTGCCCATTTCATTTAGTTTAGAACTGCTAATGCCATTAAAAATTCACGACCTTTGCTTTCGAGGGAAGAAAAAAAAAATTGCTAATCGTAACAAGCTTTCATTGGAGTATATGGCTTACAAAATGTTTTTTTCAAATTTACCAGACATTCGCTTAGAAACCAATTTTTCAGTAAACAAATTCTTATTTGTGATTTAATCCTCATTCAATTTTCATGTATTCATTCAAAAAAAACTTTTCCATGTATCATTATGCACATATAAATTATTAAACACAATCATAACGTTGTACAACGTATAATTTTGTCAATGTTTTTACTGGAAAAAACTGTTATCACTATTAATTAATTCACTATTAATCGAACTATTGATTGAAAATTTGTATGATTATTTATAAGTAACTAATGCACAACATTGTTTTTTCGACTAATCGGATAAAAATTTTGTACCATTTAAATTAAAGTTAAATTTTAAATTAAAAGAATAAAATATATTGATAATTTCACGTTCAATGAAATATTCGAATTGAGGTATAAGTACAAAAAAAATTGATATAGTTAAAAATTTTAATTCCATAATAAATAGGCTAACATATGTACAACTTAAAAATTAAATAAAAAGAGATTTACATCTCTTTCTAAAAACAATACCTGTGAAAATAAAAATAAAAATTTAGATATCTTGGATTTCATATGAAAATTAAAAATTGTAAATCATAAAATTTCTTCTTGTATATAATTTCAAAGATATTAAAGTCAACCATTTTTTATAAATATTTAATATTACTTTTTTATATAATATCATAGATTAGTTAAAGATCAATACAATTCTTATATTTAATATGTTTGTACTAATAAAGATAGGGGTATAATAAGATACGAATGAATAACTAAAAAATATGCTATAAGAAAAAAGTAAAGACGAATACACAAAAAATTAAACAAAAATATAATGGAACCCTTTTAACTGACCATAAATACTTGTTTTCATCTTATGTTTTAGATATTTATATTAATTATATTTTTAACTATATATATATATACTTATATTAATATATTATATATCTATGGTTCAATAATTGTAAATTTTTTTTAATTTAAATGTATGATCGCAAAATATATCATAAACAATTACATGAATATAAGTGACACTCTTATAGCTAAAAATTGTAAGTGAAATTAAGAATTCAGTTCGTCAAATAAAATTTATAGAAACATTAATTAATTATATGCAATAAATATCTTGTTATGTATTTAAATAATTTTTAACTTGTGATTCAAATTTTAATCACAAATTTGTAAATCTAGGTGACATGCATAAATACAGTCACATGAAATAAATTTAGAAACATAATATTAATTTTTTTTTTTTTAAATCAAATGCTAAAATAACCTTTAAGCAATGTTTATAACAATATTTTTATTTAGTTTCATAATTTTAGTTTAATGGAATAAGATGTAGATTTTGAATTGTTACTTTTCTTCTTTTACCATTAATATGTGCTACAAATTATGTATATATTAGCCTTTTGAATGATGTAAAAACTAAGTTAATATAGCTTTGCGTCGTAAGTAAATATAAGAACTCATCAAAAATATGTTCTACGAATAAAATTTAATACGAATTTTCCAAAAATTATCGAAGAATAAATTTTAGCTAAACTTCCATGTACGATACGACAGTGTTCCTGGGTTTTAATCGCAGATTTATCAGTAGTCTTAATCTCAACAGGGAAACGTCGTCCTTCAGGCTGATCGTGAACATCATCTTCGGTACGTAAAATGCAACACGTGTGAGTTTTATGAACATGAGGGGGGACTTTTTGATCAAAAGGAAGTGAAATCGAGACCTAACATTATCGGCACTTAGGACACGTTAAGTTAGTTCGGTGCCCGGTATCAATCAGTAAGGGCGATCGATTCGAGCACCTGGTTTGATCGTATCACACAGGTGTGTGTATGTATTGTTGTTGTTGTTATAAGAAACGCGGTATAAGGACATGTACCTCGCGATCCACATAATAATTTCGTATTTTCATGAACCATCCGCCTGGAGCCCAACTTTTACTTCGAAAATTGATCAATTATTGGTTTGATAATATATGATTATTAATATTTTTATGTAATTTAATTTTGAAAATTCTGTATGAAATTTTATCAAAAAACATATTTTCCTTTAATTTAGCTAAGTAGAGTATTGATTATTCCTCAATATTAATACGTTATATTTTGTAACGAATGTGGGTTTTTGTTATTAATTTTCAAGCACTTGGAACGTCTTATTTATTTTAATTTTCTCACTAGGATTGCTTATCATGAATCATTGTTTCTATATTCTCCAGAATCTCAATTGCTTATTAACATTATCATTATCCAGATTACGTATGAGTGAATGAGAGTCATTTCTGATTTTAGACAAAATAAACGTGTTACGCCCCGAGCCGTTAACTAATATAAATTAATAATAAATTAAAATATTAATAAATACTTTTGAATGAATTTAGAATGCGCCTGGTTTACTCGAATTCCCGATAAGATAATTTTCCAAATTAGAAGTGGGTCAAAAATTAATCGAACATTTACAGATAAGAGTACGAAAGAATCGGGTCAGTTGAGGAATTTCGTCATTTTCTTTTTTTATATATTATGATACAAGAATAATAATAAAAGGAGTTTAAAGATGAAAAGATACGTTATAACATATACGAAATTTATCTCTTGTTTATTAAAAGTAAAGTACAGTCTTTAGGAACCAAAACGTAACTGATAAACGTTAAGTCAAAATGAATGATTTCACATAACAATCCAAAAATAGAAACCCCGTTTGTCGCCGAAATCAAATCTTATAAAAATTGTTGAATTAATAATTTAATAATCATAAACAAATTATAAACAAGTTACCAAAAATGTAAAATTTCAATAATTGAATGATTTTTTTTCGATCAATGATTCAATCGAAACTAAATCCTTGAAAAATTTATTAAATTAACAAATTAATAATTCTCAACAAATTATAAACAAATTAACACAACATAAAACTTTAATAATTAAATGATTTTAAATCAACGATTCGGTCGAAACTGAATGTTTATAAAATTTGTTAAATTAACAAATTAATAAATATAAACAAATTATAAACAAATTAATAAAAATGAAAAATTATAATAATTAAACGATTATTATTATTATTGTCCGACGATTCATTCAGCACTGAATTTTAATGAAACTTGTTAAATTAAATACATTATTGAACATATTAGATCCTAACCATTAAAATCAGTTCGATCGAATTTTAAGTAAAATTCTTAAATCGAAATAATAAACTACTAATTAAGTAATTAACAATTATCTTGATCAAACGAGTCAAATCCGCGATTAAAAATACAAATAATATATTTTCAACGAATGATCAAAAAAAAAATATAATAATCTGATATGTGATTCCACGAAAATCCCACACAGCGGAAATTATACGTCAAATGATGACCTTTAGAAAACACTCGTTAGCGTAGAAACGTTAAATTGTCTAAGAGGGAAAAATTTTCCTCTTACCAAGCGTATCAATAATGCAAATGCGTAAACATTTCCTTTTTGGGAAAATTTTATAAGAGAAAAGATAGATAATGCACGCAACATCTCTAACGAATCTGTTGATGACAGAACTATAAAAGGGACCAAGTTCAAAGGCAAAGCAGCTGTTTATAATTGTCATTCAGACAGTTTTTTAGTCTTAAATTTCTGCATTACACTTTCGGGTGTCACATTTGCATCTGCCATTTCCGTCATCGCGAGCGAAGCCATCGAGGCTATTGGGTGTACTGTCTATCTTTCTCTTAACCCCACCACCTTTGATGCAAGGATCTAAACCTGCAATTGACCAAGGATTTTTATACATATACACAAGTAAGAAAAATAAACATTATGTTTTTACCAAATATTTTTTGATTGTTTTAATTTATTTATTGATAACCGAATTGCATGCTTCAAGTGGATTCACACCTCGCGTTTATTCATCCTCATTTAATATAAATATTTCCGCAATTTCTGATGTATTCTCCTTCTCAGAAGCTATTGTGCGGAAGCATAGGCTTAAAAGGAGAACTTTTAATGAATGCGCGATAATTTTATCAAGGACTAGTGCGGTATACGTAGGTGCAAGGGTTGATAAAAAGAAAAATATCGGACAGTTTTCAAATGCTTCGGTAACTCGCGTATTTTCGTTTGAGTTTCGCGTACGGAGGAAAAAAAATTGCTTGTTCGCAGACGTGTCGAAAATGAATCTACAGTTAGTACGTTAATTCGTAGACTCGATATTAGATTAATTATATATTAAAGCCACGGACGTAACAATATGTATCACGAAGAAAAATAATCGGAAAATAATTGCCCATCGATCACGTGTGAATCTGAATACTATAAATCCAGGTGAAATTTCAATTTTGGTACCAAGAGAAAACTTTACCTCCACGTAGAAGCTTTTTTCATCACTTCAGGATCGACATTTCGAGACATCTGCATAAGGAGGCTAGCCTTGCGCGGATTTTTAATGTCGAATCGCTTTACACAAAGAGTTAATCACCCAGTCAACGCTTCTCCACTAGAGATCGCATTCTTATTCTTGGAAATGTTCTGCAGTTGCGCACTAATGACTACCTTGAGAGTTGCCAATCCTTTAAACGGATTAGCAATTAAACCTACCGTGCGCAATGTACTCGGGACTTAAATCTACGGATAGGTGGATTTAACTTGCTCTGCTACAAGGATTGCGGGTGACGATGAAACGATGACAACACGATCAGGACTAATCAACCCCAGGTACAAATGTATGCAACTCGAGCTTTTTATTTGAGTTCAAAGTCAGAAAGTAGAATGATAGACAGGTGAATCCGGAGAATTGTTCCTTGTTTCTTAAACGAGAAACAATTTATCAGAAATTTATATGTGTAGATCAAAATTGGGGAATTAATGCTTTTTTTATTTTTGTATTTATGTATTTATTTTTTATTTTGTATTTATGTATTTGTTCAAAGCTTTCTCTTACGTAAGAGAAAGTGACTAAACGGAGGAAGCAATCAGGAAAGGCAATTCCTGATTTATGGTACTTAAAAGGACGTGGGAGGAACGGTTTCCTTCTGGATGCGACACATCACTCCACTTCGGAATTTTGCGTACGATAGATCTTCGCATAGCATCGTTACTCCCGCCGATCTATCTCGTATTCTTTTTTTGTATCTTTATCCGTCAGCTTTGTACTGGCTTAAGCGTATGCGTACGTGTTAGATGTGTGTGAGAGAATGTTGCGTGTAGGCGTGTATTACAAGGAAGGTGCACCTAGGCGAGGCTCGCTTGGAAGCAACGCCGGCTCCAGCAGCCGCGATCACCAGCTGGTCTTTCAGTCAGGCCCTGGTCAGCATCAAGTGACGCGGAGGACGCCGACCGAGTGAAGTAGCAGCCAGCGTACCCTTCCGCATTTCTAGCATAAATATACGTAGTTTAAGTTATTTGCGACGACTTTTTCCTTCTCATCCGCGAAGGGTTTTTTATGCCTTAAATTATATACGCGCCGAGCCAATAAATTAGTGATTATTATGGCTCAAATTGGCGTTTATTGATTGATGCTCATCCTTTATCTCTCCTCTCTCCTTTTCTTTAATCATATATTCATTTATTATTATTAAAGTGTAGATTAGTATTTTGTTGATTAACAGTATTAATGGCAAAAAAGTCTTATTTTGTTTTATTTTACTATTAATACACAAAAAACAAATGAAGCATTAACTCCTCAATTTGGACCCATATAAATGCATATATATGTATAAATTTTAAAAGTATGGAAGGAGAAAATCAAAACTTTATTGAATTTATTAAAAATTTACAAAAAATTTTAAATAAAATTCTTCTTTCATTGCATCCATGATTGAATTTAAATTCTTCAATTGTATTCTAAAATTTTTTATTATTTATTATTTATCTAAGATACTTTTTATTCGATGATTTTTAATTAATTTTAGGTGCTTTTTATATACCTTATAATTCTAAAGCTTACATATAACTTTACATACTTTATATGAGTTTTTTTTATTATTATAGTTATTTTTTAAATTTTCTGCATTGTGATAGTTGATTAATTATTAAACGTAAGAACTACATTCTCAATATACAATAATAATAAAGAAATTTATTGAAAATATACCGATATATAATTTAATAGCTTAATTTTTCATTGAACAATAGTTTCTTTTATAAGATTTTTTCACTTACATATCCAATATTTTCTTTTCAAATTTAAATCATTCAGTATTAATATATATATATTATTAATTAAAAAAAAGTATACTCTTTTAAATATATGTATCAATAAAAATCTATCGAAATTATAAAATAAAAAAAAATTGGGCTAGTCTAATACAAATGATATAAATTATTTACCTTATATTTAAATTTTGTATGTTAAATATAATTTTTTTTTTTATATTATAATTCTAATAAACTTATATCAGTTGTTAAATCTGCTTAAGAATCTTTAAGATGGCTGAAGAAAATGAAGTACTTTTTGTTTATTAAACAAAAATATTTTATTAATCCACACATGATAACAATATCTGAGATGTATTTATAATACATTATATTTTCTCAAAATAACAGTACATTGTGAGAAAAATTTATATAATCAACATTTTAATTAAATTATAATTAAAATAAATTATCCAACATAATATATGTAGCTTATTTATTTCATGATTCGTTTTTTATACACTCACTTATCTATATCAGTCAAGTTTTCAGAACTGTAAGAAACAAAGAAAACATTTTGAATAACACATTTATCGACTTGACATGAAGCTCCGATATCAAAAAAGGAAACACGATATATTTATTCCCTAAACACAAGTTTAATGCACTTAAAAATCATAGTTGCATAGATCAACAATAATTTTATTTTTTCTTCATTATGTCGAAGTTCGTACTCAATACTCAATGTCACTCACTTGACAAAAGTGAATATCCGTATCCTCTCGGGACAAAATATGCTGTGACACAACTTTCCAATGCTCGTCTTATAAATCCGTATAGATCCATTTTATCGTTTACTCTTGTCGGGGATTTGGAAGAAACTTAATTCGCAGTACTTCGAATTATTTGTATTTCGTGCTATCAGCCGCTCTTTTCAGTCCAAATATAAGTAATATATTAATAAACCTCCCTTCTTTACTTGACTTAACTATTTATGCTTTCTTCACCAATGAAATAGTAAATACGTTTATAATGACTTTTTTTTTTATTAAACTCGATGTACAATTATTAAAAACAGATTTAATCAAACGATTTTTTTTATTTTTCAAATTATTTCAAATATTCTTTTAATTGTAATGTTTGCTAATACAATATTTATAATAATATTTAATGATAATTTATTTAATAATAATAATAATAATAATAATAATAATGCAACAAATGCTCCGTACTGACATAAACATAAATATTTTTCATTTTATATATTTTACAAATATTTTTTTAAATATGTAATTTAAATATATAATTAAATAAATATAATTAAATTAATTTAAATATATAATTTAAATGTTATGAGAGGAAAAATATTGAATAATTCGTGTCTGTAGATAAATAAGGAAATAAACAACGAAATAATAATAATTTTCGTAGAATTTTTTATCGAAACGAAATAAAAGAAATAAATAGATATAATTAAAAAAAACTAGGTAACATAAAAGTAGCACAAAAAAACGAGTATGAATACGTAAAAGTAAGAAATGTCGAACTATCCAAACATCTGTTCAGACAGTTGTACTACAGACCTACACGATGCCCATAATTCTATTATGGGTTTGCAACCCTTAGCTTGAAGGACAAGTCGAATATCGGATAAAAAATTCTTCCCTTGATATAAGTCCGAATTATACGATCATAAGAGAAGAAACGATATGCAAAAGGAATTCACATATATCTATTAAAATAATTTCTCCCAAACATAAAAACTAATAAATATGATTTTAAGGAGGGCTAGCAATACACAAAGAATAAAATAAACATAATAATATCCTCTAATTTTCACTAATCATACAAAAAAATATAATATACTGCAAACAATATTATTCGAATCTATTATTTTAAACTCATATTTAAAATAAAATTATTTTTTTCAAATATAATAAAGTTTTTATACAATTTAAGTCATAAATTATGAATTGACAGCAAGATTATTTAGACTAGTATCTTGAAAAAATTTAATTTCTACATTCATGATTTTTAATAAAAAGGTAAGATATAAAACGATTAATGCGAAAAAAATATTAATATTATCAGAAATACAGTGCATTTGTAATGTTACATGGTTGTATAGATAAATGTTGTATGAGTGTGTAAGAGAAATATGAATGTTTAAATATTGTGTGCAAAATTTTATTTGTAACCTATGAATTAAAAATGGGTTTGGCTTTGTTTTTCTATAATATTCATTAAACCATATATTTATATTAAGTTATTAACAAATTTAATTTTATTTTATTAATATAAATGAATGTATGCATACACAAGTAAAATATATAGTTGGTAAAGGACCAATGGAAAGTTATGAAATGAGTTTAACGCAGTTGAGTATCGGGGAGTGACTGAACGAAATCTCTGCGGAAAATATGTCAATCAAAACGCTACTCATTTACTACCCTCGAGTGTAAAAACTCGGCATCTGTTGCCAAAATCAAAATTACTTAGAGCACAACTGCGTTAACGTATCATTTGATTTCTCCAGCACCGAGCAAATGCACGTGGTGTCACACTCATAATCTCACAATTTATAGTGCATCTCACTGTCTTTCTCATTTACTTTTCCCTCCTGATCTATGCAAATTATTTTGTAAATTATTAAATGATTAATTATTAATATTCCCAAGTTCAAAACTAAAATAGCTAATTTGATAATTTGATTTATACGGATAACAATATTTAAATTTTTTAAAATGATTATTAATAATAAATACAATTAGAAAAAAATTTAGGAATTTTATCAAACCCGGCTTTTTATGTTAAAATTGTATTATTGAACTCAAAAAATTTACTTGGCTTAAAATGAATCATCAATACTTTTATTAATTTATCAAAATATTTTGGCGGATTCTGTTATTTTAATTAGTTTAATAAAAAAAAAATAAGCCATCAAATACATTTGTATAAAAAGTAGATAAACAGACAATACTTTTTTTATTTATACAAATGATGTATAGATTTTTTGTGTTTTGATTACTCTTGGTACATATGTGCATCATTATCAAAAGGATATTGGATACATTTGTATTGTTAAGATAAATTAGTTTTATGTTCTTTAAAGTTTTTTCGTTATTAGTAAGATAGAGAGAAAGCAAAGATAATTAATAGTGAAAACTATTATTATTATTATTATTATTATTAGGAAATAAGAAAAATTAAATCGAAGTTTTATTTTATTTAAAAGCATTACATTTCTTAATGTTACAAGTATTATTAATTTTATTATAATTATTTATTATTATTAATATTAAAATTATTGTAAAAATTAAAGTCACTTCGACTATCTAATATTATTATCAAATTACAAGTATATGTTTATCTTTTTTATTTATTTATTCTCACTCGTCGTTTTAACTTTAAGAAACATCATAATTAAATTTCTTTTGTTTACTGGTAAACAATCATAATGTTTATCGTTAGATTGCCAGCACGTGTACATTATAAACATTAGCGAATGATAAAATCTTGGTCTTTCATCATCTCTATTTCAAGCACCCGCCACATAATATATATGTATATGTGTTGTTAAATAAACTGTATATACTGGCTTTTATAAAGATGTGTCACGGAAATAATTAAAGCATCTAATAACGTATTTGCAGATTTTGAGTTATTAAAATACAATTGCTACTAAATTCTTTCATAAGTATTAATTTCTTGAAGTATAAATGTATAATTATATATAAATTACATATCTGTTCACTTCATTTCATTCATGGAACATTTACTTACATTTACTTATATTTGATGAATTGTTATTATATTAATATAATTAGTACTATATAGAGAAGAATATATTTTAATAACTTAGTAATTAATTAATAACATATTCGTTTTTCTTAAATGTAACATTATAAAATAAAATATATTATATATATAAAGATAAAGAATGTGTTAAAGGAAAAAAAATTAATATCTATGTTAAATATGTTATTAATAACATTAAAATAATCGTTCTCCTTTAATAAACATCGTTTTCATAAATCTCTTTTAATCATTATATCAAATAAAGTATATACTGAATACAACTATATTTAGTATCATAGAAAGATATTTTTGTAATTCAAGTATCTGCTTTAAAGAACTTGCGATAATATGTATCCCAATTTAAAATGTGTAGATAAAAATATTTATTGATCTACAAATTTTAATAGGCATTTCAACTAATTAAATACAATATACATTATTTATAAATATTCTGTGTAATATGTATAATTTTTTTTTTTTTTACTAAAAATTCAGGCTATTTAAAAATTTATCAAGCTTTTATGCTATATAGCGATTCCGATTTATCCGATATAAAATCTATTTTATCGAATCAAGAAGAAACAAGTGAATTTTAGTAGAAGGAAGGAAGGAAAAAATGCAGAAAGAGCAACTACAAGTGAAGGCCGAGTTCTTTGATTTGACTGTAACATTAACGCAAAGGAAAACTTTAATTAATTTGACTAAGATGTTTCTAAATATCCTGAGTTATGGGCTCTGGTTACTTTTATTTATTTATGTCAATGCGGAAAGAACAAGAGAGAGAGAGAGAGAGAGAGAGAGAAAGAGAGAGAAGTTTATCAAGCAGACAGTGCAACCTTCACTCCTACAATTGATATTTACACTCACCCCCTTCTGCCCTTTCCGTCTTAGTCAACGTAAACCATCATCCAAAATTTCAATAACGCACCTTTTTATTCATTGTATTTGGTTATTGAACTTTTAATATAAATAAAGAAACCATTTATTTATTTATTTATTTATTTATTTATAATTACATTCGATAGTTCTAGTTTGTGCAACAAAAATGAAAATTGAGTAATTCTTTATCTACCTAATAATCCTAATAATCTATCCAAATTTAAAATAAAATTCTAATTTCAATTTAGCGTATACTAATGTATACTAAGAAATCCTAAAATTATATTCTCAATCGTTACATATATGTAATCGTAAAACAGAATTGTTTTTTAAACTTTATATACATTTTTTTTAAAGGATAATATAAAACAACAATTTTTTAGCTTTAAATTCTTAATATCCATTTAACATAATATTTAAATCCTTGAATTATGTGAAAAATTTTATTTAATTATTGACTTTAAGCTCTTTTACAGTTTAATTTTAACTAACCCCTCAATTATTCTTCGCCCACACTCCTCAACAAATTGCACGCGCTTCGCTGTTTTTGATTATCTTTATCCTCGTATTGCATATAATCCCAATGATTTAATAAAATATAAGATACAGAATTTATTTTACAACAATTATATTTTTTAAAACTGTAGCGGTGGTTAAAGTTATTAAAGTAATTGAGCAAAATGACATTACTAAAAATTCTACATATTTATATACGAGTATAACGACTTATGTAGAAACAGCAATTAGCTATATGACAGAGTTATCTTAGACGGAACGCCCTGTCAGGTAATCCACCCGATAGAAATATATACGCACAGGGTTGAAGCCAAATCGGTAATACATTTTATTGCTGATATTAAGTCGAACCTTTAACAAGCGTCAGTGGACTATTTTCCGTCTTTCGAACAAAATATGATATGATTTTCAACTTTACTTTTGCTTTGACTCTCGAGTGCAACGGAGCTCTGATTTTTTTGTACCCGCTTTGACCGAGAGTGCTCGGAGTCTGCACGAATAGCGTATATATGTGATAGTTTATAAATATATATATATATAGCCATTTATTTAAAAGCGCGCGTCTTGATTTGTGTACATAATTGTAAAATACATCAATAAAAATAATTAACTTTTGTACAGTTTACAACGACATTTGTTTTGTCTGTTCACTTCCTCGCCTAAGCAAAAACATTGATTAAAAAACTATTGATAAAATTAAAATCGACTGGTGCATTGAGCTAGAAATAACTTTGTAAATTTTTGTATAATTTAATTAACATTAGTATTACTCAAAAACTAATAATCTGATCAAGTTAAAATTTTGAACAAATAAAAATCATATTCAACGCTTTAATTTTCTAAAATTATAGTTCTAAATATTAAAAATTAAATATTAAAAAAAAGTTAAAAATTTTGTAATTAATTTAAAATATTTCCGGTTTATGGAAAAATTCTGAATGTCTAATTTTCCGATTGTTTTATGAAAAAATGAATTTTATTCAAAATTTTATCAGCTAAAAATAATCTATTGATACTATAGTATTAAAATAAGGACTTTTCATTTTATAAAAAAAAAAAAAGTATTTTTTTTTCCTTAAAAAAAACCTCTAAACATCATGAGTGGCATTTTAGAAAATAAGAATCTATTGATTTTTTTACAGATTTTGATATGCATCACTAGCTGATTTTTTCATGATCTAAAAAGTGCTCTATTGCTTGGACTAATTCATGTATGAACTTACTTTATTTGAAAAATCTGCAATTTCATTTGATCGTAAAACTGCTGAAATCTCTCTCTCTCTCTCTCTCTCTCTCTCTCTCTCTCTCTCTCTCTCTCTTTATATGTATATATATATATAAATAACTATATTAAAAGATTTATTTTATACGAATTTGAATTTTTTTGTAATAAATAATGATGTTTTATAAATATTTTTTTATATTGTACGAATTTGTGTTGGCTTTAAAACATTTATCAGTCACACATTTTCTTTATTTTTATTTAAAAATCAACTGAATTAACAATTAAATTAATATGAACTTGTTACAATATTGAATGTTACAATCCTCCTTATTATTCCGTTATTTCACCATATTTGTAAATTTTTCACCTTTAAAAAAGTTGGTTTAAAAGTAATCTCTATGATATTAAATGATATTATCGAGATAATTCAGTTTATAAATTCTATATCTTATTTCAGTATATCCCAAGCTCACAGTGTTACCAAAAAAAAATTTATACACGAAAACATCTAGTATACTTACTTAAGCAGTAAGCAAATCTGATTTTGTAATTGGAAATGTTATGTCTGGGATTATTATATTCTTTAAAAATTTAATTTTAAATTTTAAATATAATTTTATTCAATTATTTATTTAAATACAAATTTTCTACATTGAATTTTACAAAAAGAATCTATAATAGGAAAAGACTATCGGTAAGAATAAATTTCAAAATAATATTATCGGAAATTTAGGCGCCGAAAGTATTAAAGTTCAAAATTATCGCTCGATGAATGTATGACGTTACTTGTTTTAAGATACGCATTTCCTTCAGCTATTTAAATGTCCTTGAGAGTTGTAGATAATCCGAAAGGCCGATGTGGGAGTTATATTTTTTCTTAAGTAGCGTGCTCTCACCACTCCAAAATATTTGAGTTTGGAGTTTCCAGTTGTGATTAGAATTGATATCTCGAATGTCGAGAGTACAAAGTTTAAGAATTCTTAAATATTTCAGTTACTTTAGAACAAACGACTGTTGAATTGACAAAAAGTGATCTTTCTCATTCGGTACGGCTTTTATAGCCTTTAAATTTTTCCCTACCATAACATCTTTAGAGATGAGATGAAGAAATGTGGGTGATCTTCTCTTAATTGATAATTTTTAAATAACCTGTTTAAGAATTTATCTGTTATCAGCCGTAGACAGACAAAATGACTTTAATCTCCGCCGTTTCTAGCTTAATTTTATGCGAATACAATTTTAGTCATATTTAATTTCATGATAAAGATTCATTTGTAACTGGATCTTTTTTTATAGTCGATACGTCGAATACATATGGCTAATTGAACGCGTAATCGAATTATTTCAATTTATGATATTTTAAAGAGAAAAATAATTTTTTAAATAATTAATTAAAATTTTTTTTTGTTACATAACAGAAAATATTAGTAATTATTGTGAAATTTGATGATAAGCACCTTTTATTTTTTGATGAATAAGAGGATAATTTTGATCTAATAAGTTGAATAAAACACAATATTATATTCTTAATTATTAATGGGCCTACGTTCCGACAAAGAATCCCGGGACTTTATCAAAACTTAGTAATAAAATTAAATTAATACAACTAAATAAACATATATTGAGGTTATTATACAATATTATAAACTGTTAAATAATTACAAAATATTTTACAATATTAATACTTATATGATCTACGAAGTGATTATTGTAACCTCACAATTTTAAATAAAAACATTAGTAATTATGATTATGGGTACTTAAATTATTCCACCTAACGCATTAATCGACTTGAGATTGACCGAGTTTGAATAAGGAAAACATGTGTATGCATGTGTGCTGATTCGTGTTATTGTTGTTAAATATCCCTTATGCATTCCATTCCGTCTAGGAAATATGTAATGCGCATATACGATTACTCTTAATTACATGATACACTTTAATTATATTCATTCAAACACATACTACGTGTTACATATTTGTATCCCTACATTTACCCGCACTTTCATTCGTAACTACATTGTTTGTAAGACAAAGTAATCCCTTCGCTGATTCCCTACCGCCTCCCTTGAAACTACCTATTACTTGTCCAGTATATAGATAACATGTATAATATCGTGTTACACAGAGAAAGTAGTTACACCTAAAGTCCAAGTTGGAAACAGAAATTATTCGATCGTCTAGTTTTAAAATAATCACTTAACCAAATTTATATTGGGTTATTTCACTTGGAACACTAAATGTCTTTAAAGCACTTTATTTTCTGCCAATATAATTTTATATTCTTATGAAATATAATTATAAAATAGAATAATACAATTTATTTCAGCATCATAACTATATCTTTTATCTTTTAGCGTATTAATCAACCAATTATAATATTATTGTAAAATATAAAATATATAAAGTCAATAAAATATCTGCTCACGTAATGACCATGTTTTCATTGAAAATTCATATTAAGTAACAAACAATGAATAAAAAAATCCATTTGTTTTTGTAATAGAAAACTCTAAATGTTAGATAAAAATTAAACAAAAGCTTAGAATCCAGTGTAATTTACAAGTACAAGCATTGATTCACATATCATTAAAACGTCTGCTTTTTAAGAAAAGAAAAAAGCGAGAAACACAATCGAAGAGA
This sequence comes from Eupristina koningsbergeri, assembly GCA_018907245.1. NCBI lineage: Eukaryota > Metazoa > Arthropoda > Insecta > Hymenoptera > Agaonidae > Eupristina > Eupristina koningsbergeri. The sequence goes on from JACCHV010000001.1 coordinate 2,468,872, forward strand.
GATCTTTTGAACCCGAGTTACATCTCGTATTTTAAGAAACTCCACTGCTTTGGTTTCCAGGGGGTGTAGGAGTACTTACAAGCACCAAGGAAGGGGTCGTCTTCTTCGCAATTGGATGCAAAGTCGGAGAAGAGAAGGAAAGATGCTGGAAAAGCAAAATTTGCAAGCCAAAACGAATCAAAGTAATCCCACTTTGAGGAGCACCAACGCCCCCGGAAAACCTCCTGTAGCTGATGCCACTGCCATATCACTGGAGAAAAACGGAAGAAAAATAATGCGGCCGATATGTATTTCGTAAATGGATCTTCTCTCCTACCTTCTCCTTTCTTTTCTCTTTATTCTCCAGTTTTTCCTTTGTTTTCGTTCTTCCTGTCTTTCAAGATGCATTTCTTTAACTTTCTTATTTTTGTATAAGTTTGCTAAACAGTAATTTAAATGCTACCATTTTTTTATCACTCGTAACGGCTAAAAGTAGTGTTTGAAAGGATATTTCAGGCGTTAAATAACTGTTTATTATTTTATAACTTTCAATTCTACCTTAGGAACACATACATGTAAATGGCATTACTCTTTGAATGAACGATATTCTATTTAAAGCTCAAAAATGTTAGTTGAATTCCATAAAATAGCAATTATAAGTATTACAGTTACATTGGAAATGATTATTAAATTATTAAAAAGTACATTCAACTATTTTTTTAATAAATAAACATTATAATTCAAAAATTAATTATTACACAATATGATTGATGACGCGATAGCAAGAGGAGAAATGAATGTTAAATGTATTATGCTTTTAAGGAATTGTTTTTTCTCTTGTACAATTTCTTGGTCAGTATTAAAAAATCTAAAAATATATTTTTTTTTTAGCATTGTGCGTAGATCTATCAAAAAAAGTACAGGTAAATTATGCCTTGGTGGCATGAGAAATGTGACACCAAAATCTAGATAATCTTCTAGTCTCCAAGATTTTTACTTAACATACGTTCTCAGAATAAAAATCACATGAAATATTTACAAATTACTGCTCCTGTAAAAGTTAAAAAGTTAATCACATGCACACCAACTAATCTTATTCATTTTCCTTGATCAGGAAAAATTCGTGGTTAACTTTAAAATAGAGTTTCGTAATAAGTGTTATCACAAAAACGTTTTTCGGTTCCTCGATTCCTTTCCGCCAATGCTAGTCTCGGTCTCGAAGCTGACATAAACTTTCGAGTTTATGTTCGAATGGAAAAGAAATATTTTAAAAATGAAAATCTGAAACCACTTTTCCGTCTCTCATACATATAAAATTTCTAGTTTAAATCTTAATTATTCAAGAAATATACTTCTTTTTATTCATAATTTTTAATAAACATCTATTTAAATCTAAATCAAGAATCAAATAGATATTTACATTATCTTCAATTCAAATTTTATGATAATCTTTTTATTTACGGATATCGTACTTAAAGATTTATAAATTACTCTTTTAACAGAGAATATATGCCAAACTTACATATTATTTAAAAAAAAAAAAAAAAAATTAGAAACTCGTATTAATATTCTATATTTGTTTGTTACAATAAATTAAATTCTGTATTGTTCTTTATTTACAATGTAAAAAAAGGTTATGTAAATACTAATAAAATTAAGTGAAATTTGTAAGTAACTTAATATAAATATATTTGTTGTGTGTTAATGTGGAATGGTGTGACAATAATATTAGGAGCCGTCGCGTCGTGGTCTCGACCGTTTATGGTAGGATAGCCGACTAATCCTTTAACGTCCAATCCTTTAATATGTATAATGCGAAATCGTTTCATCTCTACGAAATAATGTATTAATGTATTTTAAATGACGTTTTCGTCGAAAATTCCTAATGTCGGGTTTTTCTTTAATTATTTATAAACTCAAAGTTGATTGGTCAATGTAACTACCTATGGAAAATGTGCAAGAGTTTCAACCAATATAATTTGTTCGGAGGCGTAACCCCGTTACCTATAAAGAGCGAAGAAAAAGTTGATATGTATCCTTTTAATTTATCTCACTCAATGTGTAAAAATTGTAAATAAACTTTAAATTTCCTCAAATACAAGTGTTCAATTTATTAATTATTCGGACCATCCCAAAAACGACGGTTCGAAAACGATCTGAGTAGTGGACCGTACAATATTTATTATATATTCAATAAAATATATTTAAATAATATATATGCTAGCGCTACAAAGTACCAAATTTTTACGTTCATTTATATATCTATGCTCAAAAATGCTTACCAAAAGCTATACGAATCCCCTAAAATCCATCTCATTACTAATCACCCTGGTTTTTTCGTTTTTCCGTTTTCCTCCTTCTCGGTTTACAATCCAGTTGCAGTACCACGTTATTTTTCTTAAACACAGCCACCAATCGTCCCTTGATCACCACATACACATTTCAACTCCCCGAAGATGGACAAAAACACGCTCCTCCACTCGATACTCATCACTTTAAGTTGCTGATGAGCATTTTTAGATTGGTTACGTTAAGTGAATTGGGTACATCGACCACCTTCCACCCCCTTTCTTAATCTTTCTATTTTTATCTTTCGTTCTCACTGTTTCTCTCCTTTCTGTGTTCTATCGATAAAATTCTTAACGAATCCGAGAAGATTTGGTCGAAGAACTAAACTAAGTCTCTCTATTCTCTTTCTCTTCTTTATTTTTCTGTCAGCTTGGGCTTTCCGAAGGGCGAATTTTCGGATCACGTGATAGCGCGTAATTACCGCACAAAAAGTTTGTTCGTCACGCGGCAACAATCCGAACTTCTTACACACTTCTTTTTCATAAACCATACTTTGAAATAATTCATTTAAAATTTAAATGCTATTCCAAAAATTCCATATCTTGTTAAGGATTCATAGTTATATGTGTATTCTTTTTAATGTTTGAATCTTTTACATTCATTTTTTGAAAAGTATATTAAAATTAAAATATAAATCAAATAAAATATAACTACTTAAAAATATTTGATGATGGAATAAAATACCCAATTGCAGTATTTAAAAAATTATTACGAACAGAAATTAGTAAATTAAGCTATTGAATTTTTTTTTCCAGTAAATAGTTGTTACAAAATATTCTTCAACTTTACTTCAATTTATTAAGTAATTTATTCGAGTAACAATTATCTATTTTTTTATATTAGAAAAGTATAGAAATATAAATGCTAATAGTGTAAAGTTGTAAATATAAAATTAACTATCAATATGTTTTTTTCGACGAGAACCTCAAGCATACCAAATTAAAATCTCCTTTTTCCATTATTTAGCCCGTATCTATCAACGTTTTCATCCCCTCTTCATCCTTCCTTGAACTTTCCTTAAAGTTTTTAATTTTAAATAATACAAAGTAATATTATTTGGTAAATTTGTTTAAATAACTGAGACTAAATTTCTTGAATTTCCGTGTTTTTTTACTTATTTATTCATTATTCGTTCATTTGTCTTTTTTTATTTATTTCTATGCATTCCCACCGTCACACTTCTTTGAAATCATTTCATCAACTGTGTGTTCTTTTCTTTTTTTCTAATATTTTTAGATGAGGATTTTTTTTACTTACGCTAAGCTATAAATAATGGTCTAATAACAATAATTTTATATTATTAGGTATATAGCATCATATTGATTCAAAACACATTTATTTTCTAAATTTCACATTGCTTCAAAAATCTAAAATATAAATAATATAAATAATATAATTAGCTATGAATTTTTCCTTTGTGACGTCAATTAAAATTATTATTATTATTGTTAAAAATTGGGTAACATCCAATACATTCCAATATTTAAATTATATTATTTACAGTATCCATCTTATAATTCATAAATTATTAATGTATAGAATAAAATATTCAGATTAATTAATTAAGTAGCTTGTAAATAATTATTTATATATACTTTTTGAATACATTTTATTATAAAATTTTAATTGACTTAAAAACTTTAATTAATTGAAATCAATAAAATAAATCAATTGAATAATATTATAAATAAATCATTAATGAACATTAAAATATTTCAGCTAAACCATGTGAACTAACTTCTGAATGTAATACAAATTTTTATTTAAAAAATACTTTCCACATTTTCATATAATACCATTAATACTTAATACCAATTCTTAAATTATAAATTTTAATTGTTTAAATCTAAAGTATCAATCTATTAAATACCACTCTTTTATAAAACTAAATGTTTAAAATGACATAATAATACAAAAATGTTTTTGATATGCATAAAATAAACCAATTTAGTAATAAATTAGTGATAGATGTTTATTCAAGTTTATCGTAATAAAATTCTTGTAATTAATAAAAGTACAATATATTGTAGAAATATGTTTTTATAGAAATATATTTTGTTAACGATGAAAATAGGATCTGAATAAATGAATACAATAAATACTTCAAGACAAGCCATGGTTTATTCAATCTATTTCAATGCTCGATTTAGACTGACTGTTTTACTTTTCTCGAACTCATCATAAAAAATAAATAAATAAATAATAAATAAAACCTAAATAATCATAAACCTTTTTTTGGATTTTTCGATAGCTACTTTTGCTTTCATCTTTTTTATTATATTTTGTCTTACAATATACATAAATTGAAAAACATTGGTAATATTGTTCAAAAGTTACAACTACACATGCTATAATTTATTTCATTGATTAAAAAAATTTCCATTTAATTGAAATGATATAAATAAAAAATGAGAGACATAAAAATATATTAACATACATATAATTAAACACTTATGTATCACGAGTAACAAAAAAATATTTATTAAGAAATATATAGTTATTTGTAATAATTTTAGAGGTATTTAAATTGTTGTATTATTCATAAATGGATTACGGAATTTCTTTTTAGAGAAAACTTTTTTTTTCAAAAAGAATTTTCGTTTGGGACACATCACCTTTACAAAATTTTGTTCCTTTATGAAATCTGAATTAAAAACAAAAAAATTATTTCTAAACAAATTATAGCTTAAATAAACATTTCTAAAATTAAATTTATAAATATCGATTAATCAATATTTAATTCAATAATGATAAGTGTTTAATACTCAAATTCATTTCGAAAAAATCGTGAAAAATAATCTTTTTAAAACTTATATAACATAAATTTATTATGAATATAAACAAAAAAATATTAAAGAGTAACTTAATTTTAATCAAGAAAATATTATTTTCCAAAATTTAAGAGCATATAAATCGTAAAAGCCTTATTTAAATTATTAAAAAACTTGAACTACGTCTTGATAATACATTGATATTATGGAATTCTTCCCACTAATACACACGCACTCGCACGCGCCCGCACACAGGTACGTGCAATTTCGGGTCAACCGAAGCACATGGACCCAGGGGGGTCAGCAACAATTGCATAGAGTCCCCAAAGGATTTGCCGGACATTTTCCCGGTTTTTTTCCTCGACTACGCCAACCATCTAAGGGACACACAGTTGCCGGAACTATTAGTTGGCAGGGCCTTCCAATCCACCAAAGTATATTGAAACCTGAAGGAGTGGGAGAGGAAATAGAGTACCACCGCGAAATACTCAAAAGGGTGCTCCAGTTTTTTCTTGGACTGCGACTAATATGAGTGCAAACACAATCGATAAATACAAGCCTCATAAAATACAACCTAAGTTCATTCTTTTTTTTATCTACTCCTCTCCTTGCGACGACACGCTAAAAATAAAAATATTGATGTTAATTTTTAATATTTTTGTCAGTTTGAGCTATCACGAGGCTCTTTTCCAAATCATAAAAACACGACAGTTCCCTACTTTGTTTCACCACTCGCGCAAAACCGTTCAACCAAGTTCACAATAATAGTAACACTAATAGCCAATCCCATTACCTCAACCCCGAGCCATTGATGGAAGTTAGGCCCAACCCTTGGATTGTTGCTGCTACATCCCTCAGAACTGAAACATTTAATTGTGAGCCCTCCAAGTCTCAAAGGGCTGCATCCGAATCCGTTATACGTCCCTGCGGGAAAATTCTCGAGTGAAGATTGAATGAAAGGAGAATTTCTCATCATTGTTTAACCATAGGGTTCTGCACTCAAAAATTCAAACGCGATCCTTTACAAATTTACAAATGTATATTTATTTAAGAGAATGTATTTATTTTATTAAAAATAATATTTAGAACTGCACTGTTTTCTATATCATTCTGGGTTTATACAAATTATGTTACTGTTTACGATACACAATTTTTTATTATTAATTAAATATTATTAATTCAGTTTCCAATTTTCCAATTTATTTTATTAAATAATACAAAATATAATTTATAATAAACTTTTTATTCATACTTTATAAATTATCTTTTACAAAAACTTCTTCTTGTAAACCGTTATTCGGCAATGAGGAATTTTCTTTCAGCAACGCGAGAAATACATTTGTTTATTATTATTAACATTATTTATCATTAACATTAACCGATTTTATAAGTAGAATTCGTTAGCATGATCATAGATATGAGACTTTTTACGCATTTTGTACTTGCCAGTTACCTTGAAATACAAATCGATAAAGATAAATATTCCACAACTAAATTTGAAATCATGCATTACTTTGACTTTCATGAATAATACCAAGGACTCCAAATTTTTATGTTTATATTACACTTCAAGTTAAGTTAATTCTTAAAACACGATTATGACGTGGATAGGTGATTTATTCGAAACCACTGCCTTTTTTAATGCACCATTATTCTACAAATTGAAAAGTTTGAGCTTCATTTTACTTACATGCTTTTAGAAAAAAGTATATAAATCAACAATTTTAAACTCATCCGTAAGATTTACTTTACCCATTTTTCCTCCGTCCAGTCATGCAGAAAATGTCAATGTACTCTTATGTTAACTACAATTAATATTTAAACCAATAAATCTGATATTAATCAACATGAAAATTCTACTAGTCATGTATAGGAAAAATTTCTATTTTCGTCGTGATATTGTTTATTGAACATCATCTCGCTCGTTTTTTGCAATAAATCTGAAAGAACGACTAATAAGGCATCTTATTAATGGGCAAGTTAAGTTACAGAACAAGTTCCAGCATCTTTGCTTAGCATATGCCAATTTTGATTTAAAGCCTGGTTTTTATTACAACCAGCAAGATAATCCGTCACTCATAAACTTCGCCATTCGTTTTTAGCTATATCTGTAAATAATTGACACATCGGAAGGTTGGAATCAGCAATAAATAATAAAATAAATAAGTAATAATATTAATTTATATTTATTCATATATCTAACGTAACTCTTATTTTAAAATTTTAACATAATACTATTCGCTATTATAACATACATTCAAAATTTACTTTATATTTAATAATTTATATTTAATAACAATATTTAATAACTGAAATAAGAATCAATAAAAATAACAAAATTAAAAGGAATTAAAGAGTATTAAATATATCACATTTGGAATTCTTTTTACCAATTTCGTAAAGTTCGCAAAGTATTTCTTTTTAAATTTCATAATTACTAAATAAAATAGAGTAAAGAAAAATTATTTGGGTACATAATGCGTTGTAGGTAACGATATACTTTATGAACAATAAATTAAAAATAAGATAAAAAATAATCGTTTTGATATTGATGTTGAAGTTTACTTCATTTAAAATCTTTAAATTTATTACTATTGACCATTTTCCCCATAAATCTAAATTTATGAAAATATATATCATAAATGCAGCTATAGAATGTAATTTAGTTTTAATTTATATCGATTCTCTTTTATAATTTTATTTTTCATTTAGGAATAAGTTTTACATGTGCAAACTGCCTTTCTGTATATATTTGTAAATAAATTTACTTATAATTTTACCTTACGTTTTTATATTCACTATTTATTAAATCTAAGAAGAACTTTCACAATAATCGTGTCTCTATTCCAGGGTAAATTTACAATAAAAAAACGAAGAGGAAAGGAGGAAAATCGACAATGATTTAAAAGAGATAGGTTACATCATAGTCCAGGCATCTTTGGAAAAGTCTATAGAGCAAACTAATGCATTCAGCTCATATATCATAGTGTTTGCATAAAATATTAATAACGCCAGGAGTCAATCCGGGATTAAAGAGAAGTTATGCATCAGGGGTTGCTCCGTTGCTCCAAGCATGCGCATACATAGAGGCACGTGTGGACGTGGGAGGCTCGATTATCCACGATAACTGTCCACAGCATGTACATGTGTTGAATCAGCGAGGCACAGTAAATCGGTAAAATGGATGCGCATGCGTCACTTGATCTGTCTTTACTTGGTACCTTGTTTGATCTGGCTTTTCCCACGTGGTTACACAAGGGAAGAGGAGGTCGCCATCGATCTTCCGTCTTGGTTTCCTCGCCTTCGGCAAATAGCAATAACGCCAATTGACACGTGACGAGGCTATTTCAACACTCATACATTAGTTTTTTTGTCTCAAGTGCTGAGTTAATGCGTGTGCAAATGTGTGCGAGCGCGTGTGTGCATGCGTGTGCGCGCACATATTCGCAACTAATACAACGAATGGGCAATACTCATTTACCCCTGAGACGTTCCTTCCAATTTTAATGATGACTAAGGTATCAAGTCAGTTTTTAAATAAGAAGGAAATAAATTTGATGTTACTTTAGATTGCTTATCATAAAAAATCACTCAAATAGAGAAATGTTGCTTGTTATAACTATAATAAAATAATTTATAAATTTAACATATTTCAGTTTATTACAAATTTTATTAAGCGACATTTCAAAAAATAAATGATTAAAATGTGATTTAAACAATTAAATATGCAACCGAATAATTTTTTCTCTGAGTTCAAAGTATTTGCGCACATGATAAATTAACACTAAATAAATTCAGTGAAATATTATAAGTACTACAATTAATTATAATTATTAATAGTATGGCATACTTTTAATCCAATATTTATCAATTGAAATATATTTTTTTTGAGTTGATTATATATTCAACTATATATTTATATTATATATTTAATGTAAAGAAATCTTCATTTTGAATTATTATTGTGCAATTTTTTATTTGTTTACAAAATAAATAAAAAACAAAAAATATCGGTTTATTACTGAATACAGCGTGTAATCATCATTGTTTACTTCCACTGAATATGAAAATTTGTCAGTACTTTAAAAAGTGCAATGAGTGAAAGAGAGAGAGAGAGAGAGAGAGAGAAGGTGGCATTTTAAATTGGCATCATTGTAGCACAGTAATCGAGCTTCTCATTCACCAATGATTGGGCGTGATGAGAACGACCAATACAACCAATGACCACTGGTACATGTGCAATGCCATCAATACTCGTGTATGACTGTATATGTACTCGCGTGTATTCAGCGTGTGATACATCGTGTTGGCATTGTGCTGCAAAACTCGTACATCCGCGATCCTCCCCAATCTTTTTCGCCCTTTTTACAGGACGAAAAGGATGTGGGAGGGAGAATTTTGCATTGTACACACCGATGCACTCGATTTGATTTATTTATTCATTGATGCACTACACCTAGTTTGCTTTTCCTCGACCTCGTGTTACCCGAGCTTTTTACTAATTTTCCCTTTTATGTCTTGTTGTTTTCAAGAACATCAAAGGATTCATCATGTTTAAAAAAAATATTTTATTATTTTGAATATTCGTAAAAGGTTTATTGTTTACAATGATTTGAATTAAACCACTTTGTTCGATATTATATTCCTTTTGATACATTTTTATAAACCAGGTATAATAATAAATTATTTAAAGTAAGCTACATCAACCAGATGCCTTACTTTAATTAAACATGAATTTAAAAAATTAGAGTACTCTAAATTTATTTGAATAAATATAAGAATAATTTTGTATTTCAATGAACTATTTCCTCTAAATTATTCGCTTTTACGTTTAAAATATATTATTGATATTTACTGATTAATAATGTTTTAACTATTAATATTTATGAAATATTTTAATCTGAATCCGTGCTAATTATTATACTACCATTATTCATTGATTGATTGAAAAATTTATTAAAAAATGTTTGCAAACACAAATAAATATACGCGGTAATAAAATTATTATTATTATTGTGACATAAAAGTGAACTTAATAATGTATTCTTAATTCTGTTATATTATTTAATAATTTCATAATTTTTCAGTTTTTATGATTAATTTGTAATATATTTAATATTTTTCTTATGTACATAATTTTAGTTAAAAAGTTTATTATTTTTATTGTTTATTAAACCTTTATTTTTCTGTAACAATCTTTTGTAACTGTATAAAATAATATTTTTTATAATATAAATAATATTTATACAATATAAAATTTTTTTTTTTTATTTCAATAGTAGAAGCCAAAAGTGAATATATTAAATACGTTTATAAACTTAAATTTCAGTACATTTATTAATAATTAATGATACTGGTAGTGTATTTGAGAAAAAAATTAAATTTAAAATATAAATACAAGAAATATATATACTATTACATAGTACAGTAATACTTAATAACAGTTCGAATTATCTATAATATGAAATATAAAGGATATAAATACATTATATTATTTTGAAGATGACATACTATATAAAATAAATTTTTTTATATAAATTAAATCAGAAATTGTCAAAGAATAGTAATTGCAGTTTTTAATTTCTGCAGAACATCCAATTTTACAAATGAAGGAATAATTCAAACGAAAGCACAAAGTGAGAATGACTGAATCAAATTGAAAATTCGAGAAACATATTATCTTTAAATTTTTAATCAGCAATAACGTGGTTAATAAGGTGGGTGGATGATAATTGAGTAGGAAATTGGAAAATCGGTCCTGTAAATTTCATTTGTAGATAGATTGGACATTGGTTATTTCGTTCTCACCCATTTCTACCATTATAAAACGGTTAAACGACCGCAGGACCGTATACATCATCCTGGAAACCAGTTTGCGCACATTGTCTGCGACACATAATCGACCATAAAATCGCCCTTGCCCCGGTGACCTTTGACCCTTAATTTCACCATTCCATGCAACACTGGTGACCATTGGAGTTGGTTATTGTTGGAGATTTGATTCCGCGGCTATGATTGATAATGACACCATTGTTTGAATTGAATCCCATACTTTCCCACCGATTAATGAAGGTCTTTATTGACTTTTTATTTAATTACCTCGTACACTTTTTTCTACTCCATTGGATTAGACCTTTTAAGTTATACAAGATTCGCTAAATTTCAGCAATTGCTTAAAAGTTAAAAGCGTGATAAACAAAAATTTTTTGTCAGTTAAAAGTACAAAATGTCATCTTTATTCTACAGTCAATAAATATTTTAACTCATCTATATAATTTATAGGATATCAATCAATTGAAAATAAAATTTTTACTGTAACTTGATTGAAATATCAACATTTGTACTATGATTGTAAACATTCCTTCCAACAATTCATATACATATAAAAAGTTATATAATATACCAGTTTTTTTAAGTAGAAGAAATTTATAAAAATATAACAAATATAGACAAAAACAATGATTAGAAATGATTATGTATTCTACTCTTATTATTTGAAATTTTTATTTCTTCTATTTCCAAATTTCAAATGGATAACAACTTTGTAACTCTGGTGTAGTCATTGAAATTACAAATTTTGATATTAAATACAATTCTAAATAGATTTTTTCAATTAAGATAATTTTTTAAATAAATATTGGCCGTTTGTAATACTATGAATAAAAATGTACATAGCACAAACTAAAATAATTTAATTTTAATATTTTTCATTTGATAAATAATTATATTTCAATTTACGTTTGTGTAAATAAGATCTAATATTTTTTAATAGCTCCGTGTTTATTTCTCATTAAATGTAATAATAATCAATTTTCATTTTTATGTAACGTGACACGGGAAGTATTTCTTTTTTCTCTAATTTTTAATTCTTTAAATGATTAATTTAATCTTTTTAGAAATTATCTTCTTAATATCTGAATTTTTTAACAAATTTTATCGAAATATGGTATAAATCTGTTGATAATATGTAAATTTAGCTTTAAGATTGTTTTGAGGTATGCCTATTATGATTAATCTTGTCTAATATTTATATCTGAAATAAATCACGCGTATTCAAATGCAGTGTTCTTTAAATTTTGAAAATCTCTGTATGCTAATGAGCGTATATAAATTCATCCATAATTATGGATATCTGGTATTTATTATAAATATACACCATTAACATTAATGAAAATTAATGCATTATTATTAAAACCTTCTTTTTTTACTAATTCAAATCAATTGTAACCTATTCATAAACTACAATACACAACCTCTATCATGTATATGTATATCCTGATACATATTTATACTAAAAAAATTTAATATATTTGTTGAGAATTATAATTATAACAGAGTTTTGTTTTACTAGAAGTTTATTTAAATTAAAGACAATAATTGAAAACATACATATAGTTGAAAACTTGTAACCTTAATCGGGCTACACCAAAATTAAACTAAGAGCAATTTAGAATTTTAACAAATGATATCCCCCCCCCATGCAGTCACAGGTACGCACAACAAAAATTACCTACCATAAGATACCTGACCATTACAAATATTGTTCTATGCAAATATTATTTCTTTCACCTACTCCGCCCTTATCATTAAATAGCAGCAATACACTTATTCGGTTTGTATTAGGTTTAACGAGTTATATTTGTTGAAATATAAAATGCAAATTAAACATTTACATATAAATCCAACAATTTTTTAATTGCAATTTCAATACCAGAAAATATTTATTATTCAATTACGTCTTCAGTTTGTCTTAAATTTACAGATTAATAATAATTGAAGATAAATTATCAAGAGCAATATAATTTGATCAAAGAAGTCACATATATTGAATTTTTACAAAAGAATAAAATAACTAGACTTTTCTACTTTCTATGATATAAAAAAGAAAGAAAAAACTTTCTACGTATAAAAAAGAAAAATTTAAGTAATATTTTAAAGAGTTTAATTTAAATTTTAGAAAAGTCAGAATAATAATCATGACACTTGAGAAAATATTACAAAAATTATATTTTAATTTTGTAGACTAAATTTACAAAAGTAAATTAGTTAATTTAGTGCAAAAAGTAGCAGAAAAATCGATTACACACCTAGCTTTAACTAATTTAATTGTTATTATTTTATCTTGTAAAACTCTGATCTTTTTTGTATCGAATTCAGATTAATGATAAAAAAGTCATAGTAAATGTAAATACTGAAATACATGTAATACACCAATGAATAATGGAATTTAACAATAGAAAAAAACTATTCCTTGAGTGTAAATAGAATTTGTTCCAATTCTTCAATTTAAAGTTCTTATTTTACAGTCATTTATAAAAAAATTATTAACAATTTTCCTCTACTACATATAAATCTTGTGAGATTTACAGTAATTTGCCTAATTTGAAAATCAGAAGTAAGCCTCTTTATCTACTTTTTTCTTTCATTTTCACTCCCTCCCTAAGGAACGAAAAAATTCATTTTAAATTACTATATGTGTAAAACACACACACGCGCCCGCACAAACACACACACAAACAATCCTTTATGAGTAGAAATTTTCGCCTTCATACTTTGGCAAAGAGTCGTCCTGGTTCAGCGAAAGTGACTAGTTGTCGTAGAAGATATAACTCAAATCGTAAACGCGATTTCTCGGGCAAAAGGAGATGAGGTTTGAGGATGCTAGGGGAAGGAAGAGGGATGATAGGGATGGCTGATACCCCACCCATCGAAACCAATGAATACGAATAGGTTCGGAGATACGATCGAGGCCGGAATCCCTCGATGCCGGTGAAGGCGAGTGGCGGAGGGAGGCAAAGGGTACGAAGGCTAAATTAAATGATTTGCATAAGTAGGTGGGTGTCGACAATGGCAAACATTGACAAACTCGCCTCTTCCTTTTGCGTCTTCCCTTCTCGCTCCATTTTTGTTCCTCCAATGTTTTATCTCTTTGTCATTTTATTCGTCATTATTCACCGAGTGTCAGTAAGACCTGTACTCTCTACTATTTACGATATATTTACTGCATTGAATCGAAATATAATAACAAATGCATTGGTATTTGAAATAAACTCCACGGATACTTTACTTGAAATCACACACACTTGGTTGTTGATTAAATTTTGGTACAATTGATAACCGATCAACTATTAACTGTTTCTCCATCATTTGTTTATAATTTTTAACACTTTGATCGATATGAAATTAGCTATAAAGATAGTATTTCATATAGAGAATAAATTAAAATTTCGTTTTTAGTGGCTATAAAGGAAAATATTTGCCAATCTTTTATTAAAAGTAAAGAAATCAAATACTAATTATCCAAATATTGAATTTACTTTTATCAGTAACAAACTTTTATATTTATGAGGAGAATAGTATATATAAGTTATCATTTTAGGTAAATTTTTCATCAGGATTTAAATAAAATATTAATATTTATAATATTCATACCATAAATAAATGAAAATTTTTATTTATATCTTTTTATTTAATACTGATAAAGTTAGTTTTCTAATAAAGCATTATAAACTATATGCAACTGTTATGAAAATATTCCTCATCTCTTATTAAAATTATTATTTTTTAATTATTACTTTAAATATATAAAGATTTTTAATAAAAATTATATCATTGCATGATTGATGTATAAAGCTTATTAGAATTAATAGAGACTTAAATTAAATTAAAAATGAAAAATATTATTTTACTATACACGGTACAGTCAGTTTTATAGGAGTATAATCGTTACAAAATTACACCTCAAAAAAATAAAACTACCCAAATAAATTTAAAACAAATTTTAAATAGAGCGAGAGATATACAAATGCATTTTTTATTCAATAAAATAATATATTAATAATAATAACTAATAATAATTAATAATTAATAGTAATAACTATTATGTATTATTTCAACTTTCTGCTCAGGAATGAACTTGGTTACAAATTTATATTTTACATAGTCTTAAAAAGTAGGTTACGGTTACACTTTACGTTTTTACAATTTATATATTATATATTCAAATAATATACATACTATTCCTAATACAGAAAAACAAAGGATAATAAAATCATATATCTCTTAGGTTACAAATGAACATTTGCGCACAATATCTAAGCATTCATATTTCTCTCACATACACATAATATTTACTTATTCGACCATATAACATTACAAATGTACTATATTTCTTACATATTACTATTATACTTACTTCTTATATGTGTTTATAAATTATTACCGCAAATATTATGTTCCGTATTAATTGTTAATTAATTTTATTATACGGTGCAATTGTATTTTTACTTGTCAAAGTCGTGTTGAAACTCGATTATTATTCAAAACAAATTGTTACTCGGTTATATTTTGGAAACCCATTAAGGATTTTGAGCGCTAAGATAATCGGGTGTATGTTATTAATGTTTCAGATGTAAAGGTTTTACACAAGAGTTTTGCAAAGTGGCCAAAGCTCGGGGTTGTAAAATAGCAAGTGAGAAAACACGCGTGTATACTTAGAACAAATAAAGCGGGGGTGGGTTTCGAGGATGAATGAATTATTGGGCTACGGATTGATGGGGCGGGGGTGAGACGAAAGATAAGGTTGTAGTGTGTGCACGAGTCGACACGTGTCGGCAGCCTGTCTGACACTGATATAGCCCTTCGCAATTACCTCGTGCATTTAAGCGCGAGCGCCATTTCTCTCAGTTTTCCACCCCCTCCACACACTTTGGATTATTTGGATCCTGATGCTCCGCCTCTGATAAGACCTGCTTCAAGAGGCACACGAACAACTCTTGGAACCTTGCTTGGTGATGCTTCTATTTCAAGGGATGCTTGCTGCCCCTTATCGATGCCCCTAGATATTTTCAAATACGAATAGTTTATAAGTACTACGGCTGACAAAATCCTCGGATGAATTGTTCTTACTCTGTGGACCTGTGCCTATCCATCAATAACTTTTATTTTTTTATTTTTATAATTATTTCATTCAAAGCTTACTAATATCGCATAAAAGACTACTGGAGTTGGGAAGGGACTTCTACAATAAATGAATAGATACGCATACAATTTATAATTAATGATTAAAAGAGGAAGTAGTGCATTTTGCTTTATGTTAAACTTTATTAAAAACAAAATCCATGCGTGAATAATACACAGAATATGTACATCATTGTAATAAGTTAAATATTTAAAATATATACAAACATTTTTGCTGGGATATTATAATATTATCTATAATAATGATATAATATCCGGATATTATGATACTAATATTTCTTGAGTACTGAGTAATATGAAAAACGACAAAGCTCTCCTTTTCTTAGGAAGAATAAACATCATATAATGATATTAATATAACATGAAACCATGCATGCAAACTATAAGCAAGTTTATTGTTGTTTGTTGTATACCAATAACAATAAATACGCAAACAATATTAGTAGTTTTAAAGAGTTTTTAAATGTTACCTTGTGTATTTGCTATAAAACTAAATTAAAAAATTATAGGATCTTTATACAAAAATTTAATATTGATTTCTACATTTTTTATTTATATTGATATTTTAAGGAAATTTCAAACATAACAAGCATTAATATAAATTTTTAAAAATTATTTAATCTCATAAATCTATTATACTACCTTTTGCCCTTTAAAACTAATGTTTAGAAAAGTATTTCTTTAATATCCGATTTAAATTTATATTACATATTTTTTTTTTAAATCTTGAGCATAATAATAACCGATCAATAGATTTTCCAGCCTTGTTAACAATTTAATGAATCGATAAGATAAAATTTAATTGATAGAGAATTAAATTTATACACATTTAACAAAATCATTAAAAAAAGCTTAAAAGTTAAATACAATTTAACACAACAAAATTCTGCTGACCAATGAAATAAGGAATTATCTTTTTTGATGTTTTCCTTAGCATTTGCCATCTTATCTTACTTACAAAATCTAAATAAATTTTCATATCCAAATATAATAATCTGATATCACTTTATTAATATCCATCTTACTTATACTCATACGCATGAATAACACAATCAACGATATTGTATAAAGAAGCCTTTAGAAGTTTAAGGAATTTTTATTTAAAAAATTAGTAAAATATTTATGATTTGGTGTTGAAATGATATTTGGAATGTCATAAAATCTTAATTTTCAAATTTAAATAACCTACTTAGAGTTGAAACTCACTAAAAAATTAATTTTTATTTAACTTAATGTACCAAAGTATTAGAAAATTATCACCAAAAGTAAGTAACAATAAATTCGAAATCGGACTGATTGGAATATAATTTCTAACAAAATATGATTTGACAGCAGTGTGTGTTATATTTCATAGAAACATGGTTAAAAGGTACTATGCGATAGATCGGAAACTAAATTGGTAGTGAAGATGATTTGTTTGCAGCTCGGAAACTCACTTGATCATAAATGACTAGACCACGGCTTACTCTTCCTCGCCCTGTACATTTGTATTTGCATTCATGTTGTAGGCAGCCGTTTGTCTACTATCTTTCTTACACTATACCTATCTGCCTTTCCATATATCCGTTAATCCACTACCTTCTTTTCTCTCTCTCTCTCTCACACACACACACACACACACACACACACACACACACACACACACGCATGCACTCGCTTCTATTTCACCTTGTAAAACAGTCGTACAAAGAACCAGGGAATTCGCTCAAAGCACGGGGATGTTTGTCAAAATTCTTTATTGCCGCAAGTTCGGTGCATTGTATTCATAGCGAAAAATATTTGACTGCAACTGAAGAGAAAAAACGAGCCAAAAATAAAAAATCGCGAGAAATTGCAAGCGTTTCGCTTCCGAGCTTTTTGGCTTTATGATTAAACACCGGCGGTCCCCGACACGTCACACTTGTTTATTTGGGGATTGCTTTTTCATTCTTTTTTAAAAACGACTATTCATTCGTCCGAAGGTTAAAGGTCGCAAAAAATCTGCTTTGTAACACGTTGATGGTGCCCTTTGCACTTTTATCGCTCTATTTCATCCCTGAGAGCTCATTGCAATTTCGTCATTTTTTTTCACTCTTGGCCGTAGATTTATACGAGGACAATTCAAGAGTGCAAACATGGATGGAAACTATCGATGCATTCGTGTCATCAACATCGAGATTCGCGTTCAGTGATTATTATTGAGTTGCCACCACTAGGAGAAAACAAACCCATGTTTTTAGTATAGGGTCGTTTATTCTTTTTTTTTCTTCCGTTTTTAGATTTTACCAATGCAGTCCGCTGGTGGCTTTATTTTTATCGATTTAACATCAAGTTATAATCTTGGTTATTACAAATATTTAAAATATTATTTGCATAGTTAAAATAGTTTCATCGAATAATCTGTACGTTTGATAACTTGCAGTTTGAATACATTTTTATTACTTATTTAAATATTATAGCATAATTTAGCATAATTTATAAATAAATAAAATGATAAATTCAAAGGATTATCGACGTGCAGATTCACATTAACGTTCAATGTATTTACATCTGATAAAAATATTGGAATAATTACGTAAATAAAATACGATATTTATTGCTAATAATGTTTGTTTTATATCAAGATAATTTTAAATTCATTTAAATAGTTAAATAATATTATAAAATATTTGAATTATTATTCATAAAAATAAGCAACTTATTATAAATAGTATGTAAGATATAATAGTATATAACATCTATTCATGTTTTACAATGTTCCACTCTATTACAACATATACAGCTGTATTGAGGTCGCTAATAATCACATTGTTGGTGCAATAATAAATAAATAAATAACTAAGAAAATAAATAAATAATTAAAAATTTGTACATTTCTCAAAATTTGATCATATCTTTAACGCAAAATATGTTGCAAACAATTGTATTTTTAGGCTGTTGTATTTAAACACAATATATTTATTCATGCAAAGACAATCTAGCTAGACATATAATAAATTTAAAAAATGTAAACAATAATTATTCATTGTTGTTTAAATTAAATTTCACTTTTCACAAGTATTTATTAAATATTAAAATATATGTACAGCTGTATAATATATATATGCAATAACCAACATGTTCATGCGACAATAAATAAATAAATAATAAAAAATGTCTATCCTAATTTTATAATATTTTAATTTTAAGGTAATCTTTTCATTTATATCTACAGAAGAACTGGTTTTATATCTTCATATTTTAGTAGTATTGGAATATTATTAATATTAATATCGATATGAAATAAAATCAAATTGATATAAATAATTATTATTGCTTGATTAATTTTTTATATTTTTATTTGACTATTTAGATTTTAAACTTAAAACATATGTAAACATTAAATGTATTTAAACTTTTTTGTAAAATCTTTTCTTTTTATAAGAAAGTATAATTTAAAAATCATTTTACTTGCTTACTCTAGTATATTAATGTTTACTAATCCTCTAATTAATTTGTAAAAATGCAAGTTTAAATATACTAATTACATAATATCAAAAAAAACCTTTTAAAACAATCGTTGATTTCACAATTTAACAATTGAAAGATAAATTACTTTATTGGTAAGACGAATAAGCAATGAGATATATGTACATTTTTATAAAAGAAATGAAACATGTGTCAGTAAACCACTTGACCATGAATATCGGTTAATTCCTTAACCCCTTATACTCGATTCATGCTTATCTCGCTTTTTCCTTCCTCACCCCCCTTTAAAGAAAATTTTTTCCCTTGCGAAGGCTATTTTTCGTTTTCCGAAGAGCTTCGGTTATAATGAAAGGACCCTCCGGACACAGGAATAAAAGAAAAAAAGAGTGATGAAAGGGGTGTAATGCCGAGGTTAGAGAAAACGGGAAAATCTCGCGAATCCATACTTTCCTTTACACGCATGTTGAGAGTGTGTTATAAGTAAATGTACATGTTGAAGTATATAGGAAGGGGTGTGCGTGGATACGAGAATAATATTTCACTTAGATTAAGAGGAGGGGGTAACGAGTAAAAGATCTCTTGTCGACTTGTCGCCTCGCGCCCTGACACAGAAACTTCAACATCGCGTCAGTTCGATCTTTAAGTTTTATCGCAAGGTTTTATTTTGTTCTTCTGTTTATCAATAATTCACAAACTCAACAAAAAGCGTCACACCTCGAATGACTTTTTTATTTTTTCATCATTATTTTTTCAAGAGGGGGATGTGTTATGCTCTTTCAATTGGAATTTTCATTAATTATATACTGATTATTATTGTAACTTGTAAGCTTTTACCATTTAATATTCCAAAATTTTTTTACATGAAATGCGTTGATCAATTAACTTAATAAATCAGAAATATTTATTCAAAACAATTCCTCATAGTATTGTTATTGGAAAATTATTAATAATAAATTTGCACGAAACAACTCATGTAATTGGGGTTCAGAAGAGCAATTTAAAGTAAAAATCATCAAAAAATAATTATTTAAATACAATTGCTTATTTTTGCAATTATTTTTGTTCAATAATTAAAAATTAAAATTTTGTATTTAAAACCCCATTTTAAATATTAGTGATGCATAATCACACACAATGATACAATAAAAATTTTTCTAAAAATTGGAAAAATTTTTAAATATATAATAATTTTTTCAAAATTATTTTTATTGAATATAACTTTATAAAAATTGATATGATGAAAATTTACAATACTTTTTTAATAATTATGAAATAAATTTAATTAATTTACCTTATATTACCAGTTGATAGAGTCATCCCAAAACGCAATCGAATCAACGTTTACGAACTAACCATAAATTATCAATTCTCGTAATATGTATTTACAAATTCTATAAATTTACGAAAAGACAACACAAAATGTCAGCCTCCACCCTCATATCATGATATCCTGATTTCCCTATATTTTTCCTATTTTTGACCAACATAAAGATAAAATGACATTATTTTCAAGGACTCCCTCCCCTTCCTTTGCCCTTCCCAATGTCCATAAGCTCGCTATTATTCAAGGGAGGCATTCGTACCTCGATCCATCATCCATATCCCGACACACATTTTAGAGATCAAAGCCGTATGTAAGCCACATCCACGAAATCTCGCCTCTGAAAGTAAACCGTGATTCTCGTGAATCTCATGATTCTCTCCGAATACACGATTCTGCCTCGCACCCCTATACACTCTCACCCCCGACGCTAGAGCGTATTTAGAACACGACTTCTGGTTTCTTGTGCGCGCCCTCGCTTCCTAATGGTTGGCTGCATTGGACCTTGATTTATTTATCCCAGTGCCAGCGCAACGAATTCAACTTTGATTCAACTCGGGATTAAACGGAGTCCGTGGGTTTTCCCGCCAAGAGCCAACATCAAGACTCGAGCGACACCATCACGGTGGCACAAGTAGCATGGGGTGGGGGGAGAATATCCAAGTTGCCTCTTTACCTTGGTTATCCCGGACGCCCTGAGCGATTTTTCACGGGGTGCAGTGGACGTAGCTACCCCATGAATGGAGAATAATACATATAAATAAAATAACACACTTAAATCTGCGATATAACAGTGACACAAGATTCAATCGCTTCCCTTTCTTTATAATATTGTTTTTAGGATTCCTCGTCAACTATTGTTAAGAATTATTTTTATATTCAATTTCTCTTCGGCCCAACAATAATTGTTTTTCATAATTTTATAGTGACCACACAAAGACATAATCTATTTATTTATTCGAACAATACGAGCTCAAGAAAATATTTTCTATGCACAATAAATATTATAAATATTAAACAAAGTACCATCTTTTTATATTATTGTATAATTTCGAATTTATGCTCAAATTAACTGGTTTTATATAAGTATCTCGCAATCATTTTTATTAGAAATAAGTATTATTGAATCTCTTTTGACATTTTTTATTATTACAGAAAATAAAAACCTGTAAAAAACGAGAAAATTGAAAATATAATTAATCGAATTTAAATTAAAATCTATATAAAATTGTCATAAATTAAAATAAATATCCATAAGGATTTTGATACACTGGAAATTAATAATTTAGTTAAATAAAAACACCTTCAATTTAATTTCGTTAACATTTGTAGATAAAGAAGCGGTACAATCATTTCATATGTTTACTAAATACTATTTATTTTTTCAATTTACAGAAATTTTTTTTTTTAATTTATTATAATAGATAATATAAAATGCAAGTAGCGTTTTCAGTAGGGCTTGGATCTAAAAATTATATTGTCTTTTTATAATAAATGTTTAGCTTAATTAATTATTAATGTGAATGTAAGTTTACAATTGTAAATGAATACAAATATATATTATTTAATGCACAATTCTAGATAATACAATAACAAAAATTACATACCATTTAAAAAAATTAAATATTTAATAAATATTTAAAAATTAAATAGTTGATCGTTTATATTTATACATGAATATTTTCATTTAAATTTGAATTTACATATTTTTTGTTCCGTTGAAAGTAATTATCAAAACTAGTAGTAATCCTAAATAATATAAATAAAGGTACCAAATTCATTTTATGATCGCAACAATTAAAAAAACAGTTCCACAAAAGATCGTCAATTAGTAATATAACATTTGCGAAAAACAATAGCTCGAGATAAAAATGTGACGGTGCTCTACTTGGCTAAAGAAAAGTTGAGTAGGAGATAGGAACCCTCGGTGAAATTACATAAGAAGCGAGGCGGGACACCAAAAGAAGTTATGTCCACCATCTCCAGAGAAAAGTGGATAATTCGCGGAAACTCCGCAGCCCCGAGGATGATGAATCTAGTGCGGAAGCACTTATGACACACGACTCCACGGGAGAGTGATTCCTCGCCGCAAGCATCCTCGCTCTCTGCTGATTTGTTTTCCACCCGAGTGGCGTTCCCGGATTCCGCATCCCCTAGTATCTGAAGCCCAGATTACCCGGGGTGATCAGCTATGAAATTAACTGGAGTTTTCTCGGGGAAGACCGACTGAGACGTTTTCTCGCTTCGATGTCTAGGTACACATCAATTGAAGCATAAGCTCTCATTTTTTGTGTCTGCCTGGGGTTGTTGGACATGTTAAGATTCCTATTGTTCTTCATTACATCGCCCTTTTACATTTCACCCCTTCCATTGCACTTTTAATATTTACTATTTTGAAGCACGCAATGTCGACGGTGGATATTGACAAAAATGTAAGTCGTTTAGCATTAGTCCAAGCAATAGAGCACTTTTTAGGTTATGAAAAAAGCAGCTAGTGATGCATATCAAAATTAAAAAAAATCAGTATTTATTAAAAACGAAGTTCATTTTTTTCCTTAAAATTGTTAATAAAAAAAAAACCCTGAATATCATGAGTGGCATTTTAGAAAATAAAAATCTACTGATTTTTTTACGAATTTTGATATGCATCACTAGCTGGTTTTTTTCATGACCTAAAAAGTGCTCTATTGCTTGGACTACATTCAAACAAGCATCATAAAAAAAGGTCTACTATGTAAACAAATATGTTATGATGTACACCATAATCTGCATTGTATCTCTTATAGAAAAATGTCCAACAAGACCCTGCCATGTGTAATTCAATTTCATTTATTCGTATTTTTTATAAACAAACTACTCATGTTTTTGAGATTTATATACTATCCTCTTAAAAAATAGCATCAAACGAAAATAATTGAAATAAATATTATTTAGTCTTGTGACTGGTGTTGATTATAAAACTGTTAACCAGTATGTAACTTAAAAAATTTATTTTCTCATTTTTCGTAACTAGTGTTCTCTATTTAAAATATATTATGAATGTTCATTTTCAATACATAATTTAATATATAAACTTACAAAGTAACAACATTCCTCAATTGTTTATATTGTAACAAGAGTAGAGAAAAAAACCAAAATACTTCATGAACGGTAAATAACACATTATTCTTCAAAAAAGACAGATTAGGTTAGATCATTCCTCTCAACGGCTGAGTAAATATCACCTTCCCTATTTATAAGAGATGCCCTTAATTATCACCACTAGTAGCTAAGTCACTCTCTTACCTTATTCCTCCCTCCTTTCTTTTTCTCTTTGTATTTCATTCGCTATCTCCTCGATAAATAAGAAGCACAAATCTTCTCTTTGTTCTTCAGCTGTTTTTTTCAACATTTTAACCAAGCCATGATATTGTAATGTACTTGAAGTTCCTTTTTTGTCATTTAGGTGACACAAATTATTACCCTTGATTGAGATTTTACATTTAAGAACTAATTAAACGCAAGTAAATCACGTTTTTTAGAATTAAAATATACCTTCAAAAAATTATTTGTTTATAATTATTTAAATAATTTACACACATTTTTTTTATTAAAATTAAATTTTAACATTCAATGTATTTAAACATTCATACAACCACATTTAACGACTAGATGAAAATAAAAAATCCATTCAAAAACGTTATCCACTCTTAATTTGTTCTCAATAATGATTTTTGGTAAAGTCCCTTAATATTTTCATTACAATGCAGGATAATAAACGAGTTATATTTGTCAATAATATGATCCTCCCATAAAATAATCTCAAGCATGATGCATAACTTTATAATCTTCGGGGCCACAACGTCAGCACGTTTTTACAAAATTTAAGGGACACGAGTTATTTTGATACGCGAGACACTATGCTAAAATGAATAATGAGATCACGTCAACCATTTGTATGAATCTTTTGTGTTCATGTAAATAGGAATTACAATAGAAAAACAGCTATTCTATTTGGGAATTAAAAGAATAATTTCGCAATTAATAAAAATCCGTGTTGCGAATTGCAATTCCTATAAATTTTTTTATTTGTATCCTTATAAATAACTCAACTGAATCTATAAATCATATATGATACAAAAAATATATATACAACTCATATATGGATATATATTAATTATACACAATTAATATGAAATTGAGATTTTATTAATACTTACATTATTAATCAATGTTAATATAAATATAAAGTTTATTAAAAGTAATAATATCATAAATTTCTTGATTGATTTTTTATACTAAATATTACTTATATATAGTATAAAAACACTATATTTTATCAGAATATTTCAAATTTATAAACATGTACTCTTGTTACTTGTACTTTACATATGAATCGTAACAGAATTCTTTTTGTATCTAATGAGACAAAAAGAAAAAATATATTAGACGTAGTTTATACGAAAGACTATTGAGGAGCAAAAGATTATAATCGTTGTTATCTCGTATTTTAATCTCTCTTTTTAAACTTTATAAATTATGCTTATTTACTGTTCCACTTCCCCCCCCCCTCTCTCGCTCTCTCTCTCTTAGTTTCAATCCCTGAAAATTTAATGTGATTTCAGCAAAACCCAAATTAATAAGGTCAACATATTCTTCAAATCTAATATGATCAAAATTTTCAAATCAATCTAGACACTACAACAAAATCGAAAAGTAGCTTACAACCTTATTAAGTAATAAAATCACATGTAGACGTTTTCAGAAAAAAACATATCGATACTAAAAAAAATACAATTACTTAAAGATTTTACCTTAAATTTTATTAATAAAATAATATTTGTTAGATAATAATATTGATAAATAAATGAAAACTAAAATGAGTATAAGAAAGAATAATCAATCAGATGAAATAATATCCTTACTGCTATTTCCCCCCTTTATATCATAAAATTATTTCCTATAATTTAGATTTTCCTTTTAATCTTTCAAGTGGAATGAGTACGTTAATCAATCACTGTATTTAGATATATTTATAAATATTGTTACTTTATTACTAATTTACATCTTTCAACTTTCGTTGAATTTTATTTATTAGTTTTTCGGCATTTTTGCGTTTAACAACCACTGCACCTTTAAAATATTTTCTATATATATCCGCATTTTCTTTTACAAATTTTTACAAATTATATTATTTATGTTATAAATATTGCATTAATGTATATTAGTTTCTTATTTACGAAGCAAAGTAAAAATTATGAATTTGTTTAAATGTTTTACACTATGTGGGTTGAGAGTGAAAGTACTCGAATATTATTCGAACTTAAAATTGTATATTTATATTATCATACGTTCTTGACTACATCAAGTAGATTAACAAGTGTAATAATATTTATTTTTGCAATAATACTCGAGGATAGATCAATTTAGAAATGTTGATAAATCATCTCCGAAGAATTATTTTTTATTCGTGCGATAGATACGACTCGATTTCTGCTGACATCAGTGCAATATCTCTATCGACCAAAAAGTTTGTGCCAACTTTTTTTCTTCGCTGTTAGTTTAAATGAACAAAGCTAGCTTTCCAAAAACATATAAAAATAGACATTAATAAATCAACTCTTCGATATATTTTGTACAGGAAGCACTTGGACAAGAAAGAATAGCCCCATCGTTCTCGAAAACGATCTTCCGAACAAGTATTCTGTCATTTTCCCTACACAACTATCCAATACTTATTTTAAAGATTGAAGAAATTCAAAAAAAAAATTGAAAAGCACAACATCATGTACGCATACATTTGAGTTACAGCTGATGAAATAATAATTGCATAAGACACAATACTGAAAATGCGTTTTTCTGTTTTTTTCCGATAATAACTGTTAGTAAAATAAAGTTGATATAGCTACATTTCAAGTATATATTATTTGAATTCAGTGAATCCTTTGAAAAAAAAAACTTTGAATTGTTAAAGTTCTTTACTTTTCATATTAATGTCACAATGATTAAATTATCTTTATAATATTGGCATACACTAATAAGATAAAATTAATTGTTCAAATGTAACAAACATTTTTACCCTCACACTGAAAACTATTGCAAATATAAAATTAAATAAAGACACCTAGTCTAAGTAACGAAGCACTTTTTAAGTCATGAAAAATTAGAAGTTAGTGACGCATATCAAAATTTGTGAAAAAATCAGTAGACTCTTATTTTCTAAAATGCAACTCATAATATTCAGAGGTTTATTTTTATTAACAATTTTAACGAAAAAATGCATTTTTTTTTTACTTTTTTTGTAATAAAATGAAAAGTTTTAATTTTAACACTATAGTATCAGTGGACTTATTGTAGCTAATAAACTTTTGAATAAAATGAATGTTTATTTGAACCAATCGAAAAATTATAAACGGAAAAAATTTACATTTAGCGGAAAATTTAAAAATTGATTAAAAAATTCATAACATTGTTTTTTTTTAATATTAAGAAATATAATTTTGGGGAATTAAAGTAATTGATATGAATTTTATTTGTACAAAATTTTAGTTTGATCGGAGTATTAATTTTTGAGTAATAACAATGTTAATTAAATTATGCAAACATTTTCAAATTAATTTCTACTTACCCGGCGATTTTTATTTTTTCAACAGTCATTAAAAATATAAGTCTTTTACATACTTAGATAGTTTCTATTATAATAGTCTATAATTATTAAGTCTACTGCAATAGTTTAAATATCATTTTAATGCAATATTTAATGTATGTAAAAATTCAGCAATACTATTTTAGTACTAATATATATTTATTTTAAATTATTTCATTTTCAATAATTCAAATAATATAATTAATTATTTGAATAATAATATTAATTGTTAATTAATTATATTTATTACTATCCTTAATAAATATATTTAAAAGCAAATTATACACACATTCTAAATAAATTGTTTGTAATAATTTTTGGCCAAAAAAAGCATCTCCAATAGTTGTCGAAAATACCACATACATACTAACAAATACAAAATACTTATTTCAAACATTATTCTAAACCGTTATATTTCTAAAAAATATCATTGCAATTATTAGTGTATACTTTAATTTAGTTCTATTCAAGTATTCGCTAATACTTTGAATTGTATTAATTTATTTTCAACAAAAAAATGTACTTTATTATATATAAACATTTTTATTTATATTACTGTTAGGTGTTAGATATCATGTAATTTTAGAATAATTTGATTATTTTTAGTTATTTTAGTTTGTTAAATATTACTTTTAAAAATAATCTTAAATACATTCAGATAAAAATTCAATAAAGAAATATTCAGTAAAAAGAACATGACTTAAAAAATATATGCATATATATACATGGTGCATCCACGAAGTATCGAGTTTTTTTTTCATTTTGTGCCTATTCAGAATAGAAATTCGGAAGAGGTCTTAAAATGTCGACAAACTTTTTCCGCATATGTCCTTTTTTTGGTTTTGTTTTTCGATAATTAGGCGCGGCAGGATTTAACTTCGCGCAAAGGGTGTTTTTCAGTTTTTTGACACGCCGCGATGGAGTGACTACTCTAATAGCGTTACGCGATAAAATTTGTTTGCAATTAAAAAAAAACAGTGTGAAAAGAATTAAAATGTTAAAAGAGGCTTATAAAGATAATTGCATGTCAAAATCGCAAAGTGGAAAATCATACAGAGCTTTTATAGAGGGCCGAGAAAGAATCATCGACGAGCCTCGATCTGAACGCCCAAAAAGCTTTCAAATGGCTAGGAACATCCGGCGCGTATTAGAAATTTAAAATTTGAACTGTCGATTAACAGATTAAGCAATTCAGGAAAAACTGAATTTAACACGAACTACAGTGTATAATATAGTGTAAAAAAATTTATAAATATCGAAATTTTTGAAATTTGAAAAACACGCCTTCAAAAGTGAATTGATACAGGAGGAAATTATTTTAAAGAATTTAAAATTTTTATTTTACCCTGTTTATAAGTCCACCAATAAATCATTTTTCAAAAAAGAAAGGTAAGAATTTTTTTTTTTATAATCTTTGAACAAAACATTCTCGCGTAGTGGTTTTCCGCTAATCGCTTCAACGCGCCGTGTCAAAAATTTGAAAAACACCCTTCGCGTGAAGTTAAATCCTGCCGTGCCTAATTATCGGAAACAAAACCAAAAAAAAGGACAAATACGAAAAGAGTTTGTCGATATTTTAAGACCTCTCCTGAATTTCTACGATGAATAGGCGAAAAATGAAAAAAAAAACTCGTTACTTCGTGGATGCACCATGTATATATATTTAAATTTGTGTAAAATTAATAATAAAATATCAAATATTACAAATGCTATTGCTTTATATATTTGTGATCAGTAATTTGTGTTATGTAATGATGTTTTTGAACTGATTATATTAATCCTTTATACATTAAGTGGAAACTGGAAAGTATAAAATATAAAATAATCTTAGGTTGAATTTAATATTTGTTAATTTATTTCATATGCATATTAAAAAATTACTAGTCACTCTAAACTTAATAATACTTTCCCCCCTTCTCTCTCTCTTTCTATTATATTTTTCATTATATTTTATATTGCAAGAAGTATGAAAAACACGAAGAGAACGAAGAGGCACATGTCCTAATCGATAATTTAAAGCGATGCGATACGACAATATTTGCGAGGTAAATTATAAAAAATAATTAAATATAACAATCTTTAACAGTAAAAAAAAATCATTAATAACTATTGCTAAACATTATTGTTGAATAAGTGTTAAAAAGTTTTGGATGTAGACTTATACACATCAATTATCAGACTTCAGAAAATATTGATTGAATTAGTAGTTCAATGACTGCCCTTGCGTAAAATTTTAATCCTCGGCTAGGATAAAAAGATATACAAGATTTTTCTAGTTACGCCAACACAGTCACAAGGATGAAAAGGCCAATGGATAAATATAAATTCCAACGAGGACCAGTGGAACCAAGAGACCATCCTAATTTCATCACTGGGGTAGCAGTTATTCTCGTTCACTAAGACTTCGAATACTATTTATTCATCTATTAATGGATCACGGTGTTGACTCTGATCAAGGAGGCGCACCAGCAATACTTCCAATGTATTTATGTTTAAAATATGTAAATTTATCAAATACTCAATTTCAAAATTTGCAAGACTTTGAAATAGATCAATTTATAAATATAAGGAAATCATTTATCTCAAAACATACAAACATTACTTCAAGAAATAAGAAAAGAAAAAATCAGAGTTTGATTGGCTTTGAAAATTTAATTATAAGTTTTTTCGACCACGACCTAACTTACACGACTTAGGTCAAACCACTATAATGTCCGTTAATAATTGTTAATTAAGCAATGGAGTAAATTACGAGCATTAATTGGTTCTACCGGCCAAAAATCCTTCTGCTAAAAACTATATTGGAAATGAGAGAACGAAAGAGGGTGTCAACTAGAAGGTTCCTCACCAAAAATGGAAGTATAAATGTAAAAATAGTGTCGGAGAGTGAATAGAGTTAGATGAAGTAAGAATAGATTAAAAAAAGAGGCTAAAGATATATAAATTATAATAATATAAATAAATAAATAAATAAATAAGATAAGATAAATAGATAAATAAGAATAAGTTAAAAAAACGCAGTAAAAGTTTCGGTTGTGTAGTCAAGGTCATGATACAAATAAATCGGACGCGATACAAAGTGTGAGATCACACCACAAAAGAGAATCTTTGAAAACTATCTTTATGTAATGGGGTAGATATAAGAATAAGAACTGTATGAATAGATTGATAAACGAACTATAGATTTGAATTTAGGATTAAGGCGTAAAAGACAAGTAGAGAGATATTGTTTTTCTTTTGAATTTGGTTGTTGCTGATGAAACAGGAATATCCTAGGAAGTGGCAGTAAAATAAAATGCGTTCGTAGGTGTTCTGGGTAATAGGAAGGTGTTTAACATTCTTTATAAATAATACCGTGAATACTAAAGGAGAAATCCTGAAGATTAAGGTATAAGATCTTGGGGTTCATGTAGAACTTGAGCAACAACGATTTTACCACTAACCTGGTTTATATGATTATAGCAGCTGAACTTTTAGACCAAGATATTACACGATGTTTAACCTGCGGATCAGAAGATCATCTATAGAAATAATGAGGGGGGAAGGGTTTGATTTGATATCTGAAAAAGAGAATAGTATGTGAAACTCCGTGGGATTGATGACAAATCTCTGAGCAACCATTTAATAAGATAGGAACTCACGGGCTTTTGAGAGAACCTATACTTAAAACCGTATAGTGGCTGTTAAATTTATAAGTGCCAAAAACTAGTAAAGAAAATTCATTGTAAATCATCTAAAGTAATATTCAATTATAGATAATTGCGATTTAGTAATACGATGGATTGTTTTTAGCGTGGGCGAACCGGATTTAGAGAGTTTCTGCAACAACTAAATGTATCGGTATAGAGTAAGTAGACAAGCAGGTAATACTTTTTATAGTCGGCTAAGCTTAAAGCTTTTAACGAGTAGTTATCAATATTCAATATTAAATTATAAGTTCGAAAAAATATATTCTTTTTTTAACACAATTTTACTTTACATTTGCTTGGAATCTCGACGACGAATGAGCTCGTCAATTTTCGCCTCCTCAAGTGAGAGTGTACCGAGATTATATTTATTATTGTGTTGTTTTTGCATTATATAAATAATACCATAAACGATTTGTTATTATGATGTTGTATATAAATGTAAATTTTGTCAATAAATTAATAATATTTTATGTGTAAAATAAATATTTCTCCCCAAACACACTCTTCTCGCTCTAAAAGACTAAAACTAAATTTGTTATTATCAGTTACGATATTAATTCAAAGCATTGCCTCCAGGCAATAATATTAATATTAATATCGCAAAACATTCTTGTCCTGTGAAATTCTGGCAATTTTTTTCTTAAATAAAAGATTATTATATATTTATAAGTTATTATAAATTTCTTATTATTCTAATTATTAATAAATGATAAAAAAAATGCTTGTATATATTTTCAAATTTCATAGAAATTATAATATTTTATTTTCGTTTTCTATCGACTAGCATAAAAACGTATTTAATATTCGGTGCTTTTAGACTGGATAAATTCATATCTTATTATGGAAATAAAAAGAAAATTATATTTGGATAATTAATTATTTAATAATTTAAAAATAAGATTAGTACTCTGAAAAAACTTGCGCTTTGTATTCGAGTGCACATGTAGATGAATTTTGAATAAATTGATATCATAAAAATGATCCAATCTTACTAACAATTTGAATAAAACCAAAAATAGTTTTAAGAGCAAATTTTTTAAAATTTGGAATTGAGAACTGCTGGCAACTCGCATCGAATTTTAGCAATATGAATTTTTCAGAATTGTCAAGACTTAATATATCCAATGTTTCCCTCTAAAGGCAAAGCAAATTCGTTTTAAAATCTTGATTATCACCTCGAGCCCCTCGAAGATTTCGCTGGCTTCAAGGAGGTGAGAAGGAAGGAAAAGTCAGGGCCCCCTCCCGCACTCCGAATCCCTAGCAATACAAAGGAAGGTTTTGCTTCGGTCTCGCCTAGGTAAGTAGCGGTGTAAGTGGTTGTAGACAACAAGCCTCGACGTCATAAGCAACACCCGCTGCGTAATGAAACTACAAATCTCGCACCACCCTCTCCTCCCCCGACACCAGCTGCCTTATTCCCCCTCTCTCCGTAACATCCTTGTACAACTCCCCGATGCTATGAGATGTCGGATTATTTCCTTAACACACGGCTCTTATAAACATATCCGAGCACATGCATATGCGTACAACATCCGCGAACACGACATTGCGAGTGAAAACTTCCACTCTTTGTTTCTTATTTAGCTTTAAGCTTATCAGCAATAATATTCAGCGAGATTACAGCTAACGTTCTCTATTCAAATTTATTAAGCTTAACAATTTTATTTGTTTCCGAATGGATTTTGACTAAGATCTTCGTAGTATAATTACATCACAATATCGCAAAACTAAAAACTCGGACTTGAATTTCTTCTGAAAAAAAAAACTAACTTAACGTTCTTTAAAATTTAGAATATGATCAAGAATGGAATCATTTATCATTCAAATCTTATTGATAAAATATATTGTTGTGAAAAATGTTATTTTCAGACGAAAAGGAAAATATGTTACTAGTTTTTATTAGCTGTAGTTAGTTCTATTTAACG
Organism: Eupristina koningsbergeri; assembly: GCA_018907245.1. Classification (NCBI taxonomy): domain Eukaryota; kingdom Metazoa; phylum Arthropoda; class Insecta; order Hymenoptera; family Agaonidae; genus Eupristina; species Eupristina koningsbergeri. The sequence continues at coordinate 2,501,958 of JACCHV010000001.1, forward strand.
TATGTATTAAAAACTGTGTATTAGACTTTTTGTGAATTTCTGAAGAGTTTTTTTGAACTTTGACTACTAACGTTATGACCATTATAATCAATTGAAATTAAGCTGTAAAAAGTGAGGGTGCCTACAGCAATTAGTGTATGCGAAAATTATTATTATAAGGTCAGACGCAAATAAGGAATTGCTCTGTAAGTATTTACTGTAAGAGTGCAAAAATAAATTATAACCATTTTTACCATTAAAATTTAAACTTTTTATGATTACCTTATCTACACTATAACACTATTCTCAAGATTCAACCTGCTTTTTTAAATAAGTTTTTTAAATTTTTTGCTACATGCAATTTTTCAAGTTTTAAAATAATAACTCAGTCGTGTTAGAACATTTTTACTATTCACTTCACAATCATGGGCATTTGTATATTCTATATTTTATAAAAAATTAAACTTTTTTCTTCTATTTGAACAACTATATTTAAAAATCCTTATTAAATTATATTGTTTTAATATCAGTATACATGGTCTGGCCCCGAAGTATTGAATTTTTTTTCATTTGGCAAATATTGCCCATTTGGGAAGGATCTAAAAATGTAGAGGAAAGCTTTTTCCATTTATCCCTTTTTTTTTGTTATTTCGATAATTTGAAAAGGCAGGATTTTACTTCGCACGAAGGATGTTTTTCAATTTTTGGATACGATACGATGGAGCGACTAGTGAAACAGCGTTACGCGATAAAACGTTGTTTGCAACTTAAAAAAACAGTGCATAAGCATTTAAGACGTTACAAGAAGCTTATAAAGATAATTGTATGTCAAAATTACAATATGGAAAATGGCACAGAGCTTTTAAAGAGGATCGGGAAAAGATCATCAACGAGTCTCCATCTGGACGCTAAAAAAAGCTTTCTAATCGTTGCGAATAACTGCCGTGTGCTAAAAATTTAAATTCAGACCCCTTTAAAAATTGGTGCAACCGCGGAAAAACTAAATTTAACGCAATCTATGAAGCACAATATAGTGCAAAAACATTTAAAAATGTGAAAAAATTGCATAGATATCAGCTGAGAAGTTTTAGACTGCTTTGGAGACTTGGGAAACTTGTCTTCATAAATGTGTTGATGTAAGAGGAAATTATTTTCAAGAGTTTTGTTTCAAACTGTTTATAAGTTGACCAATAAATCATATTTCATAAAAAAAGGTAAGTGTTTTCTTTTTTTTTTTTAGAATCTTTAAACAAAATATTCTCGCATAGCGTTTTTCCACTAATCGCTTCAACGCGCCGTAATAATCAAAAAACACCCTTCGCGCAAAGTAAAATCGTACCGCATCTAATTATCGAAAAATGAAAAAAAAGAAAAAGGGATAAATGGAAAAAAATTTTTTCTGCATTTTAAGACCCCTTTCAAATCGTTACGACTAATATTTGCCAAATGAAAAAAAAAACTCAATACTTTTGGAACAGACCATGTAAGGTTTGTGTTTCACAAAAAGGCAAGTTTCATTACTTAAAGTAAAATTTCACTTGCTGAAAAATTCAAGCAACTACAAACTTCACAATTCCTTTGACAATTGTGAATATGACAATTGAAACTTATCTCATGACGATTACCATTAGTAAAACGAATTATCAATGAATGATTTAAATTTCATTTATAATGTTGCATTTGAAACATAGTGATGAAGAAATAATTTTAAATAATGAAGAATTGTAATTGTTGGGCTATTGATTTCCAAGTATCATATAGAAGTCACGTTAATAATCAAGTTTGCAACTTCGTTTAAACAAATCGTCGACTTCTGCGCATTAGTAAAACAACCGAAAATACTCGGGGGGGGGGTGCCTGTTGATAAATCGCGGGGGTGGATTTATCAACTGAAATTTCAATTGCACGGACACGTGCAGATACCCGGACAATGATCATGACACGTCGTGTCTACAACTCCACCCCTCCATCTGATGACAATGGGACCGGATGATATATCAATTGGATCGCGAAAACGTATAATCGTTTTAGCTTTACACCAGCGCCTCCGCCTCTCCCTCGAAAATCCACAAAATTCACATCTAATGAAAGTGTAGATGCTTCTTTACATTTGTGTTTGCACGCTTTTACGTTACACGCGATTAAACTTATTGCGTGGAATCCATATTTTATAACTCGCCTAGCAAAACATATTACTGACATTATTATATTGCTTCGTCGAGTTAATTTCATTTCCTCGTTTTAAACTTAAGTTCTTATTTGACATAAATATGAGTTAATTAGCTTTATAAATAGCAATAAAATTAGTTTATAATCTCTTCAAGTAATACTAATCAAAAGAATTCAATAATTTTTTACTTTAATTGCTGAAAAAAGATTAAAGTCAGTAAAAAAATTATTTTTTAAATAAAACGTTAAAACTCAAATTTGATAATTGCAAAAGTTATTAATTTTGAAAAATATTTACTGTTCCATAACAAAATAAATTGATTCCATTATAAATAAGTCATCATTATTATTGTATTATATACGGATATTACTTTTTTATTCAAATTATGTTAGCTGTAGCTACCGTTACAGAATTCAAAAATTAAAATAAAGAGACATTTGAATCATAATTTAACGCATTTTATATGAGCTTTTATGAATTTTGTTCCATATTTATGTTTTAGGCTTGTATATTGAGAAAATACAAATTGTAAGAACTAAACAAGATAACAAAAGTTTTAGCAAAAAAAAAATTTATTGAATATTAAAAAAAAAACAACTTACTACTGCGAAAAGTTTTTCTCTTAGCATCGTACTATTTATAAGTTTTATAATGCGACGAAACCCAACTTTCTAATATGATTTTGCTGTATTAATAAAATCATCATCCATTAGAAAAAATGAAAAGGAAACAACTCGATTGTTTTATATAATTTAAATGAATATATAATTTGGCAAAAACAGAGAGGAAACAACAGAGGAATTAATCGAATGGAGAATGTGTAATTAAGACGTTAAAAGAAAAAATTGGAGAGCAGAATAAGATTAGAAGCTCGTAAATGGTTAAATCATGCATTAACAAGAGCGACATTTCATAACGCGTAAATAATGGACGGACCGAGTTGTTGTGTGGCTCTCAATCACACGATCATATAAAAATTTTTAACGAGATAAACAACCTCGCGGCCAATGAGAATGTTTCCCGATCTTAGCCTTTCACCGAACAAATGTGCAAAGGAAACGAAAGTCGCCGATCGTATAAAATGATTAATTCTATACAAGTCCGAGGACGGGCTTGTTTATGCCACAGCCATAAAGTCTCAGCTAGGTTTGCGAATACATCGCCATCTCACCATTAGTGAGTCTCCTTTCAACAAACTTAATTCTATTATGCGCGATTTGATAAGAAACAGCCTCTTCTCGAGCGACTAATGAACAACGATGAACAACAATAAACATGTTCGTCCTGGGGTAAAAAGACTTTTTGCTCCATCGCAATGAATCTGATTCTTGTCTCCGAGATCAGCAAGAAGAATTATATTTGTCACTGCCAAACCTTTACCCCTCCCGCCTTCTAAATGTACTTATACATATACATTAAAGTTGGAAAAATTGAAGTGTTTCAAAAATTATTGTTAATGACGAAAATAAAAAATTTCAGTTATTTTTATAATTTATTAATAAATAAAATAGACTAATAGAAATTGAAGTAAAATCGGTGAAAATAATAGAAAATAAAGGGAACAGTTAAAAAAAAGTAAAATTATGTCATCGATTTTGGTCAACGCACGTGATCAGTGTACATTTATTTTTTTTGCATATAAGTTTACGACCTTACCTCAAGAAAATTGGAGAGTGAAAGAATTTTCTTCGTCAGTTAGTTGAAAAAATATTGACAAATAAAGCGTTATTGAAATAATAAATAAGTGTCTTCTTATGTATTCGCTGCATTCAATATAAACAATTGATATTGGAGTAAAATTAACTTTATTAAAAAATAACAATCGCGAGAAATCAAAATATTGTATCATTACAGTAGTATAACTGTATGAGCATGTGAGAATAAATTTATTGGTTTTTAACCTGATTCAATCTTTTTTTTTTATAATTCAATAACTCTAAGATTCATCTAAGATACATTATGAAAATGTAAGTATAAGTAAATCTGATTTATAATTATGGCACACGCGCGAACATTCAACAATTTATTAATTAATCGAATCGTACCCAAAATTGATAAATGTATTCACCACTTGATCTACAATAACCAACTTCTCTCAGAAGTGGATACGAGATAAAATTATAATAGCTAGTCTAAAGCTTCAAAGCATAGAAAAAAGATTAAAGTAACGCCGAGACTGCACTTGCAAGCGCGAAAATAAGTCTGAATCCCCAAAAGCAAGAATTCGCATGCTTTTCCTTTCAGTGGAATAGAATGAATTTCCCTCTTCTTCCCTCTTTTCTCGAGAGACCTCGCGAACGCCAGCGGCACATAAAATATTTCGAAGCTCTACCCACTTTTTTCGCCTCCTCTGGTCTTACGACAGCCATTTAGCAGATTTAGTGACGACGAGACTCTGAGACTCCGAGCTGCGGGTTAGTACACGTACATGCTGTTAACGGCAGACGAAAGACAAGGAGATGGTGATGAAATAAGGGAGAAAGAGGGGAAAGGGAGAACTGAAAGTACACGCGAACCCTTCGTGCCACTTTTCCGGGTTCTCGGCATGTTCCACGACCCGTGACACGCGAATCGAATTTGTCAAAGATTTCTCCTATCCATTCGCCCTTCTCCAACTATCTCTATATCTTTCTTTCAATTTCTTCTCTTCTTCCTTTCTTCTTTCTTAAACCACAAGCTTCCTTTTATTTTAAACTTGATCCTTTTATGCATTACACAAATCGACTTTACGAGTATAAGTCAAACTTTTATTAAAACGATAAAAATTTGTTCACAAAAATCTATATATGTATTTTCTGATTGATTTGCGGATTAATCATGTATCGCGTCTCTTAATTCATTTTGAAAACATACTAAATTCATTTATTTACATCAACTAAAATCATTTGTTATCATTAAAAATAGTTGATCTAAAAATTCTTTGCTTAAAATTAAAATTTATTAAATTTCAATTTGCTAGGTGAAAATTGTATAAAATTGTAATACCTAGTATAATTACAAAATTAATGTTGCTTCAATTAAATTAAATAAATAGCTATATTAACATCAATTTAATTAAATCTTATTATAAAATTAAAAAAATTAATCTTATAAAAATAATATTTAAAAGGTATATTACGTTGGAAATAAAGTATTATTATTGTATTAATAATTTAAATATAATATCTAATTTAATTACTCGAATTGGATTTAGATAACTCATGTAAGAGATTGTTCATAAATAGTATTTTTAATTCAATAAAATAGTATATAATTAACACGTCGTAGAAATTTAAAAAAAAAAACAAAACATTTTTTAAATACTATATAAAGTTATAAATATAACAATAAATATAAAATTATAAATATACGAAGTAATATTAAATTAATATTAAAGCTAGAAAACAATTTTTCTTTACTGCCTGCTAATATAATTTAAATGTTTTAAAACTGCAAAAAAATATTACATTTATTGTAGTATTTGCTAAAATTGTTTTAAATTACACCGACAGTTAATTATTTAAAAATACTTTATAATCGCAAATGTATTTCTAGAAAGGACTTTTAATCCAATGATTTTAATAACGTATGCATACATGTTTGAAACTACCCTCGAGTATATTCGCTTGGAAGCATTTTAATCTGGTATATTTACTGTTTACCAGTCTCAAATATAATATGTCATATAATAGACAAATGCCCAAGAGCTCGAGGTAAAGTAATTGAAAGTGACACAAGTCATCGACACTGCGCACTTTGCCATACATGTCATACAAATAAAAGGGGTTCGAATCGGTTCAACAACTCAACTCCGCATGTGTTACGCGTGTGTGTGTATACATATAATCGGATAAGCGAATAAACTTCTTGTGCAACCTTTACATATCGACGTTGATTCGCTCCCTTTCGAACATTTCAAGCATATATTTGTTTATCCTTACATTCATGCCCAATGAGAGTACTAAACGATTGGTAATTTGAATAAAAGAAAGAAAGAGATTGATGAGAAAAAAATTATAGACGACACGTAGTTATACTGGGAAGTCCACGCCGTATATCGTTGGATTATAATAAACAATAAATAAATTTTTAATAAATAACGAAAAACTCATTGATCACTCAAGTACTCAAGACTTTATTTATCGTAAAATCTTTATTCATTACAGTTTAATCTTTATTTATTTATTATTATTTATTTATTTATTACATCCCTGAAAATTAATATATTTTATTTATTTATTTATTGTC